>CM057341.1:763391461-764591461 GCA_030015575.1 Agapanthus africanus
TATCCAGAGTTATACTCTTTTGATCTCCATCGGGTTATTTCTTTGTGCTGTTTTGTTCCAGTTACTGCATTTCTCATTACCTGTGCATTGTTTACTGATTACCATGTAAAGCTAGAAGCCGAAATGTGACTACGGAGAGATATTACCTCGACCGTAGGAGCATGGCTGGCTTTGCCAACCCCTCGTATTCCGTATTTTGGGAAGCGGGGCGTGACAAAGCCTAAATGCTCGTTTGTTGGATCTGAATGATCCTAAAACCCCGTTAAGTAGATCTTAGTCTCAAATTGGACCAACGTATCCTTAATAAAAATTTAAGTTGATCTTAATCTCAAACGAGATTAACGATCCTTAAATCAACCTAAACCCAAATCTAAGATATACGGATTTGGACTAATCCATGCCCTACAGGTGACAACATAAATTAGTCTCCGTATACGATCCACGGGAAACCAAAAATAAAACAAACACACACGACACTAAATGAACTTCTGGAGCAGGAGAAAGTGGTTACCGCGATGCGGTAACGTAATTAGCAGCAGGGGCTTGCACCTGCAGGGAAGAGCGTCCCCACAATCAAAAAACCCCTCACAAACGAGGGGGAATCTGACGAAGTCTGCTACAACGGCCGCATCCGTCCAAACTTCTGATATACGGTGCCATAAATTAACTTGGCATCTTCGGAGAGGTGGACGGATAAATCCAAATAGCATCTGCCCCCAAATTCAGGCAAGACGATCCATCCTGGTTCCGTCTCTGTTTTCGGCGGTAAACAGATTCTGGCACGCCCGGTGGGACCTTTTCCTATTTCCACTCCACACTTCATGTGTCGTGTTCGCGAACAAATCGCGGTTTACTATGGTTGCCCCTGGATTCGAGATACTAAAATTTGGTGTCTTGCTCCTGTGCAGAGAAAAGAAGATCAATGGCTTCCAAGTGTACCTGCAACAGCAACTCCTGCTCCGTCCCCGCTGGAGGAGTGACATACGGGCCAAATGCGGCCTACATCTTTTCAATGCCAGTGGAGCAGTTGACTCAGGCTACCACTGGATTGTTCTTCGGGGCCTTGCTCTCGCCAGCAAGCTTCAACGCCCCAGTGCCATCACAGGAAGCTCCAAAAAAGTCGGTCTTCGATCGACTTGCAACCGCTACGGCCCCTCTCAACGGGTCGTCTAAGTCTTCCACCTCAATTTTCAACAGGCTGAGCCAAAGTTCAACTGGGCCCGCAAAGAGGCTCGCAATACCTGAAGGGGTTATCCCGAAACGGATAGCCGTTGCAACTCCGGCAGGTGAAGTCGTCAAAGGGGCTTCTCCTACTAAAGGATCGGTCTTCGCAAGATTGGCCGTTCCAACTCCTGCTATGGGCCAAGTCATCAAAAAGTCCTCCTCTACCAGAAAGTCGGCCTTCGAAAGATTGGCTGTCCCCTCTCAACAGACGTCAGTCCTCAATAGGCTGCACCAGCAGTAGCCCTTCATCAGTGCAGGGGGCATGATGAAGCCACTCCCATAACTGAGGCAATCCCGTCTGCAAGGCATGCTTGACGTCGCCACTGACGCCGAGTGAGGAAAGCTGGGGGCAACTCCCCCTCTGGACTTACTCCACCATCTCCAATGGTGGAAGTTGACGCTGATGTTCCAACTGGGAACAGTTTTGAACCGCTAAGGAAGGCGCGAAAGAATTCTCCGACCGCAGTGCTGAAGAAATCTCTCCCACCTGTTGAAAACATGATACAGGAGAAGCCGGAGCAGCCCCCTCAGTGGTTGTCCTCCCAAGTCAATAGGGTCTGGCGGAAGGTCTAAAATTCTGTGATCAACAAAGACTACTCTCACCGACTGAAGGAAACAAAGGCTCGGCAAGAGGAGGAACATCCCTCCACCATGCAGCGAGGGACATCTTTCACGAAGGCGCCTGTTACAATGACTCCTTCAACTTCGACTTCTCATAAAAAGAGAAGGCCGGAGAATCTACAACCGCCAGTGGCAAATCCCAAGGGTGATGGACCCAAACGCCCCAAGTCTTGGGGCATGATCGTGCATACGGTTTATATGGTTTCCGGAAAAGAGGAAAGTCATGCTTCTGTGGCTCATCGGCCGTGATCTCAGTCATTGACGAAAGCTCAGGAGCAGCAACAAAAGCTCCAGGAGATGCTGACGAAAATGGCAGCACTCACCGGGTAGAAAGAAAGCCCGGAAGCAGCGTCTGAACAACGCCAGGAGCAGGAGACCGATACGGAGTTCCTACGAAGGGTGATGGAGAGAAAGGATAAGGAGGCCGCGGAAAAAGCGGCTAATATAAAACAGATAGCGCTCCTGTTCCAAGACATGGTTGGAATGATGATCCAACCAGAACCTCCAGCCGAAAATCCACCGATAATTATCGAGGACGACAGAGGGGAAACATCAAACCCTCTTCCGACTTTATCAACAGCCAGGGAGGAAACGATCTCTAAAGCTTCCCTCGATGACTACATAGCTTAGCAAATATGGGCTCATCAGGCAAACGAAGCGGCTGGCCAAGTCGTCAGAACCTGGCGACCTTACCCAGCCTGGTACGATCAAATCAAGTACCGCCGGGATATGCAATCCCCAAGTTCCACGTATACAAAGGGACAAGCAACCCGCATCAGCACGTCGCCTAATTCAGAGCATTATACGGCAATACTGGAGGCGATGACAAATTGCTGCTTCGCCAGTTCATCGACAGCTTGTCGGAGACGACATTTGACTGGTACTCGGAGCTCCCAAATGACTCCGTCAAAACATTCACAGAAATGGAGCTTCTATTCACACAGCGGTTCTCAAGCGCACCCTGATCACGGCATTAATCAATGCCAGGGTAAAGCTAGGAGAGACCTGGGTTCAATACGCAATCCAGTGGCGAAACCTATGGTCAAAATGTGAACAATGCATAGAAGAAGCTCCGGCCGTGGGCATGTTCATAGGAACCCTCGATCCTCAGGAGACGGTATCCTAATTTATGATGTTCTTCAAGCCGACTACCTTCCAGGCCTTGATCGACAAGCTGGCCCAAATGGACCAGATGGGCTACAGGCCGTCCTCTTCAAAAACGGATCCCCGGAATGAGAAGGGCAAAGGGAAAGCGGTCTTCGTTGTCAACACTCAACAACGGCCGAGCAACTTGAAACCGGTTGTTCGCCAAAGCAACGTGTGCCCGCGCCAATCCCTCCAGGAGAAAATAGGGCTCCTTACTCGTTTCCCTATGATAAAACGAGGAGACTGTTCGAACCGGCGATGCGCAACAGATTCATCACTCTGCCGGATCCGAGACGTCCACTGCAGCCTGATGATGCCAACAGTCCCAACTATTGCTCCTACCACAGAGTAATGGGCCACCCAATTGAAGATTGCTATGTCTTCAAAAACTGGCTTGAGGACCAATACTAACAAAGGAAGTTTGCGCTGTCCGAAAACTGAAGGGTGAACCAACCGCAGAAGTACGCTCCTAAAAAGGTGGACACACCGGAGGCATCATGCTCGTTTGTAGAAGAAGCTCCATGGGAAGTTTTCCTTTCAACTAAAACTAAAAGAATGCCGAAGGACCTTCAAGCATGTCCGGGGATCAGGTGGAAAAGCCCCCTGGAGCCCGAGATCATTGAGGGAATGTTTAAATTGCGCTCAACACTGAAAGCTGGTAACGATGGGCAAAACACCTAGGTCAAGCCTTCAAAGTTTTCGAAGAAAAAGAAGAAGACCAAGAAGTCTGTGCATCCTGCCGAGTACGATGGAAAGCGTACGGATCTTCAAAAATACATCGACGCGCTGGAGGAGTACAATCAAAAGGTGCGGACCCCAATCACTCTCGAAGAGTTTCTCAGCCATTTCCTTGAGAATGGAGACAGTGGCATTGATGAAGGAAACGACTCGTCAGAAGAACCCGAGGATTATGTAGCGAGTTGCCACATGGTCTCTCACTCGTCGTTAAAAGACGAAGAAACTCCTTCGGCGTTGGAAAGCAACGCAGAGGAACTGGGGGCAGGACTGGCATCAGAATCCCTGGGACTATCAGAAGACCCAATTGACAGGCAACTAAACGAAGCCCTTCAAAAGAGCAAAGCTGACCGAGAACGTGAAACGACCATATAGGAAAAGGCCAAGCGTTGGTGTCAGGATGAAGAAGCTGCGGTAAGGATGAGTCATAAAATACTCCACCCAAGCCAAAGCACACCTACTACAAACAAGGGCAGGATCAAAGCAGAGAAGCAGTTCGCCAAAGCTATGTCAATGGGAATGAAGCTGCCTCCTCTTATGGAAAACACTCCCAGGAATACGTAGCTCGACGAAAAGAATGTACATCCGAACTACTGCTTATACCATCGGAGGATCGCGCACCCCACCGAAGAATGCAATGCCTTCAAGAGGTGGTGGCAAGGATACGTTGCTCACCGGCAACACTTCAAGCGGATGAAGCGCAAAACCCGTCGACAACAAAGAAGCGCGACAGGCAAGCATGAAGGAACGGCTGGCAACTGTCATATGGTTGATACCAGTTTGAAAAAAGGAAAATCTCAAGTTCTTACATTCAGGAGAAATTCTAAGGAAGAAATAACCCTTGGCCCTCTCTTCAAAGAATCCACCTCTGGAAAAGAAGAAGGGGAGAAGAACTGCGAGAACATTCAGCTGTGTAACCGTACATTACCTGAAAAGAACCTCGGACCTACAAATAAGGGTTCGAACAAAAGAGACAAGGGGAAGGAAAAAGTCCTTGAGGAAATTACCCTCGATGATAGAGTCGTCAAAGAGCTTGCAGCCAAGGACCCGTCTAAGAAAAACAAGATGGATTATAATGTCCTGGTACATCTGAGGAAGATACCTTCACAACTGAGCATACTGGATGCTCTCCTTCTGTCCAAAGAGGCACGAGATTCTCTGATCAAGGCACTGCAAGAGCCTGATTAGTTCCAAGCTTTCTTTGTGGAAGAAAAGATGAAAGACGAGCCGGCAGATGTTCATACAACCGACATTATATTCGGCGATGAAGATTTCCTCCTTGGAACGCGCGAGTACAACCGTCTTCTATATGTCACCGGGTACTACCTCGATATTAAGATAGGGAAGATCCTGGTCGACAATGGGTCCTCCGTCAACCTTCTCAAAATAAAGGTGCTGAAGGAGATTTGCATGAACGTTCAGCACCTGGATTGGGACAAAATTACCATCTCCGGCATCGACTCGCAATCATCACGGACGCTGGGGTCTGTAATATTGACATTACGCTTTGGGATGCTCGTCACCGACATCAAATTTCATGTCATCAACGCCAAGACTTGCAACAATGCTCTGCTCGGCCGGCCTTGGTTACATGCGTACAACATCATCCCTTCTACACAACATCAGTGTATGAAGTACTTAAAAGACGGTCTCGAGTACACAATTACATAGGAGCTAAATCCATTCTCCGTAAATGAAGTTCGCAAATATGAAGACGCCAAGTACTTCCTGCCAGACTTCGAAGACACGAAAAGATGTTATAAACCGGAGGATAAACAAAAAGCCGTCGCCACTATCCCCATCTTTGGGAGCAATACCGAAGAAGATGAAGAAATAGTCTACTCGGGGCAATCCCAAGGCAACAGGCCAGGACCATCTACTCCTATTTTGGTTTTCGGTAGTGACTCTGAAGACGAAGTCAACGCAGTGTTCTCTGTCCGCCCATTAATGCAGACCTTCACTGGAGCTGATCAGAGTTTATAAATTACCATGGTTCCGCAGCGGCATTACAGGGAACTTGATGCGCTCGATACATACGGCGTGCAAGAGCTGCGTATCTTCTACGTCCCTCTTAGGCGAAGAGGTGAAAAGGCGATCCTCTTCTATCAGTCTACGGAGACCAAAGTGGAGAAAGAAGTCTGGCATGGTGCTGAACTTGAGCTTGACATGCTTCAACCAATCCGTCTGCCTAGATATTACGTAGAGGGATTGAAAAGGCTATTAAGATGTCAAGGCGTACCCTTCAAGCAAACCGCGCGATAAGCCCAGTTCTACAACAAAATTTAGGACACCCCCGGGACTCAGCGAAAGATGCCCAACAGGAAGATGGAGACGACTGGGCTTGGATACGTTCGATCCAATAAACGAGAGTAATTCCATGGCTGCCGTGTCATAAATAACTCCGGTAGAGAAGGGAATGCTTTTCCAGACAGCGCCGACATTGAACGAGAGCGAGAGCCCGCCGTAAAAATGCCAATCCCGTCATTCGAAGAATAGATTGACAAGCTAATAAGGAAAGTGGGTCAAAAGGTTCAGGATGACCACAGCCGTGAAACAACCATTTACGAGAAAGCCAGGACGCAGCGTCTTACTCAGCAACCTGCAGAAAGAGGAGACTACGATGCCCTTCAGCCTCAGCCCGCCGTACGCTCTCGTGGCAAGGAAAAAGTCTGACACAGAGGCAACAACAAGGTAAAGAACGAGAATGGCGTTCTAAAACATTAAAGCATATACAAGAAGCCACGCGATTGAGAAAAAGTCAGCTGGAATCCATCTTTTATGAAGAAGATGGGTCGGGAACATTCTTTCCCTCGAGACAAGACAAGGAAAATATTTGACCTTGTCATTAAATATCAAATGATGATGCTCCCGGAGTCTCGGCATCCCGAACAAATAAACGAGGTCCATCACCCAGTTTATTGCTCTTACCACCGAGCAGTGGGACATCCTCTTGAAGACTGCTTGTCACGCCTCGCTTCCCGATATACGGTGAAGGGGACGCGACGAGGCCCGCTACGTATATACTCAGAAGTATATACGCTAAGCGTATCTAAGCAATATAAAATAAATACACAAGAGACACGATATAAAAGGAATAGCAACTTTTATTTATTAACATTCTTTTGTACAATGCATGAAAAGGAAATACAACTGAAATAAAATGATGCCTAAACAGTAGCATAACAGGAACTAAAAATACAGAAAGGAAAAGTGTACAATGAAACTAAAATGCAGGGTCTTCAGCAAACTGCTCCAAGTCTTCTACAGATGGCTCGATCTCCGCCGGGTCCAAACTACCTGACGACATTCAAAGAAGAAAGAAATAGAATGTCGTCAGCGAACAGGTCGCTCGGTAAGTACAAAAGATAAGGGAGAAATAGACGGAGAGCAAGAGAGAGAGAGAGAGAGTAGCTTTTAATGTTGTATTATAATATTGTAATTTTGTATTAACGCTGTTGTTTGTAGCCTGGTACAGAAGATGCCAGTGTATACGAGGGGAGTCCCACTTACACCGGGGACCTTGGTAACCTGTAGTGGAAGGCTCCGTCGATAATACCACGGAACAACGGCATGGATGTAATTACGTCTTAAGTGACAACCTCGTGCCACCTTTAATATATTCCATACCAGTCTACCCCTTAAACCCCGCGATGTCTTGTTTGTATTTTTATCTTGTAAATTGTATTGATTCTAAAATTGATTGACTGACCGAAACCATGATATCAGTAAGCGGTTGTAACCATAGAGTCATGTAAATGGAATAACTGAGAATCATATAAAAGGAATAGGTATATCCATGGTTCGGTTCAGTCAAGATGTATAGATTGATATTGGATTCATGAATTCATGAGTTCATATTAAAGTGGAAACTTGTAGATTACAGATTGACTTGAATCATATTCAAGTCAGATAAATCAGACTCAAACCCGAGTCAGACAATCAGAAATATGAATCGAACTCTTATAATTGCTAAGGTCTTTAGGGTAATTTATAAAACTTGAGGGGGTTTATGTAAAAATACTTTTATATACTTTTCAAAATACACCTCAAGTATTTATTGTTCGTCTTTAGAGTTGTACTGAGGGTGGATTTATGTTGTGACATTTCTAGTGAAAATATCCTAGTTTTATAAATAAGGGTATTTATCTGTTATATTGATTTATTTGAAGTTCATGGTATTTTAGTGTAAAATTTATTATTGTGATTTTTAGGAAAAAAAAGTGGATATTTATATTATAATAAAATAGATATTTAAATGATAAATATACATATATTTATACAAAAAATAATTTTAATAAATATTTTATATTCCAAAAATCTCATTTTCTTAAGATGTCGTATTTTAAATCTTTCGAGACCGAATGCTCCTTGCGGAGGTCTGAATCTCGCACTACTAGCCCGAGGGTGCACGATAAACCGCACGATCCCGAACGGGTTCCCCAAAGATGGGTTGTAGCGGCGCATTGCAAAGATTGTAAAATACTAATCCTTTAGAAAACGGTTTTATAAAGTAAAAGGTATTTATTTGCAAAGTGTAATTTTCCGTATTTTAGATTCTAGGGTTTCCTAAGCCAACTAGCCTATTTCTAAAAGGTCTAAACGACAACTCGTTAGAAGTCTCAAATCGCCTTTTCACCGCCAATTGCGGCCAGGTAAGTGCCAGGTAAGTGGGAGGCTCTCCACTACAAGTAGTGGCCCTAATTAAGTAACCACTTGCCTTAGACACACTTGCCTAGACACCACAAAATCAGGTTTAGATAAACGATCGATGTCCACAACTTATCGTATTTTTCCTATTAAAGATATTGTTTAAACAAATGTATCAAACTTAAACTTTTATAAAAGGTTTTATTAAGGAAATGGTATTTTAATGTAAAATCTTGTTTTATCGTATTAGGAGTTTTCAAGATAGCGTATTATGGTTGCATATGTGTGTGTGAGGAGGTAGGTCATTACCTCGTGATCTATTTTAAGTTATAGTAATGTTAACGGGTTAAATGTAAAATTGAAATATGATGGTATTAAAGTGAAAAAATACGGTACGTTAAAAAGGTTATCATTTAATGTGTGAAAACTTATTCAAATTGATTTTTATAAGTTTAATAATCATGATAAAGATGTTTAGACATGTTTGAATTGATTAGAAGTGAAATTTTTGTAAAAAACCGAATCGGAAATCGGATTTGTTCCGATTCCGTCGGGTTTCGTAATTTCGTATTTTTGAGAAGTAGAAAGAAAGAAAGAATGGGACTTACGGGCTTCGATCTATACTAAGGAGTGTAGGGGAACTAAAGAAGTTACCGAGGCGTTGCTTCGTCGCCGGTTTTTTCTAAAAACGTCGCCGGAATTCCCGCCCGAATCTCGTCGGAGCTTCGCCGCGAACTTGTTTTCAGAGCGCACACTTCTTGGAAAACTTTTGAGAGAGTGGCTCAAGATTTTGGGGGTGAGAGGGTAGTGTGTAGGGTTGGTATTTATAGGGTTAGGGTAGATGAAAAGTTAAAAATAAAAATGTGATAAAATGTAATAAAAATGTATTAAAAGTGGAGTAATTAGGGTTTTTAAAGAGATCTGGAAGTGGTCTGAGGCTGAAACTTTGCAGGTGCATAGGGAATATGAAAAGACACAACTTTCATGTTGTGGCCGTCGTCGGAATCGGCCGAATCGGGGGTGACTCGGCCGTGACTCGGTCGGAGCATTGAGTCGGCCGAGTCAAGGCCGATTCCCGGCCGAGTCCGGTGGCCTGGATCCCCCCCGACGGTTCATCTAACTCCTGCAAGTGTTACATGTTTGGGTGTAGTGGGTTTTTCTTGGTGAGATATGCACGTGTAAACACTTGGTATTCTAAAGGTTTTTAAAAAAATCAATATTAAAAATAATGTGGGGTATGGGATTTGAACTCTGGTGGCTTGGTTCAGCAGTACAAGATATTACCAATGAGCTACAAGCTCCTTCTTGTAATTATGGAGTTATTTAATTACTTAAAATGATAGCAGCAATAGTAAATACTCCAAGTATACATTAAATTTAAAGTAATTTCTTGTACACTAAAAATGGAGTTATTGCATTCTTATAACTTGTAATTAAAAACAAAATAATTACTTATATCTTGTGCTCAGTCTAAAATACCCCTTTATGATTTTGAAAAAAAAAATTTAAAATTTTGTGTAGAAAAGTGTATAGGAAAATTAGGGTTGTTATATTCTACCCTCCTTATAAAAATTTCGTCCTCGAAATTTGTAAAAGGAAAGTGTAACAGTTTGATGACAGAACTAAAGATTGTAAAGAAGTTTTGGTCAAAGTTGTGAGGGAGTTACTTGGGTTACCTTGGTTCACAGTTTCAGGTTCTATGGCTGCTAAGGTGAAAGCCTGTCGCCGTGGCACATTCCTCCTAGCTTGAGTCATATTCCCCTATACTCGAGGCATGTTTCTCAGTGTCTGATGGAATTGGCGATTTGGCTGAGCAAGAAATCCACGTGGAGGTGGTGCTGGGAGTGTAGGACAAGTTGCAGGAGCCTGGATATCTGGCTGCTGCTGGTAGTTGATGGGTGGGTGTGCTGGGTTGTGTCTATAAGGACAGTTTCCAATTCCGTGATTGGACGCGCCATAAACCAAGCATAGGCCTTTTGCGCGCCTACAGTCCTTCCACAAGTGTCCTTCTCTCTTGCAATAAAAGCAAAAATCATGTCTTAGCCGATCCTTGGCTTCTTCCAGTCTTCTTAGTTCGACAGCTGGCCTTGAAAAGGCCCCTCCTGCCATTTGAGTGGCAGGGCGTGTCACTCCTGCAGACTGAGGTCTGCCCCTTGCCTTTATCACTGCCTCATAATTGCGGGCAGCTTCCAGAGCATCTTCATGAGTTAGAAATTTCCCTGTGGCTAGTGCAGCCTGGATTTCCGTGTCCAAACCTTGTTGAAATCGACGGTCTCTGATCTCATCCGTCGGTATTAGGTGTGTCGCAAATCGACTGAGCATGGTGAATTCAGCGTCATACTCATCTACTGACTTGTCCCACATCGAACCTTGTTGTAGATGAATGAACTGCTGTTCCATAGCAAACCTGGCAGTCACAGGGAAGTACTTCGTGTCGAATTTCTCGCGAAAAGTATTCCATTCAATAGGCTGTTCAAGACGGCTTTCTTCCGCCTTTCACCAGTTCCGTGCATTGTCCGTGAGTTGCAGCTTTGCAACTCGGACCCAAGCTATTTCTGGCACTTGTGCTGCCGCCAGATCATCCTCTGTGCTTTGAGCCCATTCCTTTGCTTCCAGTGGGCTCCCCTTTCCTGAGAACTGTTTGGGATGTAAAGCTCTGAATTGCTTCACCCCAGGTGCGTCAGTCTTGGGACGGTTCAGGAGTTGCTGCTATCCCTCAAGGAGGCTGCGGATTGCCTCAAGCAGAACCGTTTGCTCATTGAGTGGAGCAGGAACAGCTGGTGTGAGAGGTAGTGCTGGAGTTGGAGGTGTGTTGTTGACATTGGTGCTGGTGTTGTTCGGGGAATCCATAACCCTGAAGAAAAATTTGGGTTAGGACAGATTCAAATGAAATGATAAGATTCAAGGGATATGAATTGTAAAGAATGTTTTAGTTGCTGGTTCTTGTGTTATATTGCTTAGGTTGTTCCCGCAGAACAGAACTGCATGATAGGGTTTCAGACAGCTCTGACCTGCATGGGCCCCCAACAAAACCTGTCACGCCCCACTTCCCGGTATACGGCGAAGGGGACGCGACGAGCCCCGCTAAGCGTATATACTCAGAAGTACATACGCTAAGCGTATTTAAGCAATATAAAATAAATACACAAGAGACACGATATAAAAGGAATAGCAACTTTTATTTATTAAGATTCTTTTGTACAATGCATGAAAATGAAATACAACTGAAATAAAATGATGCCTAAACAGTGGCATAACAGGAAATAAAAATACAGAAAGGAAAAGTGTACAATGAAACTAAAGTGCAGGGTCTTCAGCAAACTGCTCCAAGTCTTCTACAGATGGCTCGATCTCCGCCGGGTCCAAACTACCTGACGACATTCAAAGAAGAAAGAAATAGAATGTCGTCAGCGAACAGGTCGCTCGGTAAGTCCCAAAGATAAGAGAGAAATAGACGGAGAGTAAGAGAGAGAGAGAGAGAGTAGCTTTTAATGTTGTATTATAATATTGTAATGTTGTATTAACGCTGTTGTTTGTAGCCTGGTACAGAAGATGCCAGTGTATATGAGGGGAGTCCCACTTACACCGGGGACCCTGGTAACCTGTAGTGCAAGGCTTCGTCGATAATACCACGGAACAACGGCATGGATGTAATTACGTCTTAAGTGACCACCTCGTGCCACCTTTAACATATTCCGTACCAGTCTACCCCTTAAACCCCGCGATGTCTTGTTTGTATTGTTATCTTGTAAATTGTATTGATTGTAAGATTGATTGACTGGCCGAAACTATGATATCAGTAAGCGGTTGTAACCATAGAGTCATGTAAATGGAATAACTGAGAATCATGTAAAATGAATAGATATATCCATGGTTCGGTTCAGTCAAGATGTATAGATTGATATTGAATTCATGAATTCATGAGTTCATATTAAAGTGGAAATTGTAGATTATAGATTGACTTGAATCATATTCAAGTCAGATTAATCAGACGCAAACCCGAGTCAGACAATCAGAAATGTGAATCGAAGTCTTATAATTGCTAAGATCCTTAGGGTAATTTATAAAACTTGAGGGCGTTTTATGTAAAAATACTTTTATATACTTTTCAAAATACACCTCAAGTATTTATTGTTCGTCTTTAGAGTTGTACTGAGGGTGGATTTATGTTGTGACATTTCTATTGAAAATATCCTAATTTTATAAATAAGGGTATTTATCTGTAATATTGATTTATTTGAAGTTCATGGTATTTTAGTGTAAAATTTATTATTGTGATTTTTAGAAAAAAAAGTGGATATTTATATTATAATAAAATAGATATTTAAATGATAAATATACATATATTTATACAAAAAATAATTTTAATAAATATTTTATATTCCAAAAATCTCATTTTCTTAAGATGTCGTATTTTAAATCTTTCGAGACCGAATGCTCCTTGCGGAGGTCTGAATCTCGCACTACTAGCCCGAGGGTGCACGATAAACTGCATGATCCCGAACGGGTTCCCCAAAGATGGGTTGTAGCGGCGCATTGCAAAGATTGTAAAATACTAATCCTTTAGAAAACGGTTTTATAAAGTAAAAGGTATTTATTTGCAAAGTGTAATTTTCCGTATTTTAGATTCTAGGGTTTCCTAATCCAACTAGCCTATTTCTAAAAGGTCTAAACGACAAGTCGTTAGAAGCCTCAAATCGTCTCTTCACCGCCAATTGCGGCCAGGTAAGTGCCAGGTAAGTAGGAGGCTTTCCACTACAAGTAGTGGCCCTAATTAAGTAACCACTTGCCTTAGACACACTTGCCTAGACACCACAAAGTCAGGTGTAGATAAACGATCGATGTCCACAACTTATCGTATTTTTCCTATTAAAGATATTGTTTAAACAAATGTATCAAACTTAAACTTTTATAAAAGGTTTTATTAAGGAAATGGTATTTTAATGTAAAATCTTGTTTTATCATATTAGGAGTTTTCAAGATAGCGTATCATGGTTGCATATGTGTGTGTGAGGCGGTAGGTCATTATCTCGTGATCTATTTTAAGTTATAGCAATATTAACGGGTTAAATGTAAAATTGAAACATGATGGTATTAAAGTGAAAAAAATACGGTAAGTTAAAAAGGTTATCATTTCATGTGTGAAAACTTATTCAAATTGATTTTTACAAGTTTAATAATCATGATAAAGATGTTTAGACATGTTTGAATTGATTAGAAGTGAAATTTTTATAGAAAACAGAATCGGAAATCGGATTTGTTCCGATTCCGTCGGGTTTCATAATTTCGTATTTTTGAGAAGTAGAAAGAAGGAAAGAATGGGACTTACGGGTTTCGATCTATACTAAGGAGTGTAGGGGAACTAAAGAAGTTGCCGAGGCGTTGCTTCATCGCCGGTTGTTTCTAAAAACGTCGCCGGAATTCCCGCCCGAATCTCGCCGGAGCTTCGCCGCGAACTTGTTTTGAAAGCGCACACTTCTTGGAAAACTTTTGAGAGAGTGGCTCAAGATTTTTGGGGTGAGAGGGTAGTGTGTAAGGTTGGTATTTATAGGGTTAGGCTAAGGTTAGGATAGATGAAAAGTTAAAAATAAAAATGTGATAAAATGTATTAAAAGTGGAGTAATTGGGGTTTTTAAAGAGATCTGGAAGTGGTCTGAGGCTGAAACTTTGCAGGTGTATAGGGAATATGAAAAGACACAACTTTCATGTTGTGGCCGTCGCCGGAATCGGCCGAATCGGGGGTGACTCGGCCGTGACTCGGTCGGAGCATTGAGTCGGCCGAGTCAAGGCCGATTCCCGGCCGAGTCCGGTGGTCTGGATCCCCCCCGACGGTTCATCTAACTCCTGCAAGTGTTACATGTTTGGGTGTAGTGGGGTTTTTTGTGAGATATGCACGTGTAAACACTTGGTATTCTAAAGGTTTTAAAAAAAATCATTATTAAAAATAATGTGGGGTATGGAATTTGAACTCTGGTGGCTTGGTTCAGCAGTGCAAGGTATTACCAATGAGCTACAAGCTCTTTCTTATAATTATGGAGTTATTTAATTACTTAAAATGATAGCAGCAATAGTAAATACTCCAAGTATACATTAAATTTAATGTAATTTCTTGTACACTAAAAATGGAGTTATTACATTCTTGTAACTTGTAATTAAAAACAAAATAATTACTTATATCTTGTGCTCGGTCTAAAATACCCCTTTATGATTTTGAAAAATAAAATTTAAAATTTTGTGTAGAAAAGTGTATAGGAAAATTAAGGTTGTTACACTGCTTCACCTTCAAAGACTGGGTCGAAGACCAGTATCAGCAAGGCATGTTTGTTCTATCCGACAGTTGGAGGGTAACCCCACCACGAAGGCTTGAGCCAAAAGCAACCTACATTGCAAAGGTAGGTCCATATCAACATCGAGCTTGGAAACGAACTCGTACCTGCCATGTGATAACATTCTCACAGGAGGAGGAGCATGAGAATATGGACGACCTCTCCTACTGCTTCACAGATGAGGATGAGGACGATGCGATCTCAGAATTTCCACCGGCGCCAAAAGAGCTGGAAGATAGGATACACACCACGGCGGATAATCTGAGGAAAATTAACTTGGGAACGGAAAACGATCCGAGGCCAACGTTTATCAGTGAGTTATTGTCTAAAACACAGGTGGCTACACTATAGAATGTGCTTATGCAATATAAAGACTGTTTCGCATGGAATTATTCCGAGATACCGAGATTAGATCCAGAAATAGCGGTGCATAAATTAGCTATATCGCCGGACGTTAAGCCAGTCAAGCAAGCGCCAAGAAGAATGCGGCTCGAACTTGAAATGAGTATCAACGCCGAAGTCAAGAAACTTATTGACTCCAGCTTCATCCAAGAAGTTCAATATCCTGACTGGATCGCCAATATCGTTCCGGTAATAAAGAAAAATGGGACAGTACGCATCTGCGTGGACTTTCAGGACCTTAACAAAGCTTGTCCGAAGGATGACTTCCCAGTGCCTGTTACCGAGCTGATGATCGATAACACGTCCACTCATGAGGTCTTCTCATTCATAGATGGATCTTCAGGCTATAACCAAATGAAGATGCATCCCGAAGATCAAAAGCATATTGCCTTCCGGACTCCACTGGGCATATTCTGCTATAAAGTAATGACCTTCGGTCTGAAGAACGCTGGCGCTACCTACCAGAGAGTTCGATGACCTCGTACACGAGATTGTCGAATGTTATATCGACGACCTCGTGATGAAAAGCAAATCGTACGAGGAGCACTGGGAGCATTTGAAAATAGTGTTCCAGCGTCTTCGGAAATATAATCTGAAGACGAACCTTATGAAATGCGTGTTTGGAGTCTCCTCAGGAAAATTCCTAGGATTCATCGTACGACACCGAGGCATTGAAATAGACCCATCAAAGATCAAGGCGATTATGGAAATGCCCTCGCCAAGAACTCTCAAGTAACTGTGGTCTCTCCAAGGAAAGCTCGTGTATATCCGACGGTTCATAGCTAACCTCCCAAGCAAATGCCACCCCTACAGCCATCTAATGAAGAAGGGGACCCCATTCATTTGGGATCGTAAATGCCAAAATGCACTGGACGAAATCAAGCAATATCTGCAGAACCTGCCGTACTGACCGCTCCGGTCAAGGGAAAGCCTCTCATCCTGTACACAACAGCCCTTGAAGGTTCTTTAGGCATGCTATGGGCACAAGAGAACGATCAGGGAAAGGAGAAAGCTCTTTACTATTTGAGTCGAGTTCTTCTGGGGGCAGAAAACAACCACTCCCCTATTGGAAAGCATTGCCTGGCACTGATCTTTGCGATAACGAAGCTTCGACATTATTCCTTGGCACGTAAGGTCCATCTCATATTGAAGGTGGGTCCTCTTAAATATCTGATGTCAAGGGCCATACTAACAGGGAGGCTTGCCAAATGGGCCCTCCTCTTAATGGAGTTCTCGATAACGTATCGACCTCTCAAGGCAGTGAAAGGCCAGTCCATCGCCGACTTTCTCGCTGAACATCCGATACCTGCCAGACGGATACATGTTTGACACAATCGATAGGGAGAAGGAAGGAAATAATGCCCGATGGGAACTATACTTCGACGGAGCATCTTCTTTGAAGAAGCGAAAGTAAAGCACCCCCATAATCAAAGCTGGGGTGGGCGTTATCTTTGTGACTCCGCAAGGAGGGATAATGCGTTTTGCCATTTCCTTAACATAACCAAGGACAAACAACAAGGCTGAATATAAAGCTTTGATAGCGGGTATTGAGATTGCTGTCGACACGGGAATAAAAAACCTCCTCATATATGGAGACTCCCAACTAGTCGTTAGCCAAGTAAATTGCGACTATCAGACGTGTAAACCGGAATTGGTAAAATACGGCGAAAGAGTGCAGCAACTGCTGACTCAAATTCCCTCATACATCCTGGAAAGTATACCGTGAGCAGAAAATAGTAAAGCAGACGATGAAAACCTCGATGACGTAAGGATCATTGTGCAAAGCCGTCGGATTCTCGCGCCAGCGGAAATACCTCCAGAATCGTCTGAAAGAAAAGAAGCGATCGAACAAGCAGCCTTCCAATTAGAAGATGAAGAAAAGGCAAAGGATTGGAGAGAAGTCTTTATAGACTACTTCAAATTCCATCATATACCCGAAAGCGCAACTTCAAGACACTAGCTCATGAAAGAGCTTTGTCTTTTGCCTTCGTCAATAATACTTTATATAAGAGATCGTTCGACAGTTTATGGCTGAGGTGTTTGGGACCAGAAGAAGCGAGAAGGGTCGTCCAAGAAACTCATGACAGACTCTGCGGTTCCCATCTTGCCGGGCCAAAGATGAAACAGAAGATCAAGAGAATGGGTTACTATTAGCCCACGATGATTCAGGATTGCCGTGAATATGCGAAGCAGTGTCACTCTTGCCAAATTCACGGGGACTTCATTCACCAACATCCATATCCGCTACACCCGACGGTAGCTAGCTGGCCGTTCGAAATGTGGGGAACCGATATAATTGGGCCCATCGAACCGACATCATCCAAAGGACATCGGTTCATATTAGCAACAACCGATTACTTCTCTAAGTGGGCAGAGGAAGTACCACTAAAGGAAGTGAAGGCGGAAAATATTCTCCATTTCTTTAGGACACACGTCATCTACCGGTTCGGCACTCCGCGACGGATCATCTCGGACAATGGGCCGGCCTACAGAAGCCATAAGATTAGCCACTTCGCACAGTAGCATAATATAGATTGGAGATACTCTTTGGTCTATAATCCCCGAGTTAACGGTCTAGCTGAGGCTTTCAACAAGACTTTGATGAAGATCATAATAAAAATGGTGTCCAGAAATAAAAAGGACTGGCACGAGAGACTGCATAAAGCTCTCTGGGCGTATCGAACCACATTCAAAACGGCCATGAAAACAACGCCATACGTGTTGGTATTCGGCACTGAAGCGGTACTTCCCTTGGAGATGAGCTACCCTCTCTCTGGGTGGCAGTTCGATACTAGCTGACGGATGAAGAAAATGCCCATCTTCGGCTTGAGGAGCTCGATGCCCTCGATGAAACTCGTCTCATGGCGCAACAAAACCTGGAAGCCTACAAAGAAAAGATGATGCGCTTATACGATAGACTAACTAGACCGAGAACATTCCACCAAGGCGAACTCGTGTTAGTCGTAAAAAGACCCATGATTCCCAACCGTGCAAAGTAGGGGAAATTCGAGCCGAATTACGAGGGTCCGTACATCATAGACAAGGTCTACTAAGGTGGGGCCTACTTGCTCATGGATATGCATGGCGAAAGCCCCTTTCGGCCAATAAACGGCCGGTTCCTTAAGAAATACTATGCTTGACAAGTCACAACTCAGGTTAATGATAGATGACGACGCTCGTGTCCGCTTCCTGTCTTCCTGAGTCAAGACTCCATAAGTAGTATCCGACAAAACTTCGCCTCGAAGCTGACAATGGACCGAGATGTCCCTAAACTAGTAATGGACCGTAATGTCCTTAAACTGAGTATGTTGCCTCAAACACGGCGATAGTGGAATTCAAGTCCACAAGTCCCAGCGGCGAGGATTGCAACTCAAGTCCCGTTGGCTGCACAGCTGCCCCGGTGATGAAGTACCCCATAAGTTCTATTGGCGAACAGAGGGGTAAAAAAAGGAACGTCCACAAGCGAAATGGGCACGGATGAAAAGCCGAAAGGGTGCCGTGAGTAAAAACAACAGGGTTACCGGCGAGCTTGTGAAAACCTGAAAGGCGCAATCTCGTTGTTAAAAAAACGGTACGTCAATAAGCGAAATGGGCACGGATGAAAACCCGAAAGGGCGTCGTTAGTAAAAATAGCAGGGCTACCGGCGAGCTTGTGAAAACCCGAAAGGGCGCAATCTCATAAAATTTTCACTTACGAGATCCTCTCGACTCGTAAGGAGAACTCCCCCTGTGAGACCCTCACGGCTCATAGGATTCAAAGTCTTAAGTTACAGGGATCCAAACCTGTCCTTAAGCCATCATACTCCCCAAGCTGCCCTATAGGCGGTCCGATATTGGCCCTTATATACAATCCACGGGCGCAAATAAACGTTTCCCCCACCGAGTTCAACCAATCATGAGGAATGTCCTCATATGGTGAACGACACCTGTATGTCCTCTCGACTTATAAAGAGAAAACACTCTTGTAAGATCCTTACGACTTATAAGAGAACACACACTTAAGAATCCCCACGATTCCTAAGGAGAAAATACGCCTACGAGATCCTCACGACTCGTAAAGAGAAATACCTTTATGAGATCCTTATGGCTCGTAAAGTCAAAAAGCCTTACTCGGCAGGATCCTAGCCATGTTTGCTAAGCCATCTTTGTTCAAACCGACAAGGGCAAATGATGATTCACTCCTGGCAATATCCCAGTTGTAGCGATGCCGATACCTAAATCAGTATCAAATTCCAAGGCCTTTCACGGCAAATGATGATTCGCTCATGGCAATATTCCAGTCGCAGCGATGCTGATGCCAAAATCGGTATCAAATCTTAAGTTCCATACTCGCAATAAAAATCAGCGAGCAAAAAATATGCATATAAAAATAGCCGAAATGATGGAGCAACTCGCAATAAAAATCAGCGAGCAAAAAATATGCATATAAAAACAGCCGAAATGTTTGAGCAACTTGCAATAAAAAGCAGCGAGTAAAAAGAAAAAAATAGCCGAAATGATTGGACACCGCGATAAAAATCCAAAATGATTAGGCAATCACGACTTTCGCGATATAAAAAGATGAAATGATAGAGCGCTGCGAGAAGAACAAAATGAATGAAAATGAAACTTTTGCCCTGCCGGTGAGTCCACATCGACCTCTGTGTACAATCCATAGGCATAAACGAAAAGGGAACCACATTTTCCCACCAGGCTCCATCAGAAGGAGAGCCAGATCTCGACGGCAATATCTACGGCCTAGAGATCAACAACGGCGTTTCTTCTCACTCCAACAGGATGCAGACGCGACGTCAACAAGACGGAGCCATGGCAAAGTCCCTAGTTCCAAGTCTCGACAGTTCACAGACAACCTAGAGACCATCTTAACATTCGTCTCGTTACAGCAGACATAGTGTCAACAACGGCGTTTCTTTTCACTCCAGCAGGATGCAGACGCGACGTCAACAAGCAATCTCAGGGTCAAAAAAATGAAGCCATGGTAAAGTCCCTAGTTCCAAATCTCGACGGTTCATAGACAACCTAGAGATCACCTCGACATTCGTCTCATTACAGCAGACACGGTGTCAACAAAGGAAGCGGAGGCCAAATTCCTAGCTTCAGGGTCTTGACGGCAACTCAAATAAAACCTGAATGACTATCGGAGATCATCCCACACCAGCGTGGAGTGGTTATGACTCATCGGGGCTCCCAAACTGAGCCTAACCTCAAGTGAAAAGCGTTATGGAAAGTTCCTAACGTTTGCTCTTCCAACGATAATATGACTTAAGGAGATTACTTGAAGACGTCTTATCCAGCCCCGAAGGGATCAGAGACACGACAATCGCGGGGCTACTCGAACAGCGGCGCAAAGTCTGCATATCTGGGAATGCATTAGCCGACGCGACGGTACGACGGACAAAACCCTAATATCACAGACCCTAACGGACTTCTGTCGTAAAGAGCAGGAGTCAACTGTGACGTTAGGACAAGTTTGCCTACAAGCCCAAGGGGGGTAAACTAAACAAACTCCGAAATGAGTTCATAAACTAGAGACTCCGGAATGAGTGAATAAACTACAAGCTCCGAAATGAGTTCATAAACTACAAGCTCCGAAATGAGTATATAAACTACTTCACACCAGAGCAAGACATCGAAGAAAAGAGAAATACCAGTATGAAATAAAATATGTATTTTATTCATGAATTTAAGTGAATACAAGATACATTTCATTTAGGAATCAAAATGAATACGTGTTATTCATGAATCAAAATGAATACAAGATACTCTTATTAATAAATGAATACAAAAAAAAGGAGAATATACAGCGACAAAAAAATGTTTCAAGTTGGCGGACGATTCAACATGCCAGCCAGTTCGTTGTTCTTCTGCTGGACTTCGGCTTCAAGCTCCACCAGTGCTGCGAGATGAGTCCATGCTTGAGTCTGTTGATTTTGGTAAGAAGCAAACCGACTCTCAAGCTCCTTCTCGGTAACCTTATGGGCTTCAACCATCTCGCGGGTAAAGATAACGGCTTTGTCAAGAGCCACCACATCTGTAATATCTTCTTGAAGTACCCGCTAAATTTTGTACGCACGGGTAGTCTTGGCGGTAAGCTGAGCCTGAAGTTCCCCTAAAGCGTTCGAAGCCAACTCCCTCTCTGAAAACTTCCGGTTGAGCCTCTTCTCGCATGACTGAAGATTGGCAGCACACCGTTCGATCCATCCTTGGACGCTCGTCTTTACAGTTAAGATGTCGGAGGGAAGGCGCATGCACTCGAGCCCGTGTAGGCAGGCCTCCACTCGGCGACAGTACTCGACCCAAATACACACTAATGCTTTGTAATGATAGGTGGCGAGAACCGACAAGGAAGCGTTGGCTTCAGCAGCGAATTCTTCGGTCGTGACAGAGATACCAGCGCGAAGATCTTCAACAAAGGCCGCCAGGGAGTAAATGCTTTGTTTTGCTATCCTTTCAGACGCATGTCAGGCATAAGGGCCTGGTGGCATGGGGATCCGAGACTCTAGTGGGGTCAGTGCTGGCAAGGCTATGAAGATTCAGGTGCAGTTAGTTATGTTTTCAAACATGGAGTAAACAGAACGATTCTCGAAATAAAGCGTCACTTACCCACAGTCATGCAAGGTGGGTTTGAAAGGTCCCCAGGTCTGTCAAGGATCTCGACTTCGTCGTCAGCCTCCAGGACTGTGATTTAAAATAAAAAGGCATATCAGCATCACCATGAAAATATAAAACCAGAAGGACAAAAGCATACCAACCTTGGCCTGAGGAAAGAACTATGCTTATTGGGGGCAGCCATGTCGAGCAAGCGCTGGAAGGGTTTTCTCGGAGAGAGATCCACGATAGAAGCCGCCAATTCCCGCAATTCTGAAGGAACGAAAGGGTCAGATGACAGAAGAGTCCTTAAATGAAATGTATAGGTACATGAGATTACCTTCAATGCTTCTCCCGCCCTGAGCTGGGGGATGGCCGCCTCAGCGGTCTCCTCCACACCTTCAGGTGCATCACTGGAGATATTTGTGAAACCTATGGCCGGCATGGTAGTCTCCAATAAGGGGACAAAAGCCGCCGTTGAAGGCTCCAAGGCAGGGATGATGGCCTCAACAATCTCCTCTATACTCTCCGGTACGTTGCTAGGGATGTCCATGGGATCCATGGTCGATAACGTCAGCTCAGCTAAGGGAATAGACATGGAAGGGACATCAGCCGCCACCAGGAGCTCCACAGTAAGGGTAGCAGCTTTAGTAATCCCCTCTACACCCGCAGGTGCGTCATGGGAGATATCCACGGAATCCGCAACCATGACCTGATCCGGGCACAAACCTGCTTCCACTACAGAAGTCCCTGCAAAGATCACACAAAAATAAGAGGACATAAAAGTAATACAAATTACTAGCCAAAGGAAGAGCACGAAAAATACGCATACCAATACGCCAAGGAGCTTGAAGTATGGCTTTTGCGAGCCGTTGTTCTTTTCTCACTAAATACGCTCGCCGAGCCTCAAGCACAAATGAATAACTACCTGTCTTTAGCGCAAGCTCGTCCTCGGAAGCATCTGAAATAGGTCGTTTAAGGGCCCGTTCTTCTTTCCTTAATAAAGGACCCATGTGCACCCTCCGTAATGATGGTTCAACGTCGTAGAATGAAACGGGGGGTAAGCTTTTTTTGGGATGCACACGTTCTCGGTCTCATCTTAGGAGCGCCTAAAAGCCTCAGCCAATTGCGCGGCCTCCTCGGCAGACGAGCCAGGATAGATAAGACCGGCGTCCGACTCTTCCATAGCTATCGGTTCGTCCTGAATAAACGGCTCGGACTCAAGCAGAATGTCGAGTAGGCCGGCAACCGATTTCTTCCTCCTCTTGGAACTTGTGCTAACACTAGCGGAAGAACATTTCCTCCCCCTTAGAGCTTTGGCGCGACGTTGACCAACTTCACTTTCGGTATCCCCCTTTGGTGACACCACCCCTGATGACACCGCCTTTGGTGACACTACCGCTGATGACATCGTCTTTGGTGACACTACCGCTGGCGCTTCATTAAAAGCCTTTGCTTCAGCTCTAGTGCGCACCAGCATACCAACAGTGCGAAGGGTCGATTCTATTTCGTCGGCTTAAGGGATAAGCACCAAACTGTTATCCCTCAGTGGAGGGCGAACCACTGACCGCGGCTGCAATTGGGCGTTGGTGGCCCGAGCTGGAGTGGGAGCTTTAGCCTCAAAAAGCACCCGTCTTTCCTCTGCAATGACGGGGCCAACCCGATGACGATACCAACCTTTAAAGGACCCTACAGGTCTCGGAAGGTAGTCGGACTCAGGGATCATGAAACGGGAGCCAGAGTTTAGCCGCATGAAATGGCGGATGACATCGCGAGTAGCCTCTAAGGAGAGAGCAGGCTTGACTATAAATGCCTCGAGAGGGATGCCCTGGTCATAGCCTAATTGCTGAGAAAAGCGGTGCGGACTATACCGCATAAAAAGGACAACATTATTCCAGCGGAACACCAGATACCCTGGCCTGATCGAGTATAGGTGCATGACCTCTTTTGGTTTCAAAGCCGGGACCCCACCCTTCGATAAATCAAACAATTGCTGAATGGGCCCCGCTGGAGCGGAAAGGACTCGATCGCTGAACACCATTCCGCCTTCATTTGAGTACGGGTTCAGTAGTATGCGAAGAGCCCCTACTTGGGTCGGATCGGGAGCGGAGGCACCAACCAACCTCATAATCCATGGGAAGGTGTACGAATCATAGAATTCGGCCGCTGGTGCGCAGTGAACGCTCCTAGCACGTGCATCTCGATCCACGACGTGAAGTAGTGGAGAGGGAAATTCACGGTCTCCGCACCTGGGTTTGAAGTATTAGCCGCAATGCTTAATCCATGATATAGATGTGATAAACCCGCGACGCCAACAACTAGTCGTGCTCCCCCAGCTATGCGGTGAGTAGGATAAAAAAATGGAGGCTCTCATAAAGCGGCGATGCATCGGCATGGCAAACCAGCTTAGCCAAAGACTGATAAAACCAACGAAGAAGGTCTCTTCATCCATGCCGGGGGCCGCAATCGCGTCGAAAGCTACGGTTGATGAGTTCGGGATATAGAAATGCAGCTGGTCTTCCTCCTTGGCTGGAAAGTTCCTCAACTCCAATCCAAAAGGGTCTTCAATTTTTTCAAATTTCGGTGCCTTTTTAGATATGACATCCTCTAAAAAGGAAACAAGCAATGAAAGCGTCAAAGGTGACACCCTGCCTTTCCGAGGTCACAAACAGCTTTTCAAAGATACCCAAGACCTTGATTAGACTTGGGTACTTGTGACGTACGACATTCTCAGTCGACAGGCCGTTGAGCATAGCAGGCACTGTATCAAACACATATTCATCAGGAGGCAGTAATTCTTCATAATGCTCCCCCCTGATCGGCAATCCGGAAATCTCGCGAAACTCTTCCAATGAAATTGAGACCTCTCGATCCCCTAGCAAGAACGTATTGGTGGGAAGGTTCCATTGATTCAAGAAAGGTTTAACCCACCAGATGTGAGGGGCGTGATAATAGAACAATGAAGCATACACCGCCTGGTACAACCCGACCTTCTGCAGACGTGCGCGTTGGGCATAGAGAATGTACCGAGCCCAAGCCCAAGGAAGATAGCCCACTGGATGGCGGGGGATAACGCCTACCTTATAAACCTGCCCCAAGGTTGGGCTTTACCCTGACATATTCGGCGCCCCAGAATGTCGATGACCACCATGGGTTGGTTGGGTATCCCGGTCGTTGATGGCTCGAGTCGGCCAGCGGGAGTCCAGTTGGTCGCCTCCACCGCATAAGCAGTCCGTGGGCATTCCGTTAGTGATATAGAGCGAATGGGTTCTGTCGGCTCTTCGCAGGTAAAACTACGGTGGCCCCCGATGATATGACCGTACCACTTTCCCCACATGAGACGACTAGTATGGTCCCTGTCATGTGCCCTGATCATCGCCATAACCTCCTCCTCCGATGGCGACTGTGGAAATGCCGCTTCTGAGCGAGTGTAAGGGAAGTCGGGAAGCGAGGCCATCGTTCCTAAAATAAAAAAAATTAAGAAAACCATTTAAAAATAATAATAATGAATAATAAGGTAAAATAAAATGAAATAACAGAAAGCCGTGATGTGACGGGACCACCGCCTGCAAAACCAATGGACCCCACAAAATCTAAATAACAGCTCAACAATGATGAGACAAAATAATCATTGAGAGAATCAAAAAGGATTCTCATCAAGAAAACAGTAGAGTTTAAACAACTCTTGAAGCGAGTTCTGCTAAAAAGCGCAACAGATTCAAATATGCTTTAAGGGCATTAAAACCCTAAAATACTCAAGAACATTAGGGAATAAAATTCCCAAAATTCTTTGAGTCTTTCAGAGCTAAGCTCTGTGGCCACGGAATTAAATTCCTTTGATAAAGGGATTAAATCCCAGAAAACTCCCATGGAAAGGAGGCAAAGAAAAGGGAATTGAATTCAAAGGATCCTTAAGGATCGGTGACAGGGTAAAACCCTGAGAGGAGGATCAACAATCCCCATTGATTCAAGATCTTAGAATCTACAAAAAATGTGTGTTTGATTTGGATCTTTAAGAAATCAGTTCAAGAAAAGAGCAACGCTCTGTCCTCGGATTTAAAATCCACGACAAAAAAAACAAAAAAAAGAGAGGGGTTCCGTTCGTGATCCTTATCAAAGAAAAGTTTTAACAGAGTTTAACTCTGAGATTTCAGTGGGCAGAGAACTAAGCTCTGAAAAAGAGAATTAAATTCTCAAGGAAATAATTGGGGAAGAAGGTGAAGGAACAGTGGTCTTCTCAGAGGCAGAAACCCCTGCATTTATGAGACATGACGGGAGCAGTTCATCTTCCCATTCCCCCAGGCAATCCAACGGCTGTGAGGGCAGACAGCGTTGCACTCACGTGCAAGCCACGTAAGAGAAACACCGGGGGGCATTTGTTCCCTTATAAAATAAAGGATGAGGGAAAGTTCCCCACTAAAACAGCCCCACGTGTTTAACACGTGAGTGCTTATATGCAACGCATATAGACACAACAATTAAAACAATTGCTAGGCTAAAACAGCCCCACGTGTTTAACACGTGAATGCCTATATGCAACACATATAGGCAATGCAATTAAAACAATTGTTAGGCTAAAACAGCCTCATGTGTTTAACACGTGAGTGCCTATATGCAACGCATATAGGCACAACAATTAAAACAATTGCTAGGCTAATAAGCCTCATGTGCGTGAGGGCACTTCTCTACGTAGAATTAAATTCTACTCAATAAGGAACCAATCCAATGGTGATTAAGTATAGAATTAAATTCTATTGAATTTTTAAATAAGAAATGATATTTTCTGTTAAACAGAAAGTTGGCGGATTAAAGATCCCATAAATTGGAAAATATTTTTCATATCTTTTTAAACAAAGAAAGATTGTACTCCGTCAAACCAAGAACCCTTGGATTAAAAATCCAACGGTGATTAAAAATCACCAATCTACAGAATAAATTCTGTATGGGAAAATATTTTCCTAATCTTGTTTAAGAAACAAGAAGATATGTTCTGTAAGACGGAAACCCTTGGATCAAAGATCCAACAGTGGCTGAAACCCCCAAAATCAACTAGGATCTCTCAATGAGAGATTTCCTAAAACTAATCAACAAACTTCTCTCCACTATATAAAGAACCCCATGACTTCAAGTTAAAAAAGAGAAGAAGAAGGAAAACAAAAGAGAGAGAGAGAGAGAGAGCGCTACCCAGAGAGACTTAAAGAATATACAGGGAGAGAATTTAATTCTCAGAAGAAAAGACTTGTTCCTTTGAAAAACTAGGTGTCACGACCCGGAATATTAGCTCGTGACCAGCACTTAAATCACATAACGTCTAGAGACGTAACGTAATTCAAGTAAGCTAAAACCCAGAAATCTAAACCTTTTTAAGAAAATAAAGGTATAATGAAATCAATGTTTTCATAAATGTATAGGTGATGGAACATGAAAAAAATGCAAGTTGGAAAACAAGTTTTCGTCTTTTAAAAATTTAGGCAGCACCTCCTTTATATATTTTGATCTAAAACCACCAATACATAACAAGAATAATGGCATCCCCAAGCGGGAGCTAGCTCTTCGCCAAACGGCGGATCACAACCATGCAAGACAGTATATACATGTATACGATGCCCAACGGCGAAGATCACCACAAGATAAAGAAAAGCAAGACATAAAAGCCACAAGTAGCGGAAAACCCCTCGCTCTAAGTCTCGCAACCACAATCCCACTAAGTCTCATTACTTATACAATTACAAATTTTGATTGATGGAGTTGACTAGATACAATATGAAATATAAATACAAGAGTGGGTACGACACAAATGTCCCACCTACCAATGCAAAACACCCGAATGCAACTGTGTGCAGCGAAGCCGCTACTGATCCAAGCGGTCAACCTGCAAGAACTGTGGCACAACGGGAGTGAGTTGCCAACTCGTGAGTAGAAAAACATCTACAAGTAGAAATCGAATAAACAATGACTCCTAGCTCAACTATATCATAAAGGTAATACTATGATATCTAGGGTGACCATATCTGTATGTGTGCCAACAATGAAATCACTACCTATATGTATGCGGGTATCATCTAATCATATGATCAATGTCTGTATCCATGTGGATCTCGTCCACGTGTCAACCGGTGACACAACAATATCATGCATGTAAATATTATAAAAGCATATGCATGAAACTATGAGGATATATATCAACGGGGGTCTCTCGCGACACATAAAAATCATGAAACCGGAGTGTCCAACCTTGACACTCGAAAACAACATGAAACCGTGTCTAGCATCGACAAGTAAATCCTCATATTTCGGGCTCCGTCAGTCCGGATCGGCCGACGGGCTCCGTCAGTCCGGATTGGCCCATATCATCTCTCAACTCCGGTCGGTATCCTCCGAGCCCAAAAACAATCACCGGTAGGTAGTAGTCCTTCTGCCAGGCTCATCGTCATCCACACGAAATCTCTCTCTCGTCCCGGGGTACCATACCGGGTCCACCATGTACCCGCAAACGGAATCATCCGCCTCCTCGAATCGGGTTTCACATGTCACTCTTAGAACCGAGAAAACACATGGTGGACGCACTGAAATATCATATCAAGAGAAACCGGATTTTTAAAACAGTACATACTTCTTTTGAAATAGCCACGGTTCTCAAATCCAGAAATCTCATGAAAACATCATATCTCAATGCGTAAAAGCGTAAGGCATGATGTATGCGACATATAACAATGATATAACAATATTAAGGGAACCCGCTCGTTTAAATGGATCCAGTTTTGAAAATATCTCATGCGGTTCCCAAATTTTCCAAAGTCAAATGCAATATCGTATAAGGGTGCATATGTAACTATAGCAAGTAAACTATGCAAGGAGTCATATTATGATGCAGCAATCCTACTGTGTAGTGACATGGCAATTATCGATGATGAAGTGTGTGAGCCGGCAAATCTGTGTATGTGTAACATACGCAGAATCGATAATGGTGTGAGTGTACTAGCACAGGTATATGCAATGCAATGAGAATAACATGAATGCATAATAAGGTAAATCATCAGCCAAAAGATATAAGGTATACGTATCTATCATATATCTGAGTCGGTGAATCTATCAATCGGCATCTAGCCTAACAACATCGCGTACGGTATAATACATCACACGGCAGCTTCTAGTCAAGGGTATGGATCAAACATCAAATCAAACTCATCACGTACGGAAAATCATCGTACGGCGGCATCAAACTAATAGGGATCTTATCAACTTTTACGACAATGAGGGTACGGACCTAATGTCTCGTACGGCTTATCATTTAAGATTCACAACATTATTTATATATCTATATACCTACGTCCCAAGTCATACCCATAACAATCTCATATCAGGGGACCGGCAAGGTATCAATCATCTCAATCGACTCACATCTGTATACCAACATATCATCAATCATCATATTACATCGTCTTATCTTTTCATCGCATTTATCTCCCACATCAAGTCTAATTTCACATATCCAATCTATCTTTACTATAAGCATACATATCTAATCTAACACACACACCCGAACCATACAATCAGTTTTCAAAGGGGCGAATTGTAGTTTTGAAAGTAGGGACTACGGTGTTTTACAAGAAAAAGATATCATTTGAAAATCCGTAACGTCCCTTAAGGTATTTGTTTAAAAGATACATACGATTCTTCATTTTAAAATAGGTATGGTTCGGATGACACGCCTACGTCGGCTATCTATTCCTATAGTATCCAATACGACAACATCATCGAACATCGTCCTCAAAACCCGTCATCACGTATCAATCGTATTATATCACTACAACTATCATTTAGTTTCAAATATGGTTCTTTCACTATCTTATAACCCTATCCCTAGTCTTCTATTAAAGGTTTCCTTAACCATATTCTATATATAATCGGTTTCCATCAAAGTTTGCGGGGTTGCTATACGCCGTCCACCCGACTTCCCCCATAGATATAGATCTACTTATCTTGATCTTTGCTTGTCGAAGTCGATGATGCCATGCTCCGTCGCTTCGGAATCCACGCTAGAGTACCTACAATAATAAACAATCGCGATCGCTATTAACATCAAGTCCGGAAACCAAAACGGCACACGGATCTCCTATAGGTTAGAACCTATAGCCTACGCATGCAAAAACAATCAAACAACCCTTGTTGTCGATGTACAAACATCCAACAACCCAATATAAATCCAAATAGCAAAACCAAACATTTCAAAATACGAAAAACATATCCAAAATCACATCAAAGTTCTCCCGGATTTTACCCTAGGTCAAATTAGCCAATTTTGCATATGTAAAGGGTCTAGTTTACTGGAGATGGAGCTACAGGACAAGCACGAATCAATTCCAACCCACCGTGGCCGCAATTTGCGGCCATATTGAATAAATCTGCGGCCTGGGCTTTGGGTTAGGGGCCCGGGTCTTCAGGGTACACTCCAGGTTGCCTGCTTGACTTCCAGTATTTGCTAAATAATTTTTAGTGCCTCCGGATTACTCCAGATTCCCATATACCCTCACAATTCAACACAAAACCGACATAATCAATCCCTAAATCCGTATTCTGGTTTCTATACTCAAACCCAGGTCTAAAATGGGCCACTCAATCATCACCAATCCACAATTTCACTCAAACCTTTCTCTTGGGATTTCTAAGATCACAATTCCACACACAATAAACCCCTAAACTACACAAGAATGCAAGAAAACTAAAATTAAACTAAAGGGAAGAATTTATACCTCATGGATGTCACTCAAGAAAAACTCTAATTCACCAATATTGTCAAAATCCCACTTTTCTTAGTCCAATGTGTAGAGGATGGGGAGGGGATCATTTATTGTGCAAGGGGTTTAGGGTTTTGATGGAGTTTTTGAGGTGGATTTTGGGGTTGATGGTGGAGAGAAGTGAGGTTGAAGGAGATGTGGAAAAGTTGAAGGAAAATAATAGGGTGAACTATAGATGACAGCCCCCCCTCTCCCACTCTCTTATTCTCATCTTCTCTCACTATTATTTACCCTTTTCTCTTTTCTTTTAAAACCAAACCATAAAATTCCCAAAACAACACAAGAAAATAACATGTAACCAAAATGCAACATGACATGGTGCACTAGCCATGAAAAACTGTAGAAACACAGATTTGGCTTAATCGCGATAGCAGTACACTAATCGGGTTTTTATCCAAACTGCATATAATAAATTTTAAAAATGCCAAATCTTTTAGATATATTTTTAAATGAATAAATCATTTTAATTTCCAATTATTTCACAATTATTGGTATATATTTATACCCTTTTTCAAAAACCCCAATTTCGCAAATCGGGCAGTTTTCGGGAAATATATTATTTTAATATTAAATTCCAAAAATAGTATTTTATATTTTCTGAAATGTTACACTAGGTAAAGAAAAAAAATGAAAGACCGCTCTTTGCATCTCTAAGGGTTTAACCCTTCATCAAATAACTCAGTTCTTCCTCTGGTTGAGATCGGCAGAGGCAGATCTCCCCACGAGTTGAGAATTTAATTCTCATCGGGGAGATTCTGTCATGCAGATTTAAAGCCTAGGAAAAAGAACTGAGTTCAAAGAGTTTAACTCTTATAAAAAAAACACATATGGGAATCCAATCCCTCTAAAAAAAATTAGGGTTCAACCCTGTAAGAAAAATTTAATTCTTGCAAAGAAACAAAAGGAGAACTTGTAAATGAAAACTTGATTCCTAAGAACCACAGAAAAATAGCCTGGTGATTCGTTATAGTGTTTAACAATATAACTAGAATTCACGTGTTCTCCACGTGAGTGTTTCTAATGAGCAAAAAGAAAACGACTGAGACTGCATCACGTGTTTCCCACGCGAGTGCTTAAAAAGGGAGCAAGGAACACTCCCTAAGACAGTCACGTGTTTTGCGCGCTACCCTCAATCAAGTGCTTAGCACTTCTGTAAAAGAAAGGGAAAATAAAAGGGCATTGCCCCATTTGACGCGTCTCACGTGTTTTATACGCAAGCGCTATAGGAACTATGTGCTTTGCACTTACATGAAGGGAGATGCAATAAATCCAAAATGCAGAACCCAACTTTGGGGCGCCTCACACGCACCACGTGAGCGCCACAGAAATTTAGTGTTTAACACTATTTCAGTGTTCGCATGAAATGCTCGTGAGCATGGAATGTCTCAGCACATTAACACTGTTGGGTAAATGTAGAGACCCATACCTAGTCCAATCTGACTAAGAGAGTCAAGACCCCTCTGTGCTCATCATTCTCTCAAGTTGGTCTTAGTCCCTAGTGTGACTGATGGTTTGTCAACTGAAAATATCCGAAATGATGTTCATCCTACACCTCCCAAGATAATCTTAGTCTCCAAGATGACTACTGATTCTTAGATGATTCACCATGATCCTCTCCCTCAAACACGGGAATTGGTTCACCTCTGATACATATCGTTGTAATTCTTCAACATTTTCAGAGAGATGGAGGGTCCCGACAACAAACTGTTTTTGGGTGCACTTTCTGAGTTGACGTGCATACCTTAAACCAAACCACACCCCAAATAGGTGTATCCCATATCATCGCCGTATATCCCGTCACGTAATAAATATATGGGCATAGAATGGTGATCTGCGGACCGTAACGTTCTCAAACTACTACGGACCGAAACGTTCTTAAACTAAACCCCCACCTCAAAAAAGGTGATCTACGGACCGTAACGTCCTCAATCTACTACAGACCGAAACGTTCTTAAACTACAACGGACCGAAATATTCTCAAACTAAACGTTACCTCTAAAATGGCGACTACGGACCAAAACGTCCTTAAACTAAACCCTTACCTCAAAAATGGTGATCTGCGGACCGAAAACGTTCTTAAACTAACAACGGACCATAATGTCCTTAAACGAAAACAATGAAGCCCAAATGCTCTTTTGTTGGATCTGAATGATCCTAAACCCCGTTAAGTAGATCTTAGTATCAAATTGGACTAACGTATTCTTAACAAAAATTTAAGTTGATCTTAATCTCAAACGAGATTAACGATCCTTAAATCAACCTAAACCCAAATCTAAGATATACGGATTTGGACTAATCTACGCCCTACGGACGACAACATAAATTAGTCTTCATATACGATCCACGGGTAACCAAAAATAAAACAAATACACACGACACGAAGTGAACTTCTGGAGCAGAAGAAAGTGGTTACCGCGATGCAGTAAATTAACTGCAGGGGCTTGCGCCTGCAGGTAAGATAGTCTCCACAATCAAAAACCCATCGCAAACGAGGGGGAATCTGACGAAGTCTGCTACAACGGCCGCATTCGTCCAAACTTCCGATATACGGTGTTATAAATCAGCTTGGCATCTTCAGAGAGGTGGACGGATAAATCCAAATAGCATCTGCCTCCAAATTCAGGCAAGACGATCCCTCCTGGTTCCGTCTCTGTTTTCGGCGGTAAACAGATTCTGGCACGCCCGGTGGGACCTTTTTCTCTTTCCACTCCATACTTCATGTGTCGTGTTCAGGAACAAATCGCGGTTTACTATGGTTGCCCCTGGATTCGAGGTACTAAGATTTGGTGTCTTACTCCTGTGCAGAGAAAAGAAGATCAATGGCTTCCAAGTATATCTGCAACAGCAACTCCTGCTCCGTCCCCGCTGGAAGAGTGACATACGGGCCAAATGCGGCCCGCATCTTTTCAATGCCAGTGGAGTAGGTGACTCAGGCCATTACTGGATTGTTCTTCGGGACCATGCTCTCGCCAGCAAGCTTCAGCGCCATCACAGGAAGCTCCAAAAAAGTCGGTCTTCGATCGACTTGCAACCGCTACGGCCCCCTCTCAACGGGTCGTCCAAGTCTGCCACCTCAGTCTTCAACCGGCTGAGCCAAAGTTCAACTGGGCCGACAAAGAGGCTAGCAATAAGAGATTAATCCGTAGGGATTTCTTTTGCGGTTCCATAGAGTCAAATAAAAGATTACATTTTAATATTTTTTAATTAGTCCGTAGGGTACCGTAGGGGCAAACCGTTGGCCCTACGGATTAATCCGTAGGGGCAATAAAAAGTTGCCCCTACGGATTCTTATATGCGTAGGGACAACCCTTACTGTAGTAGTGTAAGTTCAATTTCTTGCCCCTACGGATTTTTATATGCGTAGGGACAACCCTTACTGTAGTAGTGTAAGTTCAATTTCACACTTACACTTGTCATCTCCTTGCTTTATAACACTCAGCCTCCTTAGCTTTGCCGCTACTTTTTGAATGTACTTAGGTTTGGCTCTATATCTTTGACCCTCCTACAGTGTCCGGCATCGCACATGAAAGCAGGCATTACTTTCTTATATGATGTACGATTTTTTACATGAGTGGAAGTTGCAGATAAAATGTTCAAATGCAGATGAGGAAAGTTACCTATATGGAAAAGAAGTCTCTAGTTTTCTATTTTTAAATATTTGTATCTATTTTCTTAGACAAGAATTAATATAACTTGGACCATCATTGTCTATGAAGTTGTGACATGTGTTTCTATGTATTCCTCATCTTCTAACCCTGTTTAATTCTTACGTTATTTTACTTTACTATGTTGATTGCTTTCGACATGTTCTTGATCTGTATCCCCCACTTCCTTTGTTTTTTTTGCCACGCATCTTCTTATAAGAATGATGTGGATTCTATATTGCATGTCTACTTTCAAATTTTACCTCTTTTTATTTAGAGCTGGAAGACAGCGTGAAGGTGTCCATTTTTATCACTTACAAGAACTGATAATTTAGTACTGTTAGAAAATAGTTTTGTTTTTTCATTAAAAGAAACACAAGAGGAGGATTCATAATTTTCTTCCTTCTTTCCCAAAATCGCAAATAACGCTTGAAATAACTTTTAAATTTACTTCCATGACAAATATTTTAGAAGTTGCTTTAAGAGTACTTCCGTTCCGTCTCTTCCGTAGTTTTGGTCATCCAAACAGTTCCCCAGAACTTTGAACCTAATACCCGAAAATTCCAAAAAACACTATGATTACAACCCCACTCTCATTGCCAACTGCTCCCTTTGAGAAGGTCTATGCAAGTTGCATGAAAAACATTTTTATTCTAATTAAGTATATTTATCTAATTTAAGATAATTAGCCTATATTAAATGTGGTGTAAAATATATAAATAGCCATATATTACTTAAAGTAAATAGGGATTAATTCCCTTGTAGTCAACTTAAGAGTCTATATAATTTTGTAGCCTGCATGATTATATATATGAGATGACTTTTGTATTTAACAAATATATATATTATCTCCACCTAAATCATAATAATACTATGCTTCCAGATGTGTAGGAATAGTTATTCATGCTCATGGTTGGAAGAAGAGAATTTCTTTATAGATTCTCAAATAATATCAGTTGCACGTGAAAAATAAAGGATAAATTGTCAAAACCTCTTCGCAAAGATTTCGGTTGTGAAAAAACCCGTGGCCCGAAGAATTTCGTCAAAAACCGCCAGGAAAAATTTCGGTTGTCAAAGATCCTTTACTTGCAATATCTAGTTAACGCATACATATTGCAAATATAATAGTTAACTACATACATATTGCGGGAAATTGCATACTTATTGTAAGCAACTACAAGAATATTGCATGCCGGGCGTTTTTTAAAGCGGAAAACTTTTCCAAGGGGTTTTGGGAGATTTTTTGGGCCAAGGATTTTTTGACGGCCAAACTCTTACAGGGTTTTTTTGTTGATAATTTACCCTTAAATAAATAGTTTTTTGTTTACAAAGAAATATTTTTGCTAGTCTTAAAATTAGCCAACTTAATGGACTATTGAGTAAGAGGAATCTCTGCCTCTCACTACACTTGTTAATTTTTTTTTTGACCGCGATGAAACCCATCAGTCTTGTATGTCCCTTTTCGAAACACTAAATGGAAGATCCCGGATTCGATTTCGGATCTTCCCCCATAAATTAACTCCTATTGTCCACCGCTGGGCCATATGCCCCGCACCACTTCACTTGTCAATTGACTATTAAGTAGTTAAGGTAGAAGTATTTGTCTTGTTTCCGGACTTATTAAGGATTTAAGGTAGAATTATTGGTCTTATTTTGGACTTTAAAGCATCTCTACTCTGACCAACAAAAATAAGTGAAAATTTTCTAAACATGACAAAGCAAATTTCACCTCATTTATAATTTCACATTATCAAATAAACAAACTCTTCCACAAATCCTTGTGAATTTTCAAGATATTCCTTTATTTTTGTATTTACCCTAAGAAAAACAATACAAGACGCTTTTTACTAAACCGAATGACTTTTTTATTTATGATTTTGAATCTGCCTTTGATACCATCTTGATATCTCTACCGTTACACCAAAACTTATAAAATCATACTATTTCTTCGGCAGTTCAAACATACAGTAATATAGAGTTCGCGCGTAAAACTTGTCTTTTATGACCAATTACTGCCAACCCTTGCACCAACACATCAACAAGCCATGTACATACCATGGACCCATTATTTTTCAACCGAATTATTTCAATGGAACTAAGCCTACCATCCCCTCAAGAACTGAACAGCCTCCAAATACCTATATATATGGCTTCTAGAATATAGTTTTTTTTATTATAAATTTAAAAACTAAATCGGGTTTCTTATCTACTAACTATTAAAACTTGGCCAACTTTGATATGATCATTTCCATCAATGGAAGTCCAAGTGAGTGACAAAACCACAGAATGAAAGAAAGAAAGGAAACAGAGTGAAGAAAGAAGAAGAAGGGGAATTTCATTTAATTTGAGTGGAAAAGTCAAACTTCAAACCCCCTGGCCAAGCTGTCCTTAATTTAAACAAGTGGCTTGTTTGTCTTAAGGGCTTAATTACAAAAAAATTCATTCTCATTTGCGGCTTCTCCAATGACTCGATCGATCCCCTTATATCCATCACATGTCTATTTTGTTTCTCATCCCTTTTCTATTTAAGCTGCACCCCTTTCTCTTTTCTTCACATTAGTCCAACCTCCTCCTCCTCTTCTTCTGCTTCTTTCTTCTTTTCCTCCTCCTCCTCCTCCTCCTCCTCCTCCTCTCGCAATGGAAACCGGAGTCGGAGCAACACCGCCGGCGAACGACGAAGACATGGACTTGAGAAGAGGTCCGTGGACCGTCGAGGAAGACCTTGTGCTCATCAACTATATAGCCATGCATGGCGAAGGCCGATGGAACTCTCTCGCATGCTGCGCGGGTATACATCTACATATATATATATATATATATATATATATATAAACGAGTCTTATATATAGCTATATGATTCAGTGCATAATACATATATGTATATAACCGTTGCGTTAATTTTTTACTACAACAGGTCTGAAACGGACGGGAAAAAGCTGCAGACTCAGATGGCTGAACTACCTTAGGCCTGATGTCAGGCGGGGTAACATCACCCCTGAGGAGCAGCTCCTCATCCTCGATCTCCATTCGCGCTGGGGCAACCGGTAAGCTTGCAGACCTTTTAACCCCTTGGAAGTTTATATAAAATTTATGTAGTTTTACTGATTTTTTCTTTTTTATGTATGTTTTAGGTGGTCGAAAATTGCGCAGCATTTGCCGGGACGGACGGACAACGAGATCAAGAACTACTGGAGGACCCGGGTGCAGAAGCACGCCAAGCAGCTCAAGTGTGACGTCAACAGCGAGCAATTCAAAGACGTCATGAGGTACCTCTGGATGCCCCGTCTGCTTGAGCGAATCCGGGCAGCCCAGGGCAGCTCGGGCAGCCTGTCAGGGTACGGTCACCTCCCGACCCAACTGGGCGGTGACCAGACCGCGCCTATGGGCCCGGACCACAGCCCAGAGAGCTCCAGCGGGCCCGTGTCGTCCCTTGATTCGTCCGTCGGGGCCCACTTGGCCTCCCCCGGTGCGGTCACCGCCGGTGAGTGTAAGGCCCAGGAGGGCCCGTTAGATGGCGACGGCTGGTGGGCCGAGGCCGAGCCGCTTGTCGGCCCATGGGGGTATTCTCACGAGGGGTTACCTGACTTCGATTGGTTCTCAAATGGGGACATGAGTGAGAATTTGTGGAGCATGGAGGACAATTGGGTAATTCAACATCAGCCGTCATGAGAAAAAATGGAGAAAAATTGTAAAAAGGGAAAAAAATAACTTGTTGGGAAATTTAGGAGAAAATAGGAGGGAGATGGGATGGGGAGTTTTTAACATTTCCATCCTCTTTTCTTTTCTTAATTACTTTTTTCTTGGGTTTTTTTTTATTTTTATTTTATGATAGGTTTAAATTTGAGGTTTTACGATCATATTCTTTTGATTTTAAAAAGCTTAAGGATTGGATTTGTAGACATGGGTGGTTGAATTGTAATAATGTTCAGCTGTGAATTACTAATGTAATGGAAAGCGATTGTGTTGGCATTAACAATTTTGGGCTAATATTTTTTTTCTTCTAACTTTTTTCTTTCTTCCAATAGCGTAATATTTAGATTGCTCATTTGAACTCCTGTTATAGTTTAAGATGTCTCGGTTCTTCTGCTCATACAAATCTCACACAAGCTATCGAACTTTTCACAAAGTATATGGTGGGATGGGAAACTTCTATCCTAATTGATTCCTATTTAGAATCTAACGCAAGGGTATAAATGTTTGATTCACTGAAGGAGTAATTGTCATATAAAGCAAGAATCTAGAAACCATTAAAATTCGGTTAAGAATATGTCAGTTATCTTTGTTTACCGCCGAAAATAGAGACGAACCGGGATAGATCGTCTTGCCTGAATTTTGGGACGGATGCTATTTGAGCTTATCCATCCATCTCTCCGAATATACCAAGTTGATTTATGGCACCATATATCAAAGATTTGGAGTGATACGACTGTTGTAGCAGACTTCATCAGATTCTCCCTCATTTGTGAGGGGTTTTTTTTATTGTGGAGACGCTCTTCCTTGCAGGCGCAAGTTTCCGCAGTTAATTACGTTATCGCATTGCGATAACCACTTTCTCCTTCTCCAGTAGTTTATATCGTGTTGTGTGTTATTTTGTTTGTTAAGCTTGCTCGTGGATTGTATACAGAGACTAGTTTATGTTGTTGCCCGTAGGGCGTGGATTAGTCCAAATACATATGTTTTTAGATTTAAGGTTTTAAACTTAGGTTATATTTTCCATTATTCAAAAATATTTTGTTTTATTTAAGGACCGTCAATCTAGCATGAGATTAAAACCTACTTAAATATATGATCATTTAGGCTCAATTTATTTTTAACCAAGAATACATTAGCTTTATTTGAGACTTAAGATCAACCTAGATATATTTTAGGGATCATCAAATTTTTTTTAAGATCCAACAACAGAGTATTTAGGCTCAGCTACAAAAAACTTCAGAGAGATTTTTAACCAATTTGGGCTTGATCTGCTTAGTCTTTTTTCTTTCTTTTATTTAAAAGTGCTAAACACTTATGTATGGCGCTCACATGTGAATCACGTGAGGCGCTGAGATATGGACGCTGCCCAACCAGTACTAAGCACTTAGTCATTTTGACTGAATATGGAGTGCTAAACACTTGGTATAGCGCTCACGTGAGGAGTGTGTGCGGCGCTAGGACGTGGGTGTTACCTAATTAGTGCTAAGCACTCAGTCATTTTGACTGAATATGGAGTGCTAAGCATTTCTACTCAGCGATCACGTGTATTTCATGTGAGCGTCGACCTTCTATTTTGAGCGCATACGTGGGAAGCATGTGAGGCGCTGAGTCTTTTGTTTGGGGCGTCCACGTGGGAAGCACGTGAGGCGCTGAGTCCTTTGTTTTGGGAATCTTTTGGGCGCTCACGTATTTTTAATATGAGATTTTGTGTTCCTTTTCTTTTTTTAGAGATTGAATCTCTGTTAATAGCATTTTGACCATTAATGATCTCCAAAATCTTTGTTTTGAAGAACTTGGATCAAGTTTTCTTTAAGAACTAAGTTCTTATGTTTTTTTTTATAAGAACTAAGTTTCTTTATAGGGTTAAACCCTGTTTTGAGATGAATTAAATTCCTGAAATATATTTCTTTTCTGTCTTTTGTTTTTATCTAGTTCTTTCCCCTAAATTTTGAGTCTGAAGGGAAGAATTTTCCCGATGAGAATTAAGTTCTCAACTTGTCGGAGATTTGTCTTACGGATCTTAGATCCAGAGAAAGAACTAAGTTCTTATATGAAAGATTAAACTCTTGTGTTTTACTTGCACTAGGCAAAAGAGATATTTTTAATCTCTTCTTTTCTTTACCTAGGGTTTGAAAAGAGGAAGATCTTCTTTGAAAGAGAAAGACAATTCTCAATTGCAGTTTCTATCTTTTTGTTCGCAGAAACTTATGGGGGGTTCCTTCTTTTTGCCTGTGTGTGCTCAGGTCCTTTATATAGGCAAGGCAAATTGTTGATCGGTTTTGAGAAAATCTCTCATTGAGAGATTCCATTTGATTTAATTGGTCTCAAACATTATTTGGAGAATTTTATCCACCGTTGCATTTTTGATTAAGTGATTTCTATTTTACAGACTATATTTTTGTAACGACTCTGAAATCACTGTACAGAAATTTCTTGTTATTATACAAAAAGGGTATTTCAGCCTGTGTATGAGTTAAAAGTTATTTTTATTTAATAAAAACAAGAAGCAACTTGTAGCTCACTGGTAAAACCTCTGCACTACTGTGACATAATCCGTGTGTTCGATTCTCATCAGGCACAATTATTTTTTAGATTTTTTTTATTTTTGGAAGCCAAAGAGTTTGCACTTGCAATACATGGAGAAATGAAAAAGTTTCAGAAAAATCAAACATGCGCAATGAGGTGTACACACCAAACTTGACACGTGGCACAAATCTCGAGACAGATCGACAAAATCCGACCGCCCAAACCCTTGATCTGGCTGGCCCCAACGGTCTAAAGTGCTCCAAATCACTCCGTGCTTTGCACATTTGTCCCTTCGACTCTCCTTAACTACCCTGCACTGTTTAATTTTCCTGCAATCAAACAGAGACTCTTCAATTCACCATTTAACACCTTTTTAATGCATTTTAATCAAAAATTTTAATTCCCAAACTCTAATCTTTTACTATAAATACTACCCAATGCCCTATCTCTTCACCATTCTGAAATTCTAGCAAAAATTCTCTCAAACTGCCAAGTGGAGTTAAGCCCCTCAAGTGGAGTAGCGAGCCAAACACGACGACTGGAATATCTCCGAAAAAACCACGACCTTGAGAGCTTCTTCAATATCTTCTTAACCATCTAAAAACCGTAAGTCCCTTCTTTTCCATCTCAAAACCACTTTTTAAAACAAACCGACAAAAGAGAAGTTATCTCCGATATTATATTCTTTTTAATATTTGTAAGGCATGTGATAAGTAAATTAAAGCAAACTAACAAGCTACATTAATCTTAACATAATTTCACATAATTTAGTTTTTAGTTTAACAAAATTTTCATAGGAAACAAATATATAACAAACTTTTTCATTAAAATACCATGAATTTTAGTATAACGCTTCTCGATAATTAATTTAAATACCTTTCATTAAAATACCATGAATTTTAGTATAACGCTTCTCGAAAATCTTTACAGGGTAACGAACTACCCCACACGCACACTATGGTTCCATAGCACGGTATTCTAGGGCTATAGTAATTTAAAGAAGAACTTTTCATTAAAATACTATACCGTTTCAAAACGGGTTTGTTTAAATCGGTATTTCGAAATCCTTGGCATTCTGCCTTTAAAAACCTCGTCCGGGGACCCGCTAATGGATGGTGTGAATTATCGCACATCCTTGGGACAGTAGATCGAGATACAGAACTCCTCACGGGATATTCGATCTCGAAAGGAAATAAAATACGGTTTTTAAGAAACGCGATATTTCTAAACAAAACTAATTTTGAAAAATTATATAAAAATTATGAATCCGTATTTTCAATAAAAGCATATTAAGAAACTATATTTTTTTAACATGAAAAATTAGAATTTTTAATAAAATACCACCAAGTTTCCAAAAATAGTAATTTTCATAAAAATACCATAAACTTTCAAAAAGACTAGGTTTTACCACCAAAACACCACTATAATTAAAATATATGTTCATGAAAACCCTAAATATTACAAATCACGCTCGAGCTTTATTTTTAAACTATACTAAAGTATTTTTCATAAAACCCCTCGAGATATTCAAACGATATTTTAAGGACTCTAGAATTAATATAGGTTTATATGGTATCATTTCTCTTGAGCCCCAAGGAGCCGGAGAAAGTGAGTGCTTGCCTATTCTGGTTAGACAATTTAACGGAGTTATCAAATAACAATTGTCTTGAAAAAAGACACAAATCCTGCCGTCCATGTGCAGCAGTAGCCGATTTCTTCCGAACATAAGATTTTTAACAATTTACATAAATTCACATGAAAAGACATGAACTCGAATATAAACTTGAACTCAAACTCGAACACAAACTCGAACTCTAACCTAACTCGAATCTGAACTCGAATATGAACTCGAACCTAAGCTACTCGAACCAACTTGACTCGAACCAAGATTGCAATTGTCATGACTCGCATATTACTCGACTCACTCGAATATATTCTACCCCTTTTGCAATATATGGTTTTGATTAAGACATGTAAATCAATCAATCCAAATAAGTATATTAACCAGTTATATATATTATACTCGGGGTATTTGGGATAGTTTCTTGTGTGAATCCAACAGAGCTTCAAGAGTCTCGTATTAACCTCTTTTTTATTTTACTCGAATAACAGTTGGGTTGACTCATCCACAACCTAGAACCCCGATGCTAACATATGAAACGGGCCCGTGTTTCCTTGCTCCTGGGGCCCCGCTCTTGAGCTGGTGAATACTTTTACGGCTGCATTGACATTCACATTTGGAACTTAACGTTAATATAATGACCATATAGAGACCTATAGTATATACTTACCCATGAACATATACTTACTCGTTATATATATTTTACGCTTGTTATTTTCTTTACTCTTACCTATATTTGGGACTTACCGAGCGTTAGTTCGCTGACGGGCATTCCATCCACTTTTCTTCTCTTGGAATGTTCATCAGATACGGTCGAGACGGAAGAAGTTGAAGCCACAGAGGAGGACTACAGCCAGATTGCTACTCAGGGTTAGCTCAACTTCATTTTCATTCAGTTTATGTATGACACTTGTTTAAGTATTTTCCTTATTATATTTACTTTCCAACATAAACTCTTGTATTTATAAATATTGGAAGTTGAATGTAAATAAATATATTTGTTGAAAAATTTTACAGTCTCCATTTATTTTTGTATTGTGTAATATTGTTTCAATACGCTTAGTATATTTATTTAGGGAGCGACCTTCTCTGGATAAATATGCTGCGGGCTTGCCGCGTCACCGTTTCCGTCTACTGGAAAGCGGGGCGTGACAATTTTCTTGTTTTTAATAAGACTGGGGAAATATTTTCCTATATATAGAATTTTATTCTACTACACGGTGATTTTTAATCACCATTGGATTTTTTATCCAAGGATGCTCTGTTTAACAGAGTATATCTTTCTTATTTAGAAAAATTGGGGAAATATATTCTAAAAATAGAATTTAATTTTATCATTGGATTTTTGATCCAACCGAAAGTATCTTTCTCGCTTAGAAAGATTAAGGAGATATTTTCTCTTAATAGAATTTAATTCTATCATTTGATGATTTATCACCACTATTGGATTTTTGATCCAACAGCTCTGTTTAACCGAGAATATCCCAGGTTTTAGGGAAATAATTTTCATATAGAATTTAATTCTATCTACTCTTAATTTGGGCGTTGGCGCTCACATGTTATGCATGTGGGCACCACTTAAGAATTTAAATCTTATATATAACAGGTGCTCCTGTGTTTTGCACATTGGCACTCACGTGGACTTCACGTGCGGCGCAACTATAGGATTTAATACTATAAGACTGGCGCCGTCGCTGATGCTCACATGGGGAGCATATGATGCGCTTCCTCATTAGATTTAACAGAGCCTAACTCTTATTATTGTGTTTAATTAATAGGGGAACAAATACTCCCCATCTCTGTTCTCACGTGGTTTGTTGGAGATAGTGCCCTCAAAGTCAATTATTGAATCGCAGGTACGTGATTGCAATGATTGAGGCAGGACCTATACCGATATGACAGTCTTGCTCGAGATGATAGTATACCATCTGGTTTGTCTTTATCATCGTATACATGCTTTAGTTCGCTATTGCATGTTGATAGAGCCCATAGGATTCTTGCTTGACTGCCAGCAGTATGATGGCGATCATATACGTGGGGGCTGGAGTCTATAAGCACATCCTTAAAAGTGTCCCTAGTCGTGGGAGTTTCGAGACAGGGCATCGATACTCCAGAGTAGACTAGTGTATACAGTCGAGACCCCGACGAGGGGCGATGGCCGGTCTCACAAGCCATTGGTGTCAGTTGGTTCACCTAAGATGTATACAGGTGCTCATTGGGTTATGAGTACACCGGACAGGACTCGCCGGGAACATGCTAGTTGGTATTATACATATCGTCAGATAGCAGTTCCCTGATGACATGTGTACAGGTTAGTTCATCGACCTGAGGTCGTCATTTGTCTCGTGTGAGTTCCCATTGTGCTTTGATTTCTACCCTACCACGGCTCAAAGGAGTCGTGCAAACAGGTCTTTTTTGGGTACAGTCCCGAGCCACATGGAGGCAAGTGAGCGGATCGGCAGAGGATTCGTCTCTCCCGGTATTGGGGGTGAGATCGCGTTGTGTCTAGGAAAGCCATTACACAAAGTCCTCGGCCGAGGCAGGAGATTTACTGGTAGGTACTCCAGTAGTATCTCAGGGTGTTCTGGGCCACTCTCTGACACGACTTATACTGCTATTGGGGGTCTGACGTTACCAGGCCCTAAGCAGATATGCGATACTCATAGACGAACGGACCAGACTGTATGCATATTGTCACTGTTAGGCTCAGTAGGGTTTATGGATGAGTTCGCTCGTCAGCTTCCCTTCCAATCAATACATAGGCAAACGTTACGTACAGCTCGTACCTCTGCAGTGCTAGTGGTTATACCCAGTGCTAGTGTGTTGATGAGTCATTAGAGTCCCCCACAGACAGTTTCCCAAGTTCGGGCGAAACGTTGTAGAGGCCGTATGGTTTTATGGCAAGGTTCGGAAAATGCACATGCGTTTTCGCACGTGTCATATTTCGGGCAGATAATACTGGTCGGCTTTGGTTTAACCCGGATCGGAGTATTATGCTATGTAGATATAATATCTTTGTCTCAGTTGCATTTGTATTCGGTCGTAATACAAATGCGGGTATGTTTATACTGATACGGGGTTATCCTGAAATTCGTTTCAGGATCGCTTTGGGAATTTGCCAGTTTCCAGTTTTCTATCACCCGTCTTTTAACATTCGGTTAAAGACGGATTTATCTTTTCTTGAGATGAGTGTGGAAGCTTCTAGATGACGACTAGGATGGTGACTAGGCTTCATAACTCATTTGTTCATTAAATGCTTTGATGACTAGGATGGTGACTAGGCTTGATGATTCATTTGTTCATTAATGTGTTCATACAAGGTGTTAAGGTGAATCATCATCTCATTTATTCTTGTGATCACCTCCTAGCTCCTACACTCACCCCCTCTCTTATATATGGCCGGCCCCTCCCCTCTTGTGAGGATATGGTTACTTGGGAAAAGATTATGATAGATTTGTGTATGGAAATTTCATATAGCTCAAATTCTTATCACCCGATTCAAAAGGCAACTTCATTAACCGTTCGTCCATAGCTTTGGACGTAACGAGACAAAGTGTTCTACTCATTCTATATATCAATCTTGGCCATCTCTTTTAGCAAACTTGATGATCGAGTTGCCTCGGTTCAGAGGCGGGAGCCCGTTTAAAGATCCGTCGACGTGGTGCCACCTGGACGAGAAGACTGGAGATTCAGGAGATCGGAGCAGCCGCAACAAAGCGTGGGATGATAGTTGAAGACCGAAGGACTCGGATCGTTCGGTATAACATTTCTACCCACTTTGTAGTTTGTTAATTTAGCTTTAATGGCAGATCCGGGTTATAGTACGCGATAGCGCCAGTTGTAAAAGTTTTTGTTCCGCATTTGGCGTCTGTTAGACGGCCGGGGCGCTACCATGGACTTACAGTGGTATCAGAGCCTCACCATTAAGCTATACTAACTTGTGCTAATGCGTTTAAAATATCGATCGAACGGAATTTCCGAAATCACATTTTTCTGCATACAAGTTTCTGTCGATTTTTTAAAGAGCCTAAAAATAATTTTGCATATCACAGAAAAGCGTGCAGGGTTTTTTAAGCATACTGAAAAAATTTGGGCACGTGGTCCCACAAGAAAACCGCGGATACGCGGTCAAACCTAGGGTTTGACCGCGGAACCGCGGCGCTTTAGTAGGAACAGTGCACCAAACTTTTTCCAGAGAGCTTGATTTTGGATATTGTGGTTTTTGGTATAGTTCTTTTGGGCCTAGATTTTGTTACTGTACAGCAGATGTACGTGGGGCCCACTTCGGGAAATTTGGTCGATCGAAATTTTAAATTTGTTAGTATGCAGTATTTACATTATATCTCCGACCGGGAATGCCATTTGATCGGTAAACCGCGTCTGATTGCTATAGTTCTTTTAGACGGGTTTGCGAACGTGACATTCACGTTGATGTTCTGTGTTGTTGCGGATTTGTCGTGGTGGATAGCAGGGTGCAATGATAGTGCTGTTTGGATTTATTTGTACATTTGATATTGCGGGGAGAGCGTCCAACATGTGGACTGCCGTCACTGCCTGTTTGTATAATATTCTTTTGGGGCACGACCGGGTTGAGGTCGATGTACCCGTTGTACAAATTTTTCATTTCTGTACTAGGTTTATCCCACGAAGGAGTGCACGAATAGCAGGGTTCTGGAGGGCAACGGGTCCGTATCTCATGGTTTTGAGAGGCAAATGGACCTCACTCTAGAATTGGCAGACTATTCGCCGCACTCGTAGGGGGTACAGGTTGACCCAAGGAGGGGTGCTCAATTTACCGGATTCCGTGAAGTGCCGGTTGTTCCATTCACTATGCTGTGGGGGACTACCTTGCTTCAGGTTTTGGCGGGTAACTTGCCGCACCCGTAGGGGTCTAGGTTTCATTGCACAGGCTATCCACACGACCAGGGGAACGTCGGGTTTCAGTAGCGGCTCTGTGAAACCCGGGGATCCCAGATTATCTGTATTGTTCTGTGATGCTTATTACTTTTCTGTAATGTTGCATATTATCACGCCTGGAGCGATTATTGTATATTGGTATATATACTATTAGATGTTGTATATGTTTTACACCCGCGCTAGTCCAGCCCCCGCTCTGTCGTTAGTTAAGTAACCTAACGGGTGATGACGGGACCCAGTGGCGAATGCGGATGGCATATATGTACATTATATTTTCGTTCTTTTCTGGTGTGATTGATTGATGGGACTGCGTTGATTCTTATCAATGCAAGATAAAACAAACCTATATTTGATGTTGTTGGAACAAATTTTAAAAAGGTGTTATTAGAAAGATATTTCCTTTTGTTTTGCATAGTGATATTCAGTTGGAATATCCTGCACCTCATTCGACGAGGCAAGGGCTGATATCCCTTCACCGGGAAAAACCCTTTGGGCAGAAGTTTGCGTCAGGGTAATAACTTCATTATAGTCGATTACAAGTTGCTTTGCATCGCGGTATTCAGTTGGAATATCCTGCACCTCATCCACGAGGAAAGAGCCGAGATCCCTTCACCGGGAGTGACCTCTTTAGCAAAAGGTTTTCGTCACTATATTTTATAAAAAGCTATCAGGTTCCTTCAACGAGATCAAGTTCATTACGTTAAAGGTTTTATCGCCAAAAACCAGCCGTAGCCCTCCGTCATTTCTTATGGATAGTCAGTAGTATTCAAGCTATGTTTGTTGGCCAAAGTTAAGGCATAGTGTTTGGTAGTTACTGAATATTCATCTGTAGCATAGATAGATGTGTTGGTTTGGGATAGTCATTTTGCCTTTTTGGCCAAAGTCAAGGGCATGTGCGGGTGGGTTCAAATTAACCTGGATGATGACGGGTAGAACTTGACATGTGACTTATGATTTGTTGGCCAAAGTTAAGGTCATAAGAGCATGAGGCAAAAATTCACATCGGGAGTTTCAAACATAAAGGAAACTTGCCAGGCATGCGCATACCTTCTGGAGTGTGATAACTTGAGTGGCTTCCATCAAGTTATCATGCGATGATAGTTGGATCCCGATTCTCACTGATGAGTTGGTTTACTCTTCGGGTGATCCCGACTAATTCTTCTTTCAGGTTTGGAGGAGAATTTGAGATTACAGTGGGAGGTTTCCTGATTAGATAAATTGATAACCATTCTGATTTAGGTTAGAGTGCACGCAGAGTGTTTCTTTTCTCTCTTTTTGGCAGCGACCTTTGACCGACCCTAGACTATGACTCAGTGACCAAGTTGACCGAACCTTCTTAAAATACTGACTTTTGGATTGTCTAAAGTTGCATAAGTCAATGCCGCTCCTTCTTTTACCCTTTGTATTTCTCAGAACACCCCGTATTACTACGGACATCCACTTCCATTGGATAGATCCATCGTATAGTTATATACGAACTCGAAGGGACTTCTTCGAGGATGGATCCAGGTTCAGGAGAAATAGAATTGGTTTATTCAGTTGTCTTTTATTATCACCTTTTCTCAGGTTGCGAGGGCTCCTTAGTTTAGGAGAGTACACCTATTACGCTTATTGGATAATCTTATTCCAAACCATAGGCTGGTGCCGAAAGGTAGGGAATGAAGAAAACCAATTAGCCTAAATAGGGTGTACAGAAGGTAATAACTAAAGACAAAATAAAGGGATTAGAAAGAGGGCAAAGTAAATTGCGACTGCTATCATTCACGACCAAAACACGTACTTCATCACCACTCCTATTTCACCTTTGCTTTTTTCCCCAGTTCGGTAGAAATAGAATAAGGTATTATTCAGTTGTCTTTTATCACCACCTTCTCTCAAGTTGCGAGTACTCCTAGGATTAGGAGAGTACACCCATTATGCTTACAGGATAGTCTTCTTCCAAACCATAGGCTGGTGCCGAATAGTAGGGAAGGAAGAAAACCATTTAGCCTAACGATGGTGTACAAAAGGTAACGACTAAAGACAAATAAAGGGATTTGGAGAGATGGCAAAGAGATATACGGTTATAGTCATGAATTGGATTATGGAAGAGGCATTACTAGGAATACCAGGATACCCCTATGAAATTTTTTCATGTTTCAGTGCATTGTTAAAAGGAAAACTGATTTGCCGATTAGATACTTACTCCAGGGTATGTATTTACCAGGTATGATTCTCACATCCGTATGGTTTTACAGATGATGAGAGGGAGGAAGTTATTGGGAATAAGGTGATCATCCTCATTATATCGGAATTCGTTCTAATTGGTGATATTTGAGGAGATCGTCTGGGTTTTTGCCGGACGGCATGTATTTGGTTTTGAGTATCCGTTGTTGTGCACCAATTTCAAAATGACATATCTGTACGTTTATTTTTATAAAGTGAGATATAACTTTTTGAAATTATGTCTGTGACATTTACCTATATCAGTTCACGATTGGGTAAGGAGCATTGAACAACGGAGTAGTTCTTAACCATAAATACAGTTTTCAACCTACGATGCATAAGTTTTGAGTTATTCAAACTCAGCGGACTTATACAGAGTATTGTATATTGTCCAGTGTCCGTCAGGACAAAGGGGTAGGTCCTCGTACTCTATTTTGTTTACTTGTAACTTCTCTAGTTTTTAGACAAGTGTTTCGTAAAAATAAAATGTCTAAGTTTTGAGAAGTTGTGGGTATAAGAATAAAGTAGAGAACCAGGTATCGCAAGTATCGGGATTCTTCAAAGAGATCGAAGATGTAGATTCTTGTGATTGGTATTCAGATGAAAGTAATGGTTTTGAGAAACTTGTTTCTCTTTCAGGTTACTCATAATTGGATGGATTCCTAAGTTGAGTAATGCTGATTAGCCTCTTTTTCATTAAGTTGATATGCACTGGAGACAGTTGCATGATTTGAATCTGGTTCCAATTAAATTAGTGTCTCTATTTCTATATTGTATATAGAATGGTTCATATCTTAACGATGTTAAGATACGGGGAGTTGTCCAGCTTATGCTTAAAACCAGACACTGGATAACTCAAGGCACGTTTCTGTAATGGCAGTTTGTGGGTTGACCCTGACTTTGACGAGGGTTAATTTTCTACCATCTGGAAGATCAATAGTGATATTGTTCTTGACTCGCCACAGTTTTAGTAAAAATGGATTTTTTCAGAAAACAGTAGTGGGAGTATGGTAGAACTGGAAGTGATTCCAGAACCGCAAATGATTATGGAAAATTTAATAGGACCTATATATTCAATCAGGTTTGACATTCCAATAGCCACTCCGCAGATATAGTGGGTAACCTCAGACACCCGAGAGGTACTCCGGTAGCCTCAAGGACGGTGACAGGGAGATTCTTGTTTACCCAGAATTGACACTACCGTTGTTCCAAACTATGAGACCCAGCAGGAGGATAAGTATAGCGTCGTTCTGAACTGGCTTTAGAAGTGCACGTGTATATTATTCTGCCAGAGGGTTGTTGTGGTCAGTGGGAGCAGCGGAAGCATAGTGGGCAAGTAGCTTATGTTTATTTATAGGCTTGAGCAGATATAACGGAGATAAGATCATCTATTTTTGATGTGACAGTCATGGGTTTGACTTCATCAGAATAGGGGATGGATCTATTAAGAAGGTAGTAAGGTGTGATGTCCTGGTATTTGGATGACATACACAGAGTAGGAAGTAAAATTCCTATACTACGATCGGTTGTACTTTGGTCGTCACACAGTTGTTTCTCCACAAAGGATATGGATATAATATAAGACATTCTGGTTACTAAATCTATGGCTTTAGATCTAGATTTGGGTAGTTTCCCAATATGGGTACTTTGACAATATTCTAATAGTATTTTAGAATAGATGACTCCTGGCATGGTGGTGTACCTGCAGGTGATGGAGTCACCCTCTCTAAAGGTGTCTTAGAGACTAAAAGAGAGAGGGAAATGCATGATTGGCAGATCACTTGCTTAGGCAATTGAGTCGATCATGAGATGTCAAGTACCACACCAGATGTTGTTTTTGCACTTGATGCGATAAGTTTATATTAATCCAATCCTGAAGAAACATAAGGAAGCAGTTTTAGAACATAAGTGCTTATTCTACGGATTTGATGACGGCAGCCTCCTTCGGGAGACGGTTATCATTCCAGGCTTCCAAGGTGACATGGATGACAGAGTGATTGTCAGAGTTATAGTTTTCCCTCTGACGAGGGACGGTATTATGGACAGGTGGTCCAAGAGGATACTGTGGAAGACATGGTGCTGGATACTGATTAGGTTCAGTTATTAATACAGTCTAAGAAGTTTGGATTTGGAGTTCATTTATGAACTAGGTCCCATCAAATATCCAGACATATTCTAAGACAGGTATTACTCGATTCGGGAGATGACTTTCTCCGCGAACTTGAGATTAAGAGAGATATAGAAAGAAACATCAGGGCGGATCCACTCACTGAGGTTATTTCTCGAACACAAGAGTTTTACAAACTAGCTTTGTGAAACTGATTAGTAGAGGAGTTGGATGTTCGGTATCACACGGGCTGTGAGTATGCGACATCGCAATAATTAGCCTTGAGTGCAAGTGGGAGATTGTTGGAGATAGTGCCCTCAAAGTCAATTATTGGATCGCCGGTACGTGATTCCAATGATTGAGGCAGGACCTATACCGATATGACATTCTTGCTCGAGATGATAGTATGCTATCTGGTTTGTCTTTATCATCGTATACATGCTTTACTTCGCTATTGCATGTTGATAGAGCCCATAGGATTCTTACTTGACTGCCAGCAGTATGATGGCGATCATATACGTGGGAGCTGGAGTCTATAAGCACATCCTTAAATGTGTCCCTAGTCGTGGGAGTTTCGAGACAGGGCATCGATACTCCAGAGTAGACTAGTGTATACAGTCGAGACCCCGATGAGGGGCGATGGCCGGTCTCACAAGCCATTGGTGTCAGTTGGTTCACTTAAGATGTATACAGGTGCTCATTGGGTTATGAGTACACCGGACAGGACTCGCCGGGAACATGCTAGTTGGTATTATACATATCGTCAGATAGCAGTTCCCTGGTGACATGTGTACAGGTTAGTTCATCGACCTGAGGTCGTCATTTGTCTCGTGTGAGTTCCCACTGTGCTTTAATTTCTACCCTACCACGGCTCAAAGGAGTCGTGCAAACAGGTCTTTTTTGGGTACAGTCCCGAGCCAAGGCAAGTGAGCGGATCGGCAGGGGATTCGTCTTTCCCGGTATTGGGGGTGAGATCGCACTGTGTCTAGGAAAGCCATTACACAAAGCCCTCGGCCGAGGCCGAAGATTTACTGGTAGGTACTCCAGTAGTATCTCAGGGTGTTCTGGGCCACTCTCTGACACGACTTATACTGCTATTGGGGGTCTGACGTTACCAGCCCCTAGGCAGATATGCGATACTCATAGACGACCGGACCGGACTGTATGTATATTGTCACTGTTAGGCTCAGTAGGGTTTAAGGATGAGTTCGCTCGTCAGCTTCCCTTCCAATCAATACATAGGCAAATGTTACGTACAGCTCGTGCCTCTGACGTGTGTTCATATCATAATATTACATTATTATATTCCCTATTCTTATTATTTTTACAAATAAACAGGTGCTTTTGACGCATGTCTGCTACATGTTACAGGTTACAGGTTCTTAGACAGAAAACAGTGAAAACGATGTAAAGACGATGAAAAAGTGGACTTTGACCAACAAATAGAAGACTCTTGATCAAGCCTATATCAAAGATAAAATTCACAAAGTATAAGGCAATGCAAGGTCCAAGATTACAAAGCGAACAGTTAAAAGTCCACCGCAATTATTCACTGGAGATCTGGAAGAAATATAGAAGCTATTTTAATAAAGAACCAAATAATAAGGAAACCCAAAGATCCAAGGCCCAATACTTTCTTTTAAAGAGACATAAAATTTTACCAAAGCTTGAAGTCTACTTTGACTAGGTCTTCCTAAGGATATTTTGGTAAATGTAGACATGCAAATCAATTGTAACCTAGGGTTTCCTATTCTCTATAAATAGGAACTCTACTCATTGTAATTTCTTATGCCTCCCTTCATTAATAAATTTCAGCATTCTTTTGGAGAGCATCATTTTTTGTAGGTAAATTATTTTCTTGCCTTAGTTTAATTTAGTTTAAGAATTTTATTAACTTGCAATAGATGTTTCTTCTCTTTAATAAAATCATGTCTTTCTTCATCCCTTCAATGAGCGAGTAGTTTCCTCGCTTGTTAGGGTTAGGAATAGGGAAGGATTTGAGAGATGAAGATCTCTCATCTCTTTTCTTTGCCAATGTTTTATAAAAATTAGAACTCCATGCATACCTTCTTATTCCGCTCCCTACGGCACTCTACCCTCGAGGTAACGGTGATTCCGTAGTCTAAAGGCCCGGATTTTAAGGTTTTCCATGGAGGTTAGGGTAAAGATTAAGAAAGGAAGGACAAGGATCTAGAGGAAGAATCAATCTTCCCAATCATCCTAATCCCCTTTGTTAAGATTTACCATAATACTAATATGATATCTTTAATTAAAGGCAATGGAAAGAGATGTAGATCTTTGTTTACCAAATTTTCCTTAAACCTAATCCTAGCAAGTTTCTAATCCTAGTATCATACAACTTCAATTTTTAGATTTAATAATTAATCCGAACACCTTTCGGAATTAACTCGTTAGCGCGATTAGAAAATTCACAACATCCCTGTGGACCGACCCGTACTCACCGGCTAGCTGCAAAGCGACGCCGTTCTTGATTGCGGTTACAAATATTTTTGATCTATCTTTTAGAAAGCGCAAGCACGCTAAATCAACCAATCAAATGGCGCCGTTGCCGGGGATGGCGTGTCATTTTCTTTTTGCAATTTCGGGTTAATATAAAATTAAAAAATCATAAAAACTGAAAAATCAAAAAAAATATAAAAATTTATCATCGTTGTATTTTGTGAAGGGTATTTTTGGTTTGAATTTTGCAGGATCTACAATCGAGACGGATCTGGAAAAATCCAGAGTTCAAAACAGAAAAAGATACATCAGAACAGTAAGAGGTTGGAAAATTAGAACAGAACAATTTTTTTGGAGACCTGAAGCCTCAGAACCGCCGCTATTCCGCCGCGCAAGCGCGCTCCCGCCGCTGAACCGCCGCGTCATGCTGACGTCATCGCGCAAAAATTTTACTGTTTGTTTTCTTTTTTCCCCCTCTACAACCTAAAATATATCTTTTGTCAAATCTCCTGCAGAATTCTTTGCGCTTTAAAAAATCTTCCCTTCCAAATAAAAAATCTTGTGCAGGATTCTTTGCGCGTGCTTAAAATAATAATTGATTGCAAGTGATCTTTTCTGATTTGCATATCCTTAATCTTTTTGCTAAAAATATCTTTCCAAATAAAATGCAAGTAGAAAAAGGAAAATTTTAATTAGAAAACTTGCAAACCTTGAAATTCACAAAAAAAGATTTGATTGCATGTGATTTACTGTTTTGCATATCTTTAATCGGATTTTAAGGGGCTTTTGACCAACTCAGATTGGGTGGGGATTTCATCACCCTTCCCAGGACCCCAGAAAACACCTAAAGCATTTGCATCGACCACGATTAATTAAAAAAAAAATACTAGACTCGGCCCTAAGGACGTCGAGCTCAATAGGAAAAGGACTAGTATAGGCATCGACCGTTTATCCTAACTGATTTTGCGGTGTCTAGGCTAGTGGTTTTTAATTAGGTCCACTGTCGTGGTGGTTCCTTTCCACTTACCTGGCCGTACTTGTCGGTGAAGAGGCGGTTTGAGGTCCTATTTCTAGCCCTAGTTAGGAGCTGTCTAGCAGACCTAGGTGACCCTAGATCTAGGTCTGATTGTGCATTTCTGGTTGATTACATTTGTGTCTAAGACCTTTATCGAAATTTTTTTCTGCAAACAGTCTCAAATAAAGAGAAAAGGGAAAAAGGAATTTTTTTAAAAAAAAAGACTTGCAACTTTTGTCGCTCGGAAATCCTTGCACCAACAAACTTTCTTTCTTTCTCTTTCTTCTAACATGGGTACCCCACATAACAAATCACTTGCCGAACTTTGGTATCCCGAACCTAATTTTGCGTCGTTCGGCAATTTGTTCGATCAATTTAAAGACGATCCTTCCTTGCCTAAAATTTCTTTGAAAGATCAAATAGATGCGTCTAGGGGAAACAGTTTGACTTTTCAACCCACTTTGTGTCAACCAAGTCAACCTTTACCACCTCCATATGTTGATACCACTTTTTCAAGTCCTACCGTCTCTCCTAAGCCGATGTCCATTGCTGAGCATATTGCTCAATCTCGCAGCCGATCTTTCACCCCTCTCCACTCATCTAGTTCTAGGGATCCACAAGACTATTCACCATTTTATCCATATGTTGACCCTACCCCTGTCCAATCACCCACTTCCTACCAGTCCTACCCGACCTTCCCACCTTCACTAGACACTGCTTCTACACAGCCTTTTGGGAATTTCACATATCCAAACAATTTCGAATATTTTGCTGAAACCCATTTACCACCAAAGTCTAGTTTGGAAGAGGCGTTGGAGGCGTATCTCACAGCAACAAACAAAATGGTTAGGAATGTGGAAGCGTCTGTGGCCACCCTTATGCAACCTGCTGAACCGGTAGCTAGTTTCCCGCTAGCCCCAAATTTTTCAATGTATGAAGAGGCGGTTGGACAGAATGAGAATGTGAGAGGATTTCCAAATCAAACCTACCCTTACCTAATTGAAGCCCACAACTCCAGTTTTCCATCGAATGTCCTAAATGATTCACAAGTTCAAAATAAAAACGAGTTGTGCGACTTTTTAGTGTTTGATTTGCCAAATTGTGAGGAACCCCCTTCGAGTGAAACAACACCTAATCCGTTTGACCTTTACACTTCCACTCTAGAACCTACATTGATAAACATCCATGCTTTTGAGGAGGTGTCTAAAGATATTGACTTTCACTTGATTGAGGATATAGACGCCGGGAATATTTCGGATGATGAACCTGTCGATTTAATTGAAATTTTATGTTCAAATCATCATCCCGAGTTATTAAATGTTTCTCCCGAATCTCATATGCGTCTTGATTTTGATGATAATGGCATGGATGAGTTGAATATTGAGGAGAATTATGAGTTGAATATTGAGGGGAATAGTGAGGATCATATTGAGGTTGAACCATTTTTCTTTGATGTGTCGGATTTTCCAATTCATCCTCTTAAACCTTTAACTAAATCACACTCCCTCCTTTCCATCGTTCCGACCACGCCTCATTTCACGCTTGACGACTGTGAGCGTGAAAACTTTTCCTTTGAATCTGACACAGTTCTCACAGCCGATGACACTTACGAGTGTTTCACTTTTTCGGACGATGTTGAAGTCTCACCGCCCGAGTTTGAGTCCTTGCATTTTCAGATGAGTTAGTTAATCCATCAGACTCGGTTGCTTACAGTCATTTCGAACCATTGATGGAATCTTTCCAGTTCGACACGGTTTACTACGGTGAGAATGAGACTATCCCTAATTCACTCCCTTTCGTCCTTCCTATTGTTCCGACCGTGCAAGTGGCCGTTACGCTTTCATCTCCTATACCAAGTTCGGCGTACCCATGTTCTCTTGCGAATCTTGAGGGATTTGATCCCATTTCTCGATGAGTTGATAGGATAGCGCAATCACTTTTAACACATCGGTCATCACAAATTGTGCTAATTTATTCACTCGATTTACACCCTCAAGATCGCGTGACCCTTCTTTCTTCTTTTCGCCATTCTTCTCCCCCACCGAGACCATATTCTCTTCTTCCCACACGGTCTCGCGTGTTTCTCACTTCTTTCCTCTACATCCCATTATTTCACCAACTTGATCATTACCACGATAAGATTTTTGAATGGTTGGTGCTAACCTTTGGCTTGTGTAAGGCCAAGCTTAAGTTTGGGGGAATCTTTGTATATATGTATATATTTTTTGTTTTCTTTTTCTATAAAAAATAAAAAAAAAAATTCAAAACATTAAAAATATAAAAAAAAATTTATAAATAAATAAACAGGAGAGTGCCGGCATTTTGACCCTCTTGGTTTAGCATGACAGTGAGGACACTGTCAACTTCAAGTTTGGGGGTATGCTCGGTACGTCTTCTTTCTTCGCATTCATTTGTACATATTTTTGCATTTGCATATTTATTAGAAAAACCCATAAAAATTTAAAAATTTCAAAAATTATAAAAATTATTGTATTCAATTTTGGCTAATTGACTTGAGTTTGACAAATAGGTTAACTGGCTAGGAACAACTAGATCTTAGACTTAGTGAATTAAAAACCCTAAAAATAACATTCCTCAAAGTTTAACGGTAGAAAGTATATGCCTTGTAGTTTATTTAGAAATAGGCAAATTTTGGGTTCACTTCTTGGGCTAAGTCAAAACGAAGGAAAAGTATTGAAGCTTTTATTAGAGTATAAGTTTGAAAAATAGTTCCTAGCTTAAGTCTAAATTCTGAAAATATATACCCTACAATCTGCACAATCACGCACCTTGAAACTTGGAATAGTAGAGGAGACCTTGAAATGCTCTTGTCTAAAGTCCTTAGTACGAAGAAAATAAAAGAAAAAAAGAGTGAATAAAGAAAAGAAAAAAATGAACACTGGTTTTTGTGATTACTTAAGGCTGTAAAAATAGAAAAATATTTAGCGAAGGTGCTTCATCACCTAGTGCCTTAGACCAACTGGTTTGGGAGTCACTGCTAAAGCCTTGGGTGTTGCAAGACTAGGAATTATGCTTAAATATGCAAACACATCTTGTAATCGGTTGTTGGTATCTCAAGAAGTATTAACGGTCGCATGAAGGATGTGTAACCAAAATTCAATTAAAAATTCACCTACTAATAAGTACTTTGGACAACGGACAAGGGCATGATTGCTTGATTTGAATTTCCAAGTGTAGGGGTGATTTATACACACACGTAGGGGTATGTGATTGGGATTTAGATAAGAGAAAGGAGTGAAGAATAGAACTTATATCTTTAGTAAGGGTTGATAGAAATTCCTAAGTGGAGATGGAACCCTAGAAGGAAAACTTAAGAAATGCCGAAAGCTAGGTAATTCTACAGGATATATATAATCTTAAGTTAAATAATGAGGAAGCGTGAAGAATGTGGGTGGATAATTTGCGAGTCAAAAGATAATAGAATTCCTTGTTAGAAAACCTAATTAGAGAATTAAAGTCGAAAAGCCAAATTGATAGGATTTTGTGGGTGTAATCCGCTGAAAACCCTTAGGAGACAACACTCCTCCTACTAGGGACACCTAGAGGTTTAACGGCTTGTTGCATGTGCTCAGTGCAATCGCGTTTCCCTGCGAAATTGCGGTTAGGATTTTAGTGGATAAAATAAGTTTGCTCGAGGACGAGCAAAAGATAAGTTTGGGGGTATTTGTTCATATCATAATATTGCATTATTATATTCCCTATTTTTATTATTTTTACAAATAAACATGTGCTTTTGACGCATGTCTGCTACATGTTACAGGTTACAGGTTCTTAGACAGAAAACAGTGAAAACGATGTAAAGACGATGAAAAAGTGGACTTTGACCAACAAATAGAAGACTCTTGATCAAGCCTATATCAAAGATAAAATTCACAAAGTACAAGGCAATGCAAGGTCCAAGATTACAAAGCGAACAGTTAAAAGTCCACCGCAATTATTCACTGGAGATCTGGAAGAAATATAGAAGCTATTTTAATAAAGAACCAAATAATAAGGAAGCCCAAAGATCCAAGGCCCAATACTTTCTTTTAAAGAGACATAAAATTTTACCAAAGCTTGAAGTCTACTTTGACTAGGTCTTCCTAAGGATATTTTGGTAAATGTAGACATGCAAATCAATTGTAACCTAGGGTTTCCTATTCTCTATAAATAGGAACTCTACTCATTGTAATTTCTTATGCCTCCCTTCATTAATAAATTTCAGCATTCTTTTGGAGAGCATCATTTTTTGTAGGTAAATTATTTTCTTGCCTTAGTTTAATTTAGTTTAAGAATTTTATTAACTTGCAATAGATGTTTCTTCTCTTTAATAAAATCATGTCTTTCTTCATCCCTTCAATGAGCGAGTAGTTTCCTCGCTTGTTAGGGTTAGGAATAGGGAAGGATTTGAGAGATGAAGATCTCTCATCTCTTTTCTTTGCCAATCTTTTATAAAAATTAGAACTCCATGCATACCTTCTTATTCCGCTCCCTACGGCACTCTACCCTCGAGGTAACGGTGATTCCGTAGTCTAAAGGCCCGGATTTTAAGGTTTTCCATGGAGGTTAGGGTAAAGATTAAGAAAGGAAGGACAAGGATCTAGAGGAAGAATCAATCTTCCCAATCATCCTAATCCCCTTTGTTAAGATTTACCATAACACTAATATGATATCTTTAATTAAAGGCAATGGAAAGAGATGTAGATCTTTGTTTACCAAATTTTCCTTAAACCTAATCCTAGCAAGTTTCTAATCCTAGTATCATACAACTTCAATTTTTAGATTTATTAATTAATCCGAACACCCTTCGGAATTAACTCGTTAGCGCGATTAGAAAATTCACAACATCCCTGTGAACCGACCCGTACTCACCGGCTAGCTGCAAAGCGACGCCGTTCTTGATTGCGGTTATAAATATTTTTGATCTATCTTTTAGAAAACGCAAGCACGCTAAATCAACCAATCAACTTGCTAGTGGTTATACCCAGTGCCAGTGTGTTGATGAGTCATTAGAGTCCCCCACATATAGTTTTCCAAGTTCGGGCGAAACGTTGTAGAGGCCATATGGTTTTATGGCAAGGTTCGGAAAATACACGTGCGTTTTTGCACGTGTCATATTTCGGGCAGATAATACTGGTCGGCTTTGGTTTAAGACGGATCGGAGTATTATGCTATGTAGATATAATATCTTTGTCTCAGTTGCATTTGTATTCGGTCGTAATACAAATGCGGGCATGTTTATACTGATACGGGGTTATCTTGAAATTCGTTTCAGGATCGCTTTTGGAATTTGCCAGTTTCCAGTTTTCTATCACCCGTCTTTTAACATTCGGTTAAAGATGGATTTATCTTTTCTTGAGATGAGTGTGGAAGCTTCTAGATGATGACTAGGATGATGACTAGGCTTCATGACTCATTTGTTCATTAAATGCTTTGATGACTAGGATGGTGACTAGGCTTGATGATTCATTTGTTCATTAATGTGTTCATACAAGGTGTTAAGATGAATCATCATCTCATTTATTCTTGTGATCACCTCCTAGCTCCTACACTCACCCCCCTCTCTTATATATGGCCGGCCCCTCCCCTCTTGTGAGGATATGATTACTTGGGAAAAGATTATGATAGATTTGTATATGGAAATTTCATATAACTCAAATTCTTATCACCCGATCCAAAAGGCAACTTCATTAACCGTTCGTCCATAACTTTGGACGTAATGAGACAAAGTGTTCTACTCATTCTCTACATCAATCTTGGTCATCTCTTTTAGCAAACTTGATGATCGAGTTGCCTCGGTTCAGAGGCGGGAGCCCGTTTAAAGATCCGTCGACGTGGTGCCACCTGGACGAGAAGACTGGAGATTCAGGAGATCGGAGCAGCCGCAACAAAGCGTGGGATGATGGTTGAAGACCGAAGGACTCGGATTGTTCGGTATAACATTTTTACCCACTTTGTAGTTTGTTAGTTTAGCTTTAATGGCAGATCCGGGTTATAGTATGCGATAGCGCCAGTTGTAAAAGTTTTTGTTCCGCATTTGGCGTCTGTTAGACGGTCGGGGCGCTACCGTGGACTTACATGGTTTACACGTGAGTGCAACGGTGTCACTTTTACCACCATTGGATCTCCTAGAAAGTTGAACCGTTTACCTCACGTCTTATAAATAGGGCTTTTGACCCTTGAGATGACTATTGTCTCATCATCTTCCTCCTTGAGTCTTGCTCTTCTTTTGATAATTTAAATCTCGTTCCAAAGCTTAGATCTCTGTCCTCAAGAAGTTCTTTTGAACAGAGTAAACTCTGCCAAATTTCTTGGTGAGGATTATGAATAGAGCTTAGCTCTTAACCTCTTTTGATCATATATATATATATATATATATATATATATTTATTTATTTATTTTTGGATTTTAAATCGATTATTAGATTCGACAGAGCTTAGCTCTCTCTTTTCTTTTGAATCGATCTCTTGGAGATCTAAAAAAAACTTTTTTAATATATAGATCGTGGATCTTGATGTCCATATCCAAGACTTGAGAATTTTTGATTCTTCTTCTTAGGGTTTTACCCTGCTGTCAATTTTGAAAATTTTCTGGAACTTGATTCCATCAATTAACCCTTGAATTTTCTAACAAGGGGATATCTGGGATTTAATCCCACTGTTTTAGGGGAATTTAATTCCATTTTTTTTGTAGAGCTTAGCTCTGATTTGAATCTTAAGAACTTTGGGAATTTTATTCTCTTAATTATTCTTGGATATTTTTCCTTTTCTAGAATTTTTTTGGGGTTTTAATCCCTTCTTCTTCTTTTTTTATAGATTTGAATCTGTTGCTTGTTTTAAAGAGCCCGCCTTTCGGGAAATATTGGGAGTTTTTAACTCCACTGTTTAATGAGCACTATTAATTTAATGAGAACCTTTTTGGATTTTCACAATGGGCACATATCTCATCATTGATGAACCACCATTTTGATTCTGCGATGCTAGCATTTTTTTTATTGCTCACTTTCCACTGGGTTTCTTGTCCGGTATCATGGCTGGTCATCTATACGACATCGAGGAAATTGTCTTCATAAGATCGAGCATAAACATTTTACGCCTGAGGTATTATCCTCAAAAGCTCAATTGATCGTGTGGATCGACCAAACTGCCGCTTCCATTCAATATTACGAGTAGAGGCCGGTCCTGAAACCGAAGGAACATGAGACGGCTTTTAGGGAGTCAAGCCAATTACGTGCCCAGGTAAAAGCGATGCTGCGCGGTTCCAAGTTATCTTTGAAAATCTTCAACGATGTATTTCTGAAGGAATGGCGCTGACGCGGGAGCTTGACTTTACTGAGTGAGAAATGCGGGACTTCGAAGCTGCTAAGCAGGAAATTTCTAAGAAGCTTTTGTCGTGCTTGCGACAATGAGTTCATGTTATAGCAATGCTAACCGCAATAGTGGAGCGTGAGAATGAGCCACGGTAAGAAAATGAATAGGTTGCCGCTAAGCCCCGCTCTCTTAGAGGCTAGAATTGTGTCCCCCCTTTTTTTTTACAAATTGTATCTTTCAAACATTTTAGTTCATGAATAAAGAATATACGTTTTTGTTCACCACCGAAAGACACGACCGAGACGTTAGGACGTCTGGCCTGAATTTTGGGAGCAGATACTATTTGGATTTATCCGTCCACCTCTCCAAAGATACCAAGTTGATTTATAGCACCGTATATCGGATGTTTGGTTGGATGCGGCCGTTGTAGCAGACTTCGTAAGATTCCCCCTCGTTTGCGAGGGTTTTTTTGATTGTGGGGACTCTCTTCCCTGCAGGCGCAATCCCCTATAGTTAATTACGTTATCGCATCGCGATAACCACTTTCTCCTGCTCCGGAAGTTCACTTCGTGTCGTGTGTGTTTTTAGTTTTGGTTTAGGTTGCCCGTGGATTATATACGGAGACTAATTTATATTGTCGCCTATAGGGCGTGGATTTAAGGATCGTTAATCTGGTTTGATATTAAGATCAACTTAAATGTATGTGAGTAGTTGGGGCTCGGTTGGGTTTTTTTGTTAAGGATACGTTAGTCCAATTTGAGACTAAGATCTACTTAATAAGATGTTAGGATTATTTTTGTTTCAGATCCAACAAGAGAGCATTTGGGCTCTGTTGTCTTAGTTTAGGGACATTTCGGTCCATTGTCGTCATTTTTGAGGTGAATATTAGTTTAAGGATATTTCGGTCCGTTGATCACCATTTTGGTGGTGAGGTTTTAGTTTAAAGACGTCTCGTTCCTTTGATCACCATTTTGGAGGTGGGGTTTTAGTTTAAGGACATCTCAGTCCGTTAATCACCATTTTGGAGGTGAGATTTTAGTTTAAGGACGTCTTGGTCCGTTGTCCATCTTGCGCACACGTGTATTTGTTATGTGACGGGATGAACAACGATGATATGGGATGCATCCAGTTTGGGGTGCGGTCTGATTTGAGGTGTGTACATCAGTTTGGAAGTGCACCAAAAAACTGTCGGTTATCGGGACCCGCCACCTCTCTAAAGACGTTGAGGAATTACAACGACGTGGATCAGAGGTATGGAGAGATGTACCCTTGAACCAATTCCCGTATTTGAGGGAAAAAGGAGTTAGTGGTAAACCCGGAAATCATTAGTCATATTTTGATACTAAGATTTTCTCAGGAGGATGTGTGATGAGTATCGTTTTGGATATCATCAATTGAAAGATCAATAGTCGTATTTGGGACTAAGATCAGTTTGGGAAATCATGAGCACATGGGCTCGGTTGATCTGAATCAGGGAGGTTCTATCCTCAGGGGGCTTAGCCAATTTGGGCTTGGTCCACTCAGTTTTTTTTATTGAAAAGTGCTAAGCACTTGTTTGGGCTCTCTTTAATCAGTCCTCCTTTTTGTACAAAAAGGATTGAGCACTTATACAAGTTCTGACGCTCACATATAATCATGTGGGGCTTTTAGTCATGGGGATTGCCCAATAAGTGTTATACACTTTAGCCCCTTTTTGTCTTTGTATAGAGTGCTAGGCACTTTTTATGGCGCCCACGTGCGAAGCACGTGAGGCGCTAGGCGCTGCCTAGTGAGTGCTAAGCACTCTTCCATTCACTGGGTTCTTTTCTTCTTGAATGATCAACATGATCTTTATTTTGTAGATGAATTTTTGGTTCTCGATAATGAGTTCTTCCTAATGAGAATTAAATTCTCATCATATGAGAGACTTGTCTTGTGGATCTCAGATCCAGAGCAATAACCCAGTTCTTTGAGAAGGACTAAACCCCCCAGCAGGTATATATATATATATATATATATAATTTCCAAGAAGAGAGTTCTTGTAACACCCCTAGCCCCAGTACAAATGGTATTGTCCGCTTTGGCCGAAACCGCACGGTTTTTCCCTTTAGAGCGAACCGGACCCGACCAGGGGCCACTTCCCAGGAGGTCACCCATCCCAAGACTTCCCTGGCTCGAGCACGCTTAACTATGGAGTTCTCAAGCTCCTGTAGTTCCGGTTTACTTAAAAGGCGCCTCTATAATTGAGGGTGGTATCATTATATTTATAATGCAGTTTGGTCCTCTTTCGGAATGTGTTCTGAAAATTCCCCATTGTTCTACAGTGGGTCCCAGGGAATCAAGAGGTGGCCCCCATGGATTCAAGAGGTGGCCCGCGCCACCTTGGCATGACAATTGGCGTAGCACTTTGTTCTGTGTGATACTTTGTTCCATGAGCATGAACCGGGTCCCGACATTCTCCCCACCTTTGAACAATGGTTCGTCCTCGAACCACAAACCTACTACTGAGGGACTTGCATGGGCCACAATAAATGTACCGTCCCACGCCCCAGTATAGATGGTATTGTCCGCTTTGGCCGAAACCGCACGGTTTTTCCCATTAGAGCGAACCGGACCCGACCAGGGGCCACTTCTCAGGAGGTCACCCATCCCAAGACTTCCCTGGCTCGAGCACGCTTAACTATGGAGTTCTCAAGCTCCTGTAGTTCCGGTTTACTTAAAAGGCGCCTCTATAATTGAGGGTGGTATCATTATATTTATAATGCAGTTTGGTCCTCTTTCGGAATGTGTTCCGAAAATTCCCCATTGTTTTACAGTGGGTCCCAGGGACTCAAGAGGTGGCCCCCACGGATTCAAGAGGTAGCCCCCGCTACCTTGGCATGATAATTGGTGTGGCACTTTGTTCCGTGTGGCACTTTGTTCCGTGAGCAAGAACCGGATCCCGACAGCTCTTCTTCATCGAGAATTTATTCTCTGTTCTTTTGAAACTTTCTCTTCTATTTTTTTTAAAGCTTATGGTTGGGAGGGGGGGGGGGGTTTCTTCTTCTTTAGACTTGAAGTCTTTGGTTCTTTTTATAGTAGAGGCAGTTTGTTAATTAGTTTTGATGAAATCTCTCATTAAGAGATCCCAATTGATCTGGGGAATTTTACCCACCGCTGGATCTTTGATCCAAGGGTTTCTGTTTTACAGAACATATTTTCTTGTTTCTAACAAGATTAGGGAAATATTTTCCCTTGCACAGAATTTATTTTGTAAAATAGTGATTTTTTAATCACCGTTGGATTTTTAATCCACCGGTTCTCTATTTTACAGAGAGCAATCTTTCTTATTTAGAAATATTGAGAGAATATTGTTGGGGTCAAAAATTACACCCCGGTTGATCAAGTCAAAGTCAAAGTCAACCCTAAGTTAAGCGGGCCTAAGCCCAGGTCAGGACCGAGTATGGAAGGGACCGGCCCCATGACAAAAGGAATGAAGCAATAAATTGGTTTAATGTAATTATTTTCTTTTTATAAAATAAATGTATGTAAAATAGGTAGAAAGCCAAAATTTTGTAAACCCCATGGTTTATGTGCAAAAAAAAATAAGCACATAAAGCATGGGGTGGCACAAGCGTCATTTGGCAAAGCCCAAGGGGATGCATGTAAAGTGTGTAGCCTATAAAGGCAAATATGATGAAAATATCTATGATAACTTTTTCCATTCTAAAAAATTCTAGGGTTTGTAGCTCCTTCTCCTTTCTCAAGGTTCTATAACCTTCCCCCTTTTAAAATTAAATCAAGAGCTTAACTTTATCCTTTTCCAAAAAGAAATAGTTTTTCACCACAAAACTTTTGAAGGGGAGCTCGGATCTTCAATCAGATCTCGAAAAGGGGAGACTTTTAAGTCTCACCTCCTTTTCTCCAAGATCCAGCCGATCAAGAGGAGGAAGAAGGAGACCCATCTCCAAAAATCCAACTTTGGACAGATCCAAGGCTCAAAAAAAGCTCTAGGGCTAAAGAGAGAAGAGAGGGGTCCCCTTTGATCACCTCTGAAGATTTTTGGGGAGTTCAACTCCAAGACCCAAATCCTCAAAGAAGTTTAACTCCTATTCCAGATCATTTAGGAGTTTAACTCCAAATCTAAATATTTTAGAGTTTAACTCCACTCAAAATCCTTTTGGAGTTCAACTCCTAGCCCAGGGGCTAAGCCCATTTTATGCTGGCGTTTCCAGCGGTCGCGTGCCGCTCATGTGACCCGCGGGCGTCAAGCGCCCACGCGTGTCGCGCACGTGACTCGCGGGCGCTCACGCGCCAGGCATGTGACCCGCGGGCGCCAAGCGCCCACGCGCCAGGCACGCGACCCGTGGGCGCCCAGTGCCCACGTGCAATGCACGTGTCTTTAAGACGCTCCTCACCCCTCATTTTTCATACACTCTACACTCAAAACACGTCCCCTGCTAGGAAAATTTTTCTAACGGGGCGCTGCCCCGCACCCCACATCCCGCACCCCGTAAGGAGGCTGCTAAATCCCTTGATCCCTAGCCCGCTATCCGGATAGCTGGACCTCCATACACTCTACGAGGCCCCCGATATATCTAAAACCCTTTCAAAACACAACACATGCACACGGCACATTGAGTTCGCATGATCAGCTTGACTCGTCAATCGGAGGTTCCCTCTCTCCAAAGGCGAGGGGTAATTAACGGCAGCTTAGTCCGCGGCTGCGGAGATTCGGATCCCCATAATCAATAAATCCCCGCCTACCTTAGGCAGGGGTATCTGTAGTACGTCTGACAAGCGACGCATATTCTCATCTCAATGTGGTGACGAAAAACACCCTACAAATATATCCCAAAATAGAATTTTATTCTATAATTCAATTTGGGGGATGTTTTCTCCCGACAGAATTTAATTCTGTATTTTTTATGTTTTATCATCTCCGTTGGATCTTTAATCCAACGAATCTGTTTAACAGAGAGTAGAATTTAATTCTACCTGGGTGCCGGCGCTCACGTGTTTTGCACGTGGGCGCTACTCAAGATTTTAATTCTTATAATGGGTATTCAAATGCTTTGCACATTGGCGCCCGCGTGAGGATCACGTGAGGCGTCACCATAGTATTAATTCCTATCAGATTGGTCTTGGTGCTGGCGCCCACGTAAGGAGCATATGAGGCGCCACCATAGGATTGATTCCTATCTGAAGCGGTACCTACATGCTTTGCATGTGGGTGCATGTGTTTAACACGTGGAGGTTTTCCTTTATTTTTATAAGGGAACATCAAGTTTTGAGCCAAAATTTTTGGCTGGAACAAATGCCCCCACTACTTTGCCCACATAAGTATGCGCGTGGGTGAAGTAGTGCAAAGTTATGCCTGACCATGGAATTGATGGCTTAGGAGAAAAGTTTACGATCCTTGTAGCCTAAGGCTTTTTTCATCTTCATGAGCCATAAGGGTCCCGAGAAGGTTTTTCTCCCTAAGAGTCATGAGGATATCATAGGTGCATATTCTCCCTAGAAATCATGAGGATTCCTAAGTGTTCATCGCCTCCATGAGTCGTAAGGATCTCACTCGGGTATTTTTCTCTTACGAGTCGTGAGGACCCGTAAGTAGCTTCTTTATTTCATTGGCATGCAATTTTGGCGAATGTGTCCCATGGATAGTATACAAGAGTTCATCTTGACCTACTTGTAGGGCAGCGATGGCTTAGGAAACAGGTTTTAGATCTGTCGCCTAAGGCTTTTCAACTTTATGAGCTGTGAGGGTCTCATAAAGACTTTTCTCCCTACGAGTCGAGAGGATCTCGTAGGTGTCTTTTCTCCTCAGAATTCGTGAGGACTCCTGAGTGTGTTTTCTCTTGAGAGTCGTAAGGATCTCACAAGAGAATTTTCTCCTTACGAGTCGAGAGGACTCGCAATTGGTTTTTCCTCCTCGTCGGTATGCGACTTTGGAGAATGTGGCCCGTGGATAGTATACAAGAGTCAGTTTGGACTTGCTTGCAGGGCCACAGTGCTTAGAAAACAGGTTGATATCCCCATCGCCTAAGGCTTTTCACCTTCATGAGCCGTGAGGGTCTCATAAAGATGTTTTTCCCTACGAGTCGAGGTGAGTCGAGAAGATTTCGTAGGTATATCCTAACATGAAATATAGATAACCTCTGCTCTTTGCGACAGAGGTCCGTTAGGTTTTGTGGTACTAGGGTTTTAGTCCGTGGTACCGTCTCGTTGGCTGATGTATTCCTCGATATGCAGTCTTTACGTTGCTGTTTGAGTAGCCCCACGACCGTCGTGTCTCTGATCCCTTCAGGGGCTGGACAAGACGTCTTCAAGTAATCTTCTTAGACAGTTTGACCGTCGGAAGAGCAAGCGTTAGGGATTTTGCCATGCCACTTTTTACTTGAGGTTAGGCTCAGTTTGGGAGCCCCGATGAGTCATAACCACTCCGTGCTGGTGTGGGATGATCTCCGATAGTCTCTTAGGATTTATATGACTTGCCGTCGAGACCCTGAAGCTAGGAATATGCCATTGCTTCAATTTGATTTGGCTATTTGGAGCCTTTGTTGACATTGCGTCTGCTGTAACAAGAAGAATGTCGAGCTGGAGCTAGGATTTTGCCGTCACTCCTTTTTGTTTCGACCCTTGGGCCTTTTATTGACGTTGCGTCTGCATCCTGCTGGAATGAGAAGGTACGTCGGGGTTGTCTCTAGGTTGTATATGAACCGTCAAGACTTGGAGCTAGGAATTTGCCATGACTCCACTTTGTTTCGACCCTTGGGCCTTTTGTTGACGTTGCGTCTGCATCCTGCTGGAATGAGAAGGTATGCCAGAGTTGTCTCTAGGTTGTATATGAACCGTGAAGACTTAGAGCTAGGAATTTGCCATGGCTCCATTTTGTTTTGACCCTTGGGTCTTTGTTGACGTTGCGTCTGCACTGAGAAGGAACGTCGGGCTGATCTTTAGGTTGTAGATGTTGCTATCAAGATGTGGCTCTCTCTTTGACGGAGCCTGGTGGGAAAACATGGTTCCCTTTTTCATTTATGCCCATGGATTGTATACAGGGGTCGGTGTAGACTCACCTGCAGGGCAGAGAAAATTTTATTTTATTTTTTATTTCCGCGATACTCTATCTTTTCAGCTTTTCATATCGCGAAAGTCGCGATTGCCCAATCATTTCGGCTATTTATCGTGGTGCCCAATCATTTTGGCTATTTTTATATTTTTACTCGCTGTTTTTTATTGCGAGTTGCCCAAAAATTTCGGTTATTTCATATACATATATTTTTTGCTTGCTGATTTTTATTGCCAGTTGCCCTATCATTTCGGCTATTTCATATGCATATATTTTTTGCTCGCTGATTTTTATTGCGAGTTGCCCCATCATTTCGGCTATTTTTATATGCATTTTTTTACTCGCTGATTTTTATTGTGAGTATGGAACTTAAGATCTGATACTAATCTTGGCATCAGCATCGTTGCGACTGGAATATTGCCAGGAGCGAATCATCATTTGCCGTGAAAGGACTTGGAGTTTGACACCTGTTTAGGCATCAGCATCGCTGCAACTGGGATATTACCAGGAGTGAATCATCATTTGCCTTGAAAGGACTTGGTGTTTGACACCGATTTAGGCATCAACATCGCTACAACTGGGATATTACCAGGAGCGAATCATCATTTGCCTTTGCCGATTTGAACAAAGGTGGCTTAGTTCACAGGGTTAGGATCCTGTCGACTAAGACTTTTCGACTTTATGAGCCGTAAGGGTTTCATAAAGTTATTTCTCCCTATGAGTAGTGACGATCTCGTAAGCGTATTTTCTCCTTAGGAATCGTGGGGATTCCTAAGTGTGTGTTCTCTTATAAATCGTAAGGATCTTATAAGAGTGTTTTCTCCTTATAAGTCGAGATGACTTACAAGTGTCGTTCACCATATGAGGACATTCCTCGTCATTGGTGGAACTTGGTGTGGAAATCGTTTATTTATGCCCGTGGATTGTATACAAGGGCCAATATTGGACCGCCTGTAGGGCAACTTGGGGAATACGACGGCTTAAGAATAGGTCCAGGTCCCTGTAGCTTAAGGCTTTGAATCCTATGAGCTGTGAGGGTCTCATAGGGGGAGTTCTCCTTACGAGTCGAGAGGATCTCATAAGTGAAAATTTTACGAGATTGTGCCTTTTCGGGTTTTCACAAGATCGCCGGTAGCCCTGCTGTTTTTACTCACGGCGCCCTTTCGGGTTTTCATCCGTGCCCATTTTGCTTGTGGACATACCGTTTTTTTGCGACCCATCTGTTTGCCAACGGGATTTGGGAAGTGGCTTCATTGCCGCGGTAGCTGTGTAGCCGGTAGTACTTGAGTTGCAACTTCTGCTGTTGAGACTTCGATTGCAACACAGATCTCAAGGGTGGATATTGTCGTATTTGGGGCGATGCGCCATGTTTGAGGCGGCGCACTAGTTTTAGGACATTCTGGTCCATTGTTAGTTTAGAAACATCTCGGTCCATTGTTAGTTTAGGGACATCTCGGTCCATTGCCAGTTTAAGGACGTAGTGGTCCATTCTTACCATTTTCGAGGCAACGGATCTTCTAGATACTACTTTCAGGGTTTTGACTCAGGAAGATAGTGAGCGGACACAGGTGTCGTCATCTATCATTGATCTGAATCGTAACCTGTTGGGCATAGTATTTTTTGAGGAATCGGCCATTTATTAGCCGAAAGGGTCTTTCGCCATGCATATCCATGAGCAGGTAGGCCCCATCTTGGTAAACCTTGTCTATGATTTACGGTCCCTCATAGTTCGACTCGAATTTCCCCTATTTTGCATGATTGGGGATCATAGGTCTTTTGATGACTAGCACGAGTTCGTCTTGGCGGAATGTTCTCGGCCTGGTCAGTTTTTCATATGACCGCGTCATCCTCTCCTTATAAGCCTCCAGGTTTTGCTATGCTATAAGGAGAGTTTCATCGAGGGCGTCGAGCTCCTCAAGCCGGAGATGAGCGTTTTCTTCATCTGTCGGTTTATATTGAACCGCTACTCGGAGAGAAAGGAGTTCTATTTCCAAATGAAGGACTGCTTCCGTGCCGAATACCAACGCATATGGGGTCGTATTCGTGGCTGTTTTGAATGTCATCCGGTATGCCCAAAGAGCTTCGTCCAGCATTTCGTGCCAGTCTTTTTTGCTTCTGGACACCGTTTTCTTTGTAATCTTGGTCAAGGTCTTGTTGAAAGATTCAGCTAGACCACTAGCTCGGGGATTATAGATGGAGGAGTATCTCCAGTCTATTCTATGTTGTTCTATGAAGCGGCTGATTTTATAGCTCCTGTAGGCTGGTCCATTATCCGAGATTATCCGTCGCGGAGTGCCGAACCAGTAGATGACATGTGTCTTGAAGAAATGGAGAATATTCTCCGTCTTCACTTCTCTTAGTGGTATTGCTTCTGCCCACTTAGAAAAGTAATTGGTCGTTGCTAGTATGAACCGATGTCCTTTGGATGATACTGGTTCGATGGGGCCAATTATATTGGTTCCTCACATTTCGAACGACCAGCTAGCTACCGTTAGGTGTAGCGGATTCGGGTGTTGGTGGATGAAATGCCCGTGAATTTGGCACGAGTGACACCGCTTCACATATTTGAGGCAGCCCTGAATCATTGTAGGCCAATAATAGCCCATCATTTTGATTTTCAGCTTCATCTTTGGCCCGGCCTGATGAGAACCACAGAGTCCATCGTGAGTTTCTTGAACGACTCTTTTTGCTTCTTCTGGCCCCAAGCACCTTAGCCACAAACCGTCAAGCGATCTCTTGTATAGAGTATCATTGACGAAAGCGAAAGACAGAGCCCGTTTCATGAGCTGATGTCTTGACGAAGCGTTTTCGGGCGTTCGATGGGATTTGAAGTAGTATATGAAGACTTCCCTCCAATCCTTGATCTTTTCTTCTTCTTTTATTTGAAGGACTGCTTGTTAGGTCGTTTCCTTTTCTTCAGATGACACTGTTAAATCCTCCAAAGATATCTTTGCTAGCGCGAGAACCCTGCGGCTTTGCATGATAATCTTTACGTCGTCGAGGTCTTCGTCGGCCAATTCCTTATCCAGCTTGGCCAATGCATCAGCCTTGCTATTTTCCGCACGCGGTATACTCTCCAGGATGTAGGAGGGAATTTGTGTCAGCAATCGCTGCACTCTTTCTCCATACTTTATTAGCTCTGGCTTGCATTTTTTATAGTCGCCATTTACTTGGTTAACAATCAGTTGGGAGTCCATATATGAGGAGGTATTGAATTCCCATGTCAACGGCGATCTCGAGACCTATAATCAAAGCTTCATATTCAGCTTCGTTGTTAGTCCTCGGCTCTATCAGAGAGAAGGCGTAACGCAGTATCCCTCCTTGCGGAGTCACGAAGATGAGACCCACCCCAGCTTTGATTATGGGGGTGTTATGCTTTAGCCTTTTCATGGAAGATGCTCCATTGAAGTAGAGTTTCCATCGGGCATCATTTTCTTCCTCCTCTCCTTCGACTACGTCGAACGCATGTTCATCCGGCAACTCACAATTTAAAGGGGAGTCGGTGGGTATCGGATGATCGGTGAGAAAGTCGGTGATGGCTTGGCCTTTCACCACTTTGAGGGGTCGATACGTTATCGAGAATTACATCAAGAGGAGGGCCCATTTGGCGAGCCTTCCTGTTAGAATGGCCCTTGACATCAGATATTTAAGGGGATCCACCTTCGATATGAGATGGACCTTATGTGTTAAGGTGTAGTGCCCGAGCTTCGTTATTGCGAAGATCAGTGCCAGACAATGCTTTTCGAACGGGGAGTAGTTGTTTTCTGCCCCCAGAAGAACTCAACTCAAATAGTACAAAGCTCTCTCCTTTCCTTGGTCGTTCTCTTGTGCCCATAGCGCGCCTAAAGAATCTTCAAGGGCTGTTGTGTACAGGATGGGGGGCTTTCCCTTAACCGGAGCAGTCAGTACTGGCGGATTCTACAGGTATTGCTTGATTTCTTCTATTGCATTCTGACATCTATGATCTTAGACGAACGAGTTCCCCTTTTTCATCAGGTGACTGTAGGGACAGCATTTTCCAGAGAGGTTGGTTATGAACCGCGGGATATACGCGAGTTTTTTTTTGGAGAGACCGCAGTTGTTTGAGAGTTCTCGGCATAGGCATCTCCATAATCGCCTTAATCTTCGAAGGGTCAATTTCGATACCCCGGTGCCTTATGATGAATCCCAGGAATTTTCCTGAGGAGACTCCAAACGCACATTTGAGGGGATTCATCTTTAGATTATACTTCCAAAGACGTTGGAACACTATATCTAGATGTTCCCAATGCTCCTTATGAGATTTGCTTTTTACCACAAGGTCGTCAATGTAGCATTCAACAACCTTATGAATGAGGTCATCGAAGATCTTTGTCATGGCCCTCTGGTAGATAGCACCGGCGTTCTTCAGGCCGAAGGGCATCACCTTGTAACAGAATATATCCAATGGAGTCCGGAAGGCGGTATGCTTTTGGTCTTCAGGATGCATTTTTATTTGGTTGTATCATGAAGATCCATCCATGAAAGAGAAGACTTCATGAATAGACGTGTTGTCGATCATCAACTCGGTAACAGGTACTGGGAAGTCATCCTTCGAACAAGCTTTGTTGAGGTCCCGAAAGTCCACGAAAATGCGCACTGTCCCATTTTTCTTCATCACCGGAACGATGTTAGCGATCCAGTCAGGGTATTGAACTTCTTTGATGAAGCCGGAGTCAATTAGTTTCTTAACTTCAGCGTTGATACTCATCTCGAGTTCGAGCCGCATTCTCCTTGGCGCTTGTTTGACTGACTTGATGTCCGGCGATATGGCCAGCCTATGTACTGCTACTTCTAGATCTTGACCCGGCATCTCGGAATAGTTCTATGCGAAGAAGTATTTATATTGCATGAGCACGCCTTTTAACGTGGCCACCTCAGCTCACTAACGAATGTGGGCCTCGGCTCGTTTTCCGTCCCCAAGTCGATTTTTCTTAGGTTGTCCGCCGTAGTGTGTATCCCATCCTCCAGCTCTTTTGGCGCCGGTGGAAACTCTGAGATCACCTCCTCCTCATCCTCGTTTACGAAGCACTTGAAGAAGTCATCCATATTCTCGTGCTCTCTCTCCTTTGAGAGTGATATCATGTGGCAAGTATGAGTTCATTTCGATTCTTGGTGTTGACCTGGTCCTACCTTCGTGATATAGGTTCTCTTTGGCTCATGCTTTTGGGGTGGGGTCACCCTCCAGCTGTTAGATAAAGCGAACCTGCCTTGTTGATACTGATATTCAATCCAATCTTTGAAGGTGAAGCAGTCCTCAAGGGGATGTCCTATTGCTCGATGGTAGGAGCAATAATCCGAATGATGACCTCATTTATCTGTTCGGGGTACCAAGGTTCTGGGAGCGTCATCATTTGATGCTTAATGACAAGGTTGAATATTTTCCTTATCTTACCTTGGGGGAAAGAGTATTTCCGACCCATCTTCTTCATAAAAGACGGATTCCAGCCGACTTTTACTCGATCACGCGTCTTCTTAGATCTGCTTCGCTGTTTTCGAACGTCATTCTCGTTCTCGACCATGTTTTTGCCTTTGTTTCGGGCTTTTTTCTTGTCGTGAGAACATACAGCGGGCTGAGAGTGAGGGGTATTGTAATTTTCCTTTTCCGCAGACTGCTAAATGAGACGCTGAGTCCTGGCCTTTTCGTAAATAGCCATTTCACGGCTGTGATCATCCCGAACCTTTTGACCGGCTTCTCTTATTAGCTTGTCAACTTGCTCTTCGAACGACAGACTTGACGTTCTTATAGCGGGATTTTGCTCCTTTTTAATGTCAGTGCTATCTGGAAAAGCATTCCCTTCTTCACCGGAGTTATTTATAACGCAGCAGCCATGTAATCGCTCCCGTTTCTTGGACCGAACGTATCCAAGCCTAGTCGTTTCCATCCTCCCATCGGGCATATTTTCCCGAGTCTCAGGAATGTCCTAAATCTTGTTGTAGAACTGGGGTTGTTGAGTGGTTTGTTTGAAGGGTACGCCTTGGCATCTTAATAGCCTTTTCAATCCCTCTGCGTAATATCTGGATAGACGGATTAGTTGAAGTCTTTCAAGTGCAAACTCGGTACCATGCCAAACTTCTTTCTCCACTCTAATCTTCATAGATTGATAGAAGAGGATCTCCTTTTCACCTCTATGCCTGGGAGGGACGTAGAAAGTTTGCAGCTCTTGTACGCTGTATGTATTGAGTGCATCAAGTTCTTTGTAATGCCGCAGCGGAACTATGGTGATTTGCAAGTTCTGATCAGCTCCAGTAATGGTTTGTGCTGACGGGAGAGTGGAGAATACGGCGTTAGTCTCGTCCTCAGAGTCACTGCCAAAGACCAAGAGTAGATGGTCCGGGCCTGTTGCATTGGGGTTGCCCCGAGTAGACTATCTCTTCATCTTCCTCAGTATCACTCCTAAAGATCGGGATAGTGGCGACGCCTTTTTATTTATTCTCCGGCTTATGACATCTTTCCGTGTCTTTGAAGTCTGGTAGGAAGTACTTTGGGTCTTCATATTTTTGGACTTCGTTTATGGAGAATGGATTTAGCTCCCCTGTAACGGTGTACTCGAGGCCGTCTTTGAAATACTTCATACACTGGTGTTGTGTAGAAGGGATGACGTTGTACTCGTGTAACCAAGGCTTGCCGAGCAGAGCGTTGTAGCAAGTTTTGGCGTTAATGACATGAAATTTGATGTCAGTAATGAGCAGCCCAAAGCGTAATGTCAGTATTATGGACCCGAGCATTCGTGATGACTGTGAACCAAACCCAGAGATGGTAATTTTGTCCCAAGCCAGGTGCTGAATGTTCATGCAAATCACCTTCAGTACCTTCACATTGAGGAGGTTGACGGAGGACTCGTTGTCGATGAGGATCTTGCCTATCTTGATGTCGTGGCAATACCCGGTGACGTATAGAGGACGGTTGTGCTCGCATATTCTGAGGAGGAGATCCTCATCACTGAATGTGATATCTGCTGTGTAAACCTCTGCCAGCTCGTCCTTCATCTTTTCTTCAGCTAAGAAAGCTTGAAACTGATTGGGCTCTTGTAATTCCTTGATTAGAGAATCTCGTGCTTCTTTGGACAGGAGAAGAGAATCCAATATGCTTAGTTGTGAGGGTATCTTCTTCAGATGTGCTAGGAAATTGTAATCCATCTTGTTTTTCCTAGGTGGGTCCTTGGCTGTGAGCTATCTAATGACTCCATCATCAAGAGTGATTTCCTCAGGGACCTTTTCTTTCCCTTTGTCTCTTTTGCTTGAACCTTTGTTTGCAGGTCCGAGGTTCTTCTCAGGCAGCGTGCGATTACGCAGCTGAATGTTCTCGCAGTTCTCCTCCTCCTCTTCTTTTTTGGAGGTGGAGTTCTTGAAGAGAGGGCCGAGGGTCATTTCTTCCTCAGAATCTCTCCCGAAGGTAAGAACTTGGATTTTTTTGCTTTCCTGACTGGCATCAACTATATGATAGTTGCCAGTCATTTTATCACGCGCACTTGTCGAACTTATTTGCTGTCGACGAGCTTCGCGTTCCATCCTCTTGAAGTGCTGTTGATGGGCAACTTATCCTTGCCACCACTTCTCGAAGGCACTGCATTCTTTAGTGGAGTGAGTGACCCTCCGATGGTATAAGCAGTAGTTTGGATGTGAATCCTCTTCATTGAGGCTTATGACCCCAGGCGTGTTTCCTTTGAGAGGCGGCAGCTTCATTCCCATTGACAGAGCTTTGGCGAACTGTTTATTTGTCTTGATCCTGCTCTTGTTTGCTACAGGTGTGCTTTGGTTTGGTCGGAGTACTTTACGACTCCTCCTTACCGTAGGTTCTTCATCTTGACGCTCACGCTTAGCCTTTTCGTATATGGCTGTTTCTCGTTCTTGGTCAGCTTTGCTTTTTCGAAAGACTTCGTTTAATAGCCTATCGATTGGGTCTTCTGACAGTTCTAGGGATTTTAGCGCCATCCCTGCCCCCAGTTCCTCTGCGTTTCTTTCCGACGCCGAAGGAGCTTCTTTGACATTTGACGACGAATGGGAGACCATGTGGCAACTTGTTACATAGTCCTGGGTTTTTTCTGATGAGTCATTTCCCTCATCATCATCACTATCTCCATTCTCAAGGATATGCTTGAGAAACTCTTCGAGAGTGATTGGAGTCCGCACCTTCTTGTTGTACTCCTCCAGCGTGTCGATATACTTTTGCAGGTCTGTGCGCTTGTCGTCATACTCAGAAGCCTACACAGTCTTCTTGGTCTTCTTCTTTTTCTTCGAAGACTTTGAAGGCTTGACCTGGGGGTTTTGCCCCTTGTCAACAGTTTTTGGTGCGGAACGCGGTTTCAGCATCGCTTCAATGATCTCGGGCTCCAGCGGGCTTTTCCATCTGATCGCCGGACATGCCTAGAGATCCTTCAGCATTCTTTTAGTTTTAGTTGAAAGGATGAATTCCCATGGAACTTCTTCTACGAGCGAGTATGATGCCCCCGGCGTATTCACCTTTTTAGGAGCGTGCTTCCGTGGCGGGCTTACCCTCCAGTTCTTAGAAAGCGCAAATTTCCCCCGTTGATACTGGTCCTCGATCCAATTTTTGAAGACGTAGCAATCTTCAATTGGATGGCTCACCATTTTGTGATAGGAGCAGTAGTTGGGGTTGTTGACGTCACCGGGCTGCGGTGGACGTTTTGGGTCCGGTAGAGTGATGAGTTTGTTGCGCACTGCTAGTTCGAACAATCTCCTCGTTTTATCATGGGGAAACGAGTAAGCACGTCCTAACTTCTCTTCGAGGGATTGGTGAGGGCGCGCGTTGTTTTGGAGAGTAACCGGTTTCGAGTCACTCGATTGTTGTTGACTGTTGGCAACGAAGGCCGCTTTCCCCTTCCCCTTTGCATTCCGAGGGTCCATTTTTGAAGAGGAAGGACCATGGCCCATCTGGTCCATTTGGGCCAACTTGTCGATCAAAGCCTAGAAGGTGGGTGGTTTAAAGAACGTCATGAACTGGGACACAGTCGCCTGAGAATCGATGGTCCTTATGAGCATGTCCACGGTAGGAGCTTCTTCGATGCATTGCTCGCATTTTGACCATAAGTTCCGCCATCGGATCGCGTATTGAACCCAGGTCTCTCCTGGCTTCACCTTGGCATTGATTAATGCCGTGATCGTGGTGCGCTCGCTTGCGCTAGCGAACCGTTGTGTGAATAGCAATTCCATTTCCATGAATGTTTTGACGGAGTCATTTGGGAGCTCCGAGTACCATTCGAATGCTGTTTTCGACAGGCTGCCAACGAACTGGCGAAGCAGCAATTTGTCGTCGACTCCAGTATTGCCGCACAAAGCTTTGAACTAAGCAGCGTGCTGATGAGGTTGCCTGTCCCTTTGTACACATGGAACTTAGGGATTGTATATCCTGGCGGGTACTTGATTTGATCGTACCAACCCGGATACGGTCGCCCAGTTCTGACGACTTGGCCAGCCGTTTCACTCGCATGATGAGCTCATATTTGTTGATCTATGTAATCATCAAGGGAAGCCTTGGAGATCGTTTCCTCCCTGGCTGTTGATAAAGCTGGAAGAGGGTTTGATGTTTCCCCTTTGTTGTCCTCGATGATTATCAACGGGTCTTCAACTGGAGGTTCTGGCTGGATCATCATTCCAACCATGTCTTAGAACAGGAGCGCCATCTGTTTTATAGTAGCAGCCTATTCTGCGGCCTCCTTATCCTTTCTTTTCATCACCCTTCGTAGGAACTCTGTATCGGTCTCCTGCTCCCGGCGCTGTTCAGACACCACTTCCGAGCTTTCTTTCTGCCCGGTGAGTGCTGCCATTTTCGTTAGCATCTCCTGGAGCTTTTGTTGCTGCTCCTGATCTTTTGTCAACGACCGAGTTTGCGGTCGATGACCCACGGAAGTATGGCTTTCCTCTTTCTCGATAGCCATGTAGACCGTGTGTACAACCATGCCCCCAGACTTGGGGTGTTTAGGTCCAGCGCCTTTGGAATTTTCCGCAGGCATTGAGATTTTCTCCGGCCTCCTCCTTTTGTGGGAGGTCGAGATTGAAGGAGCCGTTGTAACAGGCGCTTGTGTGAAAGAAGTCCCTCGCTGTATGGTGGAGGGATGATTTTCCTCTTGTCGAACCTTCATTTTCTCTGGTTGACTAGAGCCGTCTTTGTTGATCACAGAGTCCCGGACTTTCCGCCAGACCATGTGCATTTGGGAGGAGAGCCGTTGAAGGGACTGCTCCGGTTTTTCATGTGTCATGTTTTCAGCAGAAAGTGGAGATTTATTCAACACCGCGGTTGGGGAGTTCTTTCGCACCCTCTTAAGCGGTTCAAAACTGTTCCCAGTTGGAATAACAGTGTTAACTTCCACCATTGGAGCTGGTGGAGTAAGTCTAGAGGGGGAGTTGCCCCCCTGCTCTTCTCACCCGGCATCAGTGGCGATGTCGAGCATGTCTTGCAGACGGGACCACCTCAGCTGTGGAAGCAGCTCCGTCATGCCCCCGGCTTTGATGAGGGGCTACTATTGGTGCCAGCCTGTCGAAGACTGACGTCCGTTGAGAGGGAACGACCAATCTTTTGAAGGCCAATTTTCTGGTATGGGAAGCACTTTTGATGACTTCACCCGCAGCAAGAGTTGGAACGACCAATCTGTCAAATACCGATCTTTTGGTAGGTGAAGCACCTTTGACGACTTCACCTACCGGAGGAGTTGGGAGGACTATCTATTTTGGGATAGCCCCTTCAGGTATCGCGAGCCTCTTTACGGGCTCACTTGAGCTTCGACTCAACCTGTTGAAGACTGAAGTGGCAGACTTGGATGGCCCGTTGAGAGGAGCCGTGGTGGTTGCAAGTCGATCGAAGATCGACTTCTTTGGAGCTTCCTGTGGTGGCACTGGGGTGCTGAAACTCGCTGACGGGAGCATGGTCCCGAAGAACAATCCAGTGATGGCTTGAGTTACCTGCCCCACCGGCATTGAAAAGATGGAGGCCGCATTGGGCCCATAAGTCACTCCTCCAGTTGGGGTGGAGCAGGAGTTGTTGTTGCAGTTTGTGCAGCTGGAAGCCATTGACCTTTTTCCTTCTTCTTCTGCACAGGAGCAAGACACCAAATCTTAGTACCTCGAATCTAAGGGCAACCATAGAAAACCACGATTTTTTTTCGCGAAACACGACACACGAAGTGTGGAGTGGAAAGAAGAACAAGTCTCACCGGGCGTGCCAGAATCTGTTCACCGCCGAAAGACGTGACCATTTATTACGGCCGGAATTTGATTAGCCTCAGAATTTTGCTGAGCCTGCCCCTTGTTTTCTTTGAGAGCTTGAATATTCTTCCCTCTGCATCGACCATGGCCTTTGGAAGGTACCAGTTGTTTGGAGATCGATTTCATCGGCAAAGCAGAAACTTGAGGAGCCAGCCTGTGGAAGACCGACTTTTTCTGGGATTTCTCCTTCGGCGTTGAGGTACCGAGGGTGGGAGGTGGGAGCATAGACCCAAAGAGAAGCCCATTGATTTCTTGAAGAGCCGGATTGCAGAGATTTGAGGCTGCAAGTTCAAATACTTGACTCTACCAGATGTGACAGATCCTGAGTTGCGGTGAGTGGAAGCAAACGCCGTTCTAGGGTAGAGACGAAACGCCAGCTTCAGAAACCCATCACCCAAGGGCAACTACAAACATTTATACCGCGATTATTTGATCGTGGAAAAGTGCGACACACGAAGTGTGGAGTGGAAAGAGGGAGAAGTCCCACCGGGCGTGTCAGAATCTATTCACCGCCGAAAGACGCGAACGGGATGTTAGGACATCTGGCCTGAATTTTGGGGGCAGATGCTATTTGGATTTATCCGTCCACCTCTCCGAAGATGCCAAGTTGATTTATGGCACCGTATATCGGAGGTTTGGACGGATGCGGCCGTTGTAGCAGATTTCGTCAGATTCCCCCTCGTTTGCGAGGTTTTTTTTATTGTAGGGACACTCTTCCCTGTAGGCGCAAGCCCCTGTAGTTAATTACGTTATCGCAACTCGATAACCACTTTCTCCTGCTCCGAAAGTTCACTTCGTGTCGTGTGTGTTTTTATTTTTGGTTTAGGTTGACCGTGGATTGTATACGGAGACTAACTTATGTTGTCGCATATAGGGCGTGGATTATTCCAAATCCGTATATCTTATATTTGGGTTTGTTTTATATAAGGATCGTTAATCTGGTTTGAGATTAAGATCAACTTAAATGTATGTGAGCAGTTGGGGCTCGGTTGGGTTTTTTTTTTGTTAAGGACACGTTAGTCCAATTTGAGACTAAGATCTACTTAACAAGGTGTTGGGATCATTTTTGTTTCAGATCCAACAAGAGAGCATTTGGGCTCTGTTGTCTTAGTTTAGGAACATTTCGGTCCATTATCGTCATTTTTGAGGCGAATATTAGTTTAAGGACATTTCGGTCCGTTGATCACCATTTTGGAGGTGATGTTTTAGTTTAAAGACGTCTCGGTCCGTTGATCACCATTTTGGAGGTGAGGTTTTAGTTTAAATACGTCTCAGTACGTTGATCACCATTTTGGAGGTGAGGTTTTAGTTTAAGGACGTCTCGGTCCGTTGATCACCATTTTGGAGGTGAGATTTTAGTTTAAGGACGTCTCGGTCCGTTGTCCATCTTGTGCGCACGTGTATTTGTTATGTGATGGGATGAACAACGATGATATGGGATGCACCCAGTTTAGGGTGCGGTCTGATTTAAGGTGTGCACATCAGTTTCGAAGTGCACCAAAAAGTTGTCGTTTGTCGGGATCCGCCACCTCTCTGAAGACATTGAGGAATTACAACGACGTGGATCAGAGGTATGGAGAGATGTAGCCCTGAACCAATTCCCGTATTTGAGGGAAAAAAGAGTTAGTGGTAAATCCGGAAATCATTAGTCATATTTTGAGACTAAGATTTTCTCGGGAGGATGTGGGATGAGTATCATTTTGGATATCATCAATTGGAAGATCAATAGTCGTATTTGGGAATAAGATCAGTTTAGAAAATCATGAGCGTTCACCGCTGAAAGACGTGGCTGGGACGTTGGGACGTCTGCCCTGAATTTTGGGGGCAGATGTTATTTGGATTTATCCGTCCACCTCTCCGAAGATGCCAAGTTGATTTATGGCACCGTGTATCGGAGGTTTGGATGGATGCGGATGTTGTAGCAGACTTTGTTAGATTCCTCCTTGTTGTGAGGGGTTTTTGATTATGGGGATGCTCTTCCCTGCAGGCCCAAGCCCCTGCAAATAATTACGTTACCGCATCACGGTAACCACTTTCTCCCGCTCCAGAAGGTCACTTTGTGTCGTGTGTTTTTGTTTTATATTTTTGATTGCCCATGGATTGTATACGGAGACCAATTTATCTTGTCTCCTGTAGGGCGTGGATTAGTCCAAATCCGTATTTTCTTAGATTTGGGTTTGTTGGATTTAAGGCTCGTTAACCTCGTTTGAGATTAAGATCAACTTAAATGTTTGTTAAGGACACGTTAGTCTAATTTTAGACTGAGGTCTACTTAACGGGGGTTTGGGATTATTTCTGATCCAATGAGAGAGCATTTGAGCTCTATCATTTTAGTTTAGGGACGTTACGGTCCATAGTTTAAGGATATCATAGTCCATGGAGTTTAAGGACATCATAGTCCATAGAGTTTAGTTTAGGGACGTTGCGGTCCATATGGTTTAGTTTAAAGACGTTACGGTCATGGAATTTAGTTTAGGGACATTACGGTCCGTAGTTTAAGGACATCATAGTCCATAGAGTTTAGTTTGAGGATGTTGCGGTCCATGGGTTTATGGTTTGTTGTTTTGGGGGTATACCAAGAGTTATTGGTTATTGGGACCCTCCACCTCTCTGAAGACGTTGAAGAATTACAACGATATGTATCAGAGGTGTGGAGAGATGCATCCTTGAACCAATGGGTATTCGTCAAAAGATCGGTGGTCTTGTTTGGGACTAAGACCGGTTTGGAAAAATAAAGAGCACATGGGCTCGATTGATTCGGGGTTTGGCCAACCTTGGGCTCAGCCCACTTGATTACTTATTTGGACTTAATCCCTTTTATTCAACAATGCTGAGCATTGGCATGGGTTTTGATGCCCACCCTCCTTTCTTTGTTTTGTATTGAGTGTTGAACACTCTTTATGGCGATGGGCTCTATTTACAGAGCCCTTTTTATTCCATCAACGCCCACGTGAGGGGCACATGGAGCGCTTGGCGCTGAGCGCCAAACTTGGAGCGCTTGGTGCTGAGCGCCAAACTTGGAGTGCTAAGAACTTCTTATAAAATAGCACCCACATGAGGGGCATATGGAGTGCTTGGCGCTGAGCGCCAAACTTGGAGTGCTAAACGCTTTTTATAAAATAGCGCCCACGTGAGGAGCACGTGGAGCGCTTGACTTGGAAAGCTAAGCGCTTCTTATAAAATAACGCCCATGTGAGGAGCACGTAGAGCGCTTGGCGCTAAGTGCTAGACTTGGAAAGCTAAGTGCTTCTTATAAAATAGCGCCCATGTGAGGAGCACGTGGAGCGCTCGGCGCTGAGCGCCAGAATTAGAAAGCTAAGCGCTTTTTATTGAATAGTGCCCATGTGAGGGGCACGTGAGGCGCTTGGCGCTAAGTGCCAACCACTGAGTGCTAAGCACTCTTTATTTTGTAGCGCTTGGTGCTAGGTTTTTTTTTTCTGTGTTATGTTCTGCAAAGTTCAATTATTTGTTCTCCCTTGGATCTTCGATCCCTAAAAACAAATTCATCCCCGTAAGAATTAAATTCTCATTTGGGGGAGACTTGTCTCATGGATCTCAGATCCCAGGAAAGAACTATGTTCTTTTTATGAGGGATAACCCTTGCAGATGAGATGTTCTGATCTCCCTTAACTTGAAGAAAATTCTTCTTCTTAAAGCTGGCTCCTCTTTGAGATTGAAGTTTAAGGGGGGGGTTTTCTTCTGTACAAAACTTGAAGTCTTGGGGAGGCTGATTTGTTGATTCAGTTAAGGAAATCTCTCATTGAGAGATTTCTTAATTGATGTGGGGAATTTATCCACCGTCGGATCTTTGATCCAAGCACTTCTGTTCTACAGAAGACATTTTTTTGTTTTTAACAAGATTGGGAAAATATTTTCCCATACAGAACTTATTCTGTATCTTGGTGATTTTGTAATCACCATTGGATCTTTGATCCAACGTGCTCTGATTTACAGAGCACGATCTTTCTTATTTAGAAAGATTTGAGGAGTATTTCCTCAGTCAGAATTTAATTCTGTACCTTGGTGATTTTTAATCACCATTGGATCTTTGATCCAAAGCTGGAGAACTTTTTGTTCTGGCGCTGGTGCTCTGGAGCTTTACACGTGAGGCGCTGCCTCAGAGTCTTTAACTCTTGGCGCTGGTGCTCTCGTGCTTTGCACGTGAGGTGCTGCCTCAGAGTCTTTGACTCTTGGCGCTGGCGCTCTTGGCGCGGGCGCTCTCGTGCTTTTCACATGAGGCGCTGCCTCAGAGTCTTTGACTCATGGCGCTGGCGCTCTTGGCGCCGGCGCTCTTGGCGTTGGCACTTTTGTGCTTTGCACGTGAGGCGCTGCCTCAGTTCAAATTTCAAATTTTGGACAGAGCCCTGCTCTTCTTATGGGGGAAACAAATTCCCCTCACCGTTGCGCTCACGTAGCTCACACGTGAGTGCAGCGGTGGCAGCTTTTCCACCGTTGGATCTTCTTGGAAGTTGGATTAGCTTTCCCTGCCTATAAATAGGGCCTTTGGCTCTTTGAGATAACCGCTGTTCATCTTCTCCTTTGCTCTTTTCATTTATGAGAATATAATTCTCCCCCTTTCAGAGCTTAGTTCTCTGTCTTAAGAAACTCTTCCTATAGTTAGAACTCTGCCTAATTTATTAGTAAGGATAATTGAACCCCTTGACAGAGCTTTGCTCTTCTGAGATCGTAGATCTTAAAAAATTGTTTTAGGGTTTTACCCATTAACAGAGCCGTGCTCATCTTTAGATCATAGATCTTCAAGATATAATTTTTTAGGATGATTTTAACCCATGAATTAGAACACTGTTCATCTTCCATGAAGAACTCTTAGAAGTTGTTCACAGATCTTGAAGATCTTGGAGTTTTTACTCTGCAAAAAACTTTGCTTTTTCAGGATTCTGATGGGTTACTCCATCGTTTTCACAGAGCATGGATCTTAGAAATTTGGGGAATTTTTATTCCCTTCATGATTAAATTTGACAGATGTCATTTCTATTTGCAGAGCGCTGCTCTCGAGGGAGTTTAACTCCTTGGCCTAATGATTCTCTCATTAAATGAGAATCCTCTTAGGATTTCCACTTTAATGAGTGACTGTCTCATCAATGATGATCCGCCACCTTGATTTTGTGGGCCCCATTTGGTCCCTTTCTACTGCATTGCAGTGTGGTACAAATTTAAAGTACCAAGTGTCAGAATTTGGACTGTAGCATTGACAGCTAACCCTTGTTCTTTTTCGCGCAGGTACTATGTCTTTTGACACTTCTTTCCCGTTCATTCGTTCAGAGAGCGCCTTTGCTGACGTGCTCGTGGATAGGAAAGTCTACGCGCTCATTAAAGATCACGACTCGAAACAGAATTCTCTTCATCTATGGGGGTTGTGGTGCAATCAAATCATCTAGGGTCGGCGTAGTTTCTCCTGTGCAGTACCCTTAGAGCCTATTTCAGCGATTCACTACGCCGACTCGCCCCAGGTGAATTACGCTGTAGAGGATGTCAACTGGACCTTAGAGGGTCGCCTTCACCCTTCTATGGTCTCAATACCTGTACAGCCGCCGATGGCTTTGGATATTTTGGGGCGGCGCATATGTCAAGGCGAATCACGCCCCTGGGGATAAATGTATATGATTGGCTTGACTCCTCACCACTCAGTCGAATATCTGCAGTGGGCTCGATATATCTTGTCGGCCAAGAAGTCACCGCTGCTGAAGCTCGGGTTGTACCCTGCAATTTATGCGTCTCTTTTCCAATATCCCACGCCCCCTGTGTGGTGGGTAAAAGCGTTCTTAGAACAACGGAACATCCCGACTCACACCTTTCTTCTATCAGATCGGGAAGTTTCAATCTCCTTGGAGGAGTTCGCGGAGATCTCCGGCTTACCCGTCAGAGGGGAACATTACGAGGAGATACTTCCCCCTGACGAATACATCTTCGCCACCAAATCAGTAGTGATAGGCCTTACCCCAGAGAATGCCATTCAACATCGATTCTCGAGCCTGATCAAGGTGTTTAATATTTACAAGAGTCTATTTCTAGAGTCTGGAGGGCATGTAGTCAGCTTCATAAACTTCATCGCTCGCTTTCTCCGCCCGGAATTCTTATCAAAACAAGCTGCGAAATTCGCCAAGCTTGACGACCCGTTTGGTTTTGGTTTGGATAACCAACCGACGACGGAAGCAGATTTAAAAAGCTTTTCATTCTGGACACCCCCATCTTTTCTTTCGCAGAGATTACTGCTTCAGACGTCGATGAAGAGACGTTCTCCTTGGGGTTTATTGGTTTGTGGTTGAACTGGTTCGTGCTTTCGATGCACCCTCACTATATGAGGCCATCAGTCTTTTAACCAGCCCACCGCATGGTTGCGGGGGCGCGTGTGGCCGTTGGGATTGCGGGGCTGGCTCATCTATACCACGGCCCGAGCTTAGCAGTGGATACTACTCAACCTGGAGTAGAACCTGTGTATCTTCCGCTGCACTACTTTACGTCCTGGGTCGAAATGCACGTTCTAGGTGCTTTCGGAGTCCACAAACGGCCCCACTTCTATGACAGCTATAACTTTCCCCGGGTCATGTTTCTGGTGGACGCTTCCGTATTAGATCCATCGTAGCGAGAGGCTCGACGCCTGGCCCTTCGCCCACATATGGTCGGGGATAGTATGACTTTTTTTGACAGAGCCTTAACTATCGGCAAGGAATCTACCAAGGCAGTGCAACTGCTGCGCGATACTTTCAAAGACAGGGTTCCTATGTTGAAGGATCGAGAGATCCTGCATTTATATTCGATCAGGCCAGGCTTACTAGTGTTCAGGCAAGGCACCTCAACATTGTTTATGAGGTATAACCCGCACCGTTTTGCTCAACAATCGGGTTACGATCAGGGTGTCCCGCTCGAGCCTTTCTTATCTAAGCCGGTTAATACGGAAGAGGGTATCCGCGGCGTGCTGCACCATGATTGATGTGAAAAAGTGTTTTGTAGTTAACCGCAATCAATAACGGTGTCGCGTATAGCTAGACCGAGATGAGTACGGGTCGTCCTCAAGGAAACGTTGAATCTTTTACTCCTACTTTAGATGTGTTGAAAAAGAGAGGAGGAATAAAGAATTTAGTGAATGGTTTCTAGATCTACGTTAAGCAAGAATGCAAAATATATATAGATCTAGATTATTTTAAGGATGTAGTTAATATAATAAGAGGGCTTGTAGGGTTCGTTAGGATTTAATAGTTATGGACGATTAATTAAAAGTTACCCTTTTTATCCTTTAATAGATTTAAAACTAGAATGACGGTGATGCGTGTAGATTAGGGTTTTTGGAGGGAAAAGGAATCCCACTCTTAACCCTTATCTCGACACGGAACTCCGTTCATATCTAGCCTTTATCAAAACAATCATTAATCTAATCTCTAATCGCGGTCGGGACTAACAAGGAATTGTTAGCGCGCCCGATTAGGATGTTAATGATTCTTTTGATAAAGTTCATAAACTTTATAGGACTTAAAAAGGGTTTAGGATTTTCATCATCCATTAGCCTACCCTAATCCTACGAACCCTAACATGCGGAGAATTACTCGCGCATGTTGGGAGAAAGAGAGATGGAAAGAAATTACATAATTAAACTACGAAAAAATAGAATAAGAAAAAGAAAGCTACCTTTATTAATCAACAATATTCATTACACTTGAATCCTTAGAAAATGATTACAATTTCTAGTTGCTTCTCGATCTCTTCTAAGGAGGTAGATGAACCGTTGATGATCAGCCTGGATGCGTGAGCCGTCTTGGACTTCGTGATCTTGTCGGCTTGATCCTTTTTCCTAGAGGCTCTCGGTCTTTATTTATAGTCCCAAAGCCAGAAATTTAGCTTCTAAATTTGGAAGCAAGTATTGAAGATTCACCCTGAAAATTCTCATCTTCTAACTCCACAATCCTGCCGCGGATCCGCGTCTATTAGATCTCATCCCTTCATCAAACTTCAGGGGCTCTGTCCTTGTGACATTTGGCAATCCTTGGAACTTTTGCATCATGGAAATCTTTTTGTGGTTGCTGCCAGACTTGGTCTCCAAGTTTTGCTTTCTTAATTAGGCAAGTTTTCTTTAACAACTTGATTTCCTTGATTTTAGTCTTGAAAAATTCTGCACAACTTGGAAAAATTCTGCATAACAACTTAAATAATATTTAGTAGACTTTGTTCTACTAGGATTTGGTCAACGATATTATTTGCATACATTTTCCTACCAAATGCTAATTATAATATATCAACACATGGAAAATAGTATTTTTACACATAAATCCTCATATGTATGATATATTATAATAAAGACCTTTTTTAATATGAACATGGTAGGAAAAATGTAATAACAAATGTGCAGTTTTATCAACTGAACAAATACCCCAAAACTTATCTTTGATCGTCCTGAGCAAACTAGTTTATTCAAGAGAGGGAAAAGAAGGGAGAAAACTAAGCACACTTTCATAGGCAAACACGATTGCACTGAGCACGTGCAACAAGCCGTTAAACCTCTAGGTGTCCCTAGTAGGAGGAGTGTTGTTTCCTGAGGGTTTTCAGCGGATTACACCCACAAAATCCTATAATAAAAGAGAGATGGTGAAATTTACATATAAAGATAATAACCATAAAAGAAAGACTTTGAAAATAAGAGTTTCCAACTATACTAGCTTTTCAGTTGTCATGAGCCCTATCTTAATAGTCATGAAAAAATGTTAGAAATCACATCATCCCTCAATAAAACATCGTCTTTATTCTTCATTCCTATCTTTCATTCAAACATCGATCATATACCCCTACGTGTGTGAAATGGACATCCCTTCACTCGGAGAATTCAATTCAAGCTATCATACTCTTGTCCATCTACCTCAGTACTTTTTAACTTGATGAATATTTAGATTTGCTCACACATTTTCATACGACCGTTAATACTTCTTGAGGTACTAACCGACCGATTACTCATGTGCTTGCTGATTATGTGATAATATTTTCCTCGTCTTGCACCACCTAAGGCTTAGCAGTGACTCCCAGACCAGTTGGCCTTAGGGCACTAGGTGATGAAGCACCATCGCTATATTTTTTTATTGCTGCCTTGGCGATAACAAAACCAGTGTTCATTTTTCTTTTCACCATTTTTATATTTTTCTTCATTTTTTATTTCCTTCATACTTTGGCTTTTAGACAAGAGCATTTCAAGGTATCCTCTACTATCCCGAGTTTCAAGACGTGTGTAAGTGCATATAGTAGGGTATCAACATTCAAATGTTTGGCTTTCAGAATAGAAACTATTTTTCAGACTTATTTTTATCCTCAGATTAGTGACTTCCTTCATCTTACTAATCCTTAGGACAACGGCTCATAACTACTTATTACTAGTTCGTTTAAGAAAACTTCTAATTTTCTTAAACTATTCATATCTTTTGTATGTAATTTTTCACACTCTACTCTTTTGTTATCAAAAAATTTTTTTTTTAATACCCAGTGTCAAAGATAATTCAGTGAATACAAACCTCCCCCCAAACCTGTTTTCAGCAGTGTCCTCACTGATGTAGCCTTTTGAGAACAAGGACCTGTATACTAAGGGAGAGATACAAGGGGTAAAATAATAGTTAAATGAAAAATTCCCCCAAACTTGTTCTTTGACACGCACAGATATTCAATTAAATCCATTTTCACTCACCTCCATTCTTAATATGAGAAAAAGTTACCAAAACATGGAGGTGAGGCGGAGAAAATTTAGTTTTGATAAAGCGGCTCCTGTAAAAACAGGAGCTCCTCCGCGGGGTCAGCAGAAAAATACGGTTTTAATCTATGCCCATTTACTTTAAAAATCGAACCGTTTTTCAAGTTTTCAACTTCAACTGCCCCGTGCGGGTGTACATACCGCACCACAAAAGGTCCTTTCCAACGAGATTTAAGCTTACCCGGATGAAGATGGAGACGAGAATCGTAAAGAAGGACTTGTTGCCCCGATGTGAAGGCTTTTCTAGAAAGATTTTTATCGTGGAACACTTTAGTCCTGTTCTTCACTATCACCGCATTATCGTAAGCTTCATCGCGGAGTTCGCTTAGTTCATTCAATTGCAGCTTCCGATAGCTGCCTGCATGATCAAGATCAAAATTAAGCTCTTTAATAGCCTACATTGCTTTATGTTCGATCTCGACAGGAAGGTGGCATGCCTTCCCAAACACAAGGCGGTATGGAGACATACCAAGATCGGTCTTATAAGCGGTGCGGAATGCCTAAAGAGCATCTGTCAATCTGGTTGACCAATCTTTACGGTTTTTCGAAACCGTCTTCTCCAATATCTGTTTGATCTGCCTATTTGAGATCTCAGCCTGCCTGCTTGTTTGGGGATGATAGGGCGTAGAAAGCTTGTGAGTGATTGAATATTTCCGCATCAAGGCCTCGAAAGACCGATTGCAGAAATGTGTCCCGTTGTCGCTAATTATAGCGCGAGGGTGTCCGAATCGCGAAAAGATATTTTCTTTAAGGAACTTAATGACAACTTTGTTGTCATTAGTGCGACACGGTATAGCTTCCACCCATTTCGAGACATAATCAACCGCTAACAAGATATGTAGATTCCCAAAGGAGTTGGGAAAAGGGCCCATAAAATCAATACCCCACACATCGAATATTTCCACAACCAATATAGGTTGGAGCGGCATCTCGTTTCTTCGTGAAATCCGACCCAAATGGTGACATCGCGGACAAGTTTTGCAATGTTCATATGCATCTTTAAATAATGTTGGCCAATAAAAGCCACATTGCAAAACATTCTCTACCGTTTTTCGAGGTCCAAAATGACCGCCGCATGCCTGATCATGACAAAATGATAATACGCTCTTGAATTCATCGTTAGGGAAACACCTGTGAATGATTTGATCGGAACAATACTTGAATAGATAAGGTTCATCCCAGTAAAAATATTTTACTTGGGATAGAAATCGAAGTTTGTCTTGTTTCGACCAATCGCTAGGTATAAGTCCCGTCGCAAAATAGTTCACGATATCCACGAACCAAGATTCGTAGGATACAGTCAAGAGCTGTTCGTCAGGAAATGAGTCATTTATCGGCACGGTCAAAGTTGGCGAAGAAGTGATGCGTGAAAGATGGTCGGCTACAACGTTTTCACATCCACTCTTGTCTCGGATGACAAGATCAAATTCTTGTAACAATAGGATCCAACGTATTAGCCTGGCCTTAGCATCCTTCTTCGATAAAAGATGTCGTAGGGCGGAGTGATCTGTGTAAACCACAATAGGCGAGCCAATCAAGTAGGGCCTGAATTTCTCTAATGCAAATACAACTGCCAAGAGTTCTTTCTCGGTAGTTGTGTAATTTATTTGTGCATCATTCAAGGTCCTACTTGCATAGTAAATTATATGTGGCATCTTATCAATATGATGTCCTAAGATGCATCACACATAAGCTCGAACGGGTGGTTCCAATCAGGAGATGATAGAACGGGGGCTGTAGTGAGTGATTCTTTAAGCGATTCAAAAGCAGCCTCACAATCCGAATCGAAGTGAAAAGTAGTGTCCTTGGCCAATAGAAGGGTTAAGGGTCTAGCAATTTTGCTAAAGTCCTTAATAAATCTCCTATAAAATCCTGCATGACCAAGAAAGGATCGTATATCTTTGATGCAGTTGGGACAAGGGAGGTTTTGAATGACATCTATTTTAGCTCTGTCAACCTCAATGCCTTTTCGTGAAATTATATGTCCAAGTACAATACCTTCTTGGACCATAAAATGACATTTTTCCCAATTCAAAGTCAAGTTCTTATCCTTACAGCGGGAAAGAACCGCGTCAAGATTACGAAGGCAGCCCTCAAAGGAGTCCCCAAAAATGGAGAAATCGTCCAGAAAATTTTCCACCATATCTGAAAATATCCCCATCATGCAACGCTGAAATGTAGCGGGAACGTTGCATAACCCAAAGGGCATACGTCTATAAGCAAAAGTTCTAAAAGGACAAGTAAATGTGGTTTTATCTTAATCCTTTTCGGCGATGGGGACCTGGTTATAGCCAGAGTATCCGTCCAAGAATCAGAAGTATTCGTGTCCTGCTAATCGTTCTAACATCTGGTCAATGAAAGGTAGAGGGAAGTGATCTTTCCTCGTCGCGGCATTGAGTTTCCTGTAATCAATACATACGCGCCACCTAGTTTGGGTGCGTGTTTGGATTAACTCATCAGCCTCATTAGTGATGACCGTGATGCCAGACTTTTTAGGGACCACATGAATTGGACTTACCCATTGGCTATCAGATATGGGGTAAATTATTCCACCATCAAGGCACTTGACGATTTCTTTCTTTACCGCCTCCTTCATAACGGGATTTAACCGTCTTTGTGGGTCTCGGGTTGGTTTGGCTTCATCCATCAGATGTATGTAATGTTCAACAATTAAGGGACTAATCCCTTTGATGTCGGCCATTGTCCAACCAAATGCTTGCCGATTTGATCTCAACAATGCCAAAAGTGCATTCTCTTGCTCTAAGGCTAGAGAAGCGGAAATAATCACTGGCAAAGTCTCATTCTCTCCTAAATATGCATATTTAAGATGAGAAGGTAGCGGTTTGAGATCAAGAATTGGCGGAGAGACAATAGAAGGTGGGGTAAGGGAATGATATTCGGACTCCCTAAGAGTTTCAAAACTTGCATAAGATATTGACTCGGAAAGTGCTGCTGACTTTTGCAACGAGTCAACGGGTTCAAACTCAAGGATGGACTCATTGAATATATCCTCACCGTGAAGTGGTGCAAGATCAAACGATGTCTCATTAGTGTCATCAAAGCAAAGTTCCTCATCCATGCAGCTTTCGGAAGCTATCTCGTGGATGGAACAAACATCCAGCAAATGAGCAGAAGGTTCTGATGGCTGACTTCCTAGCTTGTAAATATTAAGCTCAATTGTCATTTTCCCGAAGGATAAGTTCATAGAACCGTTACGACAATTAATTACAGCGTTAGAAGTTGCTAGGAAGGGTCGACCAAGTATCACCGGGATTTGATTGCGTGGGTTTGCCACAGGTTGTGTATCTAAAACAATAAAGTCCACGGGAAATATGAATTCCCCGACTTTAATTAACACATCCTCTAGTTCGCCCGGAGGTTTGGTGATCGACCGGTCTGCTATCTGGAGAGTACAATGGGCGGGTTTTAACTCTTCAATTCCTAACTGCTCGTATACTGAATATGGAAGCAAGTTAACGCTAGCGCTAAGATCGAGTAGAGCACGATTAATATTTTTACCCCCAATAGAAATAAAGATTGTAGGACAGCCGGGGTCCTTACGTTTCTTTGGTATTTGTTGGGTAAAAGCTGTGCTAACATTACTCGTCATGAAAACCTTCTTAGGCACTTGAGTTTTTCTCTTCCTAGTGCACAAGTCTTTAAGGATTCTTGCATAAGATGGGACTTGTTGAATAGCATCTAGGAGAGGAATATTCACGCTAACTTGCTTAAACATTTCCACAATTTTCTCCATTTGCGGGTTAGGTCTGTTGGCCCTTAATCTGTTTGGAAATGGAGCTTGATCAATAAGTTTTGGGTCCAACGTTTGTGGAGAAGACTGTAGGGACGGATTCGATCCCAAAATTGGAGTGGGAATCGACTTAGATAGATTGGGCGAAATGTTCGAGCCTTGGGGAAAACGGAGAATAGGCTCGGATGAAGGTGGGAGACTAGACGAATTAGGGGAAGAAGAAGAAGAAGCTGGGGTATCAATGGTGTTACTAACATCAAATTGTTCACCCACTCGGTTATTTAGCACTCTTCCCGATCTCAATGTAGTAATGGCATTCACATTATGACTTTGTGAATGGCCAGGATTCGGTAGGGGTTGAGATGGGAGTTTCCCTTTCTCTCTCGCACTCATTGCGGCATTTGACTGTGCGAGTTGGTTTTCTATTGATTTAATACTCTCACCATGGGAGGTGGAGTCTTTCTTTATGGTATTAATAGAAGACTTCATCTCAGCCGACAATTGCATGGAATGTTTCACGAACAAATCCAAAGTTTGTGCAAGTGAAGAGTTGTCAGTACCGGCCACTTGTGGTGTAGAAATGTTGGCCGGATTTTGGAAATTTTGTGACTGAAAGGGGGGCTGATTCTGTGGTTGTGGTTGCTGTGGAGGAGGTCTTTGATAATTGCATTGTTGGTTTTGATTCCAAGCAAAGTTAGGATGATTCCTCCATCCTTGATTGTATGTGGAAGAATAAGGGTCGCTTCTAGGTCGCTGCTGAAAAGAAGCATTATCTTGAAACGATGCATTCATAGGACATTCTTCCGTTAAATGAAGGATCCGAACAGCAACCACAGACGGTCTTAGGAAGCGTGACCTGATTTAGGGAGAGTGATGAGAATTTGTTCTCAATAGCGTCGAGTTTCTTCTGTATCGCTGCCATTTCGGCTTTTACTGCGATAGAAACATCGAGCTGGTGAATACCTCCCTTAGATGTAGGTGGTCTTACGCTTTCCCACTGTAAAGTGTTTTCTGCAAGATCTTCCAGATATTTCCTTGCTTCACCGTCATCTTTAGACATGAAATTGCATTGACACATTGTTTCAAGCATCTGCTTTGTCGCTGGATTAATGCCCTCATATATAATCCGACATAAATCCCATCTTTGTATTCTATGATGAGGACATTGGACAAGCAGATCCTTGAAACGTTCAAAGCACTTCCAAAATGGTTCATTGGGAAGCTGGGTGAACTGGTTGATCTCGCTCCTAATACGGGAAGTTTTATGGTTTGGGTAAAACTTCTTAAGAAATGCTATGACGAATTCATCCCAATTAGTGATAGAGTGTGCGGCAGTATTGTAAAGCCATTTTTCTGCCAAGTCGCACAGTGTGAATGGGAGAAGACGCAAACGTATAGCATCGACAGTCAATTGTGAAGTACCCATCATTGCGCATACGTTTTCGAATTTGGTGATGAAAACGTACGCGTCTTCCGACTCAAGCCCGTGAAATTTGGGCAGCAGATTGATGTAGTGGGGTTTAATTTCGAAATTATCTCCGTTAGCTGGTGGAAGAGATAGACAAGTGGGAAGAGGACCACGGATAGGATAGCATCTCTCTTGGAGAGAGATGCGCGGTGAATTCTGCGCACCTACGGGCGGTTGCAGCGTGGTATTATAATCTGATGGAGTACCGTCCATCTCGGTGGTGGTGTGTGGTGGGGGAAAAGAAGATGAAGAAGTACTGACTTCAGCGTCGATAGTAGGAACGCGGACAAGACGGGCACTAGAATCCCGTGTCCAGCCGAGCATGCACTAAGCGGGTTTAGTGCAAGTGGCAGCGTGTGTGTGATTTAAAATTGGTCTGTTTTGAAAAAGTGGGACTCAAGACAAATCACTCAAAAATGCACAAACAACCCTAGAACTAAGGTTACCTAGGTCAGTCTCTAGACCGCTTCTAGACTTCCAAAGGACAAGCCACAGGATAAATCCTCTACCGCCTCTTTACTACTCTTGTAGCCAGGTAAGTGCCAGGTGAGTGGGAGGCTCCCCACTATGTAAGTAGTGGTCCTAATTAAGTAACCACTCGCCTCAGACACACTTGCCTAGACATCACAAAAGTAATGCGGATAAGCGATAGATTACCCACGACCTTCCTCTGTCCTTATTGAGCGCGACAGTCCTTAGAGTCTGGTCTAGATATTTTTTAAATTAAAGAAGGGTTGATCTAGATGCTCGGTTTGTGATTTGTGGGGCTTAAGAAGGGTGATGAAATCCCCACCTAATCTGGATTTGGTCTTTGCCCCTTAAAGTCCATATTAAAATATGCAAAACAAAACCAATCACAAAACTTTTGCAAAAAGATTTTTGAGCGGCGCTGTTTTGCAAAGAATCCTACAGAAAATAGATTTTATTGGATTTGAGAGGAGAGAGAAGGAGTTAAGAAAGATACCAGAGAAGTTTAAACCCTAAATCCCATAGTTAAGCCGCGTTTCCACCGCCTAAAGTCCCTTCTTGCCGCGGTTCTGCCGCGGGGTGGAGGGACCAGGTGATGAAAATTTTTCTTTGGCCTTCTGTACTCCTCTGGATCTCGATGAATGTCTCTGTCTTCTGTTTTCCTTAATTCTGTGACTCCAGATCTCCTTGCAAAATTCACGCACAAATCGTTAAATATGCAATTTGCAGTTTTGTTTTAATTATGATATGAATCGTATAAGAATTCAAAACAAATAATAAGAATAAAAAATTATGCACGTATCCCCGACAACGGCGCCATTTGATTGGTTTGTGAAAGTGTGTTTGTAGAATAACCGCAATCAATAACGGTGTCGCATATAGCTAGACCGAGATGAGTATGAGTCGTCCTCAGGGAAACGTTGAATCTTTTACTCTTACTTTAGATGTGTTGAAAAAGAGAGGAAGAATAAAGAATTTAGTGAATGGTTTCTAGATCTACATTAAGCAAGAATGCAAAATATATATAGATCTAGATTATTTTAGGGATGTAGTTAATATAATAAGATGGCTTGTAGGGTTCGTTAGGATTTAGTAGTTATGGATGATTAATTAAAAGTTACCATTTTTATCCTTTAATAGATTTAAAACTAGAACGACGGTGATGCGTGTAGATTAGGGTTTCTGGAGGGAAAAGGAATCCCACTCTTAACCCTTATCTCGACACGGAACTCCGTTCATATCTAGCCTTTATCAAAACAATCATTAATCTAATCTCTAATCGCGGTCGGGACTAACAAGGAATTGTTAGCGCGCCCGATTAGTATGTTAATGATTCTTTTGATAAAGTTCATAAACTTTATAGGACTTAAAAAGGGTTTAGGAATTTTCATCATCCATTAGCCTACCCTAATCCTACGAACCCTAACAAGCGGAGAATTACTCGCGCATGTTGGGAGAAAAAGAGATGGAAAGAAATTGCATAATTAAATTATGAAGAAATAGAATAAGAAAAAGAAAGCTACCTTTATTAATCAACAATATTCATTACACTTGAATCCTTAGAAAATGATTACAATTTCTAGTTGCTTCTCGATCTCTTCTAAGGAGATAGATGAACAGTTGATGATCAGCCTGGATGCGTGAGCCGTCTTGGACTTCGTGATCTCGTCGGCTTGATCCTTTTTCCAAGAGGCTCTCGGTCTTTATTTATAGTCCCAAAGCCAAAAATTTAGCTTCTAAATTTGGAAGCAAGTATTGAAGATTCACCCTGAAAATTCTCATCTTCTAACTCCACAATCCTGCCGCGGATCCGCGGCCCAAGGGGGGTATGGCTGCGGATCCGCGGCCATTAGATCTCATCCCTTCATCAAACTTCAGGGGCTCTGTCCTTGTGACATTTGGCGATCCTTGGAACCTTTGCATCATGGAAATCTTCTTGTGGTTGCTGCCAGACTTGGTCTCCAAGTTTTGCTTTCTTAATTAGGCAAGTTTTCTTTAACAACTTGATTTCCTTGATTTTAGTCTTGAAAAATTCTGCACAACTTGGAAAAATTCTGCATAACAACTTAAATAATATTTAGTAGACTTTGTTCTACTAGGATTTGGTCAACGATATTATTTGCATTCATTTTCCTACCAAATGCTAATTATAATATATCAACACATGGAAAATAGTATTTTTACACATAAATCCTCATATGTATGATATATTATAATAAAGACCTTTTTTAATATGAACATGGTAGGAAAAATGTAATAACAAATGTGCAGTTTTATCAACTGAACACACCACTTTATGCGGCTAAACATAGGGTCTAGATTTCTCATCAACGAGCCAAGCTACGTGCCGAAAGCTTCACATGCCTACATGGCGTGGTATTAGCATGCGACAAGTGCTGTTGTCAGGGAAGAGGGGCGGCTACTGCATGATCGCAAGGGTACGGTCCCTGCCGGTAATCCAACTGTCCTCTTAAAGCGACGGACCCCTGTTGGTCCTTTCTTAAGAGAAGCTGCTGTGGTTGCGGTCCCGCGCGCCTTCCCTAAGATGCCTCTACCCCGTGTTCCTATGGTTGCTGATCTCTAGGCCGTAGGTGTTGCCGTCGAGATCTGACTCTCCCTTTGACAGAGTCTGGTGGGGAAATGTGGTTCCCTTTTCTTTTATGCCCATGGATTGTATACAGGGGTTAGTATGGACTCACCTGTAGGGAAAAAGTTTCATTCTTTCATTTTTTTATTCTTTTTCCGCGATGCTCTATCATTTCAGCTTTTTATATCGCGAAAGTCGCGATTGCCTAATCATTTCGGCTATTTTTCGCGGTGCCCAATCATTTCGACTATTTTTCTTTTTACTCGCCGCTTTTTATTGCGAGTTGCCCAATCATTTCGGTTATTTTTGTATGCATATACTTTACTTGCTGATTTTTTGCTGTGACTATGGAACTCAAGACCCGATACCAATCTTAGCATCAGCATCGCAGCTACTGGAATATTGCCAGGAGCGAATCATCATTTGCCGTGAAAGGACTTGGAATTTGATACCGATTTAGGCATCAGCATTACTGCCACTGAGATATTGTCAGGAGTGAATCGTCATTTACCTTTGTCGGTTCAAATAAGGGTGGCTTAGCAAACAGGGTTAGGATCCTGTCGACTAAGGCTTTTGACTTCATGAGCCATAAGGGTCTCATGAAGGTGTTTCTCTCTACGAGTCGTGAGGATCTCGTAGGTGCGTTTTTTCCTTAGGAATCATGAGGATTCTCAAGTGCGTGTTCTCTTATAAGTCGTAAGGATCTTACAAGAGTGTTTTCTCCTTATAAGTCGAGAGGACTTACAAGTGTTGTTCACCACATGAAGACATTTCGCGCCATTGGTGGAACTTGGTAGGGGAGACGTTTATTTATGCCCGTGGATTGTATACAAGGATCAATATTGAACCGTTTGTAGGGCAATCTGGGGAATGTGATGGCTTAAGAACAGGTTTAGATCCCTGTAGTTTAAGGCTTTTGAATCCTATGAGCCGTGAGGGTCTCATAAGGGAATTCTCCTTACGAGTCGTGAGGATCTCGTACGTGCAATTTCTCCTTAGGGATAATGAGGATTCTTAAGTGTTTTGCTCCCTTGTGAGTCGTAAGGATCTCACGCGGGTATTTTCTCATTATAAGGTCGAGAGGACTTTGCAGGTGTACATGAATTTTTTTTACGAGTCTGCGCCCTTTCGGGTTTTCAAAAACTCGCCGGTAGACCTGATGTTTTTACTTATGGAGCCCTTTCGGGTTTTCATCCGTGCCCATTTCGCTTATGGTCGCACCTTTTTTTTCCGCGTTAGCCTAAGGATGCTGTGGTTTGTAGTAGTTTAAAGACGTTTCGGTCCGTAGCTAGTTTAAGGAGTTTGTGGTCCATTTTTAGTTTAGGGACGTTTCGGTCCGTTATTAGTTTATGGACATTACGGTTCGTTGTTAGTTTAAGGACATTACGGTCCTTTGTTTTCCGTATTTGGGATGGGGTATCGTTGGATACTACTTTTAGAGTCTTGACGAGTGGACATAGGCGTCGTCATCTATCATTGACCTGAGTCATGACTCGTCAGGCGTAGTACTTCTTATAGAATCGGCCATTTATTGGCCGGAAGGGTCTTTCGCCATGCATATCCATAAGCAAGTAGCCCCACCTTGATAGACTTTGTCTATAATGTACGGGCTTTCATAGTTTGGCTCGAATTTCCCCCGTTTGGCACGATTAGAGATCATAGGTCTTTTGACAACCAGCACGAGTTCGCCTTGGCGGAATGTTCTCGGCCTAGTCAATCTTTCGTATGAGCCTGTCATCCTTGCTTTGTAAGCTTCTAGATTTTGCTGCGTCATTAGACGGTTTTCATATAGGGCGTCGAGCTCCTCAAGCCAAAGATGAGCATTCTCTTCGTCTGTTAGCTCGTAATGAACTGCCACCCATAGAGAGGGTAGCTCTATCTCGAGGGGGAGTACCGCTTCTGTGCCAAATACCAACGCGAATGGCGTTGTATTCGTAGCCGTTTTGAACGTAGTTCGATACGCCTAGAGAGCTTCATGCAGTTTCTCATGACAGTCCTTTTTATTTTTGGACACCGTCTTCTTTATGATCTTTATCAAGGTCTTGTTGAAAGCCTCAGCTAGACCGTTAGCTCAGGGATTATAAACTGAAGAATATCTCCAATCTATATTATGCTGTTGTGCGAAGCGGCTGATTCTATGACTTCTATAGGCCGGCCCGTTATCGGAGATAATCCGTCACAGAGTGCCGAACCGATAGATGACGTGTGTCTTGAAGAAACGGAGGATGTTCTCCGTCTTCACTTCTTTTAACGGTATGGCTTCTGTCCACTTGGAGAAGTAATCAGTTGTCGCCAATATGAACCGATGTCCTTTGGATGACGCTGGTTCAATGGGCCCAATTATGTCGGTTCCCCACATTTCGAACGGCCAGCTAGCCACTGTTGGATGTAGCGGGTTTGGATGCTGGTAGATGAAGTCTCTATGAATTTAGCACGAGTGGTACTGCTTCGCGTATTCGAGGTAGTCCTGAATCATCGTGGGCCAATAGTAGCCCATTCTTTTGATCTTCAGCTTAATCTTTGGCACAGCTTGATGAGAACCGAAAAGTCCGTCATGAGTTTCTTGGACGTCTCTCCTTGCTTCTTCCGGTCCTAGGCATCTTAGCCACAGAGAATCGAATGGTATTTTATATAGAGTATCATTGACGAAGACGAAAGACAAAGCTCGTTTCATGAGTTGATGTCCTGAGGATGCATCTTCCGGCGTTTGACGGGATTTGAAGTAGTCTATAAATACTTCTTTCCAATCCTTATCCTTTTCTTGGTTCTCTATTTATAGGGCCGTTTGCTTGGTCACTTCCATTTCTTCAGACGACTCCGGAGATATTTCTGCTGGTGCAAGAACCCGACGGCTTTGTACAATGATCCTTACGTCATCGAGGTTTTCGTCATCCAGTTCTTTAGCGAGTTTGGCTAATGCATCCGCTTTACTATTTTCTGTACGTGGTATGCTTTCCAGGACGTAGGAAGGGATTTGAGTCAGCAGTTGTTGCACTCTCTCGCCGTACTTTACCAACTCTGGTTTGCATGTTTGATAATCGCCGTTTACTTGGCTAACGACTAGCTGGGAGTCTCCATATATGAAGAGGTTTTCGATTCCCATGTCGACAGCGATCTCAAGACCTGCTATCAAAGCCTCATATTCTGCTTCATTGTTTGTCCACGGCTCTGTTAAGGAAAAAGCAAAGCGCATTATCCCTTCTTGTAGAGTCACGAAGATGAGGCCTACCCCAGATTTGATTATGGGGAAGGTGTGCTTTCATTTCTTCATGGAAGATGCCCCGTCGAAGTAGAGTTCCCATCGGGTATCACTCCCTCCTCTCTCCCCATCTATCGTGTCAAACGCTTGCTCGTCTGGTAATTCGCAATTTAAGGGTGAATCGGCAGGTATCGGATGCTCAGTGAGGAAATCGGCGATGGCCTGGCCTTTCACTGCCTTGAGAGGTCTATATGTTATCGAGAACTCCATTAAGAGTGGGGCCCATTTAGCGAGCCGTCCTGTTAGTATAGCTCTTAACATCAAATATTTGAGAGGATCCACTTTTGATATGAGATGGACCTCATGCGCCAAAGCATAATGCCGAAGCTTCGTTATCGTGAAGATTAATGCCAGGCAGTGTTTTTCGATAGGGGGTAGTTGTTTTCTGCCCCCAGGAGAACTTGACTTAAATAGTAGAGGGCTCTCTCTTTCCCTTGGTCATTCTCCTATGCCCATAACGCGCCTAACGAACCTTCAAGGGCGGTTGTGTACAGGATGAGAGGCTTTCCCTTGACTGGAGCGGTCAGTACCGGCGGATTCTGCAGGTATTGCTTGATTTCGTCCAGTGCGCTTTGGCATTTGCGATCCTAAAAGATTGGGGTTCTCTTCTTCATTAGATGACTGTAGGGGCGGCATTTGCCGGAGAGATTAGTTATGAACCGTCGGATGTACGCGAGCTTCCCTTGTAGAGACCGCAATTGTTTTAAAGTTCTTAGAGAAGGCATTTCCATAATCACCTGATCTTCGATGGATCTATTTTGATGCCTCGATGTCGTACGATGAATCCTAGGAATTTGCCTGAGGAAACTCCGAACGCGCATTTCAGAGGGTTCATTTTCAGGTTGTATTTCCGAAGGCGCTGAAACACTATCTTCATATGCTCCCAACGCTCCTCTTGCAATTTTCTTTTCACCACGAGGTCGTCAATATAACATTCGACAATCTCTTGTATGAGGTCATCAATGATCTTTGTCATGGACCTTTGATAGGTAGCGCCGGCGTTCTTCAGACCGAAAGGTATCACTTTGTAGCAGAATATGCCCAGAGGAGTCCGGAAAGCGGTATGCTTCTGGTCTTTGGGATGCATCTTTATTTGATTGTACCCTGATGATCCGTCCATGAAGGAGAAGACCTCATGAGTGGATGTGTTATCTATCATCAACTCGGTAACTGGTATGGGAAAATCATCCTTCGGGAAAACTTTATTGAGATCCCGAAAGTCTACGCAGATGCGCACCGTCCCATTTTTCTTCATTACTGGGACAATGTTGGCGATCCAGTCGGGGTATTGAACTTCTTGGATGAAGCTGGAGTCGATTAGCTTCTTAACTTCGGCATTGATACCCATTTCAAGTTCGAGCCGCATTCTCCTTGGCGCTTGTTTGACTGGCTTGACGTCCGGAGATATCGCCAATTTATGCACGGCTATTTCTGGATCTAGCCCCGGGATCTCGGAATAGTTCCTTGAGAAGCAATCTTTATACCGCATGAGCGCATCTTTTAGCGTAGCCACCTGCTCTTTAGACAGCAGCTCACTTACGAACGTTGGCCGTGGGTCGTTTGCCGTCCTCAAGTCAATTCTTTTCAGGTTGTCCGCCATGGTGTGTATCCCATCTTCCAATTCTTTTAGTGCCGGTGGAAATTCTGAGATAAACTCATCTTCATCCTCATTTTCGAAGCACCAGGAGAGGACATCCATATTCTTGTGCATTCCTTCTTCCGACAGCGTTATCACGTGACAGGTACGAGTTCGTTTCCAAGACCGATGTTGATCTGGTTCTACTCTCGCCATATAAATTGCTTTGGCACATGCCTTTGCGGCGGGGCTACCCTCCAACTGTTGGATAGAGCGAACCTGCCGAGTTGATATTGGTCTTTGAACCAGTTTTTAAAGGTGAAGCAGTCTTCTAGAGGATGTCCTATCGCTCGGTGATAGGAGCAATAATCCGGGTGATGAACCTCGTTTGCTTGATCGGGGTGCCGAGACTCCGGGAGTGTCATCATGTGATGTTTCATAACAAGGTCAAAGATTCTCCTCATTTTGTCTCGAGGGAAAGAATATGCTCGATCCATCTTTTTCATAAGAGAGGGATTCCGGCTGACCCTTTCTCGATAGCGTGGCCTTTTGGATCCGGTTTGCTGTCTTGGAATGCCGTCCCCGTTCTTGCCTTATCATTGCTTCTACGCCGGGCTTTCTTTTTTCCATGAGAGCGCATAGCGGATTGGGGGTGAAAGGGATCGTCATCCTCCGTAGCCTGCTGAATGATACGTTGCGTCCTGGCTTTTTCGTAAATGGCCATTTCGCGGCTGTGGTCATCCCGAACCCTTTGACCTGCTTCTCTTATTAGCTTGTCAATCTGTTCCTCAAACGACGGGCTCGACATTTTTATGGCAGGACCTCATTCTGGTTCAGCGTCAGCGTCTTTTAAAAGAGCATCCCCTTCTTCATCGAGATCATTTATGACATAGCAGTCATGAAATTGCTCCCGTTTCTTGGACTGGATATATCCAAGCCCAATCGTTTCTATTTTTCCGTTGGGCAATTTTCACTGAGTTTCGGGGACGTTCCAGATCCTGTTGATGAACTGAGCTTGTCGAAGAGTTTGTTTGAAAGGTACGCCTTAGCATCTCAATAACCTTTTTAATCCATCCGTGTAGTATTTGGGCAGTTGGATGGGTTGGAGCCCGTCGATCGCAAAATCGGCACCATGCCAGACTTCTCTCTCGACTTTAGTTTCCGTGGATTGATAGAATAGGATTGCCTTTTCACCCCTTCGCCTGGGCGGGACGTAGAATGTCTGCAGCTCTTACACACTATATGTCTCAAGCGCATCAAGCTCTTTGTAGTGCTGTCGTGGGACCATGGCAATTTGCAAACTAGGATCATCTCCAGTGGGGGCCTGCATTGATGGATGGACCGAGAACACTTCTTTGACTTCGTCTTCAAAGTCACTGCCAAAGACCAGAATAGGGGTAGATGGTCCCGGGTTGTTTCATTGGGGAGTCCCCGAATAGAGTATCTCTTCTTCCTCCTCGGTATCGCTCCCGAAGACCAGATTAGTGGTGATAGCTTTTTGCTTATTCTCCGGTTTATGGCATCTTTCCGTGTCTTCAAAATCTGGCAGGAAATACTTTGCATCTTCGTATTTTCGGACTTCATTTACGGAGAATGGGTTTAGTTCCCCTGTCACGGTATACTCGAGACCATCCTTGAAATACTTCATACACTGATATTGTGTAGAAGGGATGATGTTGTACTCGTGTAACCAAGGCCTGCCGAGCAAAGCGTTGTAGCAGGTCTTTGCGTCAATGACATGAAATTTGATGTCAGTGATGAGCATCCCGAAGTGTAACGTCAGTATTACAGACCCGAGCATCCGCGATGACTGGGAGTCGAACCCGGAGATGGTGATTTTATCCTGAGCGAGATACTGAATGCTCATGCAGATTTCTTTTAACACCATCACATTTAGGAGGTTGACAGAGGACCCGTTGTCAACCAAGATCTTCCCTATCTTGATGTCATGGCAGTACCCGGTGACATACATGGGACGATTGTGCTCGCACGTTCCTAGGAGGAGATCTTCATCGCCGAAAGTGATGTCAGCTGTGTGAACTTCTTCCAGTTCGTCCTTCATCTTTTCGTCGGCAAGAAAAGCTTGAAATTGCTCGGGCTCTTGTAATGCCCTGATCAGAGAATCTCGTGCCTCTTTAGACAATAGAAGGGCATCCAAAATGCTTAGCTATGAGGGTGTCTTCCTCAGGTGTGCTAGGACATTGTAATCCACTTTGTTCTTCTTAGGCGGGTCTTTGGTTGTCAGCTCTTCGACGGCTCGATCATCGAGGGCGATATCCTCCGGGACTTTTTCCTTCCCTTTATCTTTTTTGTCCAATCCGTTGTTTGTAGGTCCGAGATTCTTTTCGAGCAACGTACGACTACGCAGCTGAATACACTCACAATTCTTCATCTCTTCCTCTTTCCCTGAGGTGGATTCTTTAAAGAGAGGGCCGAGGGATATTTCTTCATCGGAATCGCTTCCGAAGGTGAGAACTTGCGATCCCCCAGAACCAACCATGTAATAGTTGCCGGAAGTTTTTTTGTGCTTATCTGTCGTGCTTCTCTGCTCCCGACGAGTTTTGCGCTTCATCCGCTTGAAATGTTGTCGGTGAGCAACGTATCCCTGCCACCATTTCTTGAAGGCATTGTATTCTTCAGTGGGATGTGTAACTTTTCGATGGTACAAGTAGTAGTTAGGATGTACATCCGCTTCGTCAAGGCGTATACCGCCATGAGTATTTTCTTTGAAAGGTGGCAGCTTCATTCCCATCGACAGGGCTTTAGCGAACCGTTTCCTTGTCTTAAGCCTGTTTTTGTCTGTCGCGGGTGTGTTTCGACCTGGTTGGAGTACTTGGAAACTCATTCCTACAATGAATTATTCAGCTTGATGCCTACGCCTGGCTCTTTCGAATATGGCCATTTCACGCTCTTGATCAGCTTTGCTCTTCTGACGGGCTTCGTTCAACAGCATGTCAATCATCTCGTCTGACGGTTCTAAGGATTTTGGCACCGATCCTACTCCCAGCTCCTCTATATTATCTTCTGACGCCGAGTGAGCTTCTTTGTCATTTGCTGACGAATGAGAGATCATGTGACAACTTGCTACATAATCCTCTGGTTCTTCCAGCGAGTCTTCTCCCTCATCATTGTCATTATCTTCGCTCTCAAGGATATGGCTGAGAAACTCATGGAGTGTGACCGGGGTTCGCACCTTCTGCTTATATTCTTCCAGCGCGTCAATATGCTTTTGCAGATCTGTGTGTTTGTCATCAGACTGCACGGGCTTTTTGGTCTTCTTCTTGTTCTTCGAAGACTTCGACGGCTGGGCCTGAGTGTTTTTCCCATCACTGCCAACTCTTGGTGTTGGGCGTGGTTTCAACATCTCCTCAATGATCTCAGGCTCTAGCGGGGTTTTCCACCTGATTGTCGGGCACGCTTGGAGATCCTTCAGCATTCTCTTAGTCATGTCCGAAAGAACAACTTCCCATGGAGCTTTCTATATAAACGAACATGATGCCCCCGGCGTGTCCATCTTTTTAGGAACGTGTGGTTGTGGCGGGTTTACCCTCCAGTTTTCTGACAGCGCGAATTTGCCTTATTGATATTGGTCCTCAATCCAGTTTTTGAAGACGAAGCAATCTTCGATTGGATGGCCTAATATTCGGTGATAGAGGCAGTAATTGGGATTGTTGACGTCGTCGGGCTGCAGTGGGCATTTCGGATCCGGCAAGGTGATGAGCCTGTTGTGCACCGCTAGTTCGAACAGTCTCCTCGTTTTATCCCGGGGAAACGAGTAAGGACGTTTCAACTTCTCGTCGAAGAATCATGATTTGTTGCCGTGGCGAGAAACCGGTTTCAGATCACTCGGCTGTTGCTGAGCGTTGGCGAAGAAGGTCGCTTTACCTTTACCCTTTTCATTCCAAAGCTCCACTTTCGAGGAGGGCGGTCTATGGCCTATCTGGTCCATTTGGTCCAGCTTGTCGATCAAGGCCTGGAAGGTGGCGGCTTGAAAAACATCATGAATTGGGATATAGTCGCCTGCGAATCGAGGTTTCCCACGAACATGCCCACGGTAGGAGCGCCTTCTATGCGTTGTTCGCATCTCGACTACAGGTTCCGCCACCGAATTGCATACTGAACCCATGTCTCTCCTGGCTTCACCCTGGCATTGATCAATGCCGTGATCGGGGTGCGTTTGCTGGCGCTTGAGAAACACTGGGTGAATAGCAACTCCATTTCTATAAACGTTTTGATGGATTCGTTCGGAAGCTCTGAGTACCATTCAAAAGCCGTCTCCGCTAAACTGCCGACGAACTGGCGAAGTAGCAATTTGTCGTCACCTCCAATATTGCCGTAGAGAGCCTTGAACTGAGCGACGTGCTGATGGGGGTTGCCTGTCCCCTTGTACACGTGAAATTTAGGGATTGCATATCCCGGCGGGTACTTAATTTGATCGTACCAACCTGGATATGGTCGCCCAGTTCTGACGACTTGGCCAGTTGCTTCACTTGTCTGATGAAATCGTATTTGCTGAGCTATGTAGTCATCAAGCGAAGCTTTCGAAATCATCTCCTCCCTGGCTGCTGATAAAGCCGGGAGAGGGTTTGATGTCTCCCCTCTGTCGTCTTCAATGATTATTAGGGGATCTTCGGCTGGAGGGTCCGGCTGGATAATCATCCCCACCATATCTTGGAATAGGAGCGCCATTTGTTTTATGTTAGCCGCTTGTTCCGCGGCTTCTTTATCTTTCTTTTCGAGCATTCTTCGGAGGAACTCAGCGTCGGTTTCCTGTTCCTGGCGTTGATCCGACGATACTTCCGGACTTTCCTTCTGCCCAGTGAGTGCGGCCATCTTTGTCATCATCTCCTGGAGCTTTTGTTGCTGCTCCTGGGTTTTCGTCACAGACTGTGTGAGTGGTCGATGACCCGTACAAGTACGGATTTCCTCTTTTCCAGAAGCCATGTAGACCGTGTGCACTACCATGCCCCCAGACTTAGGGCATTTGGGTTCGGTACCCTTGAGATTTGTCGTAGACACGGGGATCTTCTCCAGCTTTCTCCTTTTACGGGCGGTCGAAGTTGAGGGGGTCGTTGAAGGTGATACTTTTCATGGTACGACGGCGGGATGGTCTTCCTTTTTCCGAACTTTCATTTTCTTCTGTCGGCGGGAGTAGTCCTTGTCGATCACAGAGTCTTAGACTCTTCGCCAGACCCTGTGGATTTTGGAGGACAGTCGCTGAGAGGGCTGTTCCGGCTTCGCTTTAGTAACATTCTCCACAAGTGGAGGAGTCCTTTTCAACACGGTAGTTGGAGAGTTCTTGCACACCCTCCTGAGTGGCTCAAAGCTGTTTCCAGTTGGAATAGCAGCATCAACTTTCACCATTGGATCTGGTAGGGTAAGTCCATAAGGGGAACCACCCCTAGCTTTTCTTACTCGGTGCCAGTGACGACGTCGAGCATGTCGTGTAGCCGGGATCACCTCTATCGTCGGGGTAGCTTCGTCATGTTCCCTGATCTGATGAGAATTTGTTGTCGGTGTCAGCCTATCAAAGACAGACGTCCGCTGAGAGGGAATTGTCAATCTTGCGAAGGCCGACTTTTGGGCAGGGGAAGCACTTGTAACGACCTCACCCGAAGCAGGAATTGGGATGAACAGTCTTGTAAAGACCGATCCCTTAGCAGGAGAAGCCCCTCTGACGACTTCGTTTACCGGAGCTGGGATGGCTATCCGCTTCGGGATAACTCCTTTGGGTATTGCAGGCTTCTTCACAGGCCCACTTGAGATTTGGCCTAGTCTGTTAAAGACCGAGACTTTAGAATTGGACGACCCGTTGAGAGGGGCTATGGTAGTGGTAAGCTGATCAAAGACCGACTTCTTTGGAGCTTCCTGTGATGGCACTAGAGCGTTGAAGCTCATTGGCGGGGGCATGGTCCCGAGGAATAACCCAGTGGTGGTCTATGTCACCTGTTCCACTGGCATTGCGAAGATAGAGGCCGCTTGGGGCCCGTAAGTTACTCCTCCAGACGGGACGGAGCGGGAGTTGTTGCAGTTAGTGCAGCCGGAAGCTATTGATCTTCTTTTCTCTGCACGGGAGCAAGACACCAAATCTTAGTACCTCGAATCCACAGGCAACCATAGCAGACAGCGATTTGTTCGTGAAACATGACACACGAAGTGTGGAGTGGAAAGAGGAAAAGGTCCCACCAGGCGTGCCAGAATCTGTTCACCGCCGAAAGACGCGGCCGGGACGTCTGGCCTGAATTTTGGGGGCAGATACTATTTGGATTTATTCGTCCACCTCTCCGAAGATGCCAAGTTGATTTATGGCACCGTGTATCGGAGGTTTATATGGATGCGGCCGTTGTAGCAGATTTTGTCAGATTCCCCCTCGTTGTGAGGGGTTTTTGATTGTGGGGATGCTCTTCCCTACAGGCGCAAGCCCCTGCATTTAATTACGTTACTGCATCACGGTAACCACTTTCTCCTGCTCCAGAAGATCACTTCGTGTCGTGTGTTTTTGTTTTATTTTTTTGAATACCCGTGGATTGTATATGGAGACTAATTTATGTTGTCGCCCGTAGGGCGTGGATTAGTCCAAATCCGTATTTTCTTATATTTGGGTTTGTTGGATTTAAGGCTCGTTAACCTCTTTTGAGATTAAGATCAACTTAAATGTTTGTTAAGGACACGTTAGTCTAATTTTAGACTAAGGTCTACTTAACGGGGGTTTGTGATCATTTCTGATCCAATGAGAGAGCATTTGAGCTCTATCATTTTCGTTTAGGGACGTTACGGTCCGTAGTTTAAGGACATCATAGTCCGTGGAGTTTAAGGACATCATAGTCCATAGAGTTTAGTTTAGGAGCGTTGCCGTCCATATGGTTTAGTTTAAAGACGTTACGGTCATGGAATTTAGTTTAGGGACATTACGGTCCGTAGTTTAAGGACATCATAGTCCATAGAGTTTAGTTTAAGGATGTTGCGGTCCATGGGTTTATGGTTTGTTGGTTTGGGGGTATACTAAGAGTTATTGGTTATTGGGACCCTCCACCTCTCTGAAGACGTTGAAGAATTACAATAACATGTATCAGAGGTGTGGAGAGATGTACCCTTGAACCAGTGGGTATTCGTCAAAAGATCAGTGGTCTTGTTTGGGACTAAAACCAGTTTGGAAAAATAAAGAGCACATGGGCTCGGTTGATTTGGGGGCCAACCTTGGGTTCAGCCCACTTGATTACTTATTTGGAATTAATCCCTTTTGTTCAACAATGCTGAGCATTGACATGGGTTTTGATGCCCACCCTCCTTTCTTTGTTTTGTATTGAGTATTGAACACTCTTTATGGCGCTGGGCTCTATTTACAGAGCGTTCTTTATTTCATCAGCGCCCACGTGAGGGGCACGTAGAGCGCTTGGCGCTGAGTGCCAAACTTGGAGTGCTAAGCGATTCTTATAAAATAGCGCCCACGTGAGGAGCACGTGGAGCGCTTGGCGCTAAGCGCCAGACTTGGAAAGCTAAGCACATCTTATAAAATAGCGCCCACGTGAGGAGCACGTGGAGTGCTTGGCGCTAAGCGCCAGACTTGGAAAGCTAAGCGCTTCTTATAAAATAGCGCTCACGTGAGCAGCACGTGGAGCACTCAGCGCTGAGCGCCAGACTTAGAAAGCTAGGCGCTTTTTATTGAATAGTGCCCACGTGAGGGGCACGTGAGGCGCTTGGTGCTGAGTGCCAACCACTGAGTGCTAAGCACTCTTTATTTTGCAGCGCTTGGCACTATGTTTTATTTTTCTGTGTTATGTTCTGCAAAGTTCAATTCTTTGTTCTCCCTTGGATCTTCGATCCCTGAGAACAAATTCATCCCCGTAAGAATTAAATTCTCATTTGGGGGAGACTTGTCTCATGGATCTAAGATCCGAGGAAAGAACTATGTTCTTTTTATGAGGGTTAAATCCTTGCAGATGAGATGTTCTGATCTCCCTTACCTTGAAGAAAATTCTTCTTCTTAAAGCTGGCTCTTCTCTTTGAGATTGAAGTTTATGAGGGGTTCTTCTGTAGAAGACTTGAAGTCTTGGGTCCTTTATATAGGGGAGGCTGATTTGTTGATTCAGTTAAGGAAATCTCTCATTGAGAGATTTCTTAATTGATGTGGGGAATTTATCCACCGTTGGATCTTTGATCCAAGGACTTCTGTTCTACAGAAGACATTTTTCTTGTTTTTAACAAGATTGGGAAAATATTTTCCCATACAGAACTTATTCTGTATCTTGGTGATTTTTAATCACCATTGGATCTTTGATCCAACGGTGCTCTGATTTACAGAGCACAATCTTTCTTGTTTAGAAAGATTTGAGGAGTATTCCTCAGTCAGAATTTAATTCTGTACATTGGAGATTTTTAATCACCATTGGATCTTTGATCCAAGGGTGGAGAACTTTTAGTTTTGGGGCTGGCGCTCTCGCGCTTTGCACGTGAGGCGCTGCCTCAGAGTCTTTAACTCTTGGCACTGGCGCTCTCATGCTTTGCACGTGAAGCGCTGCCTCAGAGTCTGTGACTCATGGCGCTGACGCTCTCGTGCTTTGCACGTGAGGCGTTGCCTCAGAGTCTTTGACTCATGGTGCTGGCGCTCTTGGTGCTGGCGCTACCGGCGCGAGCGCTCTCATGATTTGCATGTGATGTGCGCCTCAGTTCAAATTTCAAATTTTGAATAGAACCCTGCTCTTCTTATTGAGGGGATACAATGAGCACATGGGCTTGGTTGATCTGAATCAGGGAGGTTCTATCCTCATGGGACCTAGCCAATTTGGGCTTGGTCCACTCAGTTTTTTTTATTGAAAAGTACCAAATACTTGTTTGGGCTCTATTTAATCAGTCCCCTTTTTGTACAAAAAGGACTGAGCACTTATATAAGTTTTGACCCTCACATATAATCATGTGGGGTTTTCAGTCATGGGGATTGCTCAGTAAGTGTTAAACACTTTACCCTCCCTTTTTGTCTTTGTATGGAGTGTCAGGCACTCTTTTTGGCGCCCACGTGCAAAGCACATGAGGCGCTAGGACCTTGGTGCTGCTTAATGAGTGCTAAGCACTCTTCCATTCTGTGGCGCCCACGTGAGGGACACGTGAGGCGCTGGGCACCGCTCATTGAGTGCTAAGCACTCTTTTCTTCTGTGGCACCCACATGAGGGGCACATGGGGCACTGGGCGCTGAGCGCCGCTCAATTGAGTGCTAAGCACTCTTTTCTTCTGTAGCGCCCACGTGAGGGGCATGTGGGGCGCTGGGCACTGAGCACCGCTCAATTGAGTGCTAAGCACTCTTTTCTTCTGTAGCGTCCACGTGAGGGGCACGTGGGGTGCTGGGCACTGGGTTCTTTTCTTCTTGAATGATCAACAAGATCTTTATTTTGTAGATGAATTTTTGGTTCTCGAGAACGAGTTCTTCCCAATGAGAATTAAATTCTCATCATATGGGAGACTTGTCTTGTGGATCTCAGATCCGGAGAAAGAACTCGGTTCTTTGAGAAGGGCTAGACACCCAGTAGGTATATATATATATACACACACACCTAAAATTTCCAAGAAGAGAGTTCTTCTTCCTCGAGAATTTAATTCTCTGTATGAAGCTTTCTATTCTCTTTTTAAAAAGCTTATGGGGTGGGTTCTTCTTCTTTAGACTTGAAGTCTCTGGTTCTTTATATAGTAGAGGTAATTTGTTAATTAGCTCTGAGGAAATCTCTCATTAAGAGTTCCCAATTGATCTGGGGAATTTTACCCACCGCTGGATCTTTGATCCAAGGGTTTCTGTTTTACATAACATATTTTCTTGTTTCTAACAAGATTGGGGAAATATTTTCCCTTGCACAAAATTTATTCTGTAAAACGGTGATTTTTTAATCACCGTTGGATTTTTAATCCACCTGTTCTCTGTTTTACAGAGGGCAATCTTTCTTATTTAGAAAGATTAAGAGAATATATCCCAAAATAGAATTTTATTCTATAATCCAATTTGGGGGATATTTTCTCTCGACAGAATTTAATTCTGTATTTTTGATGATTTATCATCTCCGTTGGATCTTGAATCTAACGGCGCTGTTTAACAGAGAATAGAATTTAATTCTACCTTGGCGCCAGCGCTCACGTGTTGTGCACATGGGCGCTACTCAAGGTTTTAATTCTTATAATGGGTATTCATGTGCTTTGCACATTGGCGCCCGCGTGAGGAGCACGTGAGGCGTCACCGCAGGATTAATTCCTATTAGATTGGTCTTGGCGCTGGCGTCCGCGTGAGGAGCACGTGAGGTGCCACCATAGGATTAATTCATATCTGAAGCGGTATCTACATGCTTTGCATGCGGGTGCATGTGTTTAACACGTGGAGCTTTCCCTTTATTTTTATAAGGGAAGTAAGTTTTGAGCTAAATTTTTTGGCGGGAACAGTTTTTTTGCATACACTCTTCTGTTTCTTGATGTCTTGATATGGTGCGAAGTAGTTTATGTACTCATTTCGGAGTTTATAGATTATTCACTCATTTCGGAGTCTCTAGTTTATATACTCATTTCAGAGTTTATAGTTTATTCACTCATTTCGGAGTGTCTAGTTTACGTACTCATTTCGGAGTGTTTTTAATTTACCTCCCTTGGGTTTACAGGAAAACTTGTTCTAACATTGTATATAGATAACCTCCATTCTTTTATGACAGAGGTCTGTTAGGTCTATAGTACTAGTGTTTTAGTCCGTGGTACCGTCACATTGGCTGATATATTCCTCAATATGTAGTCTTTAAGCCGCTGTTCGTGTAGCCCCGCGACTGTCGTTTCTCTGATCCCTTCTGAGACTGGACAAGACGTATTCAAGTAATCTTCTTAGGTTGGGGTATTTATATTACCGTCAGAAGAACAAGCGTAATGTATTTGCCGTGGTGCTTTTTTCTTGAGGTTATGCTCAATTTGGAGCCCCGTTGAGTCATAACCGCACCCTTTTGGGGTGGGATGATCTCCAATGGTTTTTAGGCTTTGTATGTACTGCCGTCAAGATCCGAAGTTAGAAATATGTCGTCACTTCGTTTTTGCTTTGATGATGTCACATCGATTCTTTGCTGAAGTAGGGTAGACATCTGTAGGACCTCTATATTGTATGTATAGCAATTGAAGTCCGGAGCTAGGAATATATCATTGCTCCGATTTCATTTGATAGTTGCACCCGCATCCTGCTGAAATGAGGGGGGAAACGCCGGGATAGTCTCTAGATTGTATATGTACCGTCAAGACTTGGTTCTCCTTTTGACAAAGCGTGGTGGGAAAATATGGTTCCCTTTCTTTTATTTGTGCCCATGGATCGTATACAAGAGTCAATATGGACATACTTGCAGGGCAAAAATAGTTCATTTTCATTTATTTATTTTATTTTATTTCTTTCCGCGATACTCTTTCCTTTCGGCTTTTATGTCGCGAAAGTCGCGATTGCCCAATCATTTCGGCTATTTATTACGGTGCCCAATCATTTCGGCTGTTTTTATTTTTACTCGCTGCTTTTTATTGCGTGTTGCCCTTTCATTTCAGTTTGTTTGGATTTGAAATCTGATACCAATCTTGGCCACAGCATCGCTGCTACTAGAATATTACTTGGAGCAAATCATCATTTGATTTTATTAGTTTGGAAAAAGATGGCTTAGCAAACAGGGTTAGGATCCTGTCGATTAAACCTTTTGACTATATGAGTCGTAAGGGATGATTGTTAGAGGTTTTTGTATGCGTTTTAAATTTAAGAATACCGCAATCAAGACGGTGTCTCTTGGTAGCTAGCCGGTTGAGTACGAGTCGATCCACAGGGGAATGGTGTCCTTTTCTTTAAGTTCTAACGAGTTAAGTTCTAACTTTGGTAGGTTTTGCTTTAAGATCTAAGAATGAAAATAAATTGATATAAATGCTTGCTAGGGTTAGGATTAGGTTAGTTTGAAATAAGGATTCTTCTCATTTCTATCAATGCCCTAGTTAAGAATAAAGGTGTTAGGGTAATAGTCAACAACGGGGATTAGCACGACTAGGAAGAAACATAGTTTCTTCCTTTTGGTCCTTGTCCGTCCGTTCTTAGCTCTTAGCCCTAACCTCCAGTTAATTCAACCACAACTGGTCTAATTAGGGAATCACCGCTATCATATAAGATAGGGTTTCGTAGTGAGCGGATTATGGTTGAGTTAAAAAGAGTCCTTTAAATAAAATTATATAGGTAAAGAAAGGAGTGAGAGAGATTTCTTTCTCTCAAACCTTCCCTCTCCTACCCCTAACAAGTGAGGAATTACTCCCTCATTAGGAAGGTGACAATAAAATTCATTTTTTATATTTTAATTGATGAACTAATTTGTAAATAATAAAAGAAAAGATAAGAAATTGCAGGAATTAAAATTCAGATAAAAACAATGCGAGATAAAATGAAAACTTACTTTATTGATGTCCTCTCAACAACGCATTACAATTGAATTGAAATCTAGAAATTAAAAAGAGGACTAAAAACTAAAGAGAGGCATGCCTAATTAGGCTTTTGGCTTTCCTATTTATAGATAGAAAAAAAACTAGGTTACATTCTGATCCATACATGAATTTACCAAACTACCCTGAAAGCCGGGTCAAAGCACCGACACATGCACCGACACGTGCACCATATGGCCGCGGAACAGCGGCAGAAAGACCTGTTTGGCCATGGTTCCACGGCCATTAAGTGGGATCTTTGGCTTATTTCTTCAGGGTTGCTTCATGTTGCTTTTTCCTTCTGTTTTCTTCACTTGGTTCCTCCGAATCTTTTCTATTTTCTTCCAGATTTCCAACAGTGCAAAATGATGTGAACTTTTTGCCGTGAGCTTCGCATTGAAGTCTTGAATCTTGTGCTGCTCTTGTGCTTTGTGCATTGAACTGTCTATTGATTTTCATTTGTTCCTTGAACTGGTAGGCGGCATCATACAAATTCATCTATTGTTGGTCTTAGTCTCACATTTGTAGCGACTTTTCATGAATTTCACTGTAACGATCTGAGAACCTGTAACCTGCAACTATTTAGCAGACATGGATCAAAAGCACCTATTTATATGTAATGTGATTAAGAATGGGCGATATTATAATGAAAAATTCTGATATGAACAAATACCCCCAAACTTATCTTTTGCTCGTCCCGAGCAAAACCAATTTTATTCTCAAAAATTCCTAACCTCACTTTCGCAGGGAACGCGATTGTACTGAGCTCGTGCAACAAGCCGTTAAACCTCTAGGTGTCCCTAGTAGGAGGAGTGTTGTCTCTTGTGGTTTTTCAGCGGATACTACCCACAAAATCCTATCAATTTGGCCTGTTGACTCTTATTCTTCAATTCAGTATTCTAGCAAGAACTTCTATTATCTTCAACTTAGAAATCATCAACCCGTATTTTTCACACTCACTTTTCATTTAACTTAAGATCGTATATGTTTTGCAAATTTATTAAGCTTTCAGCATCTTTTGAATTTTCCTTCTAAGGTGCAATCTCAACTCAGGAATTTTTATCATCTTTACTGAAGATATAAAACCTATCTTTCATTCCTATCTCTCATCCAAACCCCAATTATATACCCCTACGTGTGTGTAATTATCACCCCTACACTTGGAAGTTCAATTCAAGCTATCATACTCTTGTTCATCGTCCAAAGTACTTTTTAGTTGGTGATAAAAATTGCTCGCACATTCTTCATGCGACCGTTAATACTTCTTGAGGTACTAAACGACCGATTACAAAATGTGCTTGCGCATTTAGGCATAATTTCTCATCTTGTAATACCTAAGGTTTGGCAGTGACTCCCAAACCAGTTGGTCTAAGGCACTAGGTGATAAAGCACCATCGCTATATTTTTTATTTATGCTGCCTTAAGCAATTACAAAACCAGTGTTCATTTTTTCCTTATGTTTCTTTATTCACCATTTATACTTTTATTTTATTTTTCTTCATACTAAGGTTTTTAGACAAGAGCATTTCAAGGTATCCTCTACTATCCCAAGTTTCAAGGTGCGTGTACGTGGAAGTTGTAGGGTATATATTTTCAGAATTTAGACTTAAGGTTCAGAATTATTTTTCAGACTTACACTTCAAATAAAAATTTCAATACTCTTCCCTTATTTTGACTTAGCCCAAGAACTGAACTCAAAATTTGCCTATTTCTAAATAAACTACAAGGACATATATTTTCTATAGTTAAATTTTAAGAAAGGTTATTTTTAGGGTTTTTAATTTACTAAGTTTAGGACCTAGTTTTTCCCTACTATTCAACCGTCATGTTGAACTTAAGTTAAATATGGCCAAAATTGAACTTTTCAATTTTTATAATTTTTAAAAAAAATTCAATTTTTATTTGATTTTATTTATATATATATTTTTTTTTATTTTTTATTTTTTATATATTTTTATAAAGATGCAATGCGGAATTAAATATGCAAAAAAAGAAAAAAAACAAATATGTACAAAAATGTGCAAATACAATGCAAAGATAACTATTTACAGTCCACCTCCGCCCCCAAACTTATCAAAAGCAGTGTCCTCACTGCTCATGGCCTCGCCGTCCCCTCGATCGTGAGCGGGATCGTTCCTCTCTGGCTAGTAGGGTGGTCATGCCCTGCTCCAAACCTGTGACTCGTTGATCAAGATTGGTCACCATCCCTATCAATCTTTCTATCCCCCTATTGGTTTTTCTAAGTAAGCGCGCTTGTGCCGCGGAGGTAAGCTCTTCACCGCTCGCGGTCGAGCTGGAGCTGGGTGTCTTAGCGGGCACGTCCTCGGCCGGCTCGGTGCGCGACCATACATCATGTAAACGTGTGTAGGACGTGGATACGCCCTCAAGAAGAGGTCTAATGAGGATCCCTCCGTGCATATAAAATTCGAATTCCTCCACAGGGAGGAAATGGCGACACAGTTGTGTCACAAACATAGGGCATGGATAGTTGACAGCCCTCTTGCCCGCACCAATTGAGTGAAGTAATACAGTGCACATATCATAGCTGGGGTTTCTAGTCATCAAAGTGTGCACTATATGAAGGGATGGTGTGAAAAATATCGTATTATGCGAACTGCCAAAAATATTATTTTGTGCCCAACAGCACACAGTTAAGACATTCGCAAAAAGAGTTCTAGCCTGGATGTCTTTTCGTGGCTCACTCGAACAATCATTACCCATCAAGGATAGGTAGTCCTCGAAACGGAGGGGTTGATCGTGAATAGTGAGTCTAGGTATTAAGGTGACTTCATGGATGAAGTCCCTATCTATTATTATTTCCCTATCCCCCCAAATTAACCTAATGTAACCGTGTTGTGAGAGGCAACCATCCTCCATGCATTCGTAAAATTGGGTGACGAGATCTGGAAGCACGAAGGAATTTGGATGGTTAAAATGTAAAAAGTTCCACCCACGCCTTCGGATCTCATCACCGAAATAACTGCCATAGACCGTGTGTGCAAAGATTTGTGAAAAATCTCTTTCAAATTGCAAAGTGGGTGCCATTACAGAGAGCTAATTGAGAAAATTTAAATTTTATTGAGAGGATCAGAGAACTGCAAACCTCCTCAGAAGATTTTAGAGGACGAAGACACCAACAGGAGGCGGAAGCGCGGCAGGAAGCAGGCTTCGGCGGCGGTTGCATGGCGGATTGGAGAGATCTCCCTGCTCTGTCTGCTGCGGCGGTTAGGTTTTTCAGAGAGGAATAATTTAGGGTTTGGTAAAAGCAGTAGAGGGGTCAGGTTCTTTTTATAGGGGGTGTTTTGGTTATTTGCAAAAAGGACCTCTTAAAAAGAGGAATTTATTTGTAAATAATTTTTTTATTTATTTATATTTATTATTTATTAAAACTGAAAATTTACAAAAATACCCCCAAAAATTTTAATTTTTTTATTTTTTATTTTTATATAGTTACAAGTGTGACATACCCCCAAACTTATTTGAAACGGTGTTTTCACTGTTTATGGCTGGATAACCGAAATTTGGGGGTAGATGGAGTAAGATCAGTCAATATAAATCGGCTCCTGCAATAGCAGGAGCTCCTCCGAAGGGTCCGCGGTGAGGAACGGTTTAAGTCTATGTCCATTCACTTTGAATAGTGAACCGTCCTCAGGATTTTCTAAATCTACCGCACCGTGCGGATATACAGTGCGTACAAAAAATGGCATTTTCCATCGAGATCTGAGCTTGCCGGGATGGAAATGTAGTCGGGTATCGTAAAGTAAAACCTGTTGACCAGGTTTGAATGTTTTGCGCATAAGGAGTTTATCGTGAAACACCTTCGTTCGGTTTTTGACGACAACCGCGTTCTCGTAAGCTTCATCCCGAAGCTCGCTTAATTCATTTAGTTGCAGCTTTCTATGGCTGCCCGCATCTCCTAGAGATAGATTCAATTCTTTTATCACCCAAAATGCACGATGCTCAATTTCAACTGGAAGGTAGCAAGCCTTTCCATAAATAAGCCTATAAGGAGACATTCCAAGATCGGTCTTATAGGCAGTTCGAAATGCCCAAAGGGCGTCAGTAAGTTTTGAAGATCAATCCTTACGGTTTTTGGAAACCGTTTTCTCCAATATCTGTTTAATTTGCCGATTTGAAATCTCGGCTTGCCCACACGTTTGGGGATGATAGGGCGTTGATACCTTATGATTAATGGAATATTTCCGCATTAAGGACTCGAAAGTCCTATTACAGAAATGAGTTCCATTGTCGCTGATGATTGCTCGGGGGTGCCCAAACCGAGAGAAAATGTTTTCTTTGAGGAATCTAATGACAACCTTGTTGTCATTAGTCCGGCTGGGCACAGCCTCGACCCACTTAGAAACGTAATCAACAGCGAAGAGAATATACAAGTTCCCAATAGAATTGGGAAACGGTCCCATAAAATCAATCCCCCAAACATCAAAAATTTCCACAACCAATATTGGTTGGAGCGACATTTCGTTTCTCCTAGATATCCGGCCCAAGTGTTGGCACCGGGAGCATGTCTTGCAGTAATCATGTGCGTCTTTAAAATGTTGTGGCCAGTAGAAGCCACACTGTAAGATCTTTTCGGCTGTCTTTTTAGGGTCAAAATGCCCCCCACATGCTTGATCGTGGCAGAATGACAGCACGCTCTTAAATTCATTGTCGGGGATACACCGGCGAATAATTTGGTCGGGACAGTATTTGAATAGATAAGGTTCATCCCAGTAAACCTGGGATAGGAATTGGAGTCTATCCTGATTCGACCATTCATTTGGTATAAGTCCGGTGGCAAAATAATTCACAATATCTGCAAACCAAGGTTACAGTCAAGAGCTGCTCATCTGGAAAAACGTCTTTTATAGGAAATTGAAGCGTCGACGAAGAAGGGAGGCGTGAAAGATGGTCGGCGACTACATTTTCGCATCCTCTTTTGACTTTGATGACATGGTCAAACTCTTATACTAAGAGGATCCAACGTATCTGCCGAGATTTAGCGTCCTTTTTCGCAAAAAGATGGTGAAGAGCTAAATGGTCAGTGTATACGATGACTGGAGAGCCGATTAAGTAGGGCCTGAACTTTTCTAATGCAAACACAATAGCTAAGAATTCCTTCTCGGTTGTTGTGTAATTTAATTAGGCCTCGTTCAAGGTTCAGCTAGCGTAATAGATCACATGCAGCATCTTATCGATGTGTTGTCCAAGGACAGCACCAATGGCAAAATCAGATGCATCGCACATAATTTCAAATGGATGCGTCCAGTCAGGAGACGAAAGAATGGGAGTAGAAGTAAGTAAGTTTTTCAATGACTCGAACGCCTTCATACAGCTCGAGTCGAAATCAAATGTGGTGTCCTTGGCCAACAAAAGAGTCAAGGGTCTAGCAATCTTGCTAAAATCCTTGATGAACCGTCTATAGAAACCGGCATGGCCAAGGAAGGCTCGAATGTCTCGGACGCATTTGGGAGGAGGGAGATTGGAAATGACTTCAATCTTTGCTTTATCTACCTCAATGCTATTTTGCGAGATGATATGTCCTAAGACAATACCTTCTCGTACCATGAAGTGGCACTTCTCCCAATTTAAAGTAAGGTTCTTATCCTTACACCGGGTAAGGACTGGGTCGAGATGTAGCAAACACTCATCAAAGGAGTCGCCAAAAATCGAGAAATCATCCATGAAGATCTCCAAGAATTTTTCCACCATGTCTGAAAAAATTCCCATCATACACCGCTGGAAGGTAGCGGGCGCATTGCATAACCCAAAGGGCATGCGACGATAAGCAAACATACCGAAAGGACAAGTGAATGTGGTCTTGTCTTGGTCTTTTTCGGCGATGGGAATTTGATTATAGTCGGAGTAGCCATCCAAAAAGCAATAATATTCATGCCCGGCCAATCGTTCTAGCATTTGGTCAATAAAAGGTAATGGAAAGTGGTCTTTCCGTGTCGCGGCGTTGAGTTTTCTATAATCGATGCATACTCGCTACCCAGTTTGGGTGTGAGTAGGTATTAACTCATTCGCCTCATTAGTTATGACTGTTATGCCCGATTTCTTTGGGACAACGTGAATGGGGCTAACCCACTGGCTATCAGAGATAGGGTAAATGATACCACTATCAAGACATTTTACGATCTCCTTTTTAACAGCCTCTTTCATGACTGGGTTGAGTCGTCTCTGTGGATCCCTTGATGGCTTGGCATCATCCATCATATGAATATGATGTTCAACTATTAGGGGACTAATCCCCTTGATGTCCGCCATAGTCCAGCCAAAAGCTTGCCGATTGCTTTGCAAGACCGTCAAAAGGGCTTTCTCTTGCTCTGGGGCTAGAGAAGCCGAGATGATAACAGGGAGGGTCTCATTCTCACCTAAGTAAGCGTATTTAAGGTAAGACGGTAATAGCTTGAGTTCGAGTGTTGGAGATGAAACAATTGAAGGTAAAATCGGTGAAATTGTCTCAAACTCAAAGGATTCCAACAGAGGTTCAAAACGAGTGTAAGCAACCGAGTCGGATGGTTCAGTTATCTCATCCGAAAATTCAAAGGATTCAAACTCGGGTGGTGATTGTTCAAGATCGTTCGAGAAAGTGAAACACTCGTAGTCTTTATCGGGTGTGAAAGCAGTATCAGATTCAAGGAGGAACGCTCTAGTGGCGTCAAAATTGCTGTGATCGAATAGAAATTTCTCGAGCTCACAGTCCTCCGGGGTGGTCTCTTGGATCGAGCAAACATCAAGTATATTAGCATTAGGTTCGGAGGGCTGATTCCCCCAACATAAAAATGTTGAGTTCAATTGTCATGTTTCCAAAAGATAGGTTCATCGACCCATTTAGACAATTGATTACCGCATTAGAAGTTGCAAGGAATGGACGACCGAGTATCACCGGAATTTGATTCCGGGGGTTAGCTATAGGCTGTGTGTCCAAAACAATGAAATCAATGGGGAATATGAAGTCCCCTACTTTAATCAACACATCCTCTAACTCACCCCTAGGATGGGTGATGGATCGGTCAGCCATTTGAGAGTACAATGCGTGGGTTTCAGCTCTCCTACACCTAGTTGTTCATATACCGAATATGGAAGCAGGTTAACACTGGCACCAAGATCTAAAAGTGCGCGGTTGATATTCTTATCTCCAATAGTTATTGAAATTATAGGACAGCCAGGGTCCTTTCGTTTTTGAGGTAAAAATTGGGTAAGAGCATCACTTACTGCACTAGCCAAGAAAACTTTCTTAAGTACCTGTGATTTCCTCTTCTTGGTGCATAAGTCCTTCAAGATTTTAGCATAAGAAGGGACTTGTTGGATTGCATCCAAGAGGGGAATGTTAATGCTAACCTGTTTAAACAACTCCATAATCTTCTCCATTTGTGGATTTTGTTTATTGGATCTCAACCGGTTTGGAAATGGAACATTTTGAAAATTGGTTGAGTCTAATGCTTGTGGAGGAGATTGCGGAGTTGGAACGGATCCCAGTGCTGGTGTTTTCGTGGAGTGAGATGTGGGTCTGTTCGAAGTAGTAGAAGAATTAGAGCCTTGTGAAGAATGGAGAACAGGCTCTGAAGACGAAGAAGAAGAAGAAGCGGCGGCCGGGGTGTCATCATCAGTGCCAACATTGTTGTGCAACATCCTTCCAGATCTCAATGTAGTCACGGCACTCACATTATGGTTTTGTTATTTAAGAGCAACATGTGCATTTTGCAGGTGACCAGGATTTGGGAGTGGTTGAGATGGAAGCTTCCCATTCTCTCGCTCGCTTAAAGTAGCATTCATTTGTGCAATCTGGGCTTCAATGGTTTTGATGCTTTGCCCATGTGACACAGTGCGTTGCACAAAAGACTGAATGGAAGACTGGATATTGGCTGAGGATTGAGTTGATTGTTTTAAAAACGCCTCCAGACTTCGTTCTAACGAGGAAACATTATCGTTATTTGGTGGAACAAAATTGTTTTGAGGAAAAGAGTTGTTTGGTGCAAAATTGTTCGTTTGATTTTGGTAAGGTTGGGGTTGGAAAGGTTGCTGATATTGAGTTTGTTGAGGAGTTTGTTGTTGAGGAGGAGGCCTCTGGAAGTTGTTGTTGCCTTGGAATTGTTGTTGATTTTGATTCCAAGCAAAATTGGGGTGGTTCCTCCAACCAGGATTGTAAGTTGAAGAGTATGGATCATTTCTTTGTCTTTGCTGAAAGGCAGCATTGACTTGATCCTGTCCTTGAATAGGTGGGTTGTAAGGACACTCTTCGGTCAAATGGGATGGATCCGAACAACAAGCGCATATAGTGCGAGGGGGTAAAGCAGGGGCAGGAGAAGGCAATGAGAATTTGCTCTCAATTGCTTCCAGTTTTCATGTAATTGCTGCCATTTCGGCTTTCATTGCAATTGACATATCAAGTTGATGAATTCCTGCCCTAGACGGACCGGAGGAAGTAGATGAAGTGGACGAAGTGGTCGGTCTAGTGCTTTCCCATTGAAGCGTTTGTTTAGCAAGATCGTCGAGAAATTGCCAAGGTTCCTCGTCAGATTTGGTAAGGAAGTGACCTTGACAAATGGTTTCTAGCAACTGCTTAGTTGCTGGGTTCAGTCCTTCGTATAAAGTTTGACAAAGTTGCCATCTCTCAATACCGTAATGAGGGCACTGAACAAGAAGGTCTTTGAATCGTTCGAAACACTTCCAAAAAGGTTCGGAAGGAAGCCGGGAAAATTGGTTAATTTCATTTCGTATTCTCGCGGTCTTGTGATGTGGGTAATTTTTTTTAAGAAATGCTTTAACAAACTCTTCCCAACTGTTTATGGAATGCGATGCAGTACTATATAGCCACTTTTCAGCTAGGTCACATAGAGTGAAGGGAATGACTCGTAGCCTTATAGCATCATCGGACAGTTGGGTGGTCTTCATCATTGCATAGACGTTCTGGAATTTGTTGATGAAGATATAGGCATCTTCAGATTCCAGTCCGTGAAATTTAGGCAACATGTTGATGAAGTGGGGCTTAATTTCGAAATTGTCCCCATTTGCCGGTGGGAGTGAAAGACAAGTAGGAAGTGCGGAGCGGGTAGGATAGAAATGATCCTAGAGCGCGATTCGCTGTGGCGCTTCAAAAGGAGGGTATTGTGGGTTATTCACACCCAGTTGAGGTGGAATCAGTCCCGAGGTAGGCAAAGGGTTGTTAGGATTGAATCCTGACATCTCTTTAGAAGATGATGAATGTGAAGATGAAGGTGAATGGATAGAATTCCGGTCAACGTCGGAGTTGGCAGACAAAGGTAAGGATGAAAAAGGAGTGGAGGGAGTTTCGACTTCGAAGTCGAACGCGTCGTCGGTAGCGACTAACGAAATACGGACTAAACGGGCACTAGTATCCCGAGTCCAACCGGACATACACTAAACGAGTTGTAGTGTAGTCAAAGCGTAGAATGTGAGGGTAAGAAAACGTCAATGGGAAATGTGAGGATGAAAGGTGGGTGCAATGGGATTCTAGCGACAAATGGAAAGTTTTTATAAAAATTTTGTTTTGTGTTTTTTTTTTTATTTTATAAAGAGTTTTGCAAAAATTTGTACGGAACTACGGCACACTTTCAAACAACCACAGTTTAAACATGCACAATCAAACCTAGAGCTAGGGTCTCTTAAGTCAACTATACTGCTCCTAACTGTTCTAAAGCTACAAGTTGTGAGATATCTCTCAAATCGCCTCTTCACCGCCAATTGTGGCCAGGTAAGCACAAATGAAGAAAGGAGGGTTCCGCTCACGAATCACCGTGAGACGGGTCTTTTAAAGTTACCTTTCTCACTTGTCTAGCCTAGGTACCACAAATTCAAGTTCAGATAAACGACTGAATGCCCACAACCTTCCTCTGTCCTAATGAGCGCGGCAGTCCTTAATTGGCTGAGTCTAGATATTTTTTAATTAGCTCAAGGGTGATGCATATGCTCTTAATGATTTCTGGGGTCTTAGGAAGGGTAATGAAATCCCCACCGAATCTTAATTGGTGTTAGAGCCCCTTAGATTCCGTTTTAAATATGTAAAGCAGTAACACACCAAAATCTAAAACACTTGCCAAAAATTTTTCTTTTTATTTGCGGCGCAAAGAATCCTTCACAAAAACAATTTATTGGAGAGGGCGAAGAAGTTGCTGTGCAAAGAATACCTGCAGGAAAAATTTTTCAGTGGAGTTCAGGGGGTAGGAGAGAAGACAAAAAATACTCACAGAAAAAAATAGGGTGCTGACGTCACAGGTTGACCGCGGTTCCGCGGTCAAATGCTTGAAGCTGCCGCGGTTCCGCGGCAGTTCAGTTGGTTCAGATCTTCAAAAATTTTCTCTGTGCTGATTTGGTTCTCCCCTGTCTGTTCAGATCCTTTGTTTTTTGATTTGTTCACTGGGCTTGCTCCAGATCTGAATCAGTCCGTCTTCTTTTCCTGCACAATTCACACAAAAACCAATCAAAAATAACAAGATGATTTTTTTATGTAATTTTTTTTTCAATTTTTATATATTTTTTTCAATTAACCGGAAATTACAAAAAGAAATAAACTACTGTTTCCCCAGCAACGGCGCCATTTGATTATTAGAGGTTTTTGTATGCGTTATAAATTTAAGAATACCGCAATCAAGACGGAGTCGCTTGGTAGCTAGCCGGTTGAGTACGAGTCGATCCACAGGAAAATAGTGTCCTTTTCTTTAAGTTCTAACGAGTTAAGTCCTAACTTTGGTAGGTTTTGCTTTAAGATCTAAGAATGAAAATAAATTGATATAAAGGCTTGCTAGGTTTAGGATTATGTTAGTTTGAAATAAGGATTCTTCTCATTTCTATCAATGCCCTAGTTAAGAATAAAGGTGTTAGGGTAATAGTCAACAACGGGGATTTGCACGACTAGGAAGAAACATAGTTTCTTCCTTTTGGTCCTTGTCTGTCCGTTCTTAGCTCTTAGCCCTAACCTCCAGTTAATTCGACCACAACCGGTCTAACTAGGGAATCACCGCTATCATGTAAGATAGGGTGCCGTAGTGAGCGGATTATGGTTGAGTTAAAGAGAGTCCTTTAAATAAAATTATATGGGCAAAGAAAGGAGTGAGAGAGATTTCTTTCTCTCAAACCTTCCCTCTCCTATCCCTAACAAGTGATGAATTACTCTCTCATTAGGAAGGTGACAATAAAATTCATTTTTTATATTTTAATTGATGAACTAATTTGCAAATAATAAAAGAACAGATAAGAAATTGCAGGAATTAAAATTCAGATAAAAAAAATGCGAGATAAAATGAAAACTTACTTTATTGATGTTCTCTCAACAACGCATTACAATTGAATTGAAATCTAGACATTAAAAAGAAGACTAAAAACTAAAGAGAGGCATGTCTAATTAGGCTTTTGGCTTTCCTATTTATAGATGGAAAAAAAATTAGGCTATATTATGATCCATACATGAATTTACCAAACTACCCTAAGTAAGCCGAGTCAAAGCACCGACACCCACCGACACATGCACCGACACGTGCATCATACGGCCGCAGAACCGCTGCAGAAAAGCCTGTTTGGCCGCGGTTCCGCGGCCATCAAGTGGGATCTTTGGCTCATTTCGTCAGGGTTGCTTCATGTTGCTTTTTCCTTCTGTTTTCTTCACTTGGTTCATCAGAATCTCTTCTATTTTGTTCCAGATTTCCAACAGTGCAGAATGATGTGGACTTTCTATCGTGAGCTTCGCGTTGAAGTCTTGAATCTTTATGCTGCCTTTGTGCTTTGTGCATTGAACTGTCTAATGATTTTCATTTGTTCTTTGAAATGGTAGGCGGTAACATACAGATTCATCTATTGTTGGTCGTAGTCTCACATTTGTAGCGACTTTTCATGAATTTCACTATAACGGTCTGAGAACCTGTAACGTGCAACTATTTAGCAGACATGGATCAAAAGCACCTATTTATATATAATGTGATTAAGAATGGGCGATATTAAAATGCAAAATTCTGATATGAACAAGGGTCTCATAAAGATATTTCTCTCTACGAGTCGAGTGGATCTCGTAGGTGTATTTTCTCCTTAGGAGTTATGAGGATTTCTAAGTGCGTTTTCTCTTGTAAGTCGTAAGGATCTTACAAGAGTATTTTCTCTTTGTAAGTCGAGAGGACTTACAAGCGTTGTTCACCATAGGAGGATATTTCTCGCCATCGGTGAGACTTTGTTGGGAATATATTTATTTATGCCCGTAGATTGTATATAAGGGTCAATATTGGACCGACTATAGGGCAGCTTGGGGAATATGACGGCTTAAGAACATGTTTAGATCTCTGTAACTTAAGGCTTTTGAATCCTATGAGCCATGAGGGTCTCATAGGGGAAATTCTCCTTATGAGTCGTGGGAATCTTGCAAGTGTAATTTCTCCTTAGGAATTATGGGGACTCCTAAGCGTGTTGCTCTTTTGTGAGTCGTAAGGATCTCACACATGTATTTTCTTCTTGCACGGTCGAAAGGACCCTGCAAGTGTATATTTTTTTTATTTTCACAAGATTGCGCCCTTTCGGGTTTTTATAAGCTCGCCGGTAGTCCTGCTATTTTTACTCACGGCGTCCTTTCGGGTTTTCATCCGTGCCCATTTCGCTTGTGGACGTACCTTTTTTTAACGGCCTATATGGTAACTCACCATTAGCTGCAGGCCTCGATCAACATCAAGGACTCCATCATGTGGGACCTGCGAGAGTTATTAATCATTTAGACACGCGGATTATATACGGTAATCGATATGGGGATTCACCGTAGGGCTAAACGTGTGAGGGCATAGCAGTTCTTTATCTCCGTATTTTGGGACGAAATACTAGTTTAAGGAGGTTTCAGTCCAACATTCCCATTTTGGAGGCGAATATTCGTTTAAGGACATTTCGGTCCAACAATCCCATGTTGGGGACGAATGTTAGTTTAAGGACATTTCGGTCCATTGTTAGTTTATGGATGTTTTGGTCCATTATACCTGATTTTTAGGGAACCGATTAGTTTAGGGATGTTTCGGTCCAGTATTAGTTTAAGGACGTTTCAGTCCAACATTAGTTTAAGAACGTTTCGGTCCAACATTAGTTTAAGAACGTTTCCGTCCATTATTCCCATTTTTGGGGGAACGCATTAGTTTAGGAATGTTTCGGTCCATTGTTAGTTTAAGAATGTTTCAGTCCATTGTTAGTTTAAGGACGTTTCGGTCCATTATCGCCGTATTTCGGGGCGACAGAGCTTTTTGGATACTACTCTCAGGCTTCTGACTCAGGAAGATAGCGAGTGGACACAAGCGTCGTCATCTATCATTGACCTAAATCATGACTCGTCAAGCATAGTATTTCTTTAGGAATCGGCCGTTTATTGGCCGAAAGGGTCTTTCGCCATGCATATCCATAAGCAGGTAGGCTCCACCTCGGTAGAATTTGTCTATGATTTATGGGCCTTCATAGTTCGGCTCAAACTTCCCCCATTTTGTACGATTGGGGATCATTGGTCTTTTGACGAGTAGCACGAGTTTTCCTTGGCGGAATGTTCTCGGCCTGGTCAGTTTTTCGTATGAGCGTGTCATCCTTTCCTTATAAGTCTCTAGATTTTGCTGTGCTATAAGGCGAGTTTTGTCAAGGGCGTCGAGCTCTTTAAGCCTAAGATGAGCATTTTCTTCATCTGTCAGCTCGTATCGAACCGTTACTCGTAGAGAGGGGAGTTCTATTTCTAATGGGAGCACTGCTTTCGTGCCGAACACCAATGCGTATGGTGTCGTATTCATGGCTCTCTTGAACGTTGTTCGGTATGCCCAGAGAGTTTCATGCAGCCTTTCGGGCTAGTTCTTTTTATTTCTAGACACCATCTTTTTTATAATGTTTGTCAAGGTCTTGTTGAAAGTTTTAGCTAAACCGTTGGCCCGAGGGTTATAGAATGAAGAGTACCTCCAATCTATTTTATGCCGCGGTGCGAAGCGGCTTATTTTATAGCATCTGTAAGCTGGCCCATTATCCGAGATTATCCGTCGCGGAGTTCCAAATCGGTATATGATATAGATCTTGAAAAAATGGATGATATTCTCCGACTTCACTTCGGCACTGCTTCCGCCCACTTAGAGAAGTAGTCAGTTGTTGCTAGTATGAACCGATGTATTTTTCATGATTCCCATTTGATAGGGCCAATTATATCGGTTCCCCACATTTCAAAAGGCCAGCTAGCCACCGTCAGGTGTAACGGATTTGGATGTTGATGGATGAAGTCCAAGTGAATTTGCCACGAGTGACACTGTTTCGCGTATTAGAGACAGTCTTGGATCATCATGGGCCAATAGTAACCCATTCTTTTTATCTTCAGTTTCATCTTTGGCACTGCTTGATGGAAACCGCAGAGTCCGTCGAGAGTTTCTTGGACGACTTTCTTTGCTTATTCCGGCCTAAGGCATCTTAGCCATAGACAGTCGAACGATCTCTTATATAGAGTATCATAGATGAAGTTGAAAGACAAAGCTCGTTTCATGAGCTGATATCTAACCGACGCATTTTCGAGCGTTCGTTGGGACTTAAAGTAGTGTATGAAGACTTCTCTCCAGTCCTTGACCTTTTTTTCGTCCTCTATTTGAAGGACTAGTTGTTCGCTCGTTTCTTTTCTTTCGGATGACTCTATCAGATCTTCCGAAGATATATCTGTTAGCGTGAGAACCCTGCGGCTTTGCACAATGATCCTCACGTCATCGAGGTCTTCATCGGCCAATTCTTTAGCCAATTTGGCCAATGCATCCGCCTTGTTGTTTTCCGCACGCGGTAAGCTTTCTAGGGTATAATAAGGGATTTGTGTCAGCAGTTACTACACTCTTTCACAATATTTTACCGGCTTTGGCTTGCATGTCTGATAGTTGCCATTACTTGGCTAACGATCAGCTGGGAGTCTCAATATATGAGGAGGTCATTGATTCCCATATCAATAGAGATCTCAAGCCCTGCTATCAAAGCTTCGTATTCAGCTTTGTTGTTAGTTCTTGGCTCCGTTAAGGAAACGACGTAATGCAATATCCCTCCTTGCGGGGTCATGAAGATAAGGCCCACCCCAGCTTTGATTATGAGGGTGTTTTGCTTTCGCCGCTTCATGAAAGATGCTCTATCGAAGTAGAGTTCTCATTGGGAATCATTTTCTTCTTCGATTGCATCGAACGCGTGTTCGTCTGGCAACTCATAATTTAAACGGGATTCGGCTGGTATCGGATGCTTCGCTAGAAAGTCGGTTATGGCCTGCCCTTTCACTGCTTTGAAAGGACGATACGTTATCGAGAACTGCATCAGGAGGAGGGCCCATTTGGTGAACCTTCCTATTAGTTTGGCCCTTGACATTACATATTTGAGTGGATTCACTTTCGATATAAGATGGATCTCATATGCCAAGGAGTAATGTTTGAGCTTCGTTATTGCGAAGATCAGCGCCATGCAATACTTTTCGATGGGGGAATAGTTGTTTTCTGCCTCCAGGAGAACTCGACTTAAATAGTATAGAGCTCTTTCCTTTCTCTGATTGTCCTCTTGTGCCCACAATTCGCCTAGAAAACCCTCAAGGGCCATGGTATATAGGATAAGAGGTTTTCCCTTAACCGGAGCGGTCAATACCGGCGGATTTTGCAGGTATTGTTTGATTTCGTCCAGTGTGTTTTGGCACTTTTGATCCCAGATGAACGAGGTCCCCTTCTTCATCAAATGACTGTAGGGACAATATTTTCCGGAAAGGTTGGCTATGAACCGCCGGATATACGCGAGCTTTCCTTGGGGAGACTGCAGTTGTTTAAGGTTTCGTGGCATGGGCATTTCCATAATCGCCTTGATCTTTGAGAGATCGATTTCGATACCTGTAACGACTCTGAAATTAACGTACGGAATTTTCCAGTTTAATGTACAGAAAATGAGTTATACAGACTGAGTTTGAGTTATAAGAAATTTTGTTAAATAACAGCAAGAAGCCACTTATAGCTTGTTCATATCAGAATTTTGCATTATTATATCGCCCATTCTTATTCATATTATAAATAAATAGGTGCTTTTGATCCATGTCTGCTAAATAGTTGCAGGTTACAGGTTCTCAGATCATTACAGTGAAATTCATGAAAAGACGATACAAATGTGAGACTACGACCAACAATAGATGAATCCGTATGATGCCTACCAGTTCAAGGAACAAATGAAGACCAGTAGACAGTTCAATACAAAAAGCACAAGGGCAATACAAGATTAAAGACTTCAACGCGAAGCTCACGGTAAAAGTCCACATCATCTGCACTGTTGGAAATCTGGAAGGAAATAGAAGAAATTCTGAGAAACCAAGTAAAGAAAACAGAAGATAAAAGCAACACAGAGAAACCCTAAAGAAATGGACCCAAGAACCCATCAAATGGCTGCGGAACCGCGGCCAAACAGGCCTTTCTGCCGCGCGGCCGTGCAATGCGCGTGTCGGTGGGATGTCGGTGCTTTGACTCGGTCTTTGGGGTTGTTTTGTAATTTCATGTATTGGTCAGAATGTAAACATAGGGTTTTTCCTATCTATAAATAGGAAGGCTCAAGGCCTCTTTTTGGTGTGCCTCTTTGGAGGATGTCTCTTTTTAATTCTAGATCTAAATTTTAATTTCATTGTAATCGTCGAAGAGGTAGCAATAAAGTAAGTTTCTTTTTCTATCTTGCATTTTTTTATCTGAATTTAATTTCTGCAATTTTTTATTTGTCTTCTATTATCTGCAACTTAGACAGTCTTTTAAAACAAAATTATAAAAATGAATTTTATCATTACTTTCATAATGAGTGAGTAATTTTTCACTTGTTAGGGTTAGGATATGGAAGGTTTGAGAGAAGGAAATCTCTCTCACTCCTTTCTTTGCCCATTTATATTTTAAAATACGGACTCTTTTTAATCCAACCACACACCGCTCACTACGGCACCTTATCCTACATGATAGCGGTGATCCCTAGTTAGACCGGCTGTGGTTGAATTAATTGGAGGTTAGGGATAAGAGCCAAGAAAGGACGGACAAGGACCAAAAGGAAGAAACTATGTTTCTTCCTAGTTGTGCTAATCCCCTTTATTAACTATTACCCTAACATCTATATTCTTAACTAGGGAATTAAAAGCAACGAGTAGAATCCCTATTCCAAACTAACCTAATCCTAACCCTAGCAAGACTTTAAATCAAATTAATCTCATTCTTAGATTTTAAAACAAAACCTACCAAAAATAGGACTTAACTCGTTAGAACTTAAAGAGAGAACACCATTTCCCTGTGGACCGACCCGTACTCAATCGGCTAGCTACCAAGTGACACCGTCTTGATTGCGGTATTCTTAAATTTAAAAACGCACACGCAAAAAGTCTCAATCAATTGGCGCCGTTGCCGGGGAGACGGTAGTCTCTTTCTTTGTGTAATTTAGGGTTAATAAAAAAAATAACTTTTTAAATTTTTTTTTATAAAAATTAAAAAATTTTAAAACAAAAAAATAAATAAATAAAAATAAAAATCATCGTGTTCTTTTTGAAAGGTTTTTGTGCAAGTGTGCAGGCTTGGAGCAAACTCTGTTTCAGATCTGGAGCAAGCCCAGTGAACAAATCAAGAAACAGAGAATCTGAACAGACAGGAGAGAACCAAAACAACATAGAGAAAAATTTTGGAGATCTAAACCAATTAAACTGCCATGGAACCGCGGCAGATTCAAGCAGTTGGCCACGGAACCGCGGTCAACCTGTGACGTCAGCACCTCAAATTTCTCTGTGAGTATTTTTTTTCCATCTCCTACCCCCTGAACTCCACTGAAAATTTTCCTGCAGGTATTCTTTGCATAGCAACTTTTTCTTCCTATCCAATAAATTGTTTTTGTGCAGGATTCTTTGCGCTGCCAAAAAAAAAAAATTTTTGCAAAGTGTTTTAGGTTTTTGGTGTGTTAACTGCTTTGCATAATTAATACGGACTTTTAAGGGGCTATAACACCAATTAAGATTGGGTGGGGATTTCATTACCCTTCTTAAGACCCCAAAAATCATTAAAAGCATACGCATCACCCTTGAGCTTAATTAAAAAATATTTAGACTCAACAAACTAAGGACTGTCGTGCTCAATAGGACAGAGGAAGGTTGTGGGCATTCAATCGTTTATCTAAATCTGATTTTGTGGTGCCTAGGCTAGATAAGTGAGAAAGGTAATTTTAAAAGGCCCGACTCACGGTGATTCGTGAGCGGGACCCTCCTTTCTTCATTTGTGCTTACCTGGCCACAATTGGTGGTGAAGAGGCGATTTGAGGGACATCTCACAACTTGTCACTTTGGAACAGTTAGGAGCAGTCTAATTGACTTAGGAGACCCTAGCTGTAGGTTTGATTGTGCATGTTTAAACTGTGGTTGATTGAAATTCTGCTGTAGTTCCGTACAAATTTTTGCAAAACTCTTTCTAGAAAAACACTTTCAAAAATTTCAAAACTCCAAAAACAAACAATTTTTTTTAAAATAAATAAAAAAATTAAAAAATTAAAAAATAAAAAAAAAATAATTTCACATTCTTTTTCTTCTCCTTTCTCTAATCACATCATGGGTACCCCACCTCGCAAAACTCTTGCCGAACATTGGAACCCTCAACCAGACATTACTTCTTACGCTTCTTGTTTTGGTCGAATTTCGAACGACCCGTACATGCCCAAATTTTTTTTGAAAGATTGAATAGACGCGTGTAGGACAACCAATTGGACTCCGCAATCCACCTTGTATCAACCATTTCAACCTTCACCACCTTCTTACGTTGATACTTCTTTTTCGAGTCCTGTTGTAACTCCGAAACCCATGTCTATTGCTGAACATATTGAACAATCTTGTAACTGATCTTTCACTCCTTTCACCACTGCGAATTCTAGGGATCAACAATTCCATTCACCTTCTTATCCAAATGTTGATCCTACTCTTATCCAACCATTAAATTCCTACCAGTCCTACCAGACTTTTGCACCTTTCCTAGACATTGCTTCTGAACAGCCATTTAGGAGTTTTCAGTATCCAAACAACTTTAAATCTGTTACCGAAACCCCGGCACAACCCATGTCTAGTCTAGAACAGTCGTTGGAAGACTTTATGGTAGCGTCATGCCAACAGATGAGGGATTTGAATACGTCCATGGCCGCCCTTATACAACCTAGTGACCCGATTGCTAGTTTCCAACTAGCTCCGAATTTTCCAATGTATGATAAGGCGGTTGGACAGATTGAGAGTTTGAATGGGGAGAGTGAGCTGTACACCCTTCCAAATCAACCCTACCCATACCCAATTGAATCCTACAACTCCGGTTTTGAATGCCTATCAAGTGTCCCAAATGATTCACCAGTTGAAAATAGAACGTTTAATGAGTTGTGCGACTTTGTAGTGTTTGATTTACCTGATTGTGAAGGGTCCCTTTCGAGTGAAACCATCACCAATCCTTTTGACCCCTACACCTCCACTCTAGAACCTGAATTGATTGATATCCATGCTTTTGATGAGGTGTCTGAGAAATTTAATTTTCGCTTGATCGAGTATATTGACGCTGGGAATATTTTGGATGATGAACCCACAAAATTTGATGAGTTTTTCTCTCCAATTCATCATCCCGAGTCATTAACTGTTTTTCCCAAACTTCATATGCGTCTAGATTTTGATGATAATTGCATGGATGAGATAAAGGGGATGAACCAATTTTATTTGATGAGTCGGATTTTCCAATTCATCATGTCCCTTCCACTGACTGTGTACACCCTCCTGAACCTTTAACTGTTAACCTTCCTAAATCACTCCCCTTCATCCTTTCCATCGTTCCGACCGCACAAGAAACCGTATCACTTTCATTTTCAATGTCTGGTTTACCAAGTTCGACGTACCGATGTTTTCTCACGAATCTTGAGGGATTTGACCTCATTTCTCAGTGGGTTGATAGATTAGCACAATCGCTTTTTACACATCGGTCATTACAAATTGTGCTAATTTATACACTCCATTTCCACTATCAAGTTCGTATTCCACTTCTTTCTCCCACTATCTCAGATTCTTCTTCTATTCTTCCTATAATTTCAGTGAGTGTTGATGAATCACAATCCGATAATTCAAGTTTGATAATTCCAGAAAGCCAACTTGATTTGGATACTTTTGAAAATGAGGTAGATGAGTTTTTTCGAGTCTCCTACCTCCATAATTTTTGACAAAACAAGTATGATAAATTCTGGCACAAAACTTACTGACAACAAAATGTTCAATTACATCGATGAGAGTTTTGAAGAACTTTTTGCTGATGAACTTGCATTCCTAATTAACATGGATTTTGTGATTAATCAACCTCCACCTATATAAGTTGAACCACCACTCTTTCTTCTTATAAAATACGAGAATGCCAATATTCCACTCTTTTCTGATCATTCCCATTCTCGTTTTTATTTATCATCACCTCTTATCTCCTCACATTCATGTTCACGCAAACCCTTTCCATACCACCACTTATCTCTTCCCCACTTCTTCCTGGCTCCATACAACATGTTCTTCCACCAACCGGTGCGTTTCACTGATAAATTCTTCGAATGGTTGGTGTTGACTTTTGGTCTTTGCAAAGCTTGACATTGACCGATAACTTTGACCCCCCCCCACTTTAAAAGCTTAGCATTGTTTAACTTAAGTTTGGGGGGGTATCATTTGGCTCTTGAAAATGATTTTTCTTTTTTTAAATCAAAGTGGTGAGCCAAAAATAAGTTTGGGGGAGATTTTCACGATCATATTTCATGTCCCCGTTAATAAATTTTTCCTCCCAAGTTTACATGTTTATAAGATAAAAAAAATGGGAACAGTGGAAACACTGTTTCACTTAAGTTTGGGGGGGCCCTTTTTGTGTATATATATATTTTTTTCTTTTTCTGTTAATAAAAAAAACTAAAAAAAATTAATAAATAAACAAACAGGGGAGTACCTGCAATTTTGACCCTCTTGGTGTAGCCTGACAGTGAGGGCACTGTCAAGTTTAAGTTTGGGGGTATGCTCGGTAAGCTTTCTTCCTTCGCATTCATCTGTATATTTTTGCATTTGCATACTTATTTTAAAACCCATAAAAATCAAAAATTAAAAAAATAAAAATTGAAAAGTTCAATTTTAGCCATATTTGACTTAAGTTCAACATGACGGTTGAATAGTAGAGAAAAACTAGATCCTAAACATAGTAAATTAAAAACCCTAAAATTAACCTTTCTTAAAGTTTAACTGTAGAAAATATATGTCCTTGTAGTTTATTTAGAAATAGGAAAATTTTGAGTTCAGTTCTTGGGGTAAGTCAAAATAAGGGAAGAGTATTGAATGCTTTATTTGAAATATAAGTCTGAAAAATAATTCTGAACCTTAAGTCCAAATTCTGAAAGTATATACCCTACTTTACGCACTCACACACATCTTGAAACTTGGGATAGTAGAGGATACCTTGAAATGCTCTTGTCTAAAATCCTTAGTATGAAGGAAAATAAAATAAAATTACAAGTGTGAATAAAGAAAAAAATGAACACTGGTTTTGTAATTACTTAAGGCTGCATAAATAAAATATATATCGAGGGTGGTTTATCACCTAGTGCCATAGACCAACTAGTTTGAGAGTCACTGCTAAGCCTTAAGTATTACAAGACGAAGAATTATGCCTAAATGCGCAAACACATTTTGTAATCGGTCGTTCAGTACCTCAAGAAGTATTAACGGTCACATGAATGATGTGTGAGCAATGTCATCTAAAATTCACCAACTAAAAGTATTTTGGAAGATGGACAAGAGTATGATAGCTAGAATTGAATTTCCAAGTGTAGGGGTGATACATACACACACGTAGGGGTATATGATTGGGGTTTGGATGAGAGATAGGAATGAAAGATGGGGCTTATACCTTCAATAGAGATGATAAAAATTCCTAAGTTGAGATGGAACCTTAGAAGGAAAATTCAAAAGATGCTGAAAACTTAATAAATTTGCAGAACATATACGATCTTAAGTTAAATGATAAGTGAGTGTGAAAAATATGGGTTGATGATTTCTAAGTTGAAGATAATAGAATTTCTTGCTAGAACACCGAATTGAAGAATGAAAGTCAACAGGCCAAATTGATCGGATTTTGTGGGTAGTATCCGCTGAAAACCCTCAGGAGACAACACTCCTCCTACTAGGGACACCTATAGGTTTAACGACTTGTTGCACGAGCTCAGTGCAATCGCGATTCCCTGCGAAAGAGTGGTTAGGGTTTTTCGAGAATAAAATTGTCTTTACTCGGGACGAGAAAAAGATAAGTTTGGGGGTATTTGTTCATATCAGAATTTTGCATTATTATATCGCCCATTCTTAATCATATTACAAATAAATATGTGCTTTTGATCCATGTCTGCTAAATAGTTGCAGGTTACAGGTTCTCAGATCATTACAGTGAAATTCATGAAAAGACGATACAAATGTGAGACTACGACCAACAATAGATGAATCCGTATGATGCCTACCAGTTCAAGGAACAAATGAAGACCAGTAGACAGTTCAATACAAAATGCACAAGGGCAGTACAAGATTAAAGATTTCAACGCGAAGCTCACGGTAAAAGTCCACATCATCTGCACTGTTGGAAATCTGGAAGGAAATAGAAGAAATTCTGAGAAACCAAGTAAAGAAAACAGAAGATAAAAGCAACACAGAGAAACCCTAAAGAAATAGGCCCAAGAACCCATCAAATGGTCGCGGAACCGCGGCCAAACAGGCCTTTCTGCTGCGGTTCCGCGGCAATGCAATGCGCGTGTCGGTGGGGTGTCGGTGCTTTGACTCGGTCTTTGGAGTTGTTTTGTAATTTCATGTATGGGTCAGAATGTAAACCTAGGGTTTTTCCTATCTATAAATAGGAGGGCTCAAGGCCTCTTTTTGGTGTGCCTCTTTGGAGGATTCCTCTTTTTAATTCTAGATCTAAATTTTAATTTCATTATAATCGTTGAAGATGTAGCAATAAAGTAAGTTTATTTTTCTATCTTGCATTTTTTTATCTGAATTTAATTTCTGCAATTTTTTATCTGTCTTCTATTATCTGCAACTTAGATAGTCTTTTAAAACAAAATTATAAAAATGAATTTTATCATTACTTTCCTAATGAGTGTGTAATTCCTCACTTATTAGGGTTAGGATAGGGATGGTTTGAGAGAAGGAAATCTCTCTCACTCCTTTCTTTGCCCATTTATATTTTAAAATACGGACTCTTTTTAATCCAACCATACATCGCTCACTACGGCACCCTATCCTACATGATAGCGGTGATTCCCTAGTTAGACCGGCTGTGGTTGAATTAATTGGAGGTTAGGGATAAGAGCTAAGAAAGGACGGACAAGGACCAAAAGGAAAAAACTATGTTTCTTTCTAGTCGTGCTAATCCTCTTTATTGACTATTACCCTAACACCTATATTCTTAACTAGGGCATTAAAAGCAGTGAGTAGAATCCCTATTCCAAACTAACCTAATCCTAACCCTAGCAAGACTTTAAATCAAATTAATCTCATTCTTAGATTTTAAAACAAAACCTACCAAAAATATGACTTAACTCGTTAGAACTTAAAGAGAGAACACCATTTCCCTGTGGACCGACCCGTACTCAATCGGCCAGCTACCCAGCGACACCGTCTTGATTGCGGTATTCTTAAATTTAAAAATGCACACGCAAAAAGTCTCAATGATAGCTCACGGGTAAAGACTTTGCACTGCTGTGACGTAGCCCCCATGTTCGATCCTCATCAGACACATTGTTTTTTTGATTTTTCTTTTTAAATTTTTGGAAGCTCAAAAGTTTACATGTGAAATACACATAAAAATGAAAATTCAGAAAAATCAAACCCGTGCAAAAGGGCTTAAACACTGAGTTGTACACATGGCGCAAATCTAGAGGCACGAAGCCCTAGATCGGCCGGCGGAAACCCATTTTAGACTGGTACCGACGGTTCAACCGTAGACAATGAGGCCCGGGCTTTGCACACTTGACTCTTTCCCTACCCCTAACTCCCCTATATTGTTTGATTTCCCTGCAATCAAACAGAGACCCTTCTTTTCATCATTTATCATCTCTTTAATGCATTTTAATTCACCATTTTAATTCCAAAACCCTAATTCTACACTATAAATACCACCCCACACTTTGGTTCAGTATCAATCTGAAATTTATAGCCAAAACTCTCAAAAAATTTCTAAGTACAAGTGGAGTAAAGAGATGTTAGCAAGCGGTCAACTTCCGGCGAAGAATCGAAACTATTCCGGCACTCCCGCGACTCTAAGAAACTCATCCCCCCTTCTTCAATCTTTCTTTAAGCCTCCTAACTCGTAAGTCCCTTCCAATCTTTATTTCTCTTCTTTAAAAATTCATTTTAAAAAAAATATCGGTAAGTGGAGTTAATACCGATATCTATTTTCTAAACCCTGAAAAGTCCCCTTTTTCTTACATATTGTTCATCCAAATTTTACACAATACTTGTAATCTTAATTATAAATATTTAGAATAAATTTTAACCTAGAATTCCATGCAAAATAACTTTAATTTAAGTTTTTCATTAAAATACCATGAACTTTAAATATCATCTCTTTTAGTATCGCTTAAACATACATTAGGAAAACTTTATGGGATAACGACCTACCTCTCACATACACTCTTGTTCCATAGCACGATGCCTTTGTGTGAATTTTGGTTACAAAGAATATATTACATTAAAATACCACTCACTTTAAAAACGGTTTTTTTTTAAAACAGTATTTTAAATTCCTTCCTCTACAACCCTCTTTAGGGGACCCGTTATTGGATGGTGCGGATTATCGCACATCCTTAAGCTAGTAGAGCGAGATGCAGACTTCCTTACGGAGCATTCGGTCTCGAAAGGTTTTAAAATACGGTTTTTAAGAAAAACGCATTTTTTCTACTTAAATAAAAATTTAATTTTTAATAATTATATAAAAAATTACAAATCCATATATTTTCAAAATATAATAAACTTACATTTTTTAAAATGAAAGAGTAACAAGTTTCACCAAAATACCATCAAGATACCAACAAAAGACGAGTTTTACAATAAAATACCATGAACTTTCCAAGCTATGTAATTATCACTAAAATAGCTCAAATCAGTAAAATTCATATCCATGAAAACTCTAAATAATATAAATAAATAATCGAGATTTATTTTGAAATTTTATTAAAAATATTTTTCATAAAACCCCCTCGAGTTATATAAAACAACATTTAAAGACTTTAGTAAGTATAGGTTTAAGCGGGATCAATTCTCTTGAGCCCCAGGGAGCCAGAGAAAGTAAGTGCTTGCCTATTTAAGAAAGAAAACTTAACAAAGTTATCAATGGTAATTGTCTTGGAAAAAAACATAAATCCTGCCGTCCATGTGCACAGTTACCGATGACTCCCTAATCTAACTCAGGATCTAAATTAGTTACAAGTGTCTAACTCAGTCTGAGTCTAACTCAAACCTAAATCTAAACTCAAATCAGAGTCCAATTCAAACATGAATCCAAAGTCTAGCATGAATACTTGAACATGAATCTGAATACCTGTATTCAAACACCAATATCAAATATGAATACTTGACTTGACTTGACCGAACTATGGTTATAACTTGACTTGACTACTTGACTACATGAGTACATCCTGAACCTGATTACTTAAAAAAATTGTATCCATGGTTTCTGCAAGACTTGTAAACATAACATTACAATACATTACGCGGGGATAATGGGGTAAGAACGTATTAACGTGGCACGGGATGGTTACTTAAAAGACACCTACATGAACTCTCGTGCCGTTGTCCCGTGGATTTTGACGGGGCCTTATACTACATGTTACTATAGTCTACGGGGTAAGATGGACTCCTCTCGTATACACAAATACCTTCTGTACCACGCTACAAATTACTACGTTGGAATAACAAGCTTATACCTGTACAACTTACCAGTTTCTTTTCACATTACTTGTTATATTCCATTCCTTATTTTGGGACTTACCGAGTTCTAGTTCGCTGACGACATTCCTGTCTATTTCTTTCTTTGGAATGTTCATCAGGAGGACCGGACTCTTAGGAGATCGAGCCTAGCCAGGAGGATTTGGACCAGCTCATTGCTTAGCCGAACTACTAGCTTTCCTTGTACTTACTTTCAGATTGTATTCCACTGTTTAGGCATTGTTTATTTCATTATATCTTTTCTTTTCAAAACAGTTGTATGTAAAGATGAATGTTAATAAAATTTGCTGTTTATATTTTTATCACTTGGCATTCTTGTGCATTATATATATTTCTTATTTACGCATACCATATTTATTTCTTAGTAAATACGTTGTGGCCCGCCACGTCACCGTTTTCGTACACTGGGAAGCGGGGTGTGACAATACCCCGGTGACATATTATGAATCTTAGGAATTTTCCTGAGGAGACTCCAAACGTGCATTTTAGAGAAATTATCTTTAGATTATACTTCCGAAGACGTTGGAACACTATTTTTATATGTTCCTAATACTCCTCATGAGATTTTCTCTTCACTACAAGGCTGTCGATGTAGCATTCGACAATCTCGTGTATGAGGTCATCGAAAATCTTTGTAATGGCCATTTGGTAGGTAGCGCCAGCGTTCTTCAAACCGAAGGGCACCTTATAGCAGAATATTCCCAGTGGGGTTCGGAAGGCGGTATGCTTCTGGTCTTTAGGAAGTATTTTTATTTGGTTTGTTTCCCCCAATCAGAGCAAAGCTCTGTTCAAAATTCAAAATTTGAAATGAAGGAACGCTTCATTGCTGCGCCAAGTGCGCTGCACCCTAAGTAGTGCACCACGTGCATAGCACGTGTGCGCTAGCGCTAAGAGCGCTGCACTATAAACAACACACCATGTGTAAAGCATGTGTGCGCTAGCGCTAAGTGCGCTGCACTCTAAGCAGCGCTCCACGTGCAAAGCACGGGTGCGCTAGCACTAAGTGCGCTGCACTCTAAGCAGCGCACCACGTGCAATGCGCGTGTACGCTAGAGCTGGAACTAAAAGCTCTCCACCGCCAGATCAAAGATCCAATAAAGATGATAAATCATCATTTAACCAGAATAAAAGATTGTGCTCTGTGAATTAGAGCACCGTTGGATCAATGATCCAAAGGTGATTAAAAATCACCAAAACACAGAATAAATTCTGTTTGGAAAAGATTTCCCAATCTTGTTAAAAATAAGAAAATTGCCTTCTGTGAATCAGAAGCCCTTGGATCAAAGATCCAACGGTGGGGAAATTCCCAAATCAATTGGAGAAAAGATCTCCTTAACTAATTGAACAAATTAGCTTGCCCTATATAAAGGCCCCAAGACTTCAAGTCTCATATAGAGGAACCCCCTTATAAACTTTGAGAAATATCAGAAAGAAGAGCCAAGCTCTCGGTAGAAGGACAACTTTTCTTCAAGGTAAAAGAACATAAAGACAAAATCGTCTCATATAAAAAAAAGAATTCACTTCTTTCTTTAAGATCATAGATCTAAAAGACCAAGATCTTTCACAAAGAGATCAAAGTATCTCATCACAAAGAATAAGAGGAAGAAATTAATCTTCTTCAGATAGATCTATAAGACAAATTTTCTTTCAGAGATCATGAACATATCATTATAAAAGGGGGGGGGAGAATAATTTAATTCTCTTTGATCACAGATCCATAAAGGCAAAACCTTTCACCAAAATAAGTGATTGAAACATCTCCTTTAAAATAAGAACTTTGTTCTTAGAACCTTGAGACAAAGTCTCTTATAAGAGAGAATTTAATTCTCAGAGCGCAGAACTGATCAAAGTTGCATAAAAGAAGAGTTTTAGCGCTCTTAATTTAAAAGAACCTCAGCGCTCCTAATTTAAAAGAGCTTCAGCGCTCCACATCTAGCGCAAAACGCTGCAGAGCCTTAGCTCTCTTAATTTAAAAGAGCTTCAGCGCTCCACATCTAGCGCAAAGCGCTGCAGAGCCTTAGCGCTCCAAATATAGCGCACTGCGCTCAATGACTGGCGCTCAGTGTCAAGCGTGCCACATGCTCCTCACGTGTGCGCTACTTAACAGAAGCGCTTCAGCGCTCCACATTTAGCGCAAAGCGCTGCAGAGCCTTAGCGCTCCAAATATAGCGCACTGCGACATTGACTGGCGCTAGCGCCAAACGCGCCACGTGTCCCTCACGTGTGCACTGATAGAACATAAACTGTTCTTTAAATGAAACCCTAGAGCTATGATGAATGCTCAGCAACCCATAAACGACAAAAATTGTCAGAAGCTCAAATCAATGCTCAGCATTGTCAAATGTTTAACATTTTTAACTGAGTGGGCCGAGCCAAAATGTCCATAAACCCCTCATTCAGATTAATTGAGCCCATATGCTCATAAATCTTTGATCTTAGTCCCAAATTGGACTATAGATCTCAACCAATATCGGTTCAAGGGAACATCTCTTCACTCCTCTGTTATTTGTCGTTGTAATCCTTCAACGTCTTCAGAGAGGTGATGGGTCCCGACAACCAGACATTCCATAGACTGTGGGGTCCTTAAACTCATGGACTATGATGTCCTTAACCTTGGACTGTGGAGTCCTTAAACCCATGGACTATGATGTCCTTAACCTTGGACTGTGGAGTCCTTAAACTCATGGACTGTGGAGTCCTTAAACTCATGGACTATGATGTCCTTAACCTTGGACCGTAATTTCCTTAAACTAATTATGGACCGCAATGTCCATAAACTAAAACAATAGAGCCCAAATGCTCTTTTGTTGGATCTAAATGATCCTGCTGAGTAGATCTTAGTCTAAAATTGGACTAACGTATCCTTAACAAACGTTTAAGTTGATCTTAGTCTCAAATAAGATTAACGATCCTTAAATCCAACCCAAACCCAAATCTAAGAAAGTACGGATTTGGACTAATCCACGCCCTACGGGCGACAACATAAATTAGTCTCCGTATACAATCTACGGGCAACCAAAAACAAAACAAACAGACACGACACGAAGTGACCATCTGGAGAAGGAGAAAGTGGTTACCGCGATGCGGTAGCGTAATTAACTGCAGGGGCTTGCGCCTGCAGGGAAGAGCGTCTCCACAATCAAAAACCCCTTAACGAGGGAGAATCTGACGAAGTCTGCTATATCGGCCGCATCCGTTTAAACCTTCGATACACGGTGTCCTAAATCAACTTGGCATCTTCGGAGAGGTGGACGGATAGCACCAAATATAATCTGCCCTCGAAATTCAGGAAAGACGGACCTACGCGGTTTCGTCTCTGTATTCCGCGGAAAACAGATTCTGGCATGCCCGGTGGGACCTTTTCCTCTTTCCACTCCACACTTCGTGTGTCGTGTTTCGCGAACGAATCGCAATTTGCTATGGTTTCCCCTGGATTCGAGGTACTGAGATTTGGTGTCTTGTTCTATGCAGAAAAACAGAAGATCAAATGTCTTTCAACTGCACAAGCTGTAACAACGGCAATAACTCTCACTCTGTCCCTGCTGGAGGAGTGACCTACGGGCCTCAGGAGGCCTCCTTTTTCACAATGCCGGTGGAATAAGTGACCTAAGCGACCACTGGGCTATTCTTCGGGATCATGATCCCGCCAACAAGCTTCAGCGCTCCTGTACCATCGCAAGAAGCTAAGAAGAAGTCGGTCTTTGATCGGCTTACGACTGCTGTGACTCCTTTGAACGGGTCGTCCAGTTCTAGCGCCTCAGTCTTTGACAGATTGGGCCAAACCTTATGCGGGCCCATGAAGAAGCCTGCATTACCAGAAGAGGTTATCTCGAAGAGTATAGCCATTCCTGCTCCTGAAGTCGTTAAAGCGGCTTCTCCTGCTAAGGGGTCGGTCTTCACAAGACTGGCCATTACAACTCCCCATCCAAGCGAAATCGCTAAAGCTGCTTCCCCTACTCGGAAGTCTACCTTCGACAGGCTGACCATCCCTTCTCAACGAACGTCAGTCTTCAAGAGGATGATACCAGCAGCACTTGACCAGAACGAGGGGCATGATGAAGCCACCCCTATAGCTGAGCCAGTACCGTCGGCTCGACACGCTCGACATCTCTACTGGCGCCGAGTAAGGAAGGCTGAGGGCAATTCCCCTTCGGGATTGACTCCTCTAGCTCCAATGGAAGAAGTCGATGCTGCTGTTCCAACTGGGAACAACTTTGAACTACTTAGGAGGGTACGCAGGAACTCTCCGACCGCTGTTCTAAAAAAGTCTCCTCCGCCTGTGGAGAATGCCACAAACGCGAATCTCAAATAGCCCCTTCAGCGGCTGTCCTCTAAAATTTACAAAGTCTGGCGTCAAGTCCAAGACTCAGTGATTGATCAAGACTATCCCCGCCAACAGAAAAAGATGAAAATGCGGAGAGAAGAGGACTATCCTATCAAGCCACAGAAGGTGTCATCTGTTTGGGTACCCGTTGCAACGGCTCCCTCAACTTCGACCGCCCACAAGAGGAGAAGGTCAGAGAAAATCTCTGAGTCTGCGATGAATAGCAAGACCACTGAGCCTAAACGCCCTAAGTCTTGGGGCATGGTGGTGCATACCGTCTATATGGCATCCGGAAAAGAGGATAGCCGTATCTCCATAGGTCATCGACCGCTTACGCGATCCGTAACAAAGGCTCAGGAGTAACAGTAAAAGCTCCAGGAAATGTTGACGCAGATGGCCATACTCACATGGCCAAAAGAAAGCCCGGAAACGTCATCAGAGCAACGTCAAGAACAAGAAACTGATGCTGAATTCCTTCGCAGAATCCTCGAAAAGAAGAGCAAAGAGGCAGCGGAATAAGCTGCCAAAATAAAACGAATGGCGTGCTTATTCTAAGACATGGTCGGGATGATGTTACAGACGGATCCTCCAGCCGAAGATCCTCTGATTATCCTTGAAGACGACCGAGCGGAGACGTCAAACCCTCTTCCAGCTTGTTCAGCAGCCAAAGAGGAGACCTTCTCAAAAGCTGCCCTGGATGATTGCATCGATCAGCAGATACGAATTCATCAAGCGAATGAAGCGGCTGGGCAAATTGTTAAGACTGGACGACCCTATCCGGGTTGGTACGACCAGATAAAGTACCCACCGGGATACACGATCCCCAAATTCCACGTATATAAGGAGACGGGAAATCCAAGCATGTTGCTCAATTTAGGGCTCTGTGCGGCAACACTGGAGGTGATGATAAACTTCTGCTCCGCCAGTTTGTTGGCAGCTTGTCGGAAACAACATTCGAGTGGTATTCGGAACTCCCGAATGACTCTATCAAGACATTTGCAGAGATCGAGCTGCTATTCACCCATCGTTTCGCAAGTGCTAGCGAACGCACCCCCAATCACGGCATTGATCAATGCCAGGGTAAAGCCTGGAGAAACATGGGTTCAGTATGCAATACGGTGGCGGAATCTATGGTCGAAGTACGAGTAGCGCATTGAAGAAGTGCCTACGGTAGGCATGTTCATGGGTACTCTCGACCCTCAGGCGACCATTTCCCAATTCATGATGTTTTTCAAGCCGACCACTTTCCAGGCCTTGATTGACAAGCTGGTCCAAATGGACCAGATGGGCCACAGGCCTTCTTCTTCGAAGCCGGAGCCGCGGAATGAAAAAGGAAAAGGGAAAGCAACCATCGTCGCCAATGCTCAACAGCAGCCCAGTGGTCCAAAACTAACTGACCGCCAAGATGAGAGACGACGATTCTATAAAGTGAAAATGAAGCGCCCTTATTCGTTTCCCCGGGACAAAACGAGGAGATTGTTTGAGCTGGCGGTGCGCAATAGGCTCATCAACTTGCCGGATCCAAAATGCCCATTGCAATCCGGTGAGGCTAATAGTCCCAATTATTGCCCCTATCACCAAGCGATAGGCCATCCAACTGAAGATTGCTTCGTCTTTAAAGGCTGGATTGAAGACCAATACCAACAGGGCAAATTTGCACTGTCCGAGAATTGGAAAGTAAGCCCGCCTCAACTGCACGCTCTTAAAAGGGAGGACACACTGGGGGCATCGTGCTCTTTTGTCGAAGAAGCTCCATGGGAGGTCGCTCTTTCAGCCAAAACCAAAAGAATGCTGAAGGATCTCCAAACATGCTCGGCGATCAAATGGAAAAGTATGTTGGAACCCGAAGTCATCAAGGGAATGCTGAAGCCGCACCCAACTCCAAAAATTGGTGGTGATAGTCAAAGCGCCCACACCCAGCCGTCAAAGTCTTCGAAGAAGAAGAAAAAGACCAAAAAGTCCGTGAAGCCTGATGACAAGCGCACGGACCTGCAAAAACATATCGACGCGCTGGAAGAATATAATCAGAAAGCGCGGACTCCAATCACACTCCAAGAATTTCTCAACCACGTCCTTGAAGACGGAGATGATGACAATGAAGAAGACTCGGCGGATGAATTTGAGGATTATGTGGCAAGCTGCCATGTGATCTTTCACTCATTGATAGACAGTGAAGAAGCTCCTGACATAGAGAAACTGGGGGCATATCCTGAGCCGGAACTTCTAGGACCATCTGACGAACTGATTGACACATTCCTGAATGAAGCTCTTCTGAAAAGCAAAGCTGATCGAGAGCGCGAGATGGCCATATTTGAAAAGGCCAAACGCCAGCGACTGGAAGAAAGGGTTGAAACGATCCCACCAGATCAAAGTACATCCGTCGTAAATAAAAGCATGTTCAAGATAAGGAAAAGTTTCGCCAAAGCCATATCAATGGGAATGAAGCTGCCCTCTCTCAGAGAAAATTCTCCTGGCTGTATACATCTTGATGAAGCGGACATACATCCTAACTTCTGCTTATATCATCAGAAGATCGCACACCCTACTGAAGAATGCAACGCCTTTAAAAATTGGTGGTAAGGGTATGTCACCCACAGGCAGCACTTCAAGAGGACGAAGCGTGAAGCTCGCCGACAGCGGAAAAATGCGACAGACGAACGTGGAAGAGCTGCCGGCAATTGTTACATGGTTGATAGCAGGGGATCACAAGTCCTGACTTTCGGGAGTGATTCTGAAGAAGAAATGACTCTCGGCCCTCTCTCCAAAGAATCCACCCCAGGAAAAGAAGAAGAACCGAAGAGCTGCGAGAACATTCAGCTCCGCAATCGCATGCTACCTGAAAAGAATATCAGACCTGCAAACAAGGGATCCAATAAAAAGGATAAGGGGAAAGAAAATATCCCTGAGGATATCACCCTCGATGATCGAGTCATCGATGAACTGGCGGCCAAGGACCCGCCCAAGAAAAACAAGGTGGATTACAACGTTCTGGCACACCTGAGGAAGATCCTCTCACAGCTAAGCATTCTCGATGCCCTTCTGCTATCCAAGGAGGTGAGAGATTCTCTGATCAGGGCATTACAAGAGATTGACCAATTTAAAGCTTTCCTAGCCGAAGAAAAGATGAAGGATGAGCTGGAAGAAGTGCACACGGCCGATATCACCTTTGGCGATGAAGACTCCCTCCTCGGGACGTGCGAACATAACCGTCCCTTTTATATCTCCGGATACTGTCATGATATCAAGATAGGCAAAATCCTGGTTGACAATGGGTCCTCCGTTAATCTCCTCAATGTAAGAATGTTGAAGGAAATCTGCATGAGCGTTCAGCACCTCGCTCGTGATAAAATCACCATCTCCGGGTTTGACTCCCAGTCATCAAGGACGCTCAGGTCTGTGATACTGATGTTACGCTTTGGGTTGCTCGTCACGGACATTAAGTTCCACATCATTGACGCCAAGACTTGCTATAACGCTTTGCTCGGTCGGCCTTGGTTACACGAGTACAACATTATCCCTTCTACAAAACATCCGTGTATGAATTACTTCAAAGATGGTCTCGAGTACACTGTGACGGGGGAACTAAACCCATTCTCCATGAACGAAGTGCGCAAATATGAAAATGCAAAGTACTTCCTGCCAGATTTCGAAGACACAGAAAGATATCGAAAACCGGAGAGCAAACAAAAAGCTATCACAACCATTACGGTCTTCGGGAGTGATACCGAAGAGGAAGAAGAAATAGTTTATTCAGGGCCACCCCAATGCAACAAGCCGGGACCGTCCACCCCTATTCCGGTCTTCGGCAGCGACTCGGAAGATGAGGTCAATGCCGTATTTTCTGTTCGGCCATCAATACAAGCCTTCGCTAACGATGATCGGAGTTTGCAAGTCGCCATGGTCCCGCAAGAGCACTACAAAGAGCTCGACGCACTTAATACCTACAGTGTGCAAGAACTGCAGACGTTCTATGTCCCTTCCAGGCGGAAAGATGAAAAGGCAATCCTCTTTTATCGATCAACGGAAACCAAAGTGGAGAAAGAAATTTGGCATGGTGTCGATTTTACGCTTGACAGGCTCCAGCCCATCCGTCTGCCCAGATACTACACAGAAGGATTAAAAAGGCTGTTGAGGCGCTAAGGCGTACCCTTCAAACAGACTGCTCGACAAGCTCAGTTCTACAACAGGATCTGGAATGTCCCCGGAACTCAGCGAAAATTGCCCAACGGGAGAATGGAGGCGAGCGGGCTTGGATATATCCTATCCAAGAAACGGGAGCGATTCCATGGCTGCTATGTCATACATGACTTCGAGGAAGAAGGAGATGCTCTGTGGGAGGATGCTAACCCTGAACCAAAATGAGGTCCCGGCGTGAAAGTTCCATGTCCGTCATTTGAAGAACAGATGGACAAGCTAATAAGGGAAGCGGGTCAGAAAGTCCAGGATGACCATAGCCACGGAATGGCCATTTACGAGAAAGTCAGGACGCAACGCCTCCTTCAGCAGGCCGTGGAAAATGAAAATGCTCTTCGTCGCCAACCCGTCATACAAAAGACTCGGCGCAGAGGCAAAAATAAACCAAAGAACGAGAAAAATGTTCGACAGCAGCGTAGCGGGTCTGATAAGCCACGCGATCGAGAATCGAGCAGCCGGGATCCGTCTCTTATAAAGAAAATGGGTCGAGAATATTCTTTTCCCCAAGACAAGAAAAAAAAGATATTCAATCTTGTCATAAAACATCAGATGATGAAACTCCCAGAGTCCAAGCACCCTGAGCAAGCTGGCGAGGTCTCTCACCAAGACTATTGCTCCTATCACCGAGCGATAGGACATTCTCTCGAAGACTGCTTCACATTCAAAGACTGGGTAGAAGACCAGTATCAGCAAGGCAGGTTCGCTTTGTCCAGCAGTTGGAAGGTACCCCGCCTCAAAAGCATGAGCTGAAAGCCACGTAAGCAGCGAGAGTAGAACCAGACCAACATCGGTCTTTGAAGCGATCTCGTACTTGTTACGTGATAACGCTGTCAAAAGAAGATCCTGAGAATATGGATGACCTCCCCTGGTGCTTCGAAAACGATAATGACGAGGTGATCTCAGAGTTTCCACCGGCCCCGAAAGAGCTGGAAGATGGGATACATACTACTGCAGATAACCTCAAGAAAATTGACTTAGGGACGGCAAGTGACCTGCGGCCGACATTCGTCAGTGAGCTGTTGTCTGAAGAAAAGGAGGCTACGCTTAAAGACGTGCTCATGCAATATAAAGACTTTTTTGCATGGAACTATTCCGAGATACTCGGATTTGATCCAGAAATAGCCGTCCACAAATTGGCGATATCTCCACACGTCAAGCCGATCAAACAAGAACCGAGAAGAATGCGACTCGAGCTTGAGATGAGCATCAACGCCGAAGTCAAGAAGCTAATTGACTCCGGCTTCATCCAGAAGGTTCAGTATCCAGACTGGATCGCCAACATTGTCCCAGTAATGAAGAAAAATGGGATGGTGCGCATATGTGTAGCCTTTCGGGATCTCAACAAAGCTTGCCCAAAGGACGATTTTCCTGTACCGGTTACCGAGCTGATGATAGACAATACGTCCACTCATGATGTTTTCTCCTCCATGGATGGCTCATCAGGATACAATCAGATAAAGATGCATTCCGAGAATCAGAAGCATACCGCTTTCCGGATCCCTTTAGGCATATTCTGCTACAAGGTGATGCCTTTCGGTCTAAAGAACGCCGGTGCCACCTATCAGAGGGCTATGACGAAGATTTTCGATGACCTCATACATGAAATCGTCGAATGCTATATTGACGACCTTGTGGTGAAAAGCAAATCGCACAAAGACCATTGGGAGCATCTAAAGATAGTGTTCCAACGTCTTCGGAAATACAACCTGAATATGAACCCTCTCAAATGCGCATTCGGAGTTTCCTCGGGAAAATTTCTAGGATTCATCATACGACACCGGGGCATCGAAATAGACCCATCGATGATCAAGGCGATTATGGAAATGCCCCCGCCAAGAACACTCAAGCAACTGCGGTCTCTCCAAGGGAAGCTCGCGTATATCCGGCGGTTCATAGCTAACCTCTCCGGAAAATGTCGTCCCTGCAGTCACTTGATGAAGAAGGGAACCCCGTTCGTTTGGGATCGCAAATTCCAAAGCACACTGGATGAAATCAAGCAATATCTACAGAATCCTCCGGTGCTAACCGCTCCGGTCAAGGGAAAGCCTCTCATTCTGTATACAACTGCCCTTGAAGGTTCTTTAGGCATGCTGTGGGCACAAGAGAACGACCAAGGGAAGGAGAGAGCCCTCTACTATTTGAGTCGAGTTCTCCTAGAGGAAGAAAGCAATTACTCTCCCATCAAAAAACACTGCCTGGCGTTGAAATTCGCGATAACAAAGCTCAGACACTATGCGTTGGCACATGAGGTCCATCTCATATCAAAGGTGGATCCTCTCAAATATTTGATGTCAAAGGCTATATTAACGGGACGACTCACTAAATGGGCCCTCCTCTTAATGGAATTCTCGAAAACATACCGATCCATTAAGGCGGTAAAAGGCCAGGCTATCGCCGACTTCCTCGCTGAGCATCCGATACCTGCCGATTCTCCTTTAAACTACGAATTGCCCGACGAGCACGCATTTGACACGATCAACGGGGAGAGAAGATAGAATGATACACGGTGGGAACTCTACTTCGATGGAGCATCTTCTATGAAGAAGCGAAAGCACAACTCTTCTATAATCAAATCCGGGGTAGGCCTCATCTTCGTGACGCCACAAGGAGGGATAATGCGCTTTGCCTTTTCCCTAACAGAGCCAAGGAAAAACAATGAAATTGAATATGAAGCTTTGATAGTAGGTCTTGTGATCGCTGTCGACATGGGAATTGAAAACCTCCTCATATACGGAGACTCCCAACTGGTCGTTAGCCAAGTGAACGGCGACTATCAGACGTGCAAACCGGAGTTGGTAAAGTATGGTGAAAGGGTACAACAATTGCTGACTCAAATCCCTGCCTATGCCCTGGAAATCATACCACGTGCGGAAAATAGAAAGGTAGATGCATTAGCCAAACTTTCTAAAGAGCTGGCTGACGAAAACCTCGATGACGTGAGGATCGTTGTGCAAAATCGTCGGGTTCTCGCACTGGCAGAAATATCTCCGGAGTCGTCTGAAGAGAAAGAAGCGACCAAAGAGACATCCCTATAAATAAAAGACTGGGAAAAGGCTGAGGATTGGAGAGAAGTCTTTATAGACTACTTCAAATCCCGTCGAAGGCCTGAAGATGCGTCCTCAAGACATCAGCTCATGAAACGAGCTCTATCGTATGCCTTCGTCAATGATACTCTGTATAAGAGATCATTTGATTCTCTGTGGCTAAGATACCTAGGACCTGAGGAGGCAAGGAGAGTCGTCCAAGAAACTCACGACGGACTCTGCGGTTCCCATCAAGCCGGGCCAAAAATGAAACTGAAGATCAAAAGGATGGGCTACTATTGGCCCACGATGATCCAAGACCGCCTAGAATACGCGAAGCAGTGCCACTCGTGTCAAATTCACAGGGACTTTATCCATCAGCATCCAAATCCACTACATCCAACGGTGGCTAGCTGGACGTTTGAAATGTGGGGAACCGACATAATCGGGACCATCGAACCAGCATCGTCCAGAGGACATCGATTCATACTGGCGACAACTGATTACTTCTCCAAATAGGCAGAAGCAGTACCATTAAGAGAAGTGAAGACGGAGAATATCCTCCATTTCTTCAAGACACACGTCATTTATCGGTTTGGCACTCCGCGATGGATTATCTCCGATAACGGGCCAGCCTATATAAGCCACAAGATCAGCCGCTTCGCACAACAGCATAACATAGACAGGAGATACTCTTCGGTCTATAAACCCCGAGCTAACGGTCTAGCTGAGGCTTTTAACAAGACCTTGACAAAGATCATGAAAAAGACGGTCTCCAAAAATAAGAAGGACTGGCATGATAGACTACATGAAGCTCTCTGGGCGTATCGAACTACGTTTAAAACGGCCAAAAACACAACACCGTATGCATTGGTATTCGGCACAAAAGCGGTACTCCCCCTCGAGATAGAGTTACCCTCTCTACAAGTGGCGGTTCACTACGAGCCGACAGACGAAGAAAATGCTCACCTTCGGCCTGAGGAGCTCGACGCCCTTGATGAAACCCGGCTCATGGCGCAACAAAACCTGGAGGCTTATAAAAAAAAGATGACGTGCTCATACGAAAGATTGACTAGGCCGAGAACGTTCCGCCAAGGCGAACTCGTGCTAGTGGTCAAGAGACCAATGATCCCCAATCGTACCAAACGGGGAAAATTCGAGCCGAACTATGAAGGCCCATACATCACAGACAAAGTTTACCAAGGTGGAGCCTATCTACTCATGGACATGCATGGTGAAAGACCTTTCAGGCCAATAAACGGTCGCTTCCTAAAAAAATACTACGCCTGACGAGTCATGGCCTAGGTCAACGATAAATGACGACGCCTATGTCCGCTCGCTATCTTCCTAAGCCCAAACTCTATAAGCAGTAGCCGATAAACGGACCGAAACTTTCCTAAACTAACGATGGACCACTATGTCCTAAAACTGACTGTTGACCGAGACGTCTATAAACTACTACTGACCGCAGCATCCCAAGGCTGACACAAAAAAAAAACGGTACATCCATAAGCGAAAGGGGCACGGATGAAAACCCAAAAGGGCTCCGTGAGTAAAAACAGCAGGGCTATCGGCGAGTTTTTTGAAAACCCGAAAGGGCGCAATCTCGTTAAAAGACACTTGCAAGGTCCTCTCGACCCTGCAAGGAGAAACCACTTGTGTGAGATCCTACGACTCACAAGGGAGCAACACACTTAGGGATCCCTACGATTCCTAAGGAGAAAACACACTTACGAGATCCTCACGACTCGTAAGGAGAATTCCCCTATGAGACCCTCACAGCTCATAGAATTCAAAAGCCTTAAGCTACCGGGATCGGAATCTGTTCTTAAGCCATCACAACCTCCAATATTGCCCTACAAGTGGTTCAATATTGACCCTTGTAAACAATCCACGGGCACGAATAAACATTTCCCTAACAAAGTCCCACCAGCGACTAGGGATATGCTCACGCGGTGAACGACCCCTGTAAGTCCTCTTGACTTATAAGGAGAAAACACTCTTGTAAAATCCTTACGACTTATAAGAGAACACACACTTAGGAATCCTCACGATTCCTAAGGAGAAAACGCACTTACGAGATTCTCACGACTCGTAGGGAGAAATACCTTCATGAGACCCTTACGACTCATGAAGTTAAAAGCCTTAGTCGACAGGATCCTAACCCTGTTCGCCAAGCCACCTTTGTTCGATATCGACAGAGGCAAATGATGATTCGCTCCTGGCAATATCCCGGTTGTAGCGATGCTGATGCCTAAATCGGTATCAAATCCCAAACTCGCGGCGAAAAATCAATGAGCCACAAATGCATATGAAATAGCCGAAATGATAGGGCAACTTGCAAGTAAAATATATGCAAACGAAATAGCCGAAATGGTTGGGAAACTCGCAATAAATAGCAGCGAGTAAATAAAACAAATAGCCGGAATGATTGGGCACCGCGAAAAATAGCCGAAATGATTGGGCAATCACGACTTTCGCGATATAAAAACTGAAATGGTAGAGCATCGCGGAAAGAAAAATATATAAAATGAAACTTTTTGCCCTACAGGTAAGATCACATCGATCCCTGTATATAATCCAGGGGCACGAACAAAGAGGAAACCATACCTTATCCCCAGGCTCCATCCGAAAGAAAGCCAAGCCTCGACGGTTCACAGACAACCGAGAGAGTACCTCCTGGTCCCATGGAACACGGCTAATGTCAATCCTGACCCCGTGGGAAACGCCCAGAGCAAATCCTGCTCCCGTAGAACACGGCTAATGTCAATCCTGACCCCGTGGGAAGCGTCCAGAGCAAATCCTGGTCCAGTAGAACACGACTAATGTCAATCCTGACCCGTGGGAAGCGTCCAGAGCAAATCCTGGTCTAGTGGAACACGGATAATGTCAATCCTGACCCCATGGGAAGCGTCCAGAGCAAATCCTGGTCTAGTGGAACACGACTAATGTCAATCCTGACCCCGTGGGAAGCGTCCAGAGCACCTCCTGGTCCCGTGGAACACGGCTAATGTCAATCCTGACCCTGTGGGAAACGCCTAGAGCAAATCCTGGTCCCGTGGAACACGGCTAATGTCAATTCTGACCCCGTGGGAAACGCCCAGAGCAACCCCTGGTCCTGTGGAACACGGCTAATGTCAATCCTGACCCCGTGGGAAACATCCAGAGCAAATCCTGGTCAAGTGGAATACGACTAATGTCAATCCTGACTCCGTGGGAAGCGTCCAGAGCAAATCCTGGTCTAGTGGAACACGGCTAAAGTCAATCCTGACCCCGTGGGAAATAGCCAGAGCGAATCCTGGTCCCGTGAAACACGGCTAAAGTCAATCCTGACCCCGTAGGAAACGCCCAGAGCAACCTCTGACTCCGTGAAATGCGGATAATGTCAACCTCATCAATCACTTACGGGTCCTCTCGACTCGTAAGGAAGAAAACTCTCTTGTGAGATCCTTACGACTCCCAAGAGAAAACACACTTAGGAATCCTCACGATTCCTAAGGAGAAAATACATCTACGAGATCCTTTCGATTCGTAGGGAGAAAAGTCTTTATGAGACCCTCACGGCTTATAAAATTGAAAAGCCTTAGGCAACAGATCTGAACCTGCTTCCTAAGCCATCACTACCTCTCGAAGAGTTCAAGATGGAATGCTCTCTATCATCTACAGGCTACGCTTACTAAAGTAACATGCCGGCAACAAAGAAAAGAGAAGAAAGCGACAGTGAGGAGAACATTTGATTCGCATTCAGTTAAGCGTTCAAAGCGTACCCATTCGTGCATGTGCGAAAAGGTTTGATGCATAAAATAAGCACATGGAAATGGAAAAGCTTGCTATTCATACTTCAGAAAATTCCTACATTGATGAAAATAGTAAACAAAAACAAAATGTTTACAAAGGCAAGACATCAAGTCCAGGACGTGGATTGAAAAATTCAAAAGTGAGGCCATCCAAAATTTTGCGGGCCTCTCGGACCATCTTCATATGCATCCTTTCACGATCACAAGCGTCAGGATCCCTACTGATGTCCTCCACCCTTCGATAGACAGTGAGTATCGCCGCATGCTGAAAAGCTTGATCCAGGATATCAACAAGGTTGTCTCGCTTTTTCTTTGAGATTAAGCCCATCAGATACACCGAGTGCACCTTATCTTCGGTGTCGTCCAATGCCTTAAGCGGCATGCCGGCATAGAATAGAGGAAGTGCTTCCCAGATCGCTCCCATAATAAGCTTCAAGAGAGAGGAACGACGAGGAAGCAGTCGACCATTGTATGCATCAAAGCGACCCATAATTTCAGCACACTGGGCATTTGTGAATTCTTGGTTTTGGGAACGGTCGAGTGCACGAATATCTCCATAAGAAATAATCTCATCGAGATCATACATATGAGCGTCCATAACTTTTGAAAAGGAAAATCAATGAGAGTTAGTGGATAGACTGATTAAGAAAAAACTTATTGAAACAGACACGGGATTTAAACAACTCCTGATATCCCCAAGGAGGAAATAACTGCTAATTAAATCACCCAATGAATTTAATTCTGTACAATTAAGAAAGGAATCCTAAAAAGGATTTCGCATTTAATAAAAAGGTTCCTCGGGCCAAGGAGTTAAACTCCTCGAGAGCAATGCTCTACAGACGGGAATGACACCTGTCAAAGTCAATTATGAGGGGAATTAAAAATTCTCCGGGAATTCTAAGAGCCTTGCTCTGTAAAAATGATGGAATAACCCATCAGAAAAATTGAAGTAAAATTTTTATGAATTAAAATTCCATGATCTTCAAGATCCATGAACAAACTCTTAAGAGTTCTTCATAAGAGATTAATAAATCTACATGATTTGAAAAGAGCAAAGCTCTGTTAATGGGTTAAGAAACCCTGGAAACGATCTCTTTAGATCTATGATTCCAAGAGAGCAAAGCTCTGTTAATGAGACCCTAAAAGGGTTTTCTTTAGATCAAAGATCTATGAAGAGCAAAGCTCTGTTAATGGGTGAACCCTAGATTATTAAATAGTCCTTTAAAAAGATTTAATCTTTACCTAAATTTTGACAGAGTTCTGTCCTTAAGAAAATTCTTAAGATGAAGAGCTATGCTCTGAAGGAGAAATTGATTCTCAAAAAACAAGAAAGAAGATGAACAGAAATCATCTCAAGGGCCAAAGGTCTTATTTATAGGCGCTGAGAGCTGTTTCAACTTCTTAGTTGATCCAAGGGCGCAGATGCTGCTACCGCTGCACTCACATGTAGGCCACGTGAACGCAACGGTGGGGGGGCATTTGTTTCCCCCAATCAGAGCAAAGCTCTGTTCAAAATTCAAATTTTGAAATGAGGGAACGCTTCATAGCAGCGCCAAGTGCGCTGTGCCCTAAGTAGCGCACCACGTGCAAAGCACGTGTGCGCTAGCGCTGCACTATAAACAGCGCACCACGTGCAAAGCACGTGTGCGCTAGCGCTAAGTGCGCTGCACTCTAAGCAGCGCTCCACGTGCAAAGCACGGGTGCGCTAGCGCTAAGTGCGCTGCACTCTAAGCAGCGCACCACATGCAATGCATGGGTACGCTAGTGCTAGAACTAAAAGCTCCCCACCGCCAGATCAAAGATCCAATAAAGATGATAAATCATCAATTAACCAGAATAAAATTCTGTTAAGAAAAGATTCCTTAAAATATTTCCAAATCAAAAGATTGTGCTCTGTGAATCAGAGTACCGTTGGATCAATGATCCAAAGGTGATTAAAAATCACCAAAACACAGAATAAATTCTATATGTAAAAGATTTCCCAATCTTGTTAAAAACAAGAAAATTGCCTTCTGTGAATCAGAAGCTTTTGGATCAGAGATCCATCGGTGGAGAAATCCTCAAATCAATTGGAGAAAAGATCTCCTTAACTGATTGAACAAATCAGCTTGCCCTATAGAAAGGTCCCAAGACTTCAAGTCTCATATAGAGGAACCCCCTATAAACTTTGAGAAATCTCAGAAAGAAGAGCCAAGCTCTCGGTAGAAGGACAACTTTTCTTCAAGGTATAAGAACAGAAAGACGAAATCGTCTCATATGAAAAGAAGAATTCACTTCTTTCTTTAAGATCATAGATCTAAAAGACCAAGATTTTTCACAAAGAGATCAAAGTATCTCATCACAAAGAATAAGAGGAAGAAATTAACCTTCTTCAGATCATAGATCTATAAGACAAATTGTCTTACAGAGATCATGAACATATCATTATAAAAGGGGGGAGAATAATTCAATTCTCTTTGATCACAGATCCATAAAGGTAAAGCCTTTCACCAAAATAAGAGAGAATTTAATTCTCAGAACCTTGAGACAAAGTCTCTTATAAAAGAGAATTTAATTCTCAGAGCGCAGAACCGATCGCGCTCCTAATTTAAAAGAGCCTTAGCGCTCCTAATTTAAAAGAGCTTCAGCGCTCCACATCTAACGCAAAGCGCTGCAGAGCCTTAGCACTCTTAATTTAAAAGAGCTTCAACGCTCCACATCTAGCGCAAAGCGCTGCAGAGCCTTAGCGCTCTTAATTTAAAAGAGCTTCAGCGCTCCACATCTAGCGCAAAGCGCTACAGATCCTTAGCGCTCTAAATATAGCGCACTGTGCTCATTAACTGGCGCTCAGCGCCAAGCGCGCCACGTGCTCCTCACGTGTGCGCTACTTAACAGAAGCGCTTCAGTGCTCTACATTTAGCGCAAAGCGCTGCAGAGCTTAGCACTCCAAATATAGCGCACTACGCTCATTGACTGGCGCTAGCGCCAAGCGCTCCACGTGTCCCTCACGTGTGCGCTGATAGAACATAAACTGTTCTTTAAATGAAGCCCTAGAGCTATGATGAATGCTCAGCATCCCATAAAAGACAAAAATTTTCAGAAGCTCAAATCAATGCTCAGTATTGTCAAATGTTTAACATTTTTAACTGAGTGGGCCAAGCCAAAATGGCCATAAACCCCTCATTCAGATTAATTGAGCCCATATGCTCATAAATCTTTGATATTAGTCCCAAATTGGACTATAGATCCCAACCAATATCGGTTCAAGGGTACATCTCTTCACTCCTCTGATATTTGTCGTTGTAATCCTTCAACGTCTTCAGAGAGGTGACGGGTCCCGACAATCAGACATTCCATGGACTGTGGGGTCCTTAAACTCATAGACTATGATGTTCTTAACCTTGGACTGTGGAGTCCTTAAACCCATGGACTATGATGTCTTTAACCTTGGACTGTAGAGTCCTTAAACCCATGGACTATGATGTCCTTAACTATGGACCGTAATGTCCTTAAACTAATTATTGACCGCAATGTCCATAAACTAAAACAATAGAGCCCAAATGCTCTTTTGTTGGATCTAAATGATCCTGTTGAGTAGATCTTAGTCTAAAATTGGACTGATGTATCCTTAACAAACGTTTAAGTTGATCTTAGTCTCAAATGAGATTAACGATCCTTAAATCCAACCCAAACCCAAATCTAAGAAAGTATGGATTTGGACAAATCCACGCCCTACGGGCGAAAATATAAATTAATCTCCATATACAATCCACGGGAAACCAAAAACAAAACGAACACATACGACACGAAGTGACCATCTGGAGAAGGAGAAAGTGGTTACCGCGATACGGTAGCGTAATTAACTGCAGGGGCTTGCGCCTGTAGGGAAGAGCGTCCCCACAATCAAAAACCCGTCAACAAAGGGGAATCTGACGAAGTCTACTACATCGGCCGCATCCATTTAAACCTTTGATATACGGTGTCATAAATCAACTTGGCATCTTCGGAGAAGTGGACAGAAAGCACCAAATAACATCTGCCCTCGAAATTCAGGCAAGATGGACCTACGCGGTCTCGTCTCTGTATTCGGCGGAGAACATGGTTGTATCCTGAAGATCCATCCATGAAAGAGAAGATCTCATGGGTAGATGTGTTATTGATCATCAGCTCGGTAACGGATACTAGAAAGTCATCCTTCGGGCAAGCTTTGTTGAGGTCCCAAAAGTCCATGTAGATGCGAACCGTTCCGTTTTTCTTCATCACTGGAATGATATTAGCGATCCGGTCAGGATATTGAACTTCTTTGATGAAGCCGGAGTCGATTAGTTTCTTGACTTCAGCGTTGATAGTCATGTCAAGTTCGAGTCACATCCTTCTTGGCGCTTGATTAATTGGCTTTGTACTTGGCGATATAGCCAGTTTATGTACTGCCACTTTTGGATCTAGACCTGGTATTTCAGAGTAGTTTCATGCGAAGCAATTTTTATACTGCATTAGCACGATTTTTAACATAGCCACATGTTTTTCAGATAGTATCTCACCGACGAACGTTAGCCTCGGATCATTTTCCATTCCAAAGTCGATTTTCCTTAGGTTGTGAAAGTCTACCCTAGCACCACCATGAGGTTTTAGTAGCATCAAGCATGCCAAATTTTAAAATTCTACTAGGTGCTAAGTTAGACTAAACAAGATCTTTACTAGAATACTTAGGTTTTGCTATGATGATATGAACTACTAGAGAGAAGGAAAAGAGGTTATACCCTTGTAGATTGAGTCCTTCTCTTCTTTAGGTCTGGGTTGTGGTCCATGCGACTCCACTAGGCTCCATCTTGAGTTGAATGAACCTCCTTCATGATCTTCGCGCCGAAGTCGATCCACCCGAAGTCACTGTAGCTCAAGTTTCCTCTACACTAAACTCTTTTAGTGTAGGAAACACACTACACTTGATCTCTAGTCAAGTGTAGGATGATGAAGTAGGGGTTTTGAAAGCTCACTTAGATTCTCACAAGTTTAATGATTCACATCACATGTGAGGGTTTTGAGCTTGAAGGTGAGATGAAGAAAGTGTAGAGATCAAGAGAGAACAAGAGCTCATGGAAAAATGGCTAAGGCATGAAGAAGTAAGTTCATCAAGTGAAGAAAAACCACTATATACTTGCTCACTTATTGAACTATGGTTGAATTTACAAAATTTTAATTCAACCATACTTCAATAGTGATTCAAGAGAAATAAACAATTGAAAATCCCATACCTTAGACCATACCCAAAATATCTCTACATTTTACACCTCACTTTTCTATTTTCTTAAAATAGAAAATCAAGCCATGCTTCATATAATATATATATATATATATATATATATATATATATATATATCAAATATATATATTAACATATATATATATATATATATATATTAATAAAGCAATTGGTGAGCTAATGATATTAGTTAACATATAATTATATCAAATATAAAAATACATCAAATTATTAAATCAACACTTGATTTAATAATCCGGTTATATCACATATGACCGACTAATATTATTTATTTGTTTATCACATTATCAAATCAACACATGATTCGATAATATGGTTATATCATATATAACCTAACCGATAACAGATAACTGCCAGGTTACAATACGGTATCACATACTCATATTTAATTAGGCCCACGCATATATCAACATATGTGCCCTGCTTCGTTTCGCTTGAACCAGGAAACTTCTGTGTAGGACTCTAAAGATTCGTCAATACGCCAGCAGTAGGTAATGATCACATCAGTTACCCACAAGCCGTTAGTGGTACTAGCTGGACGTAACGGCTACCCGGGTATTGAGCGATATGAAGATCAATAAGCAAGCTCGTCCATACTCTCCTTGAAGCCTATTAGTAACACTACCGTACTGTCCGGTCTCTTCGTCTGATATGTCGCATATCATGTCTAGGGGCGGTAAACGCCAGACCCTAGTAACGTGATAAGTCATGCCGATGTCTGGTCTATAACGGTTCGAGAAACTACGGATAACTCTTATCAGTAAATCTCAGCAGTAGCCCTGGACATGGACTTCCAGTTATAGCCAATCGAGCATAGCGCAACATCAACCCCCAATACCAGGAGAGACAAAACCCCTCCTATCGCTCATTGCCTCCATGCGACTCGGTACTGTACCCAAAATCCACCAGTTTGCAGGTCTCTTTTCAGCGTGGTAGGGAGGAAATCAAAGCACAGTGGGAGCCACACAAGACTCTATGATGATCTCGGGTCTACAGACTAACATGTACCAGTGTCACCAGAGGACTGCTATCTGACGATAGGTATACTACCAACTAGGAGTCCTCGATGAGTCCTGTTCGGTGCACTCGTTCTCCAATGAGCACCTGTGTACAATCTTTGATGTCACACACCAATGTTTGTAGGATCAACCATCGCTCTCTAAGGGACAAGAAACGTACACACTGGTCTACTCTGGAATATCGATGCCCTAGTCTCGATATCCCCTCGACTAGGAACTGATTAAAGGATATACTTTTTGACCACCCTGGCCCCACTAGTATGATCTCATCATAATCCTGGTAGTCAATTACATATCCTAAAGGCTTTATCAACATGTGAGAGAACGACAGTAAAGAATACCAGTCAATATGTTAAGATAAAGAGTAACCAGATAGTATACTATCATGTCGAGCAAGAAAGTCCTCTATATATATTTCCAAGCATCCACTATAATATACATCAATGTACAATAATGGCCTCTAGGGCATACATATTCCTAACAATCTCCAACTTGCACTAAGGCCATATGTTGTAGTATCTCATACCCAACATCCCAAAAAGTTCTTCAAACTGCATCTGGGGGAGTGCCTTTATGAGTGGATCCGCTACGTTGTTCTTCGTGTCAACTCTCCTGACCTCGATCTCCCGGCGATCTACTATCTCCCTGATCAGGTGATACCGCCTAAGAATATGTCTGGATCTCTGATGGGACCTGGCTTCCTTGGCCAAAGCTACAGCTCCTTTGTTATCACAATACACAGGTATTGGATGCTCAATGGATGGAACCACACCAAGCTCAGTAATGAACTTCTTCATCCAGACAGCCTCTTTGGCAGTATCGTTGGCAGCGATGTATTCATCCTCCATCATCGAGTCTGCTACGGTGTCTTTCTTAGAACTCTTCCAATACACCGCCCCTCTGTTGAGGGTAAAGACAAAACCCGAGACCGACTTACTGTCATCCTTATCACTCTGGAAGCTCAAATCGATAAAGGACTCCACCTGGAGTTCACCATTACCATACACCAAGATCATTTCTTTAGTCCTTCTCAAGTACTTAAGAATGTTCTTCACAGTTGTCCAGTGTTTCTCCTCGGGATCTGATTGATACCTGCTCACCACACCTAGTGAGTAAGCTACATGCTGTCTGGTACATAACATCGCATACATGACAGAGCCTACTGCCGAAGCATAGGGTATCCCTTGCATGCGAGCCCTCTCCAAATCAGTCTTGGGAGACATCTCTTTGGAGAGAGTGATTCCTGAGCAAGCGGGTAAATTACCTCGCTTGAAATCTTCCATACTAAACCTCTTTAGTATGGTGTATATGTACATGGATTGGGACAATCCTAACATCCGTTTAGATCTATCTCTATAGATATTTATCCCCAGGATATAGGAGGCATCACCTAGATCTTTCATGGAGAACTTAAGTGATAAGAAGAGATTGACCGAGTGTAGCATAGGAATATCGTTCTCTATCAAGAGTATGTCATCCACGTATAATACGAGAAAGACCACCTTACTCTCTACAGCCTTCTTATATATACATGGTTCATCTACATTTTTGATGAAGTCAAACTCTTTGATAGCTTCATCAAAACAAATGTTCCAGCTCCGCGATGCCTGCTTCAATCCGTAGATGGATTTAAGCAGCTTGCATACCTTTCCGCTGCTCCCACTATCTATGAAGCCCTATGGATGTGTCATGTACACGCTCTCTTCTAAATTACCATTTAGAAAAACGGTCTTGACATCCATCTGCCAGATTTCGTAGTCATGGTATACAGCAATGGCAAGTAGGATCCTGATGGACTCAAGAATAGCGACAGGAGAAAAGGTTTCATCATAGTGATGCCAGGTCGTTGACGAAAACTTTTAGCTACAAGTCTAGCTTTGAAAGTCTTAACTTTTCCATCTACACCAATCTTCTTTTTGAAGATCAATTTGCTCCCAATGGGTTTTACCCCTTCAGGAGCAAATTCCAAAGTCCATACTTTGTTGGTGTACATGGATTCGATATCGGACCGCATAGCATCTAGCCATTTCACAGAGTCTTCACTTGTGATGGCCTGCTCGAAACTAGTCGAGTCATCATCTTCCATGATGCAATCCTCGCTCCCACCGTCTACTAGAAAATCATAGTATCTCTCAGGTGGATGGGGAACCCTACTAGATCTGCGGAGTGGCTAGGGTTCGTTGGGTACTATTGGATCCTCCGGTTCCACTAAATCGTCAGTCGTAGTTTGTTCTGCTGGAACTTCTTCCAGTTCTACCTCATTACCACTAATTTCTTTTACAAAAAATTCCTTTTCCAAAAATGTGGCATGTCGAGAAACAAACACCTTTTCTTCCTTGGTATGGTAGAAGATATACCCTCGTGAATTTTTGGGATATCCTGCAAACTTGCACAGAACTGACCTTGCCTCGAGCTTGTCCGGATTTTGTGTTTTAACATAAGCCGGACAACCCCATATCTTAACAAAATTAAGACATGGTCTCTTCCCTTTCTATATCTCATATGGAGTGGTAGGTACAGATTTGGTGGGAACCATATTCAATAGGTGTGCGGCTGTTTCAAGTGCATAACCCCAACAGGAAATGGATAACTCAGCATTACTCATCATAGAGCGCACAATATCTAATAAGGTGCGATTCCTCCGCTCCGAAACTCCATTGTGCTGTGGTGTATACGGAGGAGTAAGCTGAGAGAGAATCCTATTCTCTTTTAAATAATCCCGGAATTCCATGCTCAAGTATTCTCCTCCCTGATCAGATCAAAGGATTTTAATACTTCTACCCATCTGGTTCTCTACTTCGTGCTTATATTCCTTGAATTTCTCAAAAACTTCAGACTTGTGTTTCTACAAGAACATATGTCCATATCTTGAGAGATCATCGGTGAATGCAATAAAGTACGAGTAACCATTCCTGGCATGTGTAGACATAGGACCACATACATCACTATGTATCAGTCCCAAGAGTTCAGTAGCTCTTTCTCCATGTCCAGTAAATGGAGTTTTGGTCATCTTGCCTTTGAGACATGACTAACAAGTTTCATAAGATGAAAATTCGAACGGATTCAAATATCTATCTTTATGCAACTTAGCCAGTCTTGCCATATTGATATGACCTAGTCTACAGTGCCACAAGAAGGCTTCGTTCATTTTTGAACTTTTTCTCTTGTTTGTGTTTTGTACGTTAAGAACTGTACTTTGATTAAGAACGTATATACCATTACATAACATACCAAATCCAATCAACTCTTGATTTTGGAAAATGTTCATAACATTATCCTCTAATGTGAGATTATATCCTTCTTTAGTTAGCAAAGAAACCGATACAATATTGCACATCATCTTTGGTACGTAGTAACAGCCGTTCAGAATCAATGTATTATCAGTTGGTAATACAAGGTGATATTTGCCAACTGCCTTGGCTGCAACAATTGCACCATTCCCTAATGTTAGAGATTTATCACCTTTTCCCAGTTCTCTACCTTTCTTTAGCCCATGTAACAAATTACATACGTGGAATCCTGATCCGGTATCCAATACCCAGGACGTAGAACAAACTGAGAAACAGTTCTCGGTAATGAACACACCAAAAGAAGATGCATCAACATGTTGTTTCTTCTATTCCTACGGAACCAACTACCCAGCTTAGTATAATAAGTGGGTTTGGTCAATACATCCATATTATTATCTTGATTAAGGCGTGACATTGGTTGCTGCCTGGAGAGAGAGAGAGAGAGAAGAAAACACTTTAGCATGCGCTCTTTGCAAGATTAGATTGTTTATTATCTTATCTAATCAGGATGGCTCCCACTGTTTTTATCAAATCTTCCTTCAAACCCTAAAAGGTAAGATTAGCCGGGATTAATTACACCCTACAGGTTCGCCAATCGTTCGGCCAGGCAAGTATCGGTACTCCGAGGGAGGTTCCCCGTGCTTTCGCACGGACCTAATTAAAATAAACCTCGTTTCCCTAGAGGCATAACCCCGTCGACACCTTTCTAGACACCTACTAGATTAGCTAATTGTAAAGTGCAAAACTCTGCCAGGAGTAACTCTTACTCGCAGTGGGCATCAGGATCAAACTATAATATAGAAGGTATGCAATCTCGTTGCAAATTTCTACACTTGAAATTCCCGATAATGTTTTTACCCCTAACGTACTATGACCTTGACGAAGGCCAACAAATCATAGGGCGCTAGTCAAGTTCAACCCATTCATTTCTTCATTGAATTAAACCCACCCGCACGACCCTTGACAAAGGAGAACAAAGTCGCACGACTAACCTAATCCAATCGCATCACATGCTGCAGATAAGCACTAATCAGCTACCGCACACTACGCCTTGACGAAGGCCAACAAACGTAGCGCGAATACTAAATAGTACTTACCTGAAACGACGGAGGGCTACGCAGGTTTTTAAGAAAACCATGCGTGTAATTTACCTGATATCGTTGTAGAATCTAGTGATTTTGAAAAGGAGTGTTTTTTAGGCTTTTGCTAGTTTCTCTAAAGAGGTCATTCCCGGTGAAAAGATCTCGGCTCTTTCCTCATCGAATGAGGTGCAGGATATTCAGGAATACCACTATGAAAAGAAAGAACTAGAGAAGCTTTCAAAAATAAAACCGAGTGAGTTGTAACATTTGCTAGTTTCGCTAAAGAGGTCACTCCCGGTGAAGGGATCTCGGCTCTTTCCTCATCGAATGAGGTGCTGGATATTCATCAAGGAATACCATTATGCAAAGCAAGAACTAGAGCTACCTTGTTTAAAAATTTAATTCTACAACATCTTTAGGTTTCTTTCTTTTCATTAATCTCTTTAATGAAGTCCCATCATTTAATGTTTCATAAACATTACAGAAAAATGAAATGAAAATAGAACGTACGTTTATGCCATTCGCCACTGGGCCCCGTCATGCACCGTTAGGTTACTTAACTACCGGCAGAGCGGGGGCTGGACTAGCGCGGGTGCAAAAAATAAGCAAAGTTTATTATATATCACATATATAATATAACATTCGTCTCATGCAGTTATATGATCACATCACAGAACTAAGCAGCAGAAGCAACATATGAAATATTGGATATACTAGGATTTCCGTGTTTTAAATTTAGCCAGTAATGTAAAACACGGATTCCACGGTCGTGAAGAATTGCCAAACCCATATCCCTAGACCCCTACGAGAGCAGCAAGTAACCCTACAAATTCTAGAGTTAGGAGACCCGGTCTCAACTCCTTAAGATGGTCTCCCACTGGACTTTAGAACCCGGTTACTTGTGCTCCCCGCCTTGGGTCTATCCTAATGTGGAAAAGTAAATAATATACATCAATGGTGACATCATCCTCAACTCGGAAGTGCCCCAATAAAAGAATATTACATACAGATTTTACATGAATGAAAATAAAAACTCTTATCTCACATAACCCCTCCGGCTATTCATTCACGGCGATCCAATAAATCATATCACCAGCAACACATAACATCTCATGTCATCAACGTAAGTAAATATGCATATCCCGAAATTCGTTGACATATAGCAACGAGATCGGGATACCCCACATATTACACTTATGGTCGCAGAAAAAAAATGGAAAACTACAATAATTAGAATCCGTATATCCTTAGACATCATAAACCCGGAATATCTCATATTTCGGATTTCATGCCTAACCTATAAATCTTGTATTTTAGTTTCATATTGAAAACACTTTTCAATTACTTTAGTTGGATAATTCAACAAGATTCCTGACTACATTATCGAACACTCGTCGGAAACTTTAGCAGATGGCCGCACCCACGATACTGTCGACGAAGTGAACTAAGGTGGAACACCATGGCCGCAAGCACCCGAGTGGGTGCTTTTTGGCTATGGGGTTCTCCTACAGTCACTTGGTCGTGGCTATGGGGCATGGCTGTCTAGTAGAGTTACCCGGCGAGTGTTCGTGTACAATACGTGATTGCGACGGAGTTTTGATCCGAATCAAAATTTCGTGGCAATCGATTAACCGAGACTAATACACTAGGTTTATAATATACTAACTAGTTTTCACAAAACTAATTATTTGGATTCTAAATATTGCATCACATATCATCAAGATCTGTATAACGTTAAACATTTCGATCGATTTAGCAAACACTCACAAATACCAGAGACCTCAACAACTTGAGAATCATTAAAAACATCCAGAGAGTGCAAAACTACAAAATGGAGTAGCACAGGAAAACAAATACCACAACTCTACTAACTTGCTGCGGAACCGCTGACAAACATGGGGTTTGGCCACGCTTCCACGGCTGTTTGATGGAATTGGGTGCTCAATTTTCATGAGGTTCTATTAAAAAGCCTGCACGATTTTCTAAATATTTTTAATCACGAAAATTCCAACATTTGAAAAATTCGACAGAAACAAGAAAAAATTGGCATTTCGAAAACCGATCGAGTATTTTAACGCCGTAATCACCTACCCAAATGTTCTAACTTGGCTCTGATATCAGGAAAGTCTACCCTAGCACCACCATGAGATTTTAGTATCATCAAGCATGCCAAATTTTAAAATTTTACTAGGTGCTAAGTTAGACTAAACAAGATCTTTACTAGAATACATAGGTTTTGCTATGATGATATGAACTACTAGAGAGAAGGAAAAGAGGTTATACCCTTATAGATTGAGTCATTCTCTTCTTTAGCTCCGGGTTGTGGTCCACGTGACTCCACTAGGCTCCACCTTGAGTTGAATGAACCTCCTTCATGATATTCGCACTGAAGACAATCCACCCGAAGTCCCTCTAGCTCAAGCTACCTCTACACTAAACTCTTTTAGTGTAGGAAACACGGTACACTTGATCGCTAGTCAAGTGTAGGATGATGAAATAGGGGTTTTGAAAGATCACTTGGATTCTCACAAGCTCAATGATTCACATCACATGTGAGGGTTTTGAGCTTGGAGGTGAGATGAAGAAAGTGTAGAGATCAAGAGAGAGCAAGAGCTCATGGAAAAATGGCTAAGGCATGAAGAAGTAAGTTCATCAAGTGAAGAAAAACCACTATATGCTTGCTCACTTATTGAACTATGGTTGAGTTCACAATATTTTAATTCAACCATATTTCAATAGTGATTCAAGACAAATAAACAATTGAAAATCCCATGCCTTAGACCATACCCAAAATATCTCCACATTTTACACCTCATTTTTCTATTTTCTTAAAATAGAAAATCAAGCCATGTTTAATATAATATATATATATATATATATTATATATATATATATATCAAATATATATTAACATATATATATTAATAAATCAATTAGTGAGCTAATAATATTAGTTAACATATAATTATATCAAATATAAATATACATCAAATTATTAAATCAACACTTGATTTAATAATCCGGTTATATCACATATGACCGACTAATATCATTTATCTGTTTATCACATTATCAAATCAACACTTGATTCGATAATCTGGTTATATCACATATAATCAAACTGATAACAGATAACTGTCAGATTAAAATACGGTATCATATACTCGTATTTAATCAGGCCCATTCACTTATCAACATATGTGCCCTACTTCGTTTCGCTTGAATCATGAAACTTCTGTGTGGGAGTCTAAAGACTCGTCAATACGCCGGCAGTAGGTGATGATCACATCAGTGACCCACAAGCCGTCAACGGTACTGGCTGGACGTAACGGCTACCCGGGTATTGAGCGATATGAAGATCAACAAGCAAGCTCGTCCATACTCTCCATGAAGCCTATCAGTAACACTACTGTACAGTCCGGTCTCTTTGTCCGATATATCGCATATCATGTCTAGGGGTGGTAAACTTCAGACCCCAGTAACGTGATAAGTCATGCCGATGTCTGGTCTATAACGATTCGAAAACTACTGATAACTCTTATCAGTAAATCTCAGCAGCAGTCCCGGCCAGGGACTTCCAGTTATAACCAATCGAGCATAGCGCAACATCAACCCCCAATACCGGGAGAGACGAAATCCCTCCTATCGCTTATTGCCTCCATGTGACTTGGTACTGTACCCAAAATACACCTGTTTGCACGTCTCCTTTGAGCGTGGTAGGGTGGAAATCAAATCACAGTGGGAGCCGCACAAGACTTTATGACGATCTCAGGTCTACAGACTAACCTATACCAGTGTCACCAGAGAACTGCTATCTGACGATAGGTATACTACCAACTAGGAGTTCTCGGCGAGTCCTGTTCGGTGTACCCATTCTCCAATGAGCACATGTGTACAATCTTTGATGTCACACACCAATGGTTGTGGGATCAACCATCGCCCTCTGAGGGACAAGAAACGTACACACTAGTCTACTCTGGAATATCGATGCCCTAGTCTCGATATCCCCTCGACTAGGAACTGATTAAAGGATGTACTTTTTGACCACCCTGGCCCCACTAGTCTGATCTCATCATATTCCTGGTAGTCAAGTACATATCCTAAGGGCTTTATCAATATGTGAGAGAAAGACAGTAAAGAATACCAGTCAACATATTAAGATAAAGAGTAACCAGATAGCATACTATCATATTGAGCAAGAGAGTCTTCTATATATATGTCCAAGCATCCACTATAATATACATCAATGTACAATAATGGCCTCTAGGGCATACATATTCCTAACAGGTTGTTCACCGCAGTGTGTATCCCATCTTCCGGCTCTTTTGGTGCTGGTGGAAACTCTGAGATCATCTCGTCCTCATCTTCATTTGCAAAGCACCTGTAGAGGTCATTCATAATCTTGCGCCTTCCATCTTTTGAGAGTGTTATCATATGGCTGGTACGAGTTCGGTTCCATTCTTGACGTTGAGCTGGTCCTATCCTGACGATATAGGAGCTCTTTGGCTCATGCTTTTATGGCGGGGTTACCCTCCAGCTTTCGGATAATATAAACATATCTTGTCGATACTGGTCTTCTACCCAGTCTTTGAAGGTGAAGCAGTCTTCAAGTGGGTGATCTATTAGGCGGTGATAGGAGCAATAATCCGGATGATGGACCTCGTTTATTTTTTCGGGTTGCCAAGACTCCGGAAGCATCATCATTTGATGCTTCATGACAAGGTTAAATATTTTCCTTGTCTTGTCTTGAGGGAAAGTGTAACGACTCTAAAATCCCTGTACATAATTATTTGTTTAAAATGTATAGAAAAGGGTATTTCAGCTTGTGTAGGAGTTATACGTTATTTTTGTTCAATAAAAACAAGAAACAACTTATAGCTCACTGGTAAAGACTTTACACTGCTGGGACGTAACCTATGTGTTCGAATTCTATCGGTCCTAAATTTTTTAAAGATTTCTCTTTCTGATTTTTCGGAAGCCCAAGAGTTGCACGTGCGATTCACGGAGAAACGAAAGGTTTCAGAAAAATCAAACATGCGCAAGGAGGAGTAAACACACATCTAAACACGTGGCATGAATCTTGAGGTAAACCACCAAAATCCGACCACCTATTTCCCCTATATGGCCCCCGCCAACGGTCGAGATGACTCCAAAAGCCTCCGTGCTTTGTACACAAGTCCCTTCAGCTCCCCTCAACTCTCCTGCACTGTTTGATTTCCCTGCAATTAAATAGAGACTATTCAATTCATCATTTAATATCAAATTTAATTCTTTTAATCTAATTTTTAATTCCCAAACCCTATGTTCTTCACTATAAATACCACCCCATACCATAGCTTTCCCCTATTCTAAAATTTTTATCAAAAATTCTCTCAAACTCTCTAAGTACTTAGTGGAGTTAAGAACACAAGTGGAGTAGCAAGCTAAGCTCGGCAACTGAAGCCTTTCTGACGACACCACGACACTCGAAGGCTTCCCCTCATTCTTGTTAACAATCTAAGCTAGTAAGTTTCCCTCCTCTCTTTATTTCATTTATCTAAAATCGTCTTCTAAAAACACATCGACAAAGTGGAGTTAATTTCGATATAATGTTTTTTTTTAAACATTTGTACTCCACTTGATAAGCAAAAGGTCAAACTAATATCCTAACACCGCTCTTAACCTTATGTATGTCATTTAGCTTTTAGTTTAACAATATTTTCCATGTGAAATAATCATAAAACGAAGTTTTCATAAAAATACCATGAACTTTAGTATAAACCCTATTTCGATAACTAGAGTATATATCTTTGGATCATTCACGGGGTAACGACTTACCCCACACGCACACTAAGGTTTCATAGCACGAGGTTCTAAACATAAGGTTTATGTAATGAATAGGTTTTACATTAAAATACCACATTTTTTTAAACGGGTTTCTTTTAAATCGATATTTTAAATTCTTAGCAAAAACGACTCTACAACCCTCGTTAGGGGACCCGCTAATGGATGGTGCGGATTATTGCACATTCTTGGGATAGTAGAGCGAGATGTAGAACTCCTCACGAAGTAATCGGTCTCGAAAGGAAATAAAAATACGGGTTTTAAGAAATACGACTTTTCTAAACAAAACTAAAGCTTTGGAAAATTATATAAAACTTTGAATCCGTATTTTCAATAAAAACAAATTATGAAACTATATTTTTAAAATGAAAGATTAGAATTTTTTAATAAAACACCAACAAGAAAAAGTAGTAGTTTTCATAAAAGTGCCATAATCTTTCAAAAAAGCTATATTTTATCACTAAAATACCACAATAATTAAAATACATGTTCATAAAATCTCTTAATATTATAAATCACCCTCGAGATTTATTTTTAAACAATATCAATATATTTTTCATAAAACCCCTCGAGAATTGCAAATAATATAATTACAAAATAAACAACAATAATAAATATTTAAGAACTCTAGATTAATATAGGTTTATGCGGTATCATTTCTCTTGAGCCCCAGGGAGCCGGAGAAAATGAGTGCTTGCCTATTTTGGTTAGACAACTTAACGGAGTGATCTATTGCATTTGTTTTGGAAAAAGATACAAATCTTTCCATTCATGTGCCGCAGTTGCTGATTTCTCCCGAACATAAGATTTTTAACAGTTTAAATCAATTCATATGAAAAAGACCTGAACTCAAATCCAAACTCAAATCTAAACTTGAACTTGAACTCGAATCCAAACTCGAATCTACACTTGAACTTGAACTCAGTCTACTCGAACTAATTTGACTCGAACCAAGATTGCAATTGACATGACTCTCATTTTACTCGAATCACTCGACTTCATTCTACGCCTTTTGCGATCTATGGCTTTGATCAAGACATGTTATAACCAATCAATCAATTTAATTAACTATACTATACAGTTATAAACTATTTATACACGGAGTGTTTGGGATAGTTTCTTGTGTGAATCCAACGAAGCTTCAGGAGTCCCGTATTAACCTCTTTTTTTACTCGAATATCCGTTGGGTTGACTCATCGACAGCCTAGACCCTAATGCTGACACATGAAATGGGCCTGTGTTTCCTTGCTCTTGGGGCCCCATTCTTGAACTCGTGAATACTTCTATGGCTGCGTTGACAATCACACTTGGAACTTAACGTTAACATAGTGACCATATAAAGACCTATAGTATATATTTACCCATGATTATATACTTTTACTCGCCATATATATATTCTACACTTTTCATTCTTTTTACTCTTATTTTATCCTTGGGACTTACCGAGCGCTAGTTCGCTGACGGGCATTCCACCCACCCTTGTTATTTTTGGAATGTTCATCAGATACGGTCGAGACGGAGGAAGTGGAGGCCATAGAGGAAGACTATAATCGGACTGCTACTCAGGATTAGCTTAGCTTCACTTTCTATACAGCTTATGTATGCCACATGTTTAGGTATTTTCCTTTATTGTATCTTCTTTCAAGTTAAAACTCATGTACTTGTAAATATTGAAAGTTGAATGTAAACAAAGATATTTGTTGAAAAATTTTACAGTCTCCATTTATTCTTGTATTATGTATTATTGTTTCAATACTCTTAATATATTTATTTAGGGAATGATCTTCTCTGGATAAATATGCCGCGGGCTTGCCACGTCACCGTTTTCGTCTACTGGAAAGCGGTGCGTGACATGTTTTGTTGGTGGCCCATGTGGGTCAGTTCTGCATGAAGTCGTAAACAATATACCACAAGAATTAATAAATTCAACAATCATTTACATTCCTTGCATTTCAAATTCTTTGAATCTATCCTAACCTATCTTTTATATCAAGGTGCTGGCCTCTCCGAACAATACCGGCACAAATGTCAACGGCAATACTCCACCGCCTACGCTACCATCATCACCTACTATTGCAGCTCTTATCAATGAGCAAACGGTATTTCTTGAGGCTATCAAGAGTCTATTGGAGGGTCAGCAGCAGCAGACTGCTATCTTTATGCACCGCCATGAAGCCGAAGCACTCGGAATTAAGAAGTTTTGGGCACTGCACCCAAAGAACTTCTCAGGTAAGGAGAGCCCGCTTGAGGCAGAAGAATGGGCTCAAGCGATCGAGGATGATCTGGTAGCAGCTCAAGTACCAGATATAGCCTGGGTGAGAGTTGCTAAGTTTCAACAGACCGATAACGCCAGGGTATGGTAGAAGGATGAGGAGAGCCGTCTCGCACAACCGGTAGAATGGAGAATATTCCGAGACCTCTTCGATACCAAGTACTTCCCAGAGACTGCCCTCTTTGACATGGAGCAGCAATTCATCCATTTACAATTAAGCTCGATGTAGGTCAAGTCAGTGGATGAATATGATGCTGAGTTTACTGTTCAGTTAATAAAACTGCACATTTAATAAGACATTTTTCCTACTATTTCTATATAAAGAAAGGTGTTTATTATAATATATGATACATATAAGGGTTTATCTGTAAAAATACTATTTTCATGTGTTTATATATTATAATTAACATTTGGTAGGAAAAAGTAAGCATATAATATCCATGTAACATTTGGCCCATTTAATATGCTTACCTTATTAATACCTTTGACCAATACTTAATGGTTAAGTTAAATATCTCAATAAAACAAACTCTACTAATATTATTTGTTGAGTTATTGTGCAGAATTTGCAGGGCTGAAATCAAGGAAATCAAAGTTGTTAAAACAAACCTGCCTAATTAAGAAAGTAAACTAAAGAAATCAATTCTGGCAGTGACGTAGAAAAGATTTTCAGTTTCCAGATATTCAAAAGATCACCACGTGTCACCATAAGAAGCCACAAGAAGAATGAGCCCAAGATTCCCCTACTTGGCCGCGGATTCGCGGCCAAACCCACCTATTGGCCGCGGATCCGCCGCGGTTTTGATGAGTTAGGAGTTGGGATTTTGGTGGTTAGGATTTTAACCTCTGGCTTCCAAATTAGGCAGCTAGGGTTCTGGATTTGGGACTATAAATAAGGACCGAGAGCCTCTTGGAAAAATCATCAAGCTGAAGAGATCACAAAATCCACGACGGCTCACGCATCCAGGCAGATCATCAACTGTTCATCTACCTCCTTAGAAGAGATCGAGAAGCAAACTAGCATTTTTGTAATCATTTTCTAAGGGAACAAAGTGTAAATGAATTTTGTTGATTAATAAAGATAGTTTCTTTTCTTATTCTATCTCTTTGTAGTTTTAATATCATTTCTCTTTCCATCTCTTCTTCTCCCAACATGCGCGAGTAATACTTCGCTTGTTAGGGTTCATGGGATTAGGGTAGTGATTGATATCAAAAACTATCTATTAACCGCAATCAAGAACGGCGTCGCATGAAGCTAGCCGGTGAGTACGGGTCGGTCCATAGGGATTTTGTGAATTTCCTAGTCGCGCTAACGAGTTAATTCCGAAGGGTGTTCGGATTGGTTATTAAATCTAAAAACCTAAATTATTCTATCTACGATTATCTAGATCTAATCTTGCTAGGGTTAGGTTTAGGGATGGTTTGGAAATGCAAGTAAATCTCAACGCTTTCTATACCCGAATGAAGATCTATGAGGAGTTATGGTAATTATCAATAAAGGGGATTAGATCCATTCGGGAAGGTGTTCCTTCCTCTAGGTTCTTGTCCTTCCTTTAGAGATCCTTACCCTACCCTCCATGGAAAACGCGCGCAACCGGGCTTTTATACTACGGTATCACCGCTACCTCGAGGGATAGGGTGCCGTAGGGCGCGGTGTGTGCGTGTATGCACGGAGTCCTATTGAAAATATATTATGGCTAAGAAAGAGATGAGAGATCTCATCTCTCAAAAGCCTTCCCCAAAGCTAACTCTAAACAAGTTCCTAGGGTATGAAATTAAATCTACCTAGGGCAAAGAATTGAAATCTAAACTAGAGCAAGGAATTTAATCTGCTTACAGATGCATCCCTCCAATCATCCACGCAGGGTTGTCAGATCTGAATTTCTGAATTGAAGAGAGGCACCGATGCTCTCCATAAAGAATTTTGGAATTTTTATTAAAAGGAGGCATAAGAAATTACAATCTTTAGAGTTCCTATTTATAGAGAATAGGAAACCCTAGGTTACATTTGACCCGCATGTCTACAATTACATATTTGCCCTTATGAAGACCAGTCAACGTCGCCAACAAAATATGGAAAAATTTCCAACTGTTAAATGCTCAAGAATGCCGCGGAACCGCGGCCCGAGGCTTGGTTTGGCCGTGGTTCCGCGGCCCAATAATGGATATAGCTTCTGAAACTTTCTGGGCCGGTTTATATTGACTTTTTCTTCCTGTTTCTATATGTTTTTTCTCAATTGGGCTTTTAGGTTTCCTCCAGATCGCCAGTGAACATTTTGCAATGGATCTTTTAACCGGTTGCCTTATTATTTTGGACCTTGCCTTGCCTTGTAGTTTGTGAACTGTTCTTTGATGTAGGCTTGATCAAGAGTCCTCTGTTTGTTGGTCAAAGTCCACTTTTTCATTGTCTTTACATTGTTTTCACTGTTTCCTGTCCAAGAACCTGCAACCTGTAACATGTAGCAGACATGCGTCAAAAGCACCTGTTTATTTATAAAAAGAATAAGAATGGGGAATATAATAATGCAATATTATGGTGTGTACAAATACCCCGAAACTTATCTTTTTCTCGTCCTCGAGCAAACTTATTTTTATTCACTAAAATCCTAACCACACATTCGCAGGGAAACGCGATTGCACTGAGCTCGTGCAACAAGCCGTTAAACCTCTAGTTGTCCCTAGTAGGAGGAGTGTTGTCTCCTTAGGGTTTTCAGCGGATTACACCCACAAAATCCTATCAACTTGGCTTTTTCGACTTTTATTCTCCAATTAGGTTTTCTAACTAAGAATTCTATTATCTTTTGACTCGCAAATTATCCACCCATATTCTTCACACTTCCTCATCATCTAACTTAAGATTATATATGTTTTATAGACTTACCTAGTTTTCGGCATTTCTTAAGTTTTCCTTCTAGGGTTCCATCTCCACTTAGGAATTTCTATCAACTCTACTAAAGATACAAGTTTTATTCTTCATTCTTCTCTCTTATCTAAATTCCAATCACATACCCCTACGTGTGTGTAAATATCATCCCTACAATTGGAAATTCAAATCAAGCAATCATACTCTCGTCCGTTGTCCAAAGTACTTATTAGTAGGTGAATTTTTAATTGAATTTTGCTTACACATCCTTCATGCGATCGTTAATACTTCTTGAGGTACCAACAACTGATTACAAGATGTGTTTGCACATTTAAGCGTAATTCCTAGTCTTGCAACACCTAAGACTTTTAGCAGTGACTCCCAAACCAGTTGGTCTAAGGCACTAGGTGATGAAGCACCCTCGCTAAATATTTTTCTATTTTTGCAGCCTTAAGTAATCACAAAAACCAGTGTTCATTTTTTTATTCTTTATTCACACTTGTATATTTTTTTCTTCGTACTAAGGACTTTAGACAAGAGCATTTCAAGGTTTCTTCTACTATTCCAAGTTTCAAGGTGCGTGATTGTGCAAATTGTAGGGTATATATTTTCAGAATCTAGACTTAAGCTAGGAATTATTTTTCAAACTTATACTCTAATAAAATATCAATACTTTTCCTTCGTTTCGACTTAGCCCAAGAAGTGAACCCAAAATTTGCCTATTTCTAAATAAACTACAAAGGCATATACTTTCTACCGTTAAACTTTAAGGAAGGTTATTTTTAGGGTTTTTAATTCACTAAGTCTAAGATCTAGTTGTTCCTAGCCAGTTAACCTATTTGTCAAACTCAAGTCAATTAGGACAAAATTGAATACATTAATTTTTTATAATTTTTGAAAATTTTCAATTTTTATGGGTTTTCAAATAAGTATGCAAATGCAAAAATATGTACAAATGAATGCGAAGGAGGAAGACGTACCGAGTATACCTCCAAACTTGAACTTGACAGTGTCCTCTCTGTCATGCTAAACCGAGAGGGTCAAAAACGCCGGCAACCCCCTGTTTATTTATTTATAATTTTTTTTATATTTTTAATGTTTTGAATTTTTTTTTATTTTTTATAGAAAAAGAAAACAAAAATATATACATATATACAACAAGGTTCCCCCCAAACTTAAGCTTGGCCTTACACAAGCCAAAGGTTAGCACCAACCATTCAAAAAATTTATCGTGGTAATGGTATAGTTGGTGAAAGAATAGGGTGTAGAAGAAAGAAATGAGAAAAACATGAGACCGTGTGGAAAGAAGAATGGTAGAATATGGTCTCGGTGGGGGAGAAAAGGGCGGAAAGGAAAAAGAAGGGTCGCGCGATCTTGACGGTGTAAATCGAGTGAATAAATTAGCGCAATATGTGATGACCGATATGTTATAAGCGATTGCGCTAACCTATCAACCCGTCGGGAAATGGGGTCAAATCCCTCAAGATTCGCAAGAAAACATGGGTACGCCGAACTTGGTATAGGAGATGAAAGCGTAACAGTCACTTGCACGGTCGGAACGATAAGAAGGAGGGAGGGTGATATAACAGTCAAAGGTTCAGGAGGCTGAATTGGAAAATCCGACACATTAAACAAAAATGGTTCAACCTCAATATTATCCTCAAAACTCTCCTCAATACTATCCTTATAATTTTCCTCAAAATTCAACTCATCCATGCCATTATCATTAAAATCCAGACGCATATGAAATTCGGGAGAAACATTTAATGACTCGGGATGATGATTTGGACATAAAATATCAATCAAATCTACGGGTTCATCATCCGAAATATTCCCGACGTCTATATCCTCAATAAAGTGAAAATTAATTTCTTTAGACACCACATCAAAAGCATGGATATTTATCGATTTAGGTTCTAGAGTGGAGGTGTAAAGGTCAAACGGATTTGGTGCGGTTTCACTCGAAAGGGGTTCTTCACAATTTGGCAAATCAAACACTACAAAATCACACAACTCGTTTTTGTTTTGAACTAGTGAATCATTTAAGATATTCGATGGAAAACTGGAGTTGTGGGCTTCAATTGGGTAAGGGTAGGTTTGATTTGGAAATCCTCTCACATTCTCACTCTGTCCAACTGCCTCCTTATACATTGAAAAATTTTGAGCTAGCGGGAAACTAGCTACAGGTTCACTAGGTTGCATAAGGGCGGCCACAGACGCTTCCACATTCCTAGTCATTTTATTTGTTGCTGCGATATACGCCTCCAACGACTCTTCCAAACTAGACTTGGGTGCTGAGGGTGTTTCGGTAAAAGACTCGAAATCGTATGGATATGCAAAACTCCCAACAGGCTGTGTAGAAACAGTGTCTCGTGAAGGTGGAAAGGTCGGGTATGACTTGTAGGAAGTGAGCGGTTGGGCAGGGGTAGGGTCAACATATGGATAAAAAGGTGAATAATCGTGCGGATCCCTAAAACTAGATGAGTAGAGAGGGGTGAAAGATCGACTGCGAGATTGAGCAAAATGCTCAGCAATAGATATCGGCTTAGGAGTTACAGCAGGACTTGAAAAAGTGGTATCAACATATGGAAGTGGTAAATGTTGACTTGGTTGACACAAAGTGGGTTGAAAAGTCAAACTGTTTCTCCTAGACGCCTCTATTTGATCTTTCAACGATATTTTAGGCAAGGAATGATCGTCTTTAAATTGACCGAACAAATTGACGTACGACGCAAAATTAGGTTCGGAATACCAAATTTCGGCAAGTGATTTATTATGTGGGGTACCCATGTTAGAAGAAGGGGAAAAGAAAGAAGGTTGATTGGTGCAAGGATTTATTTGCGGCAAAAGTTTGCAAGTTTTCTAATACTAATTTTCCTTTTTCTTTTTCTTTATTCGAAAATTGTTGCAAAAGGATTTTTAATTAAAGATATGCAATCGAAAAATATTACTTGCAATCAGTTATTATTTTAAGCATATCACAAGAATTTTTATTTGGAAAAAATTGTTGCAAAAAGATATTCGAGAAAAGATATGCAACAAAAAAGATTACTTGCAATCAATTTCTATTTTAAACTAGGCGCAAAAAATCCTGCACAAAATTGTTATTTGTAAGCGGAAATATTTTTATAGTGCACGGAATCTTGCAGGAATTTTCAGAAAAGATATTTCAAAAATTACAGAGGAGAAACAGAAGATCTTATAGAAAATTTTCCACAAGAAGATCCACCAGAGCGCCGCCCTTCCGCGGCAATAGAGCTCTAACACCGCGGTTCCGCGGTCTGCAAGAAGATTTAAGCCGCCAGAAAAATTTGCAGCGTGTGATGTCACTTTTCCATCGCGTTTCCGCGGTAAAATTGGGGTTTGAGCGGCGGAAGCGCGGTCGGGGTGTCGGTTCAGATCTCCAGTAAAATTTCACTGCTCTGTTTTTGCAATCTCTCTCTGTTCTGATCTGTTGTTTTCTGTTCCACTTTCTGGAAAATTCCAAATCCGAATTTGTATATCCTGCAAAAATTCAAACAACAAAATATCCCTTCCAAAAATAACAATATATATATATATATTTTTATATTTTTCAGATTTTTATGATTTTTTTTAATTTTATGATTAACCCGAAATCGCGAAAAGGAAATTTCTACGCCATCCCCGGCAACGGCGCCATTTGATTGATATCAAAAACTATCTATTAACCGCAATCAAGAACGGCGTCGCATGAAGCTAGCCGGTGAGTATGGGTCGGTCCACAGGGATTTTGTGAATTTCCTAGTCGCGCTAACGAGTTAATTCCGAAGGGTGTTCGGATTGGTTATTAAATCTAAAAACCTAAATTATTCTATCTATGATTATCTAGATCTAATCTTGCTAGGGCTAGGTTTAGGGATGGTTTGGAAATGCAAGTAAATCTCAACGCTTTCTATACCCGAATGAAGATCTATGAGGAGTTATGGTAATTATCAATAAAGGGGATTAGATCCATTCGGGAAGGTGTTCCTTCCTCTAGGTTCTTGTCCTTCCTTTAGAGATCCTTACCCTACCCTCCATGGAAAACGCGCGCAACTGGGCTTTTATACTACGGTATCACCGCTACCTCGAGGGATAGGGTGCCGTAGGGCGCGGTGTGTGCGTGTATGCACGGAGTCCTATTGAAAATATATTATGGGTAAGAAAGGGATGAGAGATCTCATCTCTCAAAAGCCTTCCCCAAAGCTAACTCTAAACAAGTTCCTAGGGCATGAAATTAAATCTACCTAGGGCAAAGAATTGAAATCTAAACTAGAGCAAGGAATTAAATCTGCTTACAGATGCATCCCTCCAATCATCCACGCAGGGTTGTCAGATCTGAATTTCTGAATTGAAGAGAGGCACCGATGCTCTCCATAAAGAATTTTGGAATTTTTATTAAAAGGAGGCATAAGAAATTACAATCTTTAGAGTTCCTATTTATAGAGAATAGGAAACCCTAGGTTACATTTGACCCGCATGTCTACAATTACTTATTTGCCCTTATGAAGACCAGTCAACATCGCCAACAAAATATGGAAAAATTTCCAACTGTTAAATGCTCAAGAATGCCGCGGAACCGCGGCCCGAGGCCTGGTTTGGCCGCGGTTCCGTGGCCCAATAATGGATATAGCTTCTGAAACTTTCTGGGCCGGTTTATAATGACTTGTTCTTCCTGTTTCTATATGTTTTTTCTCAATTGGGCTTTTAGGTTTCCTCCAGATCGCCAGTGAACATTTTGCAATGGATCTTTTAACCGGTTGCCTTATTATTTTGGACCTTGCCTTGCCTTGTAGTTTGTGAACTGTTCTTTGATGTAGGCTTGATCAAGAGTCATCTGTTTGTTGGTCAAAGTCCACTTTTTCATTGTCTTTACATTGTTTTCACTGTTTCCTGTCCAAGAACATGCAACCTGTAACATGTAGCAGACATGCGTCAAAAGCACCTGTTTATTTATAAAAAGAATAAGAATGGGGAATATAATAATGCAATATTATGGTGTGAACAGGTAGGTAAATGGATGATGAAGATCCTTAAACTCTTTTTAAGTCCTATAAAGTTTATAAACTCTATCAAAAGAATAGTTAACATCCTAATTAGGCGCGCTATCAATTCATTGATAATCGTGACCACTATTAGAGATTAGATTAACTATTGTTTTGGTAAAAGCTAGATATGAACGGAGTTCCATGTCGAGATAGGGGTTAAGAGTGGGAACCCTTTTCTCTCCAGAAACCCTAATCTACATGCATCACCGTCGTTCTAGTTTTAAATCTATTAAAGGATAAAAAAAAGTAATATTTAATTAATCATCCATAACTACTAAATCCCAATGAACCCTACAAGCCCCCTTTTTTATATAAACTTACCTCCGTAATTAATCTAAATCTATATTTTGCATCCGTATTTAACGTAGATCTAGATCCTACAACCATTCTTCACCATTCTTTATTCTCCCTTCCTAATCAACACACTTAAAGTAAGAATGAAAGGTTCCACGTTTCCCTGAGGACGACCCGTACTCACCTCGGTCTAGCTACGCGTGACACCGTTCTGATTGCGGTTATTCTACAAACACTAAAATTCACATCAATCAAATGGCGTCGTTGCCGGGGATACCTGTGTAAATTTTTATTCTTACTATTTGTGTTGAATTCTTATTCGATCTATATCATAATTAAAACAAAACTGCAAATTGTATATTTAACGATTTGTGTGTGATTTTTGCGAGGGAATCTGGAGTCACAGACTTGAGGAAACAGAGATTCAGAAGCATTCATCAAGATCCAGAGGAGTACAGGAGGCCACGTAGCAAAATTCATCACCTGATCCTTCTTTCTGGCGGTGGAAGCGCGGCGAAAAGACCAATTTCGCGGCGGAAGCGCGGCGGGATTGGGGAATTAAGGTTCCAAAATTTTCTGGTATCTTTCTCAACTCATTCTCTCTCCTCTGAAATCCAATAAAATATCTTTTCGGCAGGATTCTTTGCAAAATATCGCCGCTCAAAAATCTCTTTGCAAAGTTTTGTAATTGGTTTGTTAATTCATATTTTAATACGGATTTTAATGGGCAAGACCATAATTCAGATTAGGTAGGGATTTTATCACCCTCCCTAAGCCCTACAAATCACAAACCGAGCATCTGCATCAGCCCTACATTAATTTAAAAAATATCTAGACAAGACTCTAAGGACTGTCGCGCTCAATAAGGACAGAGGAAGGTCGTGGGTAATCTATCGCTTATCCGCATTACTTTTGTGGTGGCCAGGCAGGTGTGTCTAAAGCAAGTGGTTACTTAATTAGGCCCGCTATTTTCGGTGATTCGTATAGCGGATACCTCCCACATACCTGGCATTTACCTGGCCACAAGAGTAGTAAAGAGGTGGTAGAGGATTGATCCTACGGCTTATCCTTTGGAAGTCTGGGAGCGGTCTAGAGACTTGACCTAGGTAATCTTAGTTCTAGGGTTGTTTGTGCATTTTTTTTGTGTGATTTGTCTAAGTCCGACACACTTTTCAAAAACAGACTAATTTTAAATCACACACATTCTGCCACTTGCGCTAAACTCGCTTAGTGCATGCTTGGCTGGACACGGGATTCTAGTGCCCATCTTGTCCGCGTTCTTGCTATCGATTCCGAGGTCGGTACTTCTTCATCTTCTTTTTCCCCACCATCCACCACATCGACCGAGATGGACGGTACTCCATCAAATTATAACACCACGCTGCCACCGCCCGTAGGTGAGCAGAATCCACCGCGCATCTCTCTCCAAGAGAGATGTTATCCTATCTGTGGTCCCCTTCCTACTTGTCTATCCATTCCACCAGCCAACGGGGATAATTTTGAAATTAAACCCTACTACATCAATCTGTTGCCCAAATTTCACGGTCTTGAATCTGAAGGCGCGTACGTTTTCATCACTAAATTCGAAAACGTATGCGCAATGATGGGTACTTCACGACTGACTGTGGATGCTATGCGCTTGCGTCTTCTCCCATTCACTTTGTGCGACTTGGCAGAAAAATGGCTTTATAATACTGCCGCACACTCTATCACTAATTGGGATGAATTCGTAATAGCATTTCTTAAGAATTTTTACCCAAACCATAAGACCGCCCGTGTTAGGAGCGAGATCAACCAGTTTACCCAGCTTCCCAACGAACCATTTTGGAAGTGCTTTGAACGTTTCAAGGATCTTCTTGTCCAATGTCCTCATCATGGAATAAATAGATGGGATTTGTATCGAATTATATATGAGGGTATTAATCCAGTGACAAAGCAGATACTTGAAACAAATTGTCAATGCAATTTCATATCTAAAGATGATGGTGAAGCTTGGAAATATCTAGAAGATCTCGCTGAAAACACTTTGCAGTGGGAAAGCGTAAGACCACCTTCATCTAGGGGAGGTATTCATCAGCTCGACGTTTCCATCGCAGCAAAATCCGAAATGGCAGCGATGCAGAAGAAACTCGACGCTATTGAGAACAAATTCTCATCAGTCTCCCTAAATCAGGTCACGCTACCCAAGACCATGTGTGGTTACTGTTCTGATCCTTCACACTTGAGGGAAGAATGTCCTATGAATGCACCGTTTCAAGGTCACGAGCAAACTAATGTTGCTTTTCAGCAGCGACCTAGAAACGATCCTTATTCTTCCACGTACAATCAAGGATGGAGGAATCATCCTAACTTTGCTTGGAACCAAAACCAACCCCAAAATCAAAACCAGTTCCAAAGCAATTATCAAAGACCTCCTCCATAGCAACCACAACCACAAAGTCAGCACCCTTTTCAGTCACAAAATTTTCAAAATCCGGCCAACACTTCTGCACCGCAATTGGCCGGTACTGATAACTCTTCACTCGCACAAACTTTGGATTTGTTTATGAAACATACCATTCAAATGTCGGCTGATATGAATTCTTCTATAGATACCATAAAGAAAGACTCTGCCTCCCACGGTGAGAGTATTAAATCAATAGAAAACCAAATTGTATAGTTGAACGCCGCGATGAGTGCGAGAGAAAAAGGGAAACTCCCATCTTAACCCCTACCGAATCCTGGCCACTCATAAAGTTATAATGTGAGTGCCATTACTATGTTGAGATCAGGAAGAGTGCTGGATAACCGAGTGGGCGAACAAGTTGATGATGTTAGTGATACCAATGATACCCCGACTTATACTTCTTCCCCTAATTCGTCTAGTCTCCCACCTACTTCCGAGCCTATTCTACGCTTCCCACAAAGCTCGAACCCACAGCCCACTTCCACAAATCTATCTAAAGTGATCCCCTCTCCAAATTTGCGATCCATTCCATCCCCACAATCTTCTCCAATATTGGACCGAACCCTTATTGATAAAGCACCTTATCCAAACAGGTTAAGGGGCAACAGACCAAGTCCACAAATGGAGAAGATTGTGGAAATTTTTAAGCAAGTTAACATAAACATTCCTCTCCTAGATGCTATTCAACAAGTTCCATCTTATGCGAAAATCCTAAAGGACTTGTGCACTAGGAAGAGAAAAGTTCAAGTACCTAAAAAAGTTTTCCTTACGAGTAATGTGAGCACTGCTTTTACACAACAACTACCCAAGAAACGAAAGGACCCCGGAAGTTCTACAATTTCTATTTCTATTGGAGGTAAAAATATCAATCGTGCTCTACTCGATTTAGGTGCTAGTGTTAACTTGCTTCCGTATTCTGTTTATGAGCAATTAGGGATTGGAGAGTTCAAACTTGCGCATTGCACTCTTCAGATGGCCGATCGATCTATCAACCAACCTAGGGGTGAGTTAGAGGATGTGTTAATCAAAGTCGGGGAATTTATATTTCCTATGGATTTTATCGTTATTGATACACAACCTGTAGCGAACCCACGAAACCAAATTCCGGTGATTTTAGGTCGACCTTTTCTTGCTACTTCCAACGCTGTAATCAATTGCCGTAACAGCTCTATGACCCTATCCTTTGGAAAGAAGTCAATTAAGCTTAACATTTACAAGTTGGGAAGTGAACCCTCCGAACCCTATGCTCATGTGTGTTCTGTCAAAACAGTAGATTCCGACAGCAGCGAAATTAAAGAGCTTCACGATACTGATCTCGACTCCGCTATCACGATGTTGTCCGGGTCAACATCTGATGCTAAATGTGAACCTTTCATGGAGTCTGACGATCACCCCATTTTTTCTTATGAGATTATTCTTCGGGGTATCGATGAAAGCTTTGAGGAAATCTTCGCTGATGAACTTGCATTCTTAGAAAATACGCGTGGTATGATGAATCAACCTCAACACAAAGAAGTTGAACCATCACCACTTCTTCTTATCGATAACAAGAATGCGAGTAATCCATCATCATTGTTTCGTCTCTACAAACCGAGACGTAAACCTTTTCCATTACACCTCTTATCTCCTCCCCACTTCTTCACATCAATAGGCGACATGTTCTTCCACCAACCTTTGTGCTTCATCGATAAAATTTTTGAATGGTTGGTGTTGACTTTTGGTCTTTGCAAGGCTTTACTTTAACCAATAATTTTAAACCCCCAAATAATTTTAAATGCTTAATACGATTTTACTTAAGTTTTAGGGGGGAGGATATTTTGGCTCTTGAAAGAAATTTTTTATAGGATTGTGAGCCAAAAATAAGTTTGGGGGAGGATTTCACTATCATTATTTCTTGTCCCTTTTTTTCCTCCCAAGTCTATAGGTTTTTGAGTTTAACGGATAGCAACAGTGAGAACACTGTTGAAAATAAGTTTGGGGGAGGTTTGTGCTTATTTACGCATCGCTTTGCATCATACTTTGCATAAGCACAAAACAAAACATAATAATTTTTATTTTTTTACATAAATAAGATAATAAAAGATTAAATAGTGAAAATTTACATCCAAAAGATTGGAAAAATTTAAGAAAACCAAGAAAATTAGAAGTTTTCTTAAACGAACTAGTAATAAGTAGTTATGAGCTGTTGTCCCAAGGGTTAGTAAGATGAAGGAAGTCACTAATCTGAGAATAAAAATAAGTCTGAAAAATAGTTTCTATTCTGGAAGCCAAACATTTCAATGTTGATACCCTACTATATGCACTTACACATGTCTTGAAACTCGGGATAGTAGAGGATACCTTGAAATACTCTTGTCTAAAAGCCAAAGTATGAAGGAAATAATAAATGGAAAATAAAATATAAAATGGTGAGAAAAATGAACACTGGTTTTGTTATCGCCAAGGCAGCAATAAAAAATATAGCGAGGGTGCTTCATCACCTAGTGCCTTAGACCAACTGGTTTGGGAGTCACTGCTAAGCCTTAGGTGGTGCAAGATGAGGAAAATACTAAATACACCGTATAAGCGATCACATGAGTAATCGGTTGGTTAGTACCTCAAGAAGTATTAACGGTCGCATGAAGAATGTGTGAGCAAATTCTATCTAAATATCGATTAAAAAGTACTGAGGTAGATGGACAAGAGTATGATAGCTTGAATTGAATTCTCCGAGTGTAAGGATGTCTTTTACACACACGTAGGGTTATATGATCGGTGTTTGGAAGAAATATAGGAATGAAGAATAAAGACGATGTTTTATTGAGGGATGATGTGATTTCTAACATTTTTTCATGACTATTAAGATAGAGCTCATGGCAACTGAAAAACTAGTGTAGTTGGAAACTCTAATTTTCAAAGTATTTCCTTTATAATTCTTATCTTTATATGTAACATTCACGGTCTTCCTTTTATTATTGGATTTTGTGGGTGTAATCCGCTGAAAACCCTAAGGAGACAACACTCCTCCTACTAGGGACACCTGGAGGTTTAACGGCTTGTTGCACGTGCTCAGTGCAATCGTGTTGCCTACGAAAGTGTGCTTAGCTTTATCCTTTCTTTTTCTCCTTCTCTTGAATAAACTAGTTTACTCGGGACGATCAATGATAAGTTTGGGGGTATTTGTTCAGTTGATAAAACTGCACATTTAATAAGACATTTTTCCTACTATTTCTATATAAAGAAAGGTGTTTCTTATAATATATGATACAGATGAGGGTTTATCTGTAAAAATACTATTTTCATGTGTTTATATATTATAATTAACATTTGGTATGAAAAAGTAAGCATATAATATCCATGTAACGTTTGGCCCATTTAATATGCTTACCTTATTAATACCTTTGACTAATACTTAATGGTTAAGTTAAATATCTCAATAAAACAAACTCTACTAATATTATTTGTTGAGTTATTGTGCAAAACTTGCAGGGCTGAAATCAAGGAAATCAAAGTTGTTAAAACAAACCTGCCTAATTAAGAAAGTAAACTAAAGAAATCAATTCTGGCAGTGACGTAGAAAAGATTTTCAGTTTCCAGAGATTTAAAAGATCACCATGTGTCACCATAAGAAGCCATAAGAAGAATGAGCCCAGATTTCCCTACTTGGCCGCGGATCCGCGGCCAAACCCACCTATTGGCCGCGGATCCGCCGCGGTTTTGATGAGTTGGGAGTTGGTATTTTGGTGGTTAGGATTTTAACCTCTGGCTTCCAAATTAGGCAGCTAGGGTTCTGGATTTGGGACTATAAATAAGGACCGAGAGCCTCTTGGAAAAATCATCAAGCTGAAGAGATCACGAAGTCCACGACGGCTCATGCATCCAGGCTGATCATCAACTGTTCATCTACCTCCTTAGAAGAGATCGAGAAGCAAACTAGCATTTTTGTAATCATTTTCTAAGGGAACAAAGTGTAAATGAATTTTGTTGATTAATAAAGATAGTTTCTTTTCTTATTCTATCTCTTTGTAGTTTTAATATGATTTCTCTCTCCATCTCTTCTTCTCCCAACACGCGCGAGTAATTCTTTGCTTGTTAGGGTTCATGGGATTATGGTAGGTAAATGGATGATGAAGATCCTTAAACTCTTTTTAAGTCCTATAAAGTTTATAAACTCTGTCAAAAGAATAGTCAACATCCTAATTAGGCGCGCTATCAATTCATTGATAATCGCGACCACTATTAGAGATTACATTAACTATTGTTTTGGTAAAGGCTAGATATGAACGGAGTTCCATGTCGAGATAGGGGTTAAGAGTGAGTACCCTTTTCCCTCCAGAAACCCTAATCTACATGCATCACCGTCGTTATAGTTTTAAATCTATTAAAGGATAAAAAGAGTAATCTTTAATTAATCATCCATAACTACTAAATCCCAATGAACCCTACAGGCCCCCTTTTTATATAAACTTACCTTCGTAGTTATTCTATATCTATATTTTGCATCCGTGTTTAACGTAGATCTAGATCCTACAACCATTCTTCACCATTCTTTATTCTCCCTTCCTAATCAACACGCCTAAAGTAAGAATGAAAGGTTCTACGTTTCCCTGAGGACGACCCGTACTCACCTCGATCTAGCTACGCGCGACACCGTTCTGATTGCGGTTATTCTACAAACACTAAAATTCACATCAATCATTTACCATGCTCAGCAGGTAAGATATAGTCTCAAATTCAATTTTCTTATCTTACTTACAATACTGCTAACACAAGGTCATAACAGGTTTGTTGTACACCTTATTCCCACTGCTAAGATCCGGGCATGACGATTTCAACAAGGGTTGGACCCTGATATCCAAGCTGCACTCGCTACAGGGGATTTCCTAACCCATGAGCTTGTTTTGAAGGCTGCCTGACTGTCATGAACGGGAAATTGGCATGTGACCGGCACTTAGATCGCTTGAAACCTATGGGAACCCACCATAACCCAAGTAAGCCAAAAGCCCGGAAATCTAAACTTTTAGGAAAATAATGGAGGTGAAGTTTTGAAATAAATGTATAATGTAATCTAGTTCTTTCTTTAAAAGTATAAGTAATGTTATATGAAGATACAAGTGTGTTGTATACTATAGTTGAAAACATTTTCGTCATTTGAAATTTGGGCAGCACCTCCTTTGTAAATTTCAATTCAAAACCAGTACATAACAAGTATAATATAGGCATCCCCAAACGGGAGCTAACTCTTCGCCAATTGACGGAAACAACTACGCAAATAAAAATATACGACGCCCAAGGCGAAGATCTGAAAGTGTACGCTAGCACCCTACTGGGTTTTACAAGCATCAAGCATGCCATTTTAAAAATTATTGGGGTGCTGATCTACACTAAACAAGATCGTTAACTAGATGATTAGGGTTTGAAGTTTGATATCTATGTAAACTATAAGAAGTGAAGATGGCTATACCCTCGTAGATCGAGTCCTTCACTTCATATGCTTCGTGTAGTAGTCCCTTGACTCCCCTAGGCTCCACTTGAGGGTTTGGACGAGCTTCCTCTGATGACCTTCGTGCCGAAGATGATCCACGCGATGTCCCTCCAACTCAAGCTAACTCTACACTAAACTCTTTGGTATAGGAAACACGCTACACTCGATCGCTAGTCAAGTGTAGGATGGTGAAGTAAGGGATATGAAAGCTCACAAGTTTGTGTTCAAGCTTCATGGTTCACATCACATGTGAGGGTTGAAGCTTGAACCATGATAATGAGGATGAAGAAGAAGCTAGAGAGTATATGGGAGCAACTAAAGAAAAATGGCTAAGTGTTGGAATGAATTGTGAATGGCAACCCTTGACCCTCACTCATTCAAGCATAGAATTATTGCAATATAAAATTGAAACCATACTTGAATAGTGAGTCAAGATGAATAAACAAACAATAAAGCCCATGCCTTCAGCCATGCTTCCAAAGTCTCCACATTTTCCACTTCATTTCTATTTTCACAAAAAATAGAATTTCATGCCATGCTTCATGATATATATATATATATATATCATATATATTAATATATATATTATGAAGAATAATTAGTGAGCTAATAATATTAGTTAAGATATAATTATATCACATTATTAAATCAACACTTGATTTAATAATCTGGTTGTATCACATATAACCGACTAATATCATTTATCTGTATATCACATTATCAAATCAACACTTGATTCGATAATCTGGTTATATCACATATAACCGAATTTGATAACAGATAACTACCAAATTACAATACGGTATCACATATTCATGTTTAATCTGGCCCACGCACATATCACATATGTGTCCTACTTCATTTCGTTTGAACCAGGGAACTTCTTTGTGGGACTCTAAAGACTCGTCAATACGCCAGCAATAGGTGATGATCACATCAGTTACCCACAAGCCGTCAGCAGTACTAGCTGGACGTAACGGCTACCCGGGTATTGAGCAATATGAAGATCAACAAGCAAGCTTGTCCATACTCTCCATGAAGCCTATCAGTAACACTACCGTACAGTCCGGTCTCTTCGTCTGATATGTCGCATATCATGCCTAGGGGTGGTAAACGTCAGACCCCAGTAACGTGATAAGTCATGCCGATGTCTGGCCTATAACAGTTCGAGAAACTACTGATAACTCCTATCAGTAAATCACAGCAGCAGTCCTGGCCAGGGACTTCCAATTATAGCCAATCGAGCATAGAGAAACATCAACCCCCAATACCGGGAGAGACGAAACCCCTCCTATCGCTCATTGCCTCCATATGACTCGGGACTATACCCAAAATCCACCTGTTTGCACAACTCCTCTTTAGCGTGGTAGGGAAAAAATCAAATCACAGTAGGAGCTACACAAGACTCTATGACTATCTCAGGTCTACAGACTAACCTGTACCAGTGTCATCAGAGGACTGCTATCTGACGATAGGTATACTACCAACTAAGAGTCCTTAGCGAGTCCAATGAGCACCTGTGTACAATTTTTGATGTCACACACCAATGGTTGTGGTTTCAACCATCGCCCTCTAAGGGACAACAAACGTACACACTAATCTACTCTGGAATATCGATGCCCTAGTCTCGATATTCTCTCGACTAGGAACTGATTAAAAGATGTACTTTTGGACCACCCTGGCCCCACTAGTATGATCTCATCATAATCCTGGTAGTCAAGTACATATCCTAAGGGCTTTATCAACATGTAAGAGACAGACAGTATAAAGATACTCGTCTACATGTTTAGATAAATGTAACCAAATAGCATATTATCATGTCGAGCAAGAAAGTCCTATATATATATATATATATATGTGTGTGTGTGTGTGTGTGTGTGTGTGTGTGTGTGTCCAAGAAACCACTATATCAACAATAATATCCTCTAGAGCATACATATTCCTAACAAGATCAAACACAGAAAAGAAAGTAAAGAAACAAACACGTCATCAAACCCAGAATAAATAATAATACACACATCACGCTCTAAGTCTGAAAGAATATACAAGTCCGTGGTTTCTAAGTCTACCAAATATACATAGTCTGGTTGATGGAGCTTTTAGCTAGATTACAACTGATAAATTTATACAAATGGTGATCACGATCCAAAGTGTACCCTACCTACCAATGTAAATCACCCAGGAGAAAGCTATGTGCCAGCAAGCCGCTACTAATCTGAGCGGTCGATCTTGCAAGAAAACTATGGCACAACGGGGCTGAGTTGCCAACTCATGAGTAGAAGATATCAGTAGGTAGAAATCGAATGTATAATGATCTCCTAGGTCATATTGTAATAACATAATATCATATCATGTGGTATCTAGGGTGATCATGTATACATAAGTGTAATAATAATAACATGCCTTTATCAATATATAATACCAAGTCATCTGTGTTATACGTATGTATATACGTGTATCATCCAACGTGTGTCCATCAACGACACATCAAATCATCATAAAACCTGAGTGCCCAGCATCGACACTCGAAATCATTATAAAATCCGTGTCCAGCATCGACACGTAAATCATCATATCTCAGGCACCGTCTCATCAGATCGGTCCTCATATCCATCCGTCTTATATCACTCCGGTCGGTATCCTCTGAATATCCGCTGAGTCCAATACTGTCACCGGTAGGTAGTATTCCCCTGCCGGGCTCAACGCCTTTCTATACGATCTTCTTCCCCCGGGGTACTGTGCCAGGTCCACTATGTACTCGTAGACGGTGACTCCTCACTTCTCCAATCGGGTAATCATCATAGCTCAGCACCGAGAAAACTCATGGTGGACGTAGAAATATCATATTAGGAGAAACCGCGTTTTTAAAACAGTCATAAGACTTTAAAAATTCATTCGCGGTTTCTCAAATCCAGAAATCTCACAAAAACAGAATCTCATAAGCATATAACCATAATGGTACAGTAAGTACAAGCACAGAACAGTACTGTAAAGTATAGCAAGTGTTTTTCATGTAAGCATATCGTGTAACTAGGTAAGGAAGTGCAATATCTGAACTAGCATGTGCAGTAATAAGTACTAAACAATAACTATAATTCTACAAGTTAGAAAACAATACGGCAACATAGCAATTTCTAATGTGTACATGGCATGGCAATTATCGATGATGTGTGTGTGAACCGGCGAGTAGGTGTACGTACAACATGCGCATCATCGGTAATGGTGCACGTGTCCTAGCAGACAAAGTCATAATAGGGTAAGTACACGGAGAGTGGGATATATATGTCGCAAAGGAAAATAGTACGAGTGTCTGCAGAAATAAGATATCGTAGCGTGAACAGTATAAAATACGTAACCATGTATAAGCCATACAGTTAAAGTTAAAATAGTATGAATTTTTGTTTTTGAAATTAAGGGCTACGATATTTTAGAAGGAGATACCATTTGAAAATCCGTAGCATTCCATAAAGTTATCATTTAAAAGTGCCTAACAATTCGTTAGTTTTGAAAATAGGTATGACTATAAATATATCCTAATATCTACCTAACGGTCTTAATCAATATTTCTCGAGTCAATATATATATGTCGGCGATCCATCCTCATCATATCATGTACAATATAACTCATCATACGATATTATCAATCAATAGTACGAAGCTATAGTCAAGCACATCACCTCGTCTCATTTCATCATATATATCATCTCATGTCATATCTTAGCACATATATACATCGACTCGTGTCATTTTATTCCATCATATCCTCATCTCATTATATCATCTCGTAATTATCCTCATGGTTATATATATATATATATATATATATATATATATATATATATGCGTATAAACCTATGACTTATACACTAAGAAAACTAGAACTAGGGATTTACCCTCCTACACGTACACTACTATGGTTTATAGTATCCCAGAACCCTATTAGCTATCTAAACTATCTATATATATAATGTATCTCTAATATCCTAGTACTATGGTTGCGGGGGTGCTATACGCCATCTACCCGATTTCCCCCGTAGATAGACATCTACCTACCTACCATTCTCGCTCCAGCCGAAGTCGATGAACGCTTTATTCTCTTTCGTCGCCCCAAAAGTTCATGCTAATGTACCTACAAGTCAACGCATATCGCATCGAAATCAAAATCAATTCCTGAAAACCAATACAGAAAGAGAAACGTGCATAGGTTAGAACCTATGCTCCACGCATGCAAGAACAACAAAACAATCCCCGGCGTTGACGTACGAACATCAAGCGGCCGAATCAAAACACCAATATCAAAACCCAAGTTTTCAAAAGTCGCAAAACGAATTAGAAACTTAGCAAAACACTCCCAGATTCTACCTAAAGTGAAATTAGACCATTTTGCATATAGGGTAGGTCTAGTCATCATATGTGTGTGCTATAGAACAAAACCTAAACCCTAACTCCTATATCGGGCCGCAATTTACGGCCAAAAAGATTAAATCGGGGGCCAAGAAAGGGAAGTGTGGGCTCGGGCTTCTGGAGTGACTTCTTATTTGCCTGCACATCCCACTGTATCTGCAATGAAATTTTCAGAGTCCCCAATTCATCCCAGATTCTAATTGATCACCATATTTCATAAAAAACCGATATCGGAAAATTCTAAGTTCGTCGAATCCGAGAACTTCTCCACTATATCACCCTCACTTATCACAAATGGTCTTGTATGTACTCCCTAAACCCTCTACTAAGCACTACTAAAAGTTTTACCTACTAACCCTCACCCTAGAATTTTCCAAGATCACCAAAACTTAAACTTTTTAACTCTAAATTAAGACTTGAGGTTAGGAAACTAAACACTTGAACAAAGGTGAGTATTTTACCTCAAAGGAGCACATCAAGAAAATTCCTAGATGGTCCAAAGTGCTCGAAACTCTAACTTGATTCCACCATGTGGTGTAGGATGAGGTTATGGACATTTTTTTGTGAAGGCAGTGTGAGGTTTTGATGGAGTTTTGGGGGTGGTGCATGGTAGTAGAAGAGGTGGAGGAAGGTGAGGAAGGAGGAGATGAAGAGGAGGGAGGTGAAGAAAAGCAAGTGGGGAAAAAGGATGGTTATAAAACCATACTCTCTCTCTCACTCTCTCTCCTCATAAATCTTGGACAAATCATGTTTTCTCTCTCTTTCCATTTTTCTTTTCTTTTCTTTTTCTTTAAAACAAAATAACAACAGACTAAAATGACACCATGCATGAAACAAAATACAATGTGTCATGACACATTAGACACGCTTAACAAAAATGGATTCGGCTTAATGTATAATTAGTAATATACTAATCAAGTTTAACATAAAGTAGTATATAAATAATTTTATAATAATTAATAAAAACCCAAATCCAATAAATACTTTCATATTTAATAATTCATATTAATTTCCAAATATTTTCTAAAATATAGGTAAATAATTATACTATTCTATAAAGACTCAAATCCATACTTGCATATTTTTTTGTGAAATTTATTATTTTATTATTTAAATTCCATAAATATTATTTATATTTTCTGAAATGTCATACTAACGCTAGGAGGTAGTTGTGAAGAAGAAGGGCATGCCGCAGACTGCTGGTGTGAAAAATTCTGTGCACCAGATCACGGGAGGGGCCTATTCCAGGCCAGCTTTCAATGGACCATCTCGGAGGCCAGGAGGTTCGTTTGACAACAACAGACCAGACTTTTTCATATACTACAAAAGAATAGGGCATCTTGTGAAGAATTATCGTAGGGCGAACAACTTGTGCCTGATCTATGGGTCTTCTACTCACGCCATCGGAGTATGCCCCCAGAACCGAGGACATAACAATCCTCCAGCTAGATCGGCAATCCAAGCTCCTCCTACCCATTTAGCTCTTCTAGCTCCAGCTCTCCGCACCCAGACCGCTCAACCCCAACGCCGAGCATTTAACCAGGCACAGAGAAAAGTGCCGCGACGCCAAGCATTCACTATGTCGGTCGAAGAAGCCGAAGCCACGGGTCAGGTTATCACTGGTAAATCCTTACCCTATTTTCTTTCAAGTCATTTCAATTCATAGCCATCTTATATTTGTTATACTTAAACATATCCCACACGACTTATGTACAATCTTAGTAGCTTCCCTACCTTCACTCGTACTCTTCGACACTGGGGCATCACATTGCTTTATATCGCAACGGTTCGTAAGAACTCATGCGATCCCAATTAACCCACTCGTATCCAGCTGGAACGTTAGTTTAGGGAACGATGTTCTAAAACCAATCTTAGGATACGATCTATGTCCTGTGGTTTTCTGCAGTCGAGAATTCTATGCGGACTTCAAGGTGCTGGACATACCGAACTTCGACGTAGTCTTGGAAATAGACTGGCTGGGAACTTTATTCGCTACCATTGACTGTCTCCAAAGGAGGGTAGTGTTTGAAATACCAGATCATCCATTGTTCAACTTCAAAAGTGGAGGCCGGACCTTGGAGCCTAGTATTTACCGAGCAGAACCAAAGAAGGCAGAGATTATAGTATTGCAAGCGGAAGGATCAAAGTCAGAGCTAGTTCAAGAGTTCGAAAATGTATTCCCGAAAGATATATCAAGTTTGCCTCTCGATCGAGCTCTTAAATTCAGTATTGATTTGCAACCCTGCGCGCAACCAGTAATAAAAGCTCTACACCGATTAAGTCCGGATGGATTGAGGGAGATTTGTATTCAGTTGGACGAACTCCTGAAGAAAGGTTGGATCTGATCCAGTACTTCAAGTTGGGGTTCTCCGGTGCTACTGGTGAAGAAGAAGGAAGGTATCTACAGGATGTGTGTGGATTATCGAGCTCTAAACGAGGTGATAATTAAAACAAGTATTCGCTACCTCGCATCGATGACCTTTTCGATCAGTTAAGTGGATCTTGTATCTTTTCAAAATTAGATCTTCGTTCAGGATATCATCAGGTGAAGGTCAAAGAGTCCGACATTCCGAAGACAGCATTTATGACTCGTTATGGTCATTATGAATATCTTGTAATGCCATGTGGAGTGACCAATGCACCTACCATCTTTATGAACTTGATGAACCAAGTTTTTCGAGAGTACTTAGACAGATTTGTTGTTATCTTCATCGACGGCATCCTGATATATTCAAAGAATCAGAAAGAGTACGCCGAGCACTTACGGATTGTCCTGGAGACATTACGACAACATCAGCTCTACGCCATGTATAACAAGTGTGAATTTTGGCTAGATAAAGTCAGATTTCTCGGACATATCGTTTTAGGCGAAGGAATCTCTGTGGATCCAGCTAAAGTATCAGCAGTCAGCGAGTGGCCGACACCAAAAATGGTGAAAGATATAAGAAGTTTCTTGGGCTTAGCATGATACTATAGACGATTCATCGAAGGATTTTCAAAGATCGCAGCACCCCTGACCAAACTCATACATAAAGACGAGGTATTCATCTGGTCAGAAGCATATGAGAAGGCTTTTGTAGAACTCAAGTCGAGGTTAACCTATGCTCCTATCCTCGTAATACCGGATTAATATGGCGGATTCGATTTGCATTGTGATGCGTTCGGTAAAGGATTATGATGTGTTCTACACCAGTATGGAAAAGTTGTGGCTTTTGCATCATGGCAATTAAAAGTTCATGAACGCAACTATCCAACACATGATCTGGAACTGGCAGCAGCAGTTTTCGCACTCAGGATTTGGCGCCACTATATTTTGGGAGAACGAGTGGATATATACACTGACCATACAAGTCTTAAGTATGTATTTACTTAGAAGGAACTCAACATGCAGCAGAAAAGATAGCTAGAACTCATGGCGGACTTCGACATCAATATATAGTATCATCCTGGAAAGGTGAATGTAGTTCCTGATGCACTTAGTCGCCATCAAATAGCAATGAACCTCATCGCTCAATAGAAGCTACAACAAGAATTGCACTGATTGGAGATCGAAGTAGTTATACCAGGTAACACTTCATATTTGATGAACTTACACGTCCAGTCCACTCTTGTAAATCAGATCAAGGCAGCTCAAGCAAATGATGCCAAACTATAAAAGATCCGAGAAAAAGTAGAAAGTGGACTTCGAACTGACTTCATCATCCACGAAGATGGATCCTTGCGATATGGAAGCCGTTTATGCATGCTAATCGGACCTGTTCGAGAAGAGTTGATGAAAGAAGCCCACAGTTCTCCGTATTCGGTACACTCCGGTGGCACGAAGATGTACAAGGATCTACGACAACACTACTGGTGGCATGGCATGAAGCGAGAAGTAGCAAGGAGCATAGCAAAGTTTCTAGTATGTTAGCAAGTGAAGGCGGAACATCACAGAACTGCTGGTCTACTTCAGCTGTTACAAATCCTAGAATGGAAATGGCAACATATTACTATGGATTTCGTGACTGCTCTCCCTCGCAGCACGAAAGGTAACGATGCAATTTAGGTTATTGTGGATCGAATCACCAAGTCGGCTCACTTTATTCCATTCCGAGTTGGCCAGTCAAACGTTAGTAAGGAATTATATGGAGGTGAGTAAAAATCTAAAGTAAGATTTATCCTTCAAGGTGTACAATACTTGTCTTGATACTCATAAACTCATGCAGGAGATCATAAGATTACATGGGGTACTTGTTTGTATCGTCTTCGATCATGATACAAGATTCCAATCACAGTTTTGGCAGAAGCTGCAAGCAAGCCTGGGAACAAGTCTAAATTTCAGCATAGCATATCATCCACAAACGGACAGACAGTCCGAGCGAACAATTCAGATATTAGAAGATATGCTGAGAGCATGTATGTTAGATTTCGGAGGTTTGTGGGAAGATCACCTACCCCTTGTGGAGTTTTCATACAACAACGGCTATCGGGCAAGCATTGGGATGGCACTATTCGCAGCACTCTACGGACGAAAGTGTCATTCCCTTCTAAGTTGGGATGACGTTGGAGATCGTGAAATCCTTAGATCAGAGATGATCATGGCAAGATGTGGTTCGTACGATAAGGAAAAAGATGTACATAGCTTAAGACTGACAGAAGTATTGGGCATATGCAAAATGAAAATATCTGGAGTTTCAACCCGGAGAGCTTGTATTCTTGAAGATCTCTCCAAAAAGAGGAGTGATATGTTTTGGCAAGAAGGGTAAATTAAATCCAAGATACATCGGACCGTTCGACATACTCAAACGAGTTGGAGAAGTGGCGTACCGTTTAACACTGCCACCTTCATTGGAAGGAGTGCACAACGTGTTCCATATATCCTAACTACGACGATATATGAGCAACTCCAGCCATATATTTAATCACTCAAAGCTCACGGTATAGACTGATCTAACTTACGAGCAGTAACCAGTTGAGATCTTGGACCGAAAGGTGAAGACATTACGGAACAAGGAGGTGAACTTGGTTCAAGTGATGTGGAGAAAGGATTCGTCAGGAGAATCAACTTGGGAAAGAGAAGAAGATATGCGTGCACGATACCCTTACCTTTTTGAAAAATTAGTCTTTATGTTAATGTAAATTTCGAGGACGAAATTTTTATAAGTAGGGTAGAATGTAATGAATCTGAAATCCCTATACAGAATTATTTGTTTAAAATGTATAGAAAAGGTATTTCATCCTGTGTATTATAAGTTATTTTTGTTCAATAAAAGCATGAAATAACTTATAGCAAACTGGTAAAGCCTCTACACTGCTGGAACGTAGCCTGTGTGTTCGAATCCCATCAGTCCCAAAATTTTTAAAGATTTTTCTTTTTGATTTTTTAGAAGCCCAAGAGTTGCACGTGCAATTCACGGAGAAACGAAAGGTTTCAGAAAAGTCAAACATGCGCAAAGAGTAGTAAACACATATCTAAACACGTGGCACGAAATTCGAGGCAAACTACCCAAATCCGACCGTCCATTTCCCCATTATGGCCGCCGTCGACGGTCGAGATGACTCCAAAAGCCTCCATGCTTTGCCCACAAGTCCATTCAGCTCCCCTCAACTCCCCTGCACTGTTTGATTTCCCTGCAATTAAACAGAGACTATTTAATTCATCTTTTAACATCAAATTTAATCCAATTCCCCTACACTGTTTAATTCTTTCAATCCAATTTTTAATTCCCAAACCCTAAGTTCTTCACTATAAATACCACCCCATGCCCTAGCTCTTCTCCATTCTGAAATTTCTATCAAAAATTCTCTCAAACTCTCTAAGTACCAAGTGGAGTAGCAAACCAAGCTCGACGACCGAAACCTTTCTGACGACACCACGACACCCGAAGGCTTCCCCAGACTCTTTTTAACGATTTAAGCTAGTAAGTTTCCCTTCTCTCTTTATTTCATTCATGTCAAATCGTCTTCTAAAAACACATCAACAAAATGGAGTTAATTCCGATATAATGTTATTTTTTTAACATTTGTACTCCACTTTATAAGCAAAATAGGTCAAACTAACATCCTAACACCACTCTTAATCTTATGTATGTCATTTAGCTTTTAGTTTAACAACATTTTCCATGTGAAATGATAATAAAACGAAGTTTTCATACCCTGAATTTTAGTATAACCCATATTTCGATAACTAGAGTATATATCTTTAGATCATTCACGGTGTAACGACCTACCACACACGCACACTATGGTTTCGGAGCACGAGGTTCTAAACATAGGGTTTATGTAAAGAATATGTTTTACATTAAAATACCATATTTTTTCAAAACGGGTTTCTTTTAAATCGATATTTTAAATTCTTGGCAAAAACGCCTCTACAACCCTCATTACGGGACCCGCTAATGGATGGTGCGGATTATCGCACATTCTTAGGATAGTAGAGCGAGATGCAGAACTCCTCACGGAGTATTCGGTCTCGAAAGAAAATAAAAATACGGTTTTTAAGAAATATGAATTTTCTAAACAAAACTAAAACTTTGGAAAATTATATAAAACTATGAATCCGTATTTTCAATAAAAACAAATTATGAAACTATATTTTTTTAAATGAAAAATTAGAATTTTTTAATAAAACACCAACAAGTTTGCAAAAGTTGTAGTTTTCATAAATGTACCATACACTTTCAAAAAAGCTAGGTTTTATCACTAAAATACCATAATAATTAAAATACATGTTCATAAAAACTCTTAATATTATAAATCACCCTTGAGGTTTATTTTTAAACAATATTAATATATTATTCATAAAACCCTCTCGGGAATTGCAAATAATATAATTACAAAGGAAACGGCAATAATAAATATTTAAGAACTCTAGATTAATATAAGTTTAAGCGGTATCATTTCTCTTGAGCCCCAAAGAGCCAGAGAAAGTGAGTGCTTGCCTTAGGTTAGACAACTTAACGGAGTGATCAATGACAATTGTTTTTGAAAAAGACACAAATCCTGTCGTCCTTGTGCAGCAGTTACCGATTTCTCCGGAACATAAGATTTTTAACGGTTTAAATCAATTCATATGAAAAAGACCTGAACTCAAATCGAAACTCGAATCTAAACTTGAACTTGAACTCGAATCCAAACTCAAATCTAAACTTGAATTTGAACTCGAATTCAGTCTACTCGAACTAACTTGACTCGAACCAAGATTGTAATTGACATGACTTGCATTTTACTCGACTCACTCGATTTCATTCTTCACCTTTTGAAATCTATGGTTTCGATCAAGACATGTTATAACCAATCAATCAATTTAATTAAATATACTATACAATTATAAACTATTTATACTCAGGGTGTTTTGGATAGTTTCTTATGTGAATCCAACGGAGTTTTAGTAGTCCCGTATTAACCTCTTTTTTATTTTATTCGAATATCGGTTGGGTTGACTCATCTACAGCCTATAGCTCTAATGCTAACATATGAAATGGGCCCGTGTTTCCTTACTTCTGGGCCCCACTCTTGAGCTCGTGAAAACTTCTACAGTTGCGTTGACATTCACACTTGGAACTTAACGTTACCATAGTGACCATATAGAGACCTATAGTATATATTTATCCATGATCATTTACTTTTACTCGTCATATATATATATTCTACACTTGTCATTGTTTTTACTCTTTCTTTATCCTTGGAACTTACCGAGCGCTATTTCGCTGATGGGCAATCCACCCACCTTTGTTTTTTTTGGAATGTTCGTCAGATACGGTCGAGACGGAGGAAGTGGAGGCCACAGAGGAAGACTACAATCGGACTGCTACTCAGGATAGTTTAGTTTCACTTTCTATTTAGCTCATGTATGCCACATGTTTAGGCATTTTCCTTTATTGTATTTACTTTCCAGTTGAAACTCATGTTCTTGTAAATATTGAAAATAGAATGTAAATAGAAATGTTTGTTGAAAAATTTTACAGTCTCCATTTATTCTTGCATGGTGTATTATTGTTTCGATACGCTTAGTATATTTATTTAGGGAATGACCTTCTCTGGATTAATATGCCGCGAGCTTGCCACGTCACCGTTTCCGTCTACTGGGAAGCGGGGCGTAACAGGAAGAGAATTCCCGACCCATTTTCTTTACAAAGGACGGGCTCCAATCGTGCTTCTCTCGATTGAACAGCGTCTTTGATATGCTTTGTTGTCTTCAAACATTGTTTACATTCTTTGCCCTGTTTTTACCTCCATTTTGGGGTTTTCCCTTTTCGCGATAACGAATAGCGGGCTGGGGATGAAGAGCATTACAATCTACTTTCTTCGCAGATTACTGACTGAGACGTTGCGTCCTGACCTTTTCATAAATGGCCATTTTGCGGCTGTGATTGTCCCAGCTCATTTGCCAAGCTTCTTTTATTAACTTGTCAATTTGTTCATCTAGCGACGAACTTAATGTTTTTAAAGTGGGATCTCTCTGACTTGACGTCACGGCTATTTGGAAGAGCGTTTTCCGCTTCAATTGAGATCTTTACGATGCGGCAACTGTAGATCTACTCCCGTATCTTGGATCGAACATATCCGTGTCCGGTCGTCTCTATCTTCCCGTTGGGCATCTTTCACCGAGTCCCGAAAATATCCCAGATCTTTTTTGTAAAATTGGGCTTGTTGAACAATTTGTTCGAGAGGTACGCCTTATCGTCTTAACAGCTCTTTTAATCCTTCCACGTAATATCTTAGCATACGGATAGGTTGAAGCCTGTTGAGCGCAAAATCGGCACCATGCCAAATTTCTCTCTCTACTTTGGTCTCCATAGATTGGTAAAAGAGGTTCGCTTTTTCACCTCTTCTCCTGAGAGGTACGTTAAAAGTTTGCAACTCTTGTACACTGTATGTTTCAAGCACTTCAAGTTCCTTATAATGTCGAGGCGGAGCCATTATAATTTGTAGACTTTGATCTGCTCCGGTAAAGGTTTGCATTGACGGGCGGACGGAGAACACTGCATTGGCTTTGTCCTCTGAGTCACTGCCAAAGACCAAAATAGAGGTAGATGGTCCAGGCTTATTGTTTTCTTTTTGGGTTGTCTCGAGTAGACTATTTCTTCGACTTCCTCGGTATTGCTCACAAAGATCGGGATAGTGGCGACGGTTTTCTGCTTATTCTCTAGCTTGTGGCATCTTTCAGTATCCTCAAAATCTGGTAGGAAGTACTTTGCGTATTCGTATTTCTGGACTTCGTTTATGGAGAACGGATTTAGCTCTCCCGTGATCATGTACTCCGAGCTATCCTTTAAATACTTCATACACTGATGTTGTATAGAAGGGATGACGTTGCACTCGTATAACCAAGGCCTGCCGAGCAAAGAGTTATAGCAAGTCTTGGCGTCAATGACATGAAATTTGATGCCAGTGATGAGCAGTTCGAATCGTAGCGTTAATGTTATGGACCCAAGCGTTCATGACGACTGTGAGTTAAACCCGGCGATGGTAATTTTATCTCGGGCAAGGTGCTGAACGTTCATGCAAATTTCCTTCAGCACTCTCATGTTAAGAAGGTTAACAGAGGATCTGTTGTCGACTAAGATTTTCTCTATCCTGACGTCGTGATAGTACCCAGTGACGTATAACGGGCGATTATGTTCACACGTACCGAGGAGTAGAACTTCATCGCTGAATGTAATATCGACTGTGTGGACCTCTGCTATTTCATCTTTTATCTTCTTCTCTGCGAGAAAAGCATAGAACTGATCGGGCTCTTGTAATGCCTTGATCAGGGAATCTCGTACCTCTTTGGACAGGAGGAGAGCATACAATATTCTTGGTTGTGAGGGTATTTTTCTCAGATGTGCCAGGACGTTGTAATCCACCTTGTTTTTCTTAGGCGGGTCATCTGTGATGAGCTCTTTTACCACTCCGTCATCGAAGGCAATTTCCTCAGGGATTTTCCCTTTCCCTTTGTCTTTTTTATTTGAACCTTTGTTTGTAGGTCCGAGGTTCTTCTCGGGCAGCGTGTGGTTATGCTACTGAATATTCCCTCAGTTCTTCTCCTCATCTTCTTTTTAGAAGGCAGAGTCTTTGAAGAGAGGGTTGAGTGGTGTTTCATCCTCAGAATCGCTCCCGAATGTATGAACTGAAGGTTTTCCTCCATCCGAACTAGTACCAACCATATGACAGTTGCCAGTTATTTCTTCATGCACGTTCTTCCTACTATTTTGCTGTCGATGAGCGCGAGCTTCACGCTTCATCCTCTTGAAGTTTTTTTGATGGGCAACGTATCCTTTCCACCACTTCTTGAAGGCACTGCATTCCTCGATGGGGTGGATGACCCTCCGATGATATAGGAAGTAGTTTGGATGTGATTCTTCTCCATCGAGGCATATGATCCCGGATGTGTTCTTTATGAGAGGAAGCTGCTTCATCCCCATTGACTGAGTTTTAGCGAACCGCATTTCTGTTTTGATTCTGCTCTTATTTATTGCAGGTGTGTTTTAGTTTGGTTGGAGTACTTTATGACCCGTCCTCACCGCAGTTTCTTTATCCAGATGCTGATGCTTAGCCTTTTCATATATGGTTGTCTTGTATTTTTTGTAAACTTTGCTTTTTTGAAAGGGTTCGTTTAACAGCCTCTCAATCGGGTCTTCTTCTAGCAGTTACGGATATTTTAGCGCCGGTTTTGCCCCCAGTTCCTCTGTGTTGTTTTCTGACGCTGAGAGAGCCTCTTTGTCATATAATGACGAATGGGAGACCATGTGGCAACTTGCTACACGGTCTTCAACGTCTTCTGATGAGTCATTTCCCTCATCATTGTCACTGTATTCACCCTTAAGAATATGCTTGATGAATTCTTCAAGTGTGATGAGTGTCCGTGCCTTTGGTTATACTTCTCCAGTGCATTTATGTATTTTTGTATATCTGTGCGCTTGTCGTCATACTCGACAGGCTGCACAGGCTTCTTGGTCTTCTGCTTTTTCTTCGAAGACTTCAAAAACTTGATTTGGGGGTTTTCCCCTCATCAACAATTTTCGGTGCGGGATGAGATTTTAGCATCACTTCGATTATTTCGGGTTCAAGTGGGATTTTCCACCTGACTGCTGAACATACTTGTAGATCCTTCAGCATTCTTTTTGTTTTTGCTGAAAGAACGACTTCCCATGGAGTTTCTTCCACAAGTGAGCATGATGCCCCTTGCGCATCCACCTTTTTTGGGAGTGTGCTTCTGGGGTGGGTTTACCTTCCAGTTATCAGACAATGTGAATTTCCCTTGTTGATACTGGTTCTCGACCCAATTTTTGAAGACGTAGCAATCTTCAATTGGGTGGCTTACTATTATGTGATAGGAACAGTAATTAGGGTTGTTGACGTCGCCAGGCTGTGCTAGACGCCGCGGATCTGGGAATGTGATGAGCTTATTACGCATTGCCAATTTGAACAGTCTCCTCGTCTTGTCACGCGGAAACGAGTAAGCGTGTCCTAGCCTTTCTTCCAAGGACGGGCGCAGACGCGCGTTGTTTTGGCGAATAGCCAGTTTGGGCTGCTTGGCTGTTGTTGCGTATTAGCGATGAAGGCCGCTTTTCCTTTACCCTTAGTATTTCGAAGGTTCTTATTTGAGGAGAAAGTCCTATGGCCCTTCCGGTCCATTTGGCCCAGTTTATCTATCAAAGCCTGAAAGGTTATGGCATGAAGAACGTCATAAACTGAGACACAGTCGTTTGAGGATCAAGGGTCCAGATGAACATGCCCACGGCAGGAGACTCTTCAATACGTTGTTCGCACTTAGACCATAGGTTCCGCCACCGGATCACCTATTGGGCCTATGTTTCTTCCGGCTTTACCCTGGCATTGATTAATGCTGTGATCGAAGTGCGTTCGCTCGCCCTGGCGAACCGCTGTGTGAACAGCTGCTCTATTTCTGCGAATGTTTTCATGGAGTCATTTGGGAGCTCCGAGTACCATTCGAAGGCTGTTTCTGACAAGCTGCTGCGAACTGGCGAAGCAACAGTTTGTCATCATCTCCAGTGTTGCCGCACAGAGCTCTAAATTACGCGAAGTGTTGGTGAGGGTTGCCTATTCCTTTGTAGACATGGAACTTGGGGATCGTATATCCCAGCGGGTATTTGATTTGATCATACCATCCTGGATATGGTCGCCCAGTTTTGAAAATTTGGCCGGCAGCTTCATTAGCTTAGTGAGCTCTTATTTATTGAGCAATGTAATCATCTAGGGCGGCTTTGGAAATCGTTTCTTCTTTGGCCGTTGATAAGGACAGAGGAGGGTTTGATGTTTTCCCTCTATCATCCTCGATGATTATTGGCAGATCTTCGGCCGGGGGTTCTGATTGGATCATCATTCCAACCATGTCTTGATACAAGAGAGCCATCTGCTTTATGTTAGCAGCTTGCTCATCGGCTTCTTTACCCTTTCTCTCGAGCACCCTTCGCAGGAACTCTGTATAGGTCTCTTGCTCTTGGCGTTGTTCGACCTCTTTATCCGGACTTTCTTTCTGTCCGGTAAGTGCCGCCATTTTGGTCAGCATTTTCTAGAGCTTTTGCTGTTGCTCCTGAGCCTTAGTCAGCGATCGGGTTTGCGGTCAATGGCTCACGGAGGCATGACTTTCCTATTTTCCTGAAGCTATGCAGACCGTATGTACGGTTATGCCCCCAGACTTAGGGCATTTAGATCCATCGCTTTTACAATTTGGCGTGGGAGGTATAGTTTTCTCCAGCCTCGTCCTTTTATGAGAGATTGGAGTTGAAGGAGCCGTTGTAACAGACACCTTTATAGGAAAAGTCCCCTGTTGTATGGCAGAGGAGTGGTCTTTTTCTTGTCGGACCTTCGATTTATTTGGTCGACGAGAGTAGTTTTTATCAATTATAGAGTCTTGGACTTTTCACCAGAGCTTATAAATTTGCGAGGAGAGCCGCTGATAAGGCCGCTCCGGTTTTTCCTGCATTGTAACTTTTGGAGGTGGGGGAGATTTTTTTAGCACCACCGTTGGGGAGTTTTTATGTACCCTCCTAAGCGGTTCAAAACTTTTCCCAGTTGGAACAACAACATCAACCTCCACCATTGGAGCTCGTGGGGTGATTCCAGAAGGGGAGTTGCCCCCAACCGGTCTTATTCGGCGCCAGTGGCGACGTCGAGCGTGCCTTGCTGAAGGGACCGTCATAGTTTTAGAAGCGGCTTTATCATGCTCCCGGCTTTGCTGAGGGGTTTCAATCGGTGTCAGCCTGTTGAAGACCGATGTCCTTAATAGATTTTGAGGAGTCCCGGCCAATCTTTCGAAGACCGACCGTCTGATGGGGGAAGCACCTTTGCTGGCTTCATCTGTAGCAGGCGTAGGGAGGGCTAGCCTTTTTGGAGTAGCTCATTCTGGAATCATAGGCTTCTTTACGAGCCCGTTTGAGTTCTTGCTCAGCCTGTTGAAGACTGAGACGCCAGAGTTTGACGGTTTGCTGATGGGGGCTCGTGGTTGCCAGTCGATCAAAAACCGATCTTCTCGAAGCTTCTTCTTGCGGCGTTGAAATACCGAAACTCACAGGTAGGTGCATGGTCCTGAAGACCGGCCCAGTAGTGACTTGTGTGACCTGCGCCATCGGCATTAAGAAAATAGAGGTCGTGTTGGGCCCATAGGTCACTCCTCCCGTTGGGGTGGAGCGGGAGTTACTATTGTATGAGCTGCAGTTGAGGGCCATTGATTTTCTGCACAGGAGCAAGACACCAAGTTTTAGTACCTTGAATCCAACGAAAACCATAGCGAACTGCGATTTTAGTCGTGAAACACGACACACGAAGTGTGAAGTAGACAGAGGAAAATGTCCCACTGAGCGTGTCAGAATCTGTTTACCGCCGAAAATAGAGACGAACTAGGATAGATCGCCTTGCCGGAATTTGGGGGCAGATGCTATTTGGGCATATCCATCTACCTCACCGAAAATACCAAGTTGATTTAAGGCACGGTATATCGGAGGTTTGGATAGATGCGACCGTTGTAGCAGATTTTATCAGATCCCCTCTTATTTGTGAGGGGTTTTTTTTATTGTGGGGACGTTCTTCCCTGCAGGCACAAGCCCCTGTAGTTAATTACGTTATCGTGTTGCGATAATCATTTTCTCCTTCTCTAGTAGTTGTCATGCCCTGCTTCCCAAAATACGGGATACGAGGGGTGACTAGGCCAGCCATGCTCCTACGGTCAGGGAATAATCCCGCCATAGTCACACTTAGGCTTCCAGTATTACATGGTAGTCTGTAAATAGTACTTAAGTAAAGGAAAATCACAGTTCACAACTTTATTACATTGCAAATAAAAGAATTCGAGATATATTTATTTTGCCGAATAAAATAACTAACCAACAAAACAAGTGTTGAAAGCAAAAGAAATAGCGCTGGTGATGCAGTCTAGACCTCCGCGATCTTGAATGACAGGTCCTGCTCCTGGGCTGGATCCACTTCATCCTCTGAGCATGCACACTCAGGTCGTCAGGGCGACACATATAACAATAATTATATAAAGGCATGAAATGTTATTAAACACAAGAAGTACCACAGTATGCAGAACAAGAGTATAATAAACATCAACTAAATATGAATAGTGCAATATGGGTATCATGTCAGTAAGCTAGGCAATGCGTATGTCACTACTTATCGGTCACTAAGTCAATGAAATTAAATGGTGGAAAGGATGCTCGTGTTTAACAAGGGTCTCGTGCATGCCTGAGACTACGGTCCGCAGTGCTCAGGACATAACCCTGTCAGCCGTGCCGCTATGCCCACGACCTAAAGTATATATATATATATATATATATATATATATATATATAGCGAATGATCATCCTCTAAATTACTGTACCTCGCTAAATACGAGTTCAATTCCACCTTGATTTCCCCATTCCCCGGGTTATAGTATGCATTCAGGTATTAGATAGGTTGTGAACAAATGCGTATCAATGTCACTTTCAATCACTTTTCCACTTATCAATATCACTGTCGTATTTGCCACAAAACAATCACTAACACTAAGATACCGACAATTCAAAACAGTCGCTAGGTCTCAATGTGAATGATCACTATGCAACAGGTATAAAGCAAACACGAAAAATAGGCAGAAATGCACTAAACAAGTATTCACTATTCTACGACGACCAATGCCATACAAATTACAAAATTTACGATAAATCATACGCATAGAATCGACCAAAATAATATAAAGGACGTATGAAGCACACTTGATTATATAATCAGTAAAATTTATTTCATGTCAATCGGAAATCAGGTTAGGGAATTATCATCACTTTAAGGTAGCGACCGATTGCTGGAATTCCGGTTTCATAACTGGAAGTGAAACTTCACGCGCATTTTATTAGTGATTGTGTTTAGATTCAGGTGTTTCCCCAGTTGAATTAAATATATTTCTATCTGTTAAGTTTCCAACGCATCAAACGGATTATCATTATCATTTAAGTATTAGAAGTTATGTCCCGTTTAATGTGACGGTGTAAGAAACGTTACTGCAGAAACTGCAGAACACAACGACGCTCTAAAATACAAATTAAATATCAAACGACGGTGAAACAGCACGGGACCAGATTCATGTGTTATATAACTAAATTATCTACGCGTCCATATGGGGCTCCGTGCATTTTCAGTTTAAATAAGAGGTTTGCATGTGTTGAAAGTCAGGTATCCAAGCGAAATGCTGCCCCGGACTGCAGTCCAGTGCCGCATTCGCAGCCAATTATTGTTACAGAAATCTACAAACGTCAAGACTTAAACTATTGATGTTTATAGGTTATCGAGTCATATTCGATATTTTCCATAGAACGTTACGTTCCAACCTATATTGAATTTACAATGATTTTAATGAGGTAGCCTGCGCGGTAAAATTCAGATTTTGTGTCGTCTTTAGGGGGCGACGTTACATGATTTTAAACACGAGACTTTTAACGCAAAACCTTACACAACATTCACTAATCAGTAAGGGATTCGACGATCACAAAACATGGGCACTTTAACCAGATATTTCATTCGTGTATCACTTCGAACTTAGAATTTAGTACGAGTATCGATCGTCGTCAGTTTTATCGAGAAGATTATAACCATTAATTCAAGTAAATTATAAGTGATATCATTACGGTTGACAGACCCGAATTTGGTTCAATTCAATACAATTAACTCAATGGTTTGCTAACAATTCCATTATAATTTACGATATATATATATATATATATATATATATATATATATATATATATATAAACACTCTCACACACACACACGTACGATTAAATCTTTAACTTGATTATTTAATCTAACCGGTAAATTAGCATGATTAGAAAGTGAAGAATTTTCACTTGCTTTTCGCAAAAGTGGCAAAGCAGCGACGACGATGGCGGGAACAGCACGGGCAGCGAGAAGGACCGCAAAGAGCATGAGCTGCACGGCTAGGTTTGAGCTCGGCTAGGGCTTAGGTTAGGCTCTGGCTCTGTGCTGCTGTGGTGGCGATGTCGGAGCTTGATGTTGCCTGTTGGAGCTTGTTGGTAGAGGGGATGGCGATGGCATCGGCGTTAACGTCGTCAACGATGGCTGTTACGGCAACTGCAACCAGGTGTTCGATGAAATGACGGCTGTTTGGAGAAGAAGGGGGAGAGGCTCGGCTGCTGGAGATGGTGGTGGTGATGTTGGGGAGCTCGGACGATGGAGGAGCTGCTCGGACGATAGAGATACTCGGAGCTGGGAGCTCAGAGACGGTGTGCAGGGGAGGAGCTCGGTCGTTGAGGAAGGGGAGGAAAGGAGGACACGGAGGTCGAGCTCGTCGGTGAGGTGGAGCTGGTGGTGGCTGCGGCGATGGGCGTAGGGCTCGGCGGGCCGTCGGTTGGTTCCTGGTGGCGGTGCGCTCGAGTTGAAGGGGGAGGAGCGGGGGTTGGCTGGGGAGCTCGAAGGCGTCGGTGACGATGAGTGAGGGAGAGGGAGAACGAGAGAGAGAGAGAGAGAAAGAGAGAGAGGAAAACAAGAGAGATCGAGAGATAGCGAAGTAGGGAAAAGACTTGGTCGTGGAGTGGCGGAGCGGGTCTCGCTGCGACGGTCGCGTGGAGGGGGCTGTAGGAGGAGCGTGGGTCGTCGGGTGAGCGCGGGTCATGGGGAAGTGGGTGCGATCATCTCGGCGCGAGAAGAGGGCGTGGGCGCGGGAAGCGGGGAGACGTTGGAGAAGAACGAGCGGGAAAAGAGAACGAGCGGGGGAGGAAGAAGGTGAGGCGGGTCGAGTCAGGTCGGGTCGGGTACGAGTAGTCTTAGGTTTTATATAGTTTAAGTTTAGGAATAATTAAAATAAAATAATAAAATATAATAAAATATATATAAAAACGAAAAAAAATTGGAATAAAATCTGGAAAAATACGGAAAAATTATATTCGGAACTGGGGATTTACATCATACCCTCCTTACAAAAATTTTGTCCTCGAAATTAAAGTGAAAACAATGAACAACAGCACTACACAAACAGATGCGGGAAACGTGCACGGACGTCCTCCTCGCGTTCGCAGGTAGACTCCCCTGGAGAACGACTTCCCCAAGAAACTCGAACTAGGGGAATGGCTTTGTTCTTCAGCACTTTTTCCCGACAATCGAGAATGGTGGTGGGCTGCTCCTCGTAAGACAGATTGGTGCCCGAAGTTAATTCTGAATGGTCCAGAACATGGCTGTCATCCTGAATGTAGCGCCTCAACTGAGAAACATGGAAAGTACTGTGCACACCACCTAGCGATGGAGGCAAGGCAAGTCGATAGGCCACATCTCCTACTCACTCCAGCACCTCAAAAGGTCCGATAAATCGGGGACTGAGTTTCCCCTGACCTCCAAACCTGATAACACCGCGGGTAGGAGAAATCTTCAGAAAATGGATTGCCCAGTTATCGAGTCGAGCACTTCCACGATGAGGCTAAAATCTTAGCGCTTCGATGCAACCTAGACATATTATTGGAAAAAAGAGATCGGACGCAAATCAGGATGGCCGCATATCTGCAGCAGACCGTCCGCTACTACAACGCTCGGGTTAAATATCGAGGCTTCAAGACAACCTACGACGAAACGAATTAATAGACCAAGTGAAGCTACACAAGTTCTCCCCAAAGTGGGACGGGCCATTCCTCGTGACAGAGACATTGACCGGCGGAGCCTACCGTCTCCAGGACTCCTGGGGACGTGATTTTCCTCGGTCATATAATGCCGAAAAGCTTAAGTTCTATAGATGAACTTGTATCCTTTCGAGTAAAAAAATCCCCTTTTGTGTCGACTAAAATTTCTAAGCTAAGCTTTCACGCGAGTAGATTCCTGCTCCACTCTGAGGCCGGCATATAGTCCCCTATCCGCCGCCCTCACTCAAAACAGGAACTCTCCTACCTGACAAAATACGGACCCTATAGCATCTGGCCACAGCCTGGCCCAGAAGCAGCAAAGGTGTCCTAGGACGAGTACCCAGGCGCGCTCAAAGAGTAACCGACCTATGCCTAGCTCTGCCTTTCCTACCCCAGCTTCGAGGTAAGGGTTAGAAGAAAAGCACTGGTCCACTTATGCTTCGAAAAGCAAACAAAGAGGTTTGATGTTCTGTAATCAAGGGCAAAGAAAGGTCTTTAAGCCAAAAAAATTTTATTAAGAATTTATTAGGAGGTATTCTCGGCTCCTCATCCTTACAAAGCAAAGGAAAACACACATAAACCCTAAATTATTACAACAAAGGGGAAGTGGGTTAAGAAAACATTGACGATGATACTCGAAGGAGAGTTCCTCCAACCGAGCCCAAGCGACCTCCGCCCGCTCCCTCTGTCGGTATCTATGGACCCCAGAAGCTACGAATTCACCGGGGGCTCCCGCCTCCGAACACGACGCCACAACCAACCACTGCTGGAAACATTCGAGAAGAATATCCGTTGAGCGATCCCGCCTGCTCTTCGAGATCAGACCCAGCTCGTGGGCCGTGCACATCTTGTCGAACGCCTCCTCCATTGCCTATGTGGACAGGGCCTTATAAGGACCCGGGGAAGACCTCCATATCGCATAGATAAGCACCCGCAGGAGAGGAGATCGACAGGGTAGTAGATGCCCACAGTGACCCCCCAGAAAATTTATCACGGACTCATACGTTGCCTCGGAACAATCAAGTCTATAGAAATACACGTTGTCTAGAGATACGATCTCTCGGATGGTTTACGCGCGACCCGTCATCAGGAAGAGACGAAACAGCCAGATGGAAATCAACGTGGATGCCTGAAGGGGGGCCATGCCTTTCCTATTTATAGCCTCAACAAAAGTCTTCCAAAGATAGAGATCTTCCCACACCACTATGCAAATCATAGAGTATCGCATCTTCCCGATAAGGCGCGGCCATGTGGCATCCGGTTACTGGCCCGCTCCCTCCCATGCAAGTTAAAGAAGGTTGAAAGACATCTTTAAGAAATCCTAAAAATTAAGGAGGCTAAGAGATGGAAGCCCTCATCACGAGGCGGCCAAGTAGTTTCCTGCTTGGCTCATCCGTGGGGGGCAGCGTCCTGCCCTGCTACGCCTCGGATCCAAAGTGCTCATCACGAGGTGTTTTTCTTGACGTTCGCAACTCCCACAATACCTGAGGCAGTTCCTCGACCCAGCTTCCATGTCTTCCCTCCAAGAGGGCTCTGAGCCTACGGATGACGTCTCTGTTTGCTATTTCAGCTTGCCCGTTGCATTGGGGATGCGCGATCATAGAGAACTTCATCAATATGTGATAGTCGTTGCAGAATCCTCCGACTTTGTCATTTTCGAAGTTGGTTCCGTAGTCGGTGATGATACACATCGGGATTCCGACTCGAGAAATTATATTATTTTGCAGGAATTTTATCATAGAGGTGGCATCCTGTTTTTTTATTGTCACGGCTTCTATCCATTTTGTAAAGTAGTTTATGGCGACAAGGATGTATTTATGTCCACTCGTGCCGGTATGGAGCTGACCAACCATATCCATCCTCCACTGTGCAAATGGCCAAGGGGAACTTAGTGGTGTTAATTCAGTAACTGGGAGCCGAGGGATGCTGCCAAAGAGTTGGCAGTTCTTACAACTTCTTACCAGCTTTCCTGCATTTTGGTGTATTGTCGGCCAGTAATACCCTTGCAGCAGTGTCTTTTGAACTAGTCTGCAAGCTCCCTGATGTGCTCTTCCGACCCTTTTATGTATCTCTCATAAGACATAGTCTACTTCGTCGGGATCGACGCATTGGAGTAGAGGTTGGGTATACAACTTTTTTTATAGGTTTCCTTTGCTCCACACGAAGTGGCGCGCTTTCATTTGGAGTCGGCGAGCCTCGACCCGGTCCTCAGGGAGTACTTCGCCCTGTAGGAATTCTACAATGTGTATTCTCCAATCCGTGATATCCCCTTAGGTCGTGTAGATCTGGTGCGTTACCTCTTCATCTTCCATACTGGGTCATAGCAGGACTTTGAAGAGAATGTTTCTTTTGTGATTGGCTGAATAAGAAAAGGCGAGTTTGCTTAACTCGTCGGCCTCGGCGTTCATGCTTCTGGGAATCTATTCCACTTGGACCTCGTCAAAATTTCTCCGAAGTGTTTTTACCTCCTCCAGGTATTTCATCATTAGTGGTTCCCGGGCTTCAAAACATCCGATCACCTAGCCTACGACTTGCATGGAGTCGCTGCTGATCCTGATCGTCTTTAGCCCTACCCAGGAGGCGATTCATAGCCTGGCTAATAAGGCCTTGTATTTTGCTGCATTGTTCGATATTTTAAAGCCAGGTATCAAAGAGTACTCCATCTCTACCTTATTCGTACCACGGATGATTAACCTAGCCCTACTCCCTTCTTCTGTGGAGGAGCCGTCCACATAGAGCACCCAGTCCAGAATCGGGCCGATCGTCTCCTCAACTGAAGGTCGTGGGTTAGGGCCCTATGCTGGTGTTCTTTCTTTATTGGGAAAGGTGCGTTCGGCCACGAAATCGGAAAGAGCCTGTACTTTGATAGCTTGTCGTGGTCGGTATATGATGTCGAATTTGGACAACTCCCACCTCCATTTCTCTAAACGCCACGACGATTCGGGGGACGTTCGGTGAGGACGATGATCGTGTGTGCTTAGAAATAGTGCCACAGCTTCCTGAAGGTGACGACGAGCGCAAGGACTATTTTTTCTATGGCCGGGTATCTGGTCTCTGCATCCTTGAAAACGTGGCTGACGTAGTAGACCAGTCTTTGTACTCTTTTGAATTCTCTGACGAGTATGGTGCTAGCAGCCTGGTCAGAGACGGCTAGATATAGTAACAGCTCGTCTCCCTGAACTGGTCTGGTGAGAAGCGGGGGGTCGCCAGGTGTGCCTTGGGCTGTTCGAAAGCGATTTGGCACTCTTCGGACTATTCGACCCTGGGGATCTTCCATAAGGCTTTAAAGAAAGGTAGGCACTTTTCTCTGTATTTAGACATGAAGCGACTCAAAGCCGCTACCCTACCTGTGAGTCGCGTGATATCAACATTGCTTTTGGGTGTCTCCATGTCGATGATTGCCCTGATTTTCTCCAAGTTCGCTTCGATTCCTCGGTGGGTGACCATGAATCCAGGGAATTTCCCGCTTGTGACGCCGAACGCGCATTTGGCTGGATTCAGCTTCATCTTGTACTTCCGCAGGACGTCAAATGTCACGCCGAAGTTTGCAGTGTGCCCGGCTGATAAGGTGGACTTCACGAGCATGTCATCGATGTAGACTTCCATATTTCTCCCAATTTGTGGTTTGAACATGTTGGGTCAAAAATTACACCCCGGTTGACCAAGTTAAAGTCAAAGTCAACCCTAAGTAAGTGGGCCCGAGCCCAGGTCAAGTGGGCCCATGTCCAAGTTGAGCCCCGCGGCCGGCCTCTCCCATGCCAAAATGAAAATTATGTAATAAATAATTTCGATGTAATTTTTATGAATAAATGCAAGAAAAATGGGTATAAAGCCAAAATTTTGTAAAGCTCATGGATCATGTGCAAAAGAAATGAGCACATAAGGAATGGGATGGGCAAATGCCATTTTGTAAAGCCTAAAGGGCTATGTATAAATTTGTAAGCCTATATAAGGCAACATGATGATAAAATGAAAAAAGAACAATTCATTCCCCTCAAAATCTAGGGTTTCAGTGCCTACTTCTCCTTCCACAAGGTTCTAAACCTTCTTCTCTTTTTTTGAATTAAATTAAGAGTTCAACTCTTCTTTTTCCAAAAAGAAACCGTTTTTCACCATAAAACTCTTGAAGGGGAACTCATATCTCCTATCAAATCCCCAAAAGGGGTGATTTTTAAGCCCCATCCCCTTTTCTCCAAGATCCAGCCAACAGAGAGGAGGAAGAAGGAGACCCATCTCTAAAAATCCCATTTTGGGAAAGATCCAAGGCTCGAAAGAAAACTCAGGGCTCAAGGAAGAAGAAAGGAGTTCCTTTCATCATCTCTGAAAATCTCTTGGGAGTTTAACTCCATAAAAAAAAATATATATATATATATATATATAATAAATCTTTCTTTTAGGAGTTCAACTCCAAAAATCAATCGGGAGTACAACTCCCAGTGTAGGGGCTAAGCGCCTTTGTCCTTTTCTTTTAGGAGTTTAACTCCAAAAGTCAATTGGGAGTACAACTCCGAATATATGGGCTAAGCCCCTTTTTCCCACTGGCGCCCAACGTCCGCGTGCCAGGAACGTAAGGTGCTGGCACCTAGCGTCCGCGTGCCGGGTACGTGAGGCGCTGGCACCCGCGCGTCCTTTGGACGCTATTTTCCATTTTTTTTATATATACACACTCCACAACACTTTCCACCGTTAGAAAAAATTTCTAACGGGGTGCTGCCCCGCATCCCGCAAGGGAGTTGCTAGCCCCCTTGAACCCCAGCCCGCTATCCGAGTAGCGGGACCCCCGTAAACTCTGCGAGGCCCCCGATATACCCAAGACACCTCAAAACACAACACACGCACACTGCACATTAAGTTCGCATGACCAGTTTAACCCGTCAATCGGAGATTCTTTCGCTCCAAAGGAGAAGGGTAATCAATGGCAGCTTAGTCCGCGGCTGCCGGAGATTCGGATCTCTAAAATCAATAAAACTCGGCCTACCCTAAGAAGGGGGAATCTATAATGCGCCTGACAAGTGACGCGTATTCCCATCTCAATAGGGTGACGAAAAAACCCTACAGATTCTGGCACACTCGGTGGAAATTATCTTTCCTCCCATATTTCGGGTTAAACATTCATGCGAACTCAATCAACATCTACATTGGTTGCATGTACTAAAATTATGCTTCTTTGTGCAGGTTAACGGTTTTCAACTGCAATCTTCGGACGCAGCAAAAATGCCTTCAAGGGCAAACTCAGCTCTCAACACGGCTCCCGTCTCCTACACGATGAAGATGGAGGCCAGGATAGTCCTCCCGGCCAGTTTCGGGCGACAGTGGGAGAAGCCACAATTACTATATTCTGTTCGTGTCAGCTAACACTATTCTAGCTCCTCAAGCTCCGGTAACAGACAGACCGGCTGTAACAACTCCAATTTTAGTGTACAAAAATTTGTTTAAAAGTTAATGTATACTTGGGGTATTTGCATTTACTGTGAGTACTATAAGTAATTGTTTTGCTTTTTAATAGCAAGAAGGAGCTTGTAGCTTATGGGTAAGACCTTGCACTGCTGAACCAAAGCACCAGAATTCAAATCTCATCCACCACATTATTTTTAATATTGTTTTCTTTTTAATTTTTAGAAGTCCAAGTGTCTACACATGCATAACTCGTAAAAACACACCACTTCACACTAAAAACAAACTGTCCCAAGGAGTAGACCAACCGACGACGGACTCATGGGACCCCCGACCCGGCCTGACTCTGCTCGATCGGGCCGCCGGCGGCGGCGACTCGGCCGGCAGCGACGGTCGAGTCGGTTCCGATGCAGAGTCGTCCAACATGAAAGTTGTGCCTCTTCAACTCCCCATCACTCCTGCATACTTTAATTTCTTGGATCGGTTCCAGAACTCTTAAAAACTCCATTACACCATTTTTAATGCATTTTTAAAACAAATTTCAATACAACCTTTCACCTACCCTAACCCTAGCTTTACCCTATAAATATTAACCCTAAACACACATCCCTCACTCACAAACTCTGTCCAAAACTCTCAAGAAAACTCTATAGAATTTTAGTGTGCATTTGGAGTTAGCAAAGGGCGAAGCTCCGACGAAATTCCGACGACGACCCTAGGAGCTCCCGGCGACGAAACGACACACCGGTGAATCCTACTTCCTCCTCTCCCTCTTCTCTAACCTAACAACAAGTAATTCCATTCTCCCTCTTCACCTTGCTATTCTAAAAACACGTATTTCTAAAACCCGACGGAATCGGAGTTAATCCGATTTCCGATTCGGTTCTTCCTAAAAATCCAACCTTTTCTTAAATACAAACATACCAAACCCTTATATGTTGACTATTAATCATTAATAAACATGTTGAGCAAGTTTCATGGTAATATATTTCATTTTGTAACTTTTACCGCTCTTTTTCACTAAAATACCATGTAGTTTACTTTCTACTTTAAAACATCATTAAATTTGCTATACCTTTAATTAGATCACGAGTTAATGACCTACCTCCTCACAACACTCATATGCAACATAGCACAATACCTTTCGGGAACATAGAATACGGGAAAACGAAACTTTACATATAATTACCGCTAACTATTAAAACCGTTTTCTACAAGATTACGTATTTTTTATAAATCTTAGCGAAGCGCCGCTACAAACCATTTTGGGGAACCCAATCAGGATGGTGTGAATTATCGCACATCCTCACGCTTTGTAGTGTGAGATGCAGACCTCTGCAAGGAGCATTCGGTCTCGAGAGATTTAAAATACTAATATCTTAAGAAAATGAGATTTCTAGAAAATAATAAATTAAAATTATTTTATATAATATATATATATATATGTATTATCAAAATACCTATTTTAAATATGATATAAATATTCCAACCTTTCTAAATCAAAAGAATCACTTTACATTAAAATACCATGAATTCCATACAAGTTCAATATTACAATTAAACACCCTATATTATGAAATTAGGTTATTTTCACAAGAAATATCACAAATATAAAATCTATATCTATGACAACTCTAAAGATGATAATTAAATACTTGGGGTGTTTTTGAAAATTATACAAAAGTATTTTTACATAAAACCCCCTCAAGTTCTATAAATTATCCTAAGGACCCTAGTAAATATAGGTTTAAGCGGGACCAATCTCTTGAGCCTCAGGGAGCCAGAGAATTGGGTGCTTGCCTATTTAAGGTAGACAACTTAACAACGGTGTTATCAACACTGTAATCGTCTTTGAAAAACACACAAATCCAGCCGCCCATGTGCAGCGGTTACCGATAATATCAAAACCTAATTCAGGACTTCAATTTCTTTTCTAATTGTTCTGACTCAAACTGAGTCTCATTATAATAATATGATTTGAATATGATTCAAGTACAATCTACAATATTACAATTCAATATGAATCCATATAATCAATCGGATCAAACTATTCAATCTATATTGACTGAACCGAACCATGGATATACCTCCATTTACATGATTCTCCAGTTACATCCATGATTCTCCAGTTACATCCATTTACTGATATCATGGTTTTGTCAAGTCATCCAATTATACAATCTATATTACAAGACAATACAAGTTGCAATACAAACAAGACATCGCGGGGTTTAAGGGGTAGATTGGTACGGAAGGCGTTAGAAGTGGCACGAGATTGTAAGATTTAAGACACCTAACCTGTATTTCCGTTGCTGTTGTACCGTGGCATAAACGGCTCCTTGTACTACACGTGCCTCTAGTCTCTGGTATATAGAGACTCCTCTCGTATACTCTGGCATTCTTCTGTACCAAGCTACAAATAACAGTGTTAACACTAATACAATATAATACAACTTTCAAAGCTACTTTCTCTCTCTCTGTCTATTCTATTTCTCCCTTTACCTCTGGGACTTACCGAGCGATTGTTCGCTGACGACATTCCTTCTTTTTCTTCTTTGGAATGTTGTCAAGTGATATGGACACCCAGGAGATCGAGCCTACTAGCGAGGACTTGGATCAGCTTGTCTACGACCCAGAGCTCTAGCTTCATTGTAAACATTTTTATTTCAGTACTTTTTATTTCTGTTATGCCACTGTTTAGGCATTTCTTTCAGATGTATTTACTTTTCCATGCATTGTACAAAAGAATGTTAATAAATAAAGTTATTGTTTCATTACAATTGTCTCTTGTGTACATTTCTTTTATATTGCATAGATACGCTTAGCATATTTACTTTGGAGTAAATACGTAGCGGCCAGTCGTGTCCTCTGCCCATATACAGGGAAGCGGGGCGTGACAGATTTTGTTCGTGGCCCATGTAGGTCAGAGCTGTATGGAACTCTACCATGCAGTTCAGCTCTGCGTGAACAACCTAAGCAATATAACACAAGAACCAGCAACTAAAAAATTCTTTACAATTCATACTTCTTGAATCTCATCATATACATTGAATCTGTCATAACCCAAATTTTCTTTCAAGATTATGGATTCCCCAAACAACACCAACATCAACTTCAACAACACTCCACCTCCCCTACCGATCACATCTGCTGTAGCTGCTCCGATCAATGAGCAGACAATTCTGCTTGAGGCGATCTGCAGCCTCCTAGAAGAACAGCAGCAGCAGACTGCTCTTTTTATGAACCGTCCAGAGGCTGAAGCACCTGGGGTGAAGAAATTCAGAGCTTTGCATCCCAAACAGTTTTCAGGAAATGGGAGCCCTCTAGAAGCTGAGGAATGGGCTCAGAGCATCAAAGACGATCTGGCAGCTGCACAAGTGCCAGAAATAGCTTGGGTTCATGTTACGAAGCTGCAGCTCACGGACAATGCACGGGTCTGGTGGAAGGCGAAAGAAAGCCATCTTGATCAGCCCATCGAATGGATGACTTTCCGCGACATGTTCAACGCAAAGTACTTCTCTGAGACTACCAGGTTCAACATGGAACAACATTTTATCCATCTGCAATAAGGTTCGATGTGGACCAAGTCAGTAGATGAATATGACGCTGAGTTCACCATGCTCAGTCGGTAAGATATGTCTCAATAATTAGAATATTTAAATATCACATACTACACAGCTAACACAATCCTTTAACAGATTTGCGGCACGCCTGATACCGACGGATGAGAACAGAGCCCGTCGATTTCAACAAGTTTGGATTCGGAGATCCAGGCTGCACTGGCTACAGGAGATTTTTCGACTCATGAATCGGCTCTGAAAGCTGCCCACCGTTATGAGGCAGTAGTAAAGGCGAGGGGCAGGCCTCAATCTGCAGGAGTTAAGTGCCCTATCAACTAGATGATAGGAGGAGCGTCGTCAAGACCACCTTTTGTGCCAAGGAGACCGGGAGTACCGAACAACCGTCCTAGCCCAGCCTTTTGAAACTTCTGCAAGAGAAATTGGCATATGTTGCAAGACGGCCGGCGAGCCAACCGTCTTTGCTTATTCTGCGGCTTAGCTACTCATGGTATTGAGTCTTGTCTCAAAAGATAAAATCCATATGTTGCACCCAGGCCAGCGATCACTTATCAGCAGAGACCAGCCCTTCAGGCACCTGCTCCAAGACTCGCTCTCCCTGCTCCACCACCTAGAGGACCACAAGCTGCACCTCCTTCTCGTCAGTTCCATCAAGCTTCAAGGAACGTTCCGAGGAATGCTCCTCAGGCCAGGAAGAATGTACCATGGCACCAGGCTTTCACGATGACCGTGGAAGAAGCTGAGGCCACTGGCCAAGTTATGACTGGTAACCGTTTTCTTCTCAACCTTTCTTTCAGTCGTGCTACTTATCTACATACTTTTTCCTATACCTAAAACATATCCCACATACTTTAGGTACAATCTTAGTAGCCTCACTTCCTACACTAGCACTCTTTAATACTGGAGCATCTCACTGCTTTATGTCGCAACGGTTTGTTCGAACTCATGCGATTCCAGTCACACCGCTTGTATCCAGCTGGAATGTCAATTCGGGAAATGGCGTTCTAAAGGAAACGATGGGATACAGCTTGTGTCCGGTAGTCTTCTACAGCAGATTATTCTATGTTGACTTCAAAGTGCTGGACATATCAAATTTCGATGTGGTTCTAGGCATAGATTGGCTAGGAACCTTCTATGCTACCATCGACTGTCGTCAAAGGAGGGTAGTATTCGAGATTCCAGACCATCCGGTCTTCTATTTCAAAAGTGGAGACCGTACCCTAGAGTCAAGTACATACAAAGCAGAGCCAAGGGAAGCAGTGATTGCAGCAACTCAAGCAGAGGAAGAATCAATGCCAGAATTGGTTCGAGAGTTCGATGATGTGTTTCCTGACGATAAATCAGGTTTTCCTCCCGATCAAGCTCTTGAATTCAGCATTGATTTAGTACCAGGAGCACAACCAGTGATCAAAGCACCTTATCGATTAAGTCCGGAAGGTTTGAAGGAAGTTCGAACACAGTTGGATGAATTATTGGCGAAAGGATGGATCCGTCCCAGCACTTCAAGTTGGGGATCACCTGTACTACTTATGAAGAAGAAGGATGGTTCATACAGAATGTGCATCAATTATAGAGCCTTGAACGAAGTCACTATAAAGAACAAGTATCCACTTCCGCGCATCGACGATCTATTTGATCAGCTAAGTGGATCTTGTGTTTTCTCTAAATTAGATCTTCATTCAGGTTATCATCAGATGAAGGTCAAGGAAGCTGATATTCATAAAATGGCTTTCATAACTCGTTATGGTCATTACGAATTTCTAGTGATGCCATTTGGAGTGACCAACACACCAGCAATATTCATGAACCTGATGAATCAAGTTTTCCGGGAGAACTTAGACAGGTTTGTTGTCATCTTCATCGACGACATCCTGATGTAGTCTAAGAGTCGGAAAGAACACGCCGAACACCTACGAATTATCCTGGAAACTCTACGACAACATCAATTATATGAAAAGTACAGCAAATGCGAGTTTTAGCTAAATCAAGTTGGTTTTCTTGGACATATCATATTGGGTGAAGGAATCTCTGTGGATCCAGCGAAAGTTTCAGGAGTAAGAGAATGGCCGACACCAAAGTCAGTGAAGGACATTCAAAGTTTCTTAAGTCTGGCTGGATATTACAGAAGGTTCATTGAAGGCTTTTCTAAGATAGCAACACCCCTGACCAAGCTCACACGTAAAGATGAAGAATTTGTGTGGTCAGAAGCATGCGAACAGGCTTTCGTAGAACTCAAGTCAAGGTTGACATCAGCGCCTATTCTCGTTATACTGGACCAGTCTGGAGGTTTCGAAGTGCATTATGATGCATCCGGTAAGGGATTAGGATGTGTTCTACATCAGCACGGTAAGATTGTGGCTTATGCTTCAAGACAGCTGAAGACTCATGAGCGTAATTATCCGACGCATGATTTGGAATTAGCAGCCGTCATCTTTGCTCTCAAGATTTGGCGTCATTATCTTCTTGGTGAACGAGTGAACATATACACAGATCACAAGAGTCTGAAATATGTGTTTACTCAGAAGGAACTGAATATGCAGCAGAGACGATGGTTAGAACTCATGGCGGACTTTGACATCAATCTGCAATATCACCCAGGGAAGGTGAATGTGGTTCCAGATGCTCTTAGTCGCCAACCATTAGCAATGCATCTCACCGCTCAGTGGAAGCTACAACAGGACTTGCATCAGATGGAGATTGAAGTAGTCATTCCAGATAACACTTCAAGTTTGATGAATTTACGAGTTCAATCTACCATTGTTAATCAGATCAAAGCAGCTCAAGCAAGTGATGCCATATTGCAAAAGATCAGAGAACAAGTGGATAATAGACTGAGAACAGAATTCATCATCCAAGAAGACGGATCTTTGAGATACGTCAGCAGATTATGTGTACCAAAAGGTCCTGTTCGGGAAGAGTTAATGAAAGAAGCTCACAGCTCTCCCTACTCAGTACACTCTGGAGGTAAAAAGATGTACAAAGATCTACGTCAGAATTACTGGTGGCATGGAATGAAGCGTGAAGTAGCCAGAAGCGTCGCTAAATGCTTGGTGTGTCAGCAAGTAAAGGCTGAACATCACAGGACAGCTGGACTACTTCAACCGTTACCAACCCCAGAATGGAAGTGGCAACACATCACAATGGATTTTGTGACTGCTTTTCCTCACAGCACAAAGGGTAACGATGCGGTATGGGTCATTATGGATCGACTCACAAAGTCAGCTCACTTCATCACATTTCGAGTTGGCCAATCAACTGAGGCATTAGCAAAGAAGTACATGGAGGTAAGAATCTACTTAAGAATTAAACTCTTTAAACATGTACTACCTATGATACCCATGAACTCATACAGGAAATTGTGAGATTTCATGGAGTACCGGTCTGCATTGTCTCCGATCGTGACACCAGGTTCCAATCACAATTTTGGCAGAGTCTGCAAGCAAGCTTGGGAACAAGTATGAACTTCAGCACGGCTTATCATCCACAAACAGATGGTCAGTCTGAGCGAACTATTCAGATCTTGAAGGATATGCTCAGAGCGTGTATGTTAGACTTCGGAGGATCGTAGGAAGATCACCTACATCTTGTGGAGTTTTCATACAAAAACAGCTACCAAGCAAGCATAGGAATGGCACCTTTTACAGCGCTATATGGAAGGAAGTGTCGATCGCCATTAAGTCGGGACGACATCGGAGATAGGGAACTTCTTGGACCTGAGATGATAGTAGCAACTGTTGATATGGTTCGTACTATCAGAGAAAAGATGCACATAGCCCAAGATCGACAGAAGCACTGGGCTGATGCAAAGCGACGTCACTTGGAGTTCCAGCCAGGAGATCACGTGTTCATAAAGATATCTCCAAACCGCGGAGTGATTCGATTTGGAAGACGGGGTAAGATAAGTCCAAGATACATTAGACCGTTCGACATACTCGAACGAGTCGGAGAAGTGGCATACCGCTTGGTACTTCCACCTTCATTGGAAGGAGTTCATAATGTGTTCCACATATCCTAACTCTGAAGGTGTGTGAGTGACCCCAGCCACATTTTCGATCATTCCGAGCTCACTGTACAGCCCGACTTATCTTGTGAGAAACAACCTGTGGAGATCCTGGATAGAAAAGAGAAATCACTTCGGAACAAAGAAGTCAACTTTATTCGAGTGATGTAGAGAAAATACACTACAAGAGAATCAACATGGGAAAGGGAAGATGAGATGCGTGCAAGATATCCTCACCTCTTTGTAAACTATTCCTTAAAAAAATTTGTAAATTTCGAGGACGAAATTTTTGTAAGGAGGGTAGAATGTAACAACTCCAATTTTAGTGTACAAAAATTTGTTTAAAAGTTAATGTATACTTGGGGGATTTGCATTTACCGTGAGTACTATAAGTAATTGTTTTGCTTTTTAATAGCAAGAAGGAGCTTGTAGCTCATTGGTAAGACCTTGCACTGCTGAACCAAAGCACCAGAGTTCAAATCACATCCCCCAAATTATTTTTAATATTTTTTTCTTTTTAATTTTTAGAATTCCAAGGGTCTACACATGCATAACTCATAAAACCCCCCACTTCACACTAAAAACAAACTATCCCAGGGAGTAGACCAACTGACGACGGACTCAGGGAACCCCCGACCCGGCCTGACTCAGCCGGATCGGGCCGGCGGCGGCGGCGACTCGGCCGACGGCGGCGGCCAAGTCGGCTCCGATGCGGAGTCGTCCAACATGAAAGTTGTGCCTCATCAACTCCCCATCACTCCTGCATATTTTAATTTCTTGGATCGGTTCCAGAAATCTTAAAAACTCCATTACACCATTTTTAACACAAATTTCAATACAACCTTTCACCTACCTGAACCCTAGCTTTAACCTATAAATATCAACCCTAAACACATACCCCTCACTCATAAACTCTGTCCAAAAATCTCAAGAAAACTCTATAGAATTTTAGTGTGAATTTGGAGTAAGCAAAGGGTGAAGCTCCGACAAAATTCCGACGACGACCCTAGGATCTCCCGGTGACGAAACGATGCACCGGTGAATATTACTTCCTCCTCTCCTTCTTCTCTAACCTAACAACAAGTAAGTCCCTTCTCCCTCTTCACCTTGCTATTCTAAACATACGTATTTCTAAAACCCGACGGAATCGGAGTTAATCCGATTTCCGATTAGGTTCTTCCTAAAAATCCAACATTTTTCTTAAATACAAACATACCAAACCCTTACATGTTGACTATTAATCATTAACAAACATGTTGAGCAAAGTTTCATGGCAATATATTTCATTTTGTACCTTTTACCGCTCTTTTTCACTAAAATACCATGAAGTTTACTTTCTACTTTAAAACATCATTAAATTTGCTATACCTTTAATTTGATCACGAGGTAATGACCTACCTTCTCACAACACTCATATGCAACATAGCACAATACCTTTCGGGAACATAGAATACGGGAAAACAAAACTTTACATATAATTACCACTAACTATTAAAACCGTTTTCTACAAGATTATGTATATTTTATAAATCTTTGCAAAGCACCGCTACAGCCCATTTTGGGGAACCCGATCGGGATGGTGCAAATTATCGCACATTCTCGGGCATAGTAGTGAGAGACGCAGACCTCCGCAAGGTGCATTCGGTCTCGAGAGATTTAAAATACGAATATCTTAAGAAAATGAGATTTCTAGAAAATAATAAATTAAAATTATTTTATATAAAATATATATATATATATATATATACATATATATATATATATGTATGTATATATATATGTATATATATGTATATGTATTATCAAAATACCTATTTTTGATATGATATAAATATTCCAACCTTTCTAAATCAAAAGAATCACTTTACATTAAAATACCATGAATTCCATACAAGTTCAATATTACAATTAAATACCCTATATTATAAAATTAGGTTATTTTCACCAGAAGTATCACAAATATGAAATCTACATCAATGACAACTCTAAAGACGATAATTAAATACTTAGGGTGTATTTTGAAAATTATACAAAAGTATTTTTACATAAAAACCCTTCAAGTTCTATAAATTACCCTAAGGACCCTAGTAAATATAGGTTTAAGCGGGACCAATCTCTTGAGCCTCAGGGAGCCGGAGAAGTGGGTGCTTGCCTATTTAAGGTAGACAACTTAACAACGGTGTTATCATCATGGTAATCGTCTTTGAAAAAGACATAAATCCTGCCGCCCATGTGCAACGGTTACCGATAACATCAAAACCTAATTTAGGACTACAATTTCTTTTCTAATTGTTCTGACTCAGACTGAGTCTCATTATAATAATCTGACTTGAATATGATTTAAGTACAATCTACAATATTACAATTCAATATGAATCCATGAATCCATATAATTAATCGGATCAAACTATTCAATCTATATTGACTGAACCGAACCATGGATATACCTCCATTTACATGATTCTCCAGTTACATCCATTTACTGATATCATGGTTTCAGCAAGTCATCCAATTATACAATCTATATTACAAGACAATACAAGTTGCAATACAAACAACACAAACAAGACATCGTTGGGTTTAAGGGGTAGATTGGTACAGCAGGTGTTAGAAGTGGCACGAGACTGTAAGATTTAAGACACCTAACATGCACTTCCGTTGCTGTTGTACCGTGGCATAAACAGTTCCTTGTACTACACGTGCCTCTAGTCTCTGGCATATAGAGACTCCTCTCGTATACACTGGAATTCTTCTGTACCAAGCTACAAACAACAGTGTTAACACTAATACAATATAATACAACTTTAAAAGCTACTTTCTCTCTGTCTATTATTTTTCTCCCTTACCTTTGGGACTTACCGAGCGATTGTTCGCTGACGACATTCCTTCTCTTTCTTCTTTGGAATGTTGTCAGGTGATCTGGACACCCAGAAGATCGAGTCTACTAGCGAGGACTTGGATCAGCTTGCCTATGACCCAGAGCTCTAGTTTCATTGTATACATTTTTATTTCAGTACTTTTCATTTCTGTTATGCCACTGTTTAGGCATTGCTTTCAGATGTATTTACTTTTCCATGCAATGTACAAAAGAATGTTAATAAATAAAGTTGTTGTTTCATTACAATTGTCTGTTGTGTACATTTCTTTTATGTTGCTTAGATATGCTTAGCGTATTTACTTTGGAGTAAATACGTAGCGGCCAGTCGTGTCCTCTGCCCATATACAAGGAAGCGGGGCATGACACCGGCCTCGAAAGGCAGGAGGCCGAATGTAGTGATCTCGAAGGAACCACTACCTAAATGCATGTCGGTGTTTGAACGACTTTCCTTGGCCCCAGCAGGAGGCAAGGCTATCAACACCAACAAAGCAACAGGGCATCTCGGGCAAGCTCCAGCGGTGCCCCTGACAACTGATCAATCGGGTATCTTCTCTAAGCTCCTCGTCAATCGACTCACGATAGCTTCCTGGATGAAGGATGCCCGTCAAGCCCTCAAAATCAAGAAGCTAAGACAGGAAAGGCTCAGATACAGAGCCTACAAAAGGGCTAGGGCTCCTGCTAGGCTGAACTTCATGGGGTTCCAAGAATAGGGTTACCCCGCAATAACAGATGAACCGGCTGTGAATCTCGCAAACTCTTTTGAACCGTTGAAATCGGTCCAGAAGAATGCCATGACCTCAAGAGTCAAGAAAGCTATGAGCCAAACAGCACCACCCAAGGACCCAGTCAGGCCAACCGTCTTCAGTCACCTATCCTTTCCAGAAGAGGAAGGGCTACGATGATGGTCCGAAAAATCAGCCACCGAAGATAAAAAGATGGCTGGATATGTGGTCCACACTGTCTACATGGTAGACACACGCAGCAAGAGCAAGGACGGGGCCATCACATCTCAAATCCAATCTGGTGTGAATGTGGCTGCCACTTCCTAAGACCAGCCTCCTCTGGAAGGTAATGAAAACCCTTCCAGTAAGGCTGATAAGCGAAGAGATCTCTCGATTCGTAAGGAGTCGGGCCCGAAAAGAGAAAAGGAGCCAATCTTCCGTCCCAAGACTGCAGAGCAGAAACTTCTCCAAGAGCTCCAAAAGCAACTTAGCAACAAATACAGGGAGATACCCATGCTCTACTCAAAGATTGACGACTTGACAAACGTCGTCTTACAGCTCACAGCCTAAGTTGCCTCTCATCCGCCCAATCAAGCATAGGGCTCTGCTCATGACCCGGGAAACGGTGTCCCGAGGCCGCCGACGCCTATTCCCTGAAATCCAAAAATGGGCAAGCCGCAGGAAAGTCGGCCGCATCTTATCTCGGGAAATGTCTTAACTACCGATGACAGCAACCAGCTAACGCAAGATCAAATCATGGATTTGGTCGCCAAAAAAGTCAAAACATTGGTAGCCGAAGCACAAAAGGATATCAACAAAATGTGAATCGGCACATCGCCCACTTTAAAGCCTCATGCGGGAATATTGGGGGAAATGATGCGCTTCTCCTCCGCCGGTTCATCAATAGCTTAACCGATGTCACTTTCGATTGTTACGCGAGCATACCGGATGGCTCCGTTACTACTTTTGTCCAAATGGAATCTCTGTTTCGGCAAAGGTTCATGAGTGTCAGCAATAAGATCACCATCGCCGACCCCGTAAAGACCAAGCCAAAGAACAACGAAAGCAGCATGGATTTTATAACCCGATGGCACAATCTCTCCGTCAAATGTGAACCGCCGATAGAGCAGGACCAATCTGTCAGTCTCTTCGTCGGAAATCTCAACAATTGGATGGCCCCGTTTCTATGCACCGCGGGTCTCAAAACATTCCAAGAGCTGACCATGAAAGTTCAGATGTTGAAGCGCTCAAAGCAGGAGTCCTCCTCTGACTCCCAAAATAATAACAGGTCCTGGAGAAACCGAAAGGACGATAATTGCAAAGGCGGAAATTCCGACGATTCTGAATCTTTTAACACTTCAGCTAACCGAAATAATTGAAGGATGAGTGGGCCTAATGCCAAACAGTCTCAGAACCCAGTGTTCAGAGAGGGAGGAGAATCTCCACTGAAAGAGATGCTGGATAAGGTCTATTCCTTCAGAAAGGACAAAATTCACAAGATATTCAAGGACGTCCTAAGAAACGGTCTACAATTGCTAGAATCAAAGAGACCGCAAGAAGCAAATATGGCCGACGACCCCAAATACTACCCCTATCACAGAGTGATAGGTCATACTATTGAGGACTGCTTCATCTTCAAAGATTGGGTCGAAAAACAATACATGGCAGGAGAGATAGAACTGTCTAAAGGCGGGTTAACAAATAGTCATGCTGCGACCGCCAATTTCATACAAACGGAGACCGAAGTCCTTCGGGAACCTGATTCTCTCAGACATATGCCTTTCTCTAAAAAGAACGGACCAATGCAACAAGCTAAGAGCCAAACGAGAAACATTGCCAATGAAGAAGCAATAGACGGGTACACAACCCATACGGTCTACATAATGGAGCTCAGAGGAACAAGTCCTCCTACGCCTTGTATCCATGACAATGACATAGCTGTTGCTACCCAACATTGGCTCGGTCTAAATGATGAAGAGCCCGCTCAGGCCATTAAGCCAAAGAAACTCGTGGTTCTTGCCGAATCAAGCTCAGGAGGTAAGGATGACCCTGTTGTCATACCCGGAACTATAGAACAAGCATTATTCTAATGGCTTCAAAAGTAGCTTAAGGACAGGGACAAGAAGATAGCCAAGGTTCATTCCAAAGTCGACGAGCTCATAAATGTCATGGCAGATCTCACGACCCAAGTCGCCCGATTGCAATTATAGCAAAATCAAATTTTGGTTCATGAGCCAGGTATTGATATCCGGAAGCAGCCAACTGATACTCCCTCCAGCCTAAGAGCAGAACACTTTTGTGGAAAACGGTCGTGATCTCCTTCCGGTCTCTCCGATACATACACTGAATGGGCTAAGCAGTTTGCAGGAAAACCAAAGATTGGTCGGCCTCAAGGACCGGCATCAGGAAAGGCACCTACTCTAATGGAGAGAAAGAAGAAAGTATACTCCTTCAGGAGAGATGAAGTCTGCAAAATATTCGAGGATGCCTTGAAAAACGGCCTGCAACTGCCTATTCCAAAAAGGCCACATGAAATGAACATGACCGGCAATCCCATATACTGCCCATATCATAGAATGGTGAGTCATAACATTGAAGACTGCTATGTTTTCAAACATTGGGTGGAGAACCAATACAAGCTTGGGAAAACCTCACAGTCGTCAGATGTGCTGGCAAGCCACAAAGCTACCGTCATCAACACAGCTCCGCCAAGATCAAAGTTCGAGAAGCTGGGATAAGCAAACACACAGGACCACCACGTCGTTAAACTAGGAACAAAGGACCACTACGTCGTTAAACTGGGAACATTCGACGCCTAAGTCGTTAAACTGGGAGTGTAAAAAAGTAATAAAATAAAAGTTTTTGTTGTGAAAATAAAAGTTTTTGTTGTGTAAATAAAAGAAAAGCCGAAATGATGGGGAAACCGTGCATAAATAGTCGAAATGATAGGGCAATTGTGACTTTCGCGATAAAAAAAACTGAAATGGTATAGCAATCGCGGTAAAAAAAATTCCCAAAAGGCGAATGCTGAGTCATTTCTGATACCATATTCCAGTACAGCGATGCAGACGCCATCCAAAATCCAAATCCCGAAATTCCCAATTGGCGAATGATGAGTCGCTCCTGGTACCATATTCCAGTGCAGCAATGCAGACGCCAACCAAAATCCAAATTCCTAAATGGCAAATGATGAGTCGCTCCTGATACCATATTCCAGTGCAGCGATACAGACGCCAACCAAAATTTCAAATTTCTGAATGTCCCAAAGGCGAATGATGAGTCGCTCCTGGTACCATATTCCAAAGCAGCGATGAAAATGCTAACCAAAATCCAAATCCCTAAATTCCCAACGGCGAATGATGAGTCGCTTCTGGCACCATATTCCACTGCAGCGATGCAGACGCCAACCAAAATTCAAATTTCCAAAATTCTCCTTGCCCTACGGCCAGTCTCCAAATGGACTACCGTATATAATCTACGGGATCAAATAATCCTCATCACAGTCACGCGGTCGGTCTCCGCCCTTGGAATTATGCTCCATTCGGGAAGACCCACTCATGTGTCCACACGATACATCAGAAGAAAAAAACTTACGGGATCCTCACGACTCGTAAGAAAACACCTTCGTGGGATACTTACGACTCACAAAGGAAAAACACACTTGGGGTCCTCACAACTCCTAAAGAGAAAATACATCTACGGGATCCTTTCGACTTGTAAGGAGAAAATGCTTTCATGGGATCCTTACGGCTCATAAAATTAAAAAGCCTTAGGTGATAGGGACCTAAACCTATCTCCTAAGCCATCACTCCCCAACAGGCAAAGGCAAATGATGAATTGCTCCTGGCACCTGTGATTCAGTGTTAGCAACGCTCATGCCGACCCCGACCCCGAAATTCCAAATCGATCCAATAGACACGTAAGTCGTTAAACTGGGAACATATGACATTTAAGTCGTTAAACTGGAAATAGATGATCCTGAGTCGTTAAATTGGGAACGAGGGAAATCCCCTCATGGCAAATGATGATTCGCTCTTGGCACTATATTCCAGTGTAGCGATGCTGATGCCAAACAAAAACTAAAATCTTCAAATCCCCTCATGACAAATGATGATTCGCTCCTGGTACCATATTCCAGTGTAGCAATGCTGATGCTAACCCAAATCCGATGTTCTCCACGGAAAATGATAATTCGCTCCTGGTACCATATTCCAGTGTAGCGATGCTGACGCCGAAAAAAAACCAAATTCCAAGTCCCAGGCTCACAAGCCCCACTGGACGGATAAGAAACTCCCAAATCAAATCAAGTCAACCTACGACCTCCCCATCGGAATTATGCTCCGCCTTGGAATCAAGTAAACCAACGACCTCCCCGTCGGAATTATGCTCCGCCTCGGAATCAAGTCAACCAACGACCTCCCCGTCGGAATTATGCTCCGCCTCGGAATTAAGTCAACCAACGACCTCCCCGTCGGAATTATGCTTCGACTCGGAATCAAGTCAACTAACGACCTCCCCGTCGGAATCAAGGTCCACCTCGGAATCAAGTCAACCCATGACCTCCCCGTCAGAATTATGCTCCATATCGAAATCAAGTCAACCAATATCCTCCCCTTAGAATCATGCTCTGCTCCCCATCGGAATGATGCTTCAACTTGGAATCAAGTCAACCAATGACCTCCCCTTTGGAATTACGCTCCGTCTCGGAATCAAGTCAACCCATGACCTCCCCGTCAGAATTTTGCTCCGTCTTGGAATCAAGTCAACCAATATCCTCCCCTTGGAATTATGCTCCGCTCCACGAAATTATGCTCCGATCATCGGAATTATGCTCCGACCCCTTGGAATCATGCTCCCCAAATCCGATGTTCTCCACGACAAATAATGATTAGCTAGTGGTACCATATTCCAGTGTAGCGATGCTGACGCCGAACAAAAACCTAAATTCCAAGTCTCAGGCTCAAAAGCCCCACTGGACGGATAAGAAACTCCCAAATCAAATCAAGTCAACCTACGACCTTCCCGTTGGAATTATGCTCCACCGCGGATCAAGTCAACCTATGACCTCTCAGTCGGAATTTGCTTCGACTCGGAATCAATTCAACTAACAACCACCCTGTCGGAATCAAGCTCCACCTCGGAATCAAGTCAACCTATGACCTCCCCGTTAGAATTACGCTCCGTCTCAGAATCAAGTCAACCAATATCCTCCCCTTGGAATCATGCTCTGCTCCGTGTCGGAATGATGGTTCGACTCGGAATCAAGTCGACCAATGAACTCCCCGTCGGAATTACGCACCGTCTCAAAATCAAGTCAGCCAATATCCTCCCCTTAGAATCATGCTCTGCTCTCTGGAATTATGCTACAATCGTCGGAATTATGCTCTGACCCCTTGGAATCATGCTCCGCTCATCGGAATGATGTTCCGACCCCCGGAATTATGCTCCGCTCTTCGGAATGACGCTCCGACCCATGGGAATCATACTCCGCTCGTCGGAATTATGCTCCGATCCCCGGAATTATGTTCTACCTCGAAGTCCAACTCCAAGATCCATCAATTTCATGCACACAACTTATATATGCAGTGTGCATTACTGATGAGTGTAACGCCCCCTTGGAATCATGCTCCCCAAATCTGATGTTCTCCACGGCAAATGATGATTAGCTCCTGGTACCATATTCCAGTGTAGCGATGATGACGCCGAAAAAAACCTAAATTCCAAGTTCCAGGCTCAAAAGCTCCACTGGACGGATAAGAAACTCCCAAATCAAATCAAGTTAACCTACGACCTCCCCATCGGAATTATGCTCCACCTTGGAATCAAGTCAACCAACGAACTCTCCGACGACCTCCCCATCGGAATTTGCTTCGACTCGGAATCAAGTCAACCAATGACCTCCCCGTCGGAATTAAGCTCCAACTCGGAATCAAGTCAACCTATGACTTCCCCTTCGGAATTACGCTTCATCTCGGAATCAAGTCAACCAATATCCTCCCCTTAGAATCATGCTCCGCTCCCCGTCGGAATGATGCTTCGACTCAGAATCAAGTTGACCAATGACCTCCCCGTTAGAATTACACTCCGTCTCGGAATCCATTCAACCAATATCCTCCCTTTGGAATCATGCTCCACTCCCCAGAATTATGCTACAATCGACGGAATTATGCTCTGACCCCTTGGAATCATGCTCCACTCATCGGAATGATGTTCCAACCCCGGAATTATGCTCCTTTCTTCGGAATGACGCTCCGACCTATGGGAATCATACTCTGCTCGTCGGAATTATGCTCCGATCCCCGGAATTATGTTCCACCTCGAAGTCCAACTCCAAGATCCATCAATTTCATACACACAACTTATATACGTGGTGTGCATTTATTGATGGGTGTAACGCCCCCTTGGAATCATGCTCCCCAAATCCGATGTTCTCCATGGCAAATGATGATTAGCTCCCGGTACTATATTCCAGTGTAGCGATGCTGACGCCGAACAAAAACCTAAATTCTAAGTCCCAGGCTCAAAAGCCCCACTGGACGGATAAGAAACTCCCAAATCAAATCAAGTCAACCTACGACCTCCCCGTCAGAATTATGCTCCACCTCGGAATCAAGTCAACCAACGACCCTCTCCGACGATCAAGCTCCGCCTCGGAATCAAGTCAACCCACCCGTCGGAATGATGCTTCGACTCGGAATCAAGTCGACCGATGACCTCCCCGTCGGAATTACGCTCCGTCTCAGAATCAATTCAACCAATATCCTCCCCTTGGAATCATGCTCCGCTCCCCGGAATTATGCTACAATCGTCAGAATTATGCTCTGACCCCTTGGAATCATGCTCCGCTCCTCCACTCTTCGGAATGACGCTCCGACCCATGGGAATCATGCTCCGCTCGTCGGAATTATGCTCCGATCCCCGGAATTATGTTCCACCTCGAAGTCCAACTCCAAGATCCATCAATTTCATGCACACAACTTATATACACGGTGTGTATTTATTGATAGGTGTAACGCCCCACCCCCCAGTACAGATGGTATTGTCCGCTCTGGCCAAAACCGCACGGTTTTGCCCTTTTAGAGCGAACCAGACCCGACCAAAGGCCACTTCCCAGAAGGTCACCCATCCTAAGACTTCCCTGGCCCGAGCATGCTTAACTACGGAGTTCTTAAGCTCCTGTAGTGCCGATTCACTTAAAAGGCGCCTTTGTAATTGAGGGTGGCATCATTACATTTATAATGCAGTTCGATCCTCTTTTGGAATGTGTTCCGAAAATTCCCCATTGTTCTGCAGTGGGTCCCACGGACTCAAGAGGTGGCCCCCACGGATTCAAGAGGTTGCCCCCGCTCTTTGGCATGACATTTGGCATGGCACTTTATTCCGTATGGTACTTTGTTCCGTGAGCAAGAACCAGGTCCCGACATTTTCCCCATCTTTGAACAATAGTTCATCCTCGAACCATAGAGCTACTACTAAAGGACCTGCATGGACCACCATGAATGCAACACCCCATGCCCCATTACAGATTGTATTGTCCGCTCTGACCGAAAACGCACGGTTTTTCCCTTTTAGAACGAACCGGACTCGACCAGGGTCCACTTCCTTGGAGGTCACCCATCCCAAGATTTTCCTGGCCCGAGCACGCTTAACTACGGAGTTCTTAAGCTCCTGTAGTGATGATTCACTTAAAAGGCACCTCTATAATTGAGGGTGGTATCATTACATTTATAATGCAGGTCGGTCCTCTTTCGGAATGTGTTCCGAAGATTCCTTATTTTTCTACAATGGGACCCAACGACTCAAGAGGTGGCCCCTACGGATTCAAGAGGTGGCCCCCGCCCATTGGCATGACATTTGGCATGACACATTGTTCCGTGAGCAAGCACCGGGTCCCGACATGGGGTCAAAAGTTACACCCCAATATACCAAGTTAAAGTCAAAGTCAACCCTAAGTAAGCGGCCCCAAGCCCAGGTCAAGTGGGCCCATGCCTAAGTCGAGCCCCGCGGCCGGCCTCTCTCATGCCAAAATGAAAATTATGTAATAAATAATTTTGAAGTAATTTTTAACAATAAATGCAAGAAAAATGGGCATAAAACTAAATTTTTGTAAAGCCCATGGTTCATGTACAAAAGAAATGAGCACATGAGGCATGGGATGGGCAAAATGCCATTTTGTAAATCCCAAGGAGCTATGTATAAATTTGTAAGCCTATATAAGGCAACATGATGATGAAGTGAAAAAAGAACAATTCATTCCCCTTAAAATATAGGGTTTCTGTGTCTCCTTCTCCTTCCTCAACGTTCTAAACCTTCTTCTCTTTTTTTGAATTAAATCAAGAGTTCAACTCTTCTTTTTCCAAAAAGAAATTTTTTTTCACCATAAAACCCCCAAAGGGTAACTCAGATCTCCCATCAAATCCCCAAAAGGGGTGATTTTTAAGCCTCACCCTCCTTTTCCTCCAAGATCTAGCCAATAGAGAGGAGGAAGAAGGAGAATCATCTCCAAAAATCCCACTTTGGGAAAGATCCAAGACTCAAGAGAAAACCCAGGGCTCAAGGGAGAAGAAAGGGGTCCCCTTTCATCATCTCCGAAAATCTCTTGGGAATTTAACTCCACAAAAAAAATTTAAAAAAAAAAAAAAATATATATATATATATATATATATATATATATAATAAATCTTTCTTTTAGGAGTTCAACTTCAAAAGTCAATCGGGAGTACAACTCCTAATGCAGGGGCTAAGCTCCTTTTTTCCTTTTCTTTTAAGAGTTTAACTCCAAAAGTCAATTGGGAGTATAATTCCCAGTATAAGGGCTAAGCGCGTGAGGCGCTGGCGCCCGGCGCCCGGCGCCCGTGTGCCAGGAACGTGAGGTGCTGGGGTGCTTTCCCGCACCCCGTAAGGGGGCAGCCAGCCCTCTTGACCCCCAGCCCGCTATCCGGGTAGCGGGATCCTCGTAAACTCTGCGAGGCCCCCGATATACCCAAAACCCCTAAAAACACAACACGCACACACTGCACATTGAGTTCGCATGACCAGTTTGACCCGTCAATCGGAGGTTCCTTCGCTCCAAAGGCAAAGGGTAATTAACGGCTGCTTAGTCCGCGGCTCCCAGAGATTCGGATCTCCACAATCAATAAACCTCGGCCTACCCTAGTCAGGGGGATCTGTAATGCTCCTGACAGGCGACGTGTATTCCCATCTCAATGGGGTAACAAAAAACACCCTACAGAACAGCTTGTTGACCAGCCGCTAGTATGTTTCCTCGGCGTTTTTAAGGCCGAAGGGCATTATCTTGTAGCAATAGAAGCGGTTAGCTCTTCGTCGGCCGGATTCATCCGGATCTGATTATAACCGGAGAAGGCATCCATGAAGCTTAGTAGCTCATGATCGTCCGAACTGTCTACTAACTGATCCATCCGAGAGAGTGGGTAGTTGTCTTTGGGGTAGGCCTTGTTTAGATCGGTGAAATCGACGTACATGTGCCATTTTTCGTTTGCCTTCTTGATCATGACCACATTTGCCAGCCAATCTGAGTAGTCCAGGTTCCTGATGAAGATGGCTGCGAGTAATTGGTCCACTTCTTCCTCTATCGCTATTTGCTTCATTGGTGTGAAAGTTCTTTTCTTTTGTCGGACGGGGCGGGCTTCGAGTCGACCACAAGCTTGTGGGAGATCACCTTGGGGTCAATATCAGGCATGTCCGCTGGGGTCCAAATGAACACATCGGAGTTTTCCCGAAGAAACTGGATCAGGTTGTCCCGAGCGCCCCCTGTTAAAAGTGAACCGATCTAGACAGTTCGGTCGTCGTCTCCTTCCCTGAGTGGAACTTCTACCAAAGCCTCCACCGGGATGCCTCAAATTTCTTTTTGGTCATCACGTGTATCCAGAGACTCATGAGGATCATACACGTCTTCGAAGTCATCAACCTCTTTCTCCCCGAGAGTTGTTGAGGAGAGATAGACCCTGACGGTTTGCTGGTCTCCGTAGGCCCGGCCTACCCCCCATTGTCCATAGGGAACTTGAGCGTGAAGTGATAAGTTGAGATCTAGGCCTAGAGGGCGTTTAGAATGGGGAGTCCCAAGAGGATGTTATAGGACTATGGGATCTTGGCAACGAGAAATTTCATCGGTATGGTTCATGTTTTGCCTTCTTCCCCGATGTTGAGAGCAGGGTGATCGATCCCTCGGCCAAGATGGAATGGTTTGTGAACCAGGAGAGGACGTGGGTGGTCAGTTGGAGGTCGGACGGATTTAATCCCATACGTTGGAAGCAGTCGTAAAACAGGATATCCGCCAAGCTACCCGAGTCGACCAACATTCTCCGGACCTCATAACGGTTTACCCAGGTTGCTATCACAAGGGGATCATTATGCGGGGGTGATATGCCATGAAGGTCCTCATCGGTGAAGGTGATTGGATCGTACTTCTTGCACTTCTTGTGGGGTGGATTACTTAAAGTCATGACTGGCCGAAAGCGGCTGGTGTCCTTGTTGCCCGGAGTCGAACCTATGGAGATGACCATAATCTGTTCGACCGTCAATTTCCCGAGAGGGGGCTGGTTCGTTTGCTACTAATCTGCCTGCCATTTGTCTTGCAGGTACATTTCCAGGTGACCGGATCAAAATAATTCCTCAATATAGTCACGGAGTTGTTTGCAGCTCTCGGTCGGGTGCCCCTACGACCGATGGTTAGCGTAGTACGGGCCGTGGAGTCGCTTGCCCAGCCTCTGAGTAGCCGGCGCGAGTTTGAAAAACCTCTCACTCTTAGCTTCCTCTAGTAGCTCGGTTTGGAAGACGTTCAAGGGAGTCTACTCGTGAAACCTCGGAGAATATGGTTTTGGACGGTTGGCCTCATTTTTCTCATCTCTGCCCCTTTTTCGGTCCGCTCGGTCGCCGCGAGGTAAGTTGGCGTTTACCTCAAACTCGAGTTGGATTTCTCGCTCGCTCCAGGCTTTTACTTCGGCCATGGTCCTAGGTTGCACTAATGCAAAAGAGCGGAGCCACTCATTGTGTTGGCTATAGTGCCTTCAAGTCAATTATTGAATCCCAGGCATGCGATTGCGATGATTGAGGGAGGACCTATACGGATAGAACAGTCTTACTTAAGATGATAGTATGCTATCTGGTTTGTCTTTATCATCATGTACATGCTTTATGTGGTATTACATATCACTATTACATGTTGATAGAGCCTATAGGATTCTTTCTTGACTACCAGCATTATGATGGCGATCATATACGTGGGAGCTGGGTGGTCTATAAGCACATCCTTAAATGTCCGTAGTCGTAGAAGTTTCGAGACTGGACATCGATACTCCAGAGTAGACTAATGTATACTGATCGAGACCCCAATGAGGGGCGGTGGCCAGGTATCACAAGCCATTGGTGTTAGTTTGTTCACCTAAGATAGTATACATGTGCTCATTAAGTTATGAGTATACTGGACGGACTCGCCGGGAACATGCTAGTTGGTACTATACCTATTGTCAGATAGCAGTTCCCAGGTGACATGTGTGCAGGTTAGTCTGTCGACCGAAGATCATCATTTGTCTCGTGTGAGTTCCCACCGTGCTTTGATTACCACCCTACCACGGCTCAAAAGAGTCGTGCAAACATGTTTTAGTTGGGTACAGTCCCGAGCCACATAGAGGCAGTGAGCGGATCGTCGGGGATTCGTCTCTTCCGGTATTGGGGGTTGATGTCGCGCAGTGCACGATTGGCCATCACCAGAAATCCTTGGCCAAGATAGTCGAGAATTACTGATTTGGATCAGTAGTTTCTCAGTTGGTGATGGGCTTCATACCGACAGGAAATGTTGCGTTATTAGGGGTCTGACTTTATCCACCCCCTAGACTCGATATGCGATACTCTTAGACGAATAGACCAGACTGGACGGATATTGTCACGGACAAGCTCAATAGGGGTTCAGGATGAGTTTCCTCATCGGCCTCCCTTTCGCTCAATACCTGGATAGCCGTTACGTACAGCTAGTGCTGCTGACGTGCTTGTGGTTAAACCCACTGCTAGCATATTAATGAGTCTTTAGAGTCCCACACAGAGGGTTTCCCTGATTCGGGTGAAACGATGTAGATGCCATATGGTTTTACGGCAGGGTTCGATCATATACATGCACTTGTGCACGTATCATGATTCGGATGGATAATACCGGTGGCTTTGGTTTAAACCGGATTCTAGTATTTTATTGTTGGATTATTTTCGTCTCTTCGTTTCGTAATTTTCGGAATATGGATGCGGGTATGTATATACGAATGAGGGGTATTCTTATAATTTATTACAAGGTGCTTCTAGAAGATGCCACCTCATTTAGTTTTAACCATTTAGGATTAAATGGTTAATGAAGTGGAGAGGATGAGGTGTTTATTGCATTTATTATGGCATGGCTTTGTAGTGACTTGTGGTCACTATTCAAGCATGCTTGACATTTTGTTTGTTGTGAGATATTTTGTTGACTTGAGATATTTTGGAGATTTGAGATATTTATTTTGATGGCTCCATTATTTCTAATAACTCTCACAACACACAACAACAAAAGACTTAGCTATTTTTCTTGAGTTGTCTCTCACTCTCATCCTCGATCTTCTTCCTCTACCTCCACCCTTCAAGTTTCATGTGTTGAGAAACCTGGGGTGTTATGAGACAAATTAATCTATCACTACACTCTACATCCTCTAGGCTATCTAGTTTAGCGATCTAGATACCCTAGTTACCTCGGCTATTGAGGTAGGAGCTCGGAATACAAATCCTCGAGTGGATCATCTTCGATAGAGGGAGACCAGAGATCAAGCTATATCATGGTGGCCTCTAGGAGCTTGGGAAGGTGGTTGAAGACCGAAGGACACGGATCAATTCGGTATAACCATTCCAAACTCCTATTTTTATATATTTCTAGTTTAAGGTTAATGGTAGATACGGGTAGTGGATTGTATTAGCGTCAATTTTGAAAAATTTTGTTCCTCAATCGGCCACGGTTTGATGGTCAGGGCACTTGCATAACCCAACATGGTATTAGAGCCAACCCATTAACCCATTACTAGAAGTTTTAAACGATGTCAAAGTATCGAAACTGAAACATCTCCGAAACAATACACGAAGTATTCCAGTTTCTGTTGAATTTTTCAGAGTCTTCAAAATTTTTTTAAACAATTCCAGAAAACTATTTATGAGGCAACTGGAACACTCTCAAACACGAGCCCCAAACAACTAAATTGGACCGGCAAGATTTGCTCAAAAACCTGCATGGACGGTTTTTTAATTGTTCTGGGTCTCGATATTTTTTGGGTGCTCTTGTCTCTGGAATATTTGGTTTTTGGTATTGTTTATTTTTGCCCATATTGCATATTGTTTTATTTTAGTTTAGGGCAATACGGAGTATTTCGAAGTCGCTATTTTTAACACTGTTTAAAAGTTTTCAGTACATCCATTACTATCTGCGACCGTGAATACCATTAGAGCGGTATAACTCGTCTAATTTCTATATGTCTTTTAGACGGGTTTGCGAACATGACATTCACGTTGATGTTTTTTGTTGTGCTGTGGTTGTAGTTGGATCGTCGTGGTGGATAGCCAGTGGTGCAATGATAGTGGCACAGTTTATATTCATTTGTACATTTGATATTGCGGGGCGAGCGTCCGATATATGGACTGACGTCTCTGCCAGTTTGTATACTATTTGTTTGGGGCATGACCGGGTTGAGGTCGATGTCACCCTTGTACATATTTTTTTTTTCTGTACTAGGATTACCCCGTAGTGGAGTGCACGAATAGCCAGGTTCTAGAGGGCAGTGAGTCCGCATCTCATGGTGTTGAGACGGAGGGGACCTTACTCTAGAATTGGAGGGCTATTCGCCGCACTCGTAGGGGGTATAGGTTGACCCACGGAGGGGTGCTCAAGTTACCGGATTCTCTGAAGTGTTGGGTGGCTCATTCACGTTGTTGATTGGGGTTGCCTCGCTTCTGGGATTGGCGGGTAACTTGCAGCACTCGTAGGGGTCTAGGTTTTCATTGCACAGGCTATCCACACGAAAGGGAACGTCGGGTCTCATTTGTGGCTCAAGTGAAACCCGAAGCTCCAGGATTATCCACCACTCTGTGTTGTTGGCTAAGATTCTATGATGTTACTTTATATCATGCCTGGGACGATTTTTATATATATTTATATATATGCTAGTAGATGTTGTATAAGTTTTTCACCCGCGCTAGTCCAGCCCCCGCTCTGCCATTAGTTAAGTAACCTAACAGGTGATGGCGGGGCCCAGTAGCGAATGCGGATGGCATATACGTACATTTTATTTTCGTTCTTTTCTGGTGTGATATGTTTAATTAATGGGACTGCGTTGATTCTGATTAATGCAAGGAAAAACAAACCTATATGATGTTGTTGGAACCAAGTTTTTTAAAAACTGACATTACAGACGTTCTCTTTTGCTTTGCACAGTGGTATTCGGTTATGAATATCCAGCACCTCATTCGACGAGGCAAGAGCCGAGATCCCTTTATCGGGAGTGTCCTCTTGGGCAAAAGTTTGCATCAGGGTAATAACTTCACTATAGTCGATTCTTTTGCTTTGCATCGTGATATTCAGTTTGGAATATCCTGCACCTCATTCGACGAAGAAAGAGCCGAGATCCCTTCACAGGGAGTGACCTCTTTAGCAAAAGTTTGTGCCACTATATATTTGTAAAACCACTCGGTTCCTTCAACGATATCAAGTTCATTACGTTAAAATGTTTTTCGCCAAAAACCAGTCGTATCCCTCTATCATTTCAGATTAGTATTACTTAGTATTCGTGCTGCGTATATTGACTGTGTCAAGGCGTAGTGTACAGTAGCTCTGTAATGCTTTTCTGTCGTATGGATATATGGATGGGTTAGGACAGCCGTGTAACCATTTTGAATGTGTCAAAGGTATTATGCGGGTGGGTTTAATGCAATCAAGAAAATGACGGGTTAAACTTGACTAGGATCCTTTGATATGTTGATTGTGTCAAGGTCACTTGGATCCTAAGGGTAAAAACCACATCGGGAGTTTCAAACATACAGGAAACTTGCCAGGAATACGCATACCTTCTGGAGTGTGGTGACTTGAGTGGCTTTCATCAAGCTATCAAGCAATAATAGTTGGCTCTCGATTCCTACTGATGAGTAGGATTACTCCTCGGGTAATTTTAGATAATCCTGACTAATTCTCCTTTTGGGTTTGGAGGAGAATTTGAGGAAACAGTGGGAGACATCTTGATTAGATAAAGTGATTAACCATTCTGATCTAGATTAGAGTGCACGCTGAGTGTTTCTTTTCTCTCTCTCTCTCTTTGGTAGCGACCATGGCCCGACCCTATACTAAAACTCATGAACCAAATTAACCAAACCTTCTTAAAACACTTTAGCTTTTGGATTGTCACAGAGTCGCATATATCATTGCCGCTTCTACATCACCTTTGCATTTTTCCAGAACACTTCGTATCACTACGAAAATCCATATAGCTTGGATATTCCATCGTATAGTTACATACGAATTCGAAGGAACTTGTTCCAGTTCGAGAATGGATTCTGGTTCAGGAGAAATTGAATAGGATTATTCGGTTTTCTTTTCCCTTTACCTTCTCTCAGGTTGCGAGGGCTCCCAGTATTAGGAGAGTACACCTATTGGGCTTATTGGACAGTCTTCTTCCAAACCTTAGGCCGGTGCCGAAGGGAAGGAAGAAAATCAATTAGCCTAAGTGTGGTGTGCAGAAGGTAATAAGTAAAGACATAGAAAGGGATAAGAATAAGGGCAAAATGAAATTGTGACTGCTATCATTCACGACGAAACCATGTATACCCCTGCCACTCCTACATCCACTTTGAATTTCTCCAGAACACTTCGTATCACTACAAAGATCCATAATGCTTGGATAAACCATCGTATAGTTACATACGAACTCGAAGGAACTTGTTCCAATTCAAAGATGGATTCTAATTTAGGAGAAATAGAATAGGATTATTCAGTTTTCTTTTCTCTTCACCTTCTCTCAGGTTGCGAGGGCTCCTGGTATTAAGAGAGTACACCTATTAGGCTTATTGGATAGTCTTCTTTCAAACCTTAGGCTGGTGCCGAAGGGTAAGGAAGGAAGAAAATCAATTAGCCTAAGTGTGGTGTACAGAAGATAATAAGTAAAGATATATAATGGATTGGAGTGAGGGCAAGAAAGTATACGGTTACTGTCATGAATCAGGATAGTAGAAGAGTCATTACTCGGAATACCAGGTTACCCCTTCGAAACATTTTCATGTTTCAGATTGACTGTGCGATGTTAAGTGAAAATTGTTTTCCTAATTAGATTCTAACTCCACGGTATGTATTTACCAGATTTGATTCTCACATCTGTATGGAGTTACAGATGGTGAGTGGGAGTAAGATATTAGGAATTGGGTGATAAGATCCTTAATACATATCAGAATTCTTTGTAATTGGTGATATTTGAGGAAATCGCCTGGGTTTTGCCTGATGGCAAATATTTGGTTTTGAATATCCGTTGTTATGCAAAAATTTCAAATTGATATATCTGTACGTTTATTTTATAAAGTGAGATATAACTTTTTGATATTATGACTATGACATTTACCTATATCAGTTGGTGATTAGGTAAGGTGCATTCACCATCGGTGTAATTCTTCTTAACCATAGCACAGTTTTCAACCTATGACGCACAGGGTGTGAGTTAGTGAAATCAGGGGACTTATACAAAGTATTGTATGTTGTCCGATGTCCGTTAGGACAAAGGGGTTGGTACTCATACTATATTCTATTTACTCATGACTTCTCCACTTCTAGGCAAGTATTTCGTTGAAATATAAGGTCCGGATTTTGAGAAGTTATAGGTATAAGAATGAAGTAGAGAACCATATATTGCAACACAAAGTGTTGGTACTCGTACTATATTCTCTTTACTTTTGACTTCTCTAGTTTTAAACAATTATTTCGTTGAAATACATGGTCCAAGTTTTGAGAGTTATAGACATAAGAATAAAGTAGAGGACCATTTGTTGGAAGTATCAGGATTCTTCGAGATAGTCGAAGATATAGATACTTGTACTAGGTATTCCGTTGTAAGTAATGGTGTTGAGAACATGCTTCTCTTTCAGGTTACTCCTATGTAGATGCACTCCTAGATGAATAATGCCGCTTGTCCTTCTTCCATTTGGTTGATATGCACTGGAAACAACTGCATGTTTTATTGAATCTGGTTCCAATTAAATTAGTGCCTTTATTTCTATATTGGATATATAGAATCAATTCATATCTTAATGATGTTAAGATATATGGAGTTGTCTGGCTGATACTTAAAACCAGAATTCGGATAAACTCTATGCATGTTTCAATAATGGCAGTTTGTAGGTTATCCCGGGCTTTGACGAGGGTGTTGGGGACAAAAATTACACCCCGGTTGACCGAGTCAAAGACAAAGTCAACCCCAAGTAAGTGAGCCATGCCCAGATCAAGTAGGCACATGCCCAAGTCGAGCCCCGCGGCCGGCCTCCACTATGCCAAAATGAAATCATGTAATAAATAATTTTGATGTAATTTTTTATGCATGAATGTAAGAAAAATGGGCATAAAACCAATTTTTTGTAAAATCCATGGCTCATGTGCAAAAGAAATGAGCACATAAGGCATGGTATAGGTAAAATACCATTTTGTAAAGCCTAAGGGGCTATGTGTAATTTTATAAGCCGATATAAGGCAACATGATAATGAAATAAAGGGAAGAACTTTTCCATTCTAAAATTCTAGGGTTTGTACCTTCTCCTCCTTCCTCGAGGTTCTAAACCTTCTTCTTTTATTTTGAATTAAATCAAGAGTTTAACTCTTCCTTTTCCAAAAATAAATAACTTTTCACCATAAAACCCTTGAAGGGGAGCTCGGATCTGCCATCAAATCCCTAAAACGGAAGATTTTAAGTTTCGCCTCCCCCTTTTCCTTTAAGATCCAGCCAACAGAGAGGAAGAAAAAGGATACCCATATCACGACCCAAAGTTTGGATATGACCGGCACTTAGATTGTATGATGGACACAATCTGAGTAAGCCAAAAACCAAGATCAAAACCCTTTTTGCGGAAATTAGAAAATATTTAGTTTTAAGTAAAAGAATGAAGTAGCATGCCAAATGATTTTTAAATAAGAGAAGTTTAAACCACTGGTTTCTCGACAGTACTTCCTTTTTAATTATTAAATAAGCAGCTGTAGCGTGTGTGAATAGGTTGCATCCCTAGTTGGGAGCAAAACGATGCCAAACAACAGAAATCAATACACAATAATAATATGACACTCAAATGAAGAATCTCATGCATAATTAAAAAAAATATAACTTAACACAACTAAACGATCTCAACAGTCAAAATAAGATACATACAATCACATCTCGTTCTAAGTCAACTATACAGGGTCTGATGGAGAAATACTAGATCCAATATACAAAACCAAATAGGAGGTTAGGGTGTAGGTAACCCGTCTAACAAAAAGGAGAGATAAAAACCGATAAGTGGATCCTCACTGCTGCAACGCGTCCACACGACTCCTGCAAGAAACTATGGCACAACGGGGGTGAGTTGCCAACTCAGTGAATAAAACTAACATATATCGGCTGATAATGTAAGTATGACGAACTAGTGCTAATATCAACAATAATGAATGTGATGCATGATAACAGGTGGAAGCATGATATGTACTACTCAATGTATAAATCAAAACTAAAATCTCATCAAATATTTCCAAATAAGGTTCATTTTTCCGTGTCCAACATCGACACAAATCTTCTGTTTCCATCAGGCATCGTTCCTCGAACGATCCTGTCAATCAATAACACCGGTCAGTATCACCTAGATATCCGCCGTGTTCACAATTGTCTCCAGTATCGTGTATCCTCATTAGGCTCCCCGCCTAAAGTGCGGCTCTCCTTCCCCTCGGCCTCGACCGGGTCTACCATGAATCCGGCTGTATAGCTACCCTACTCAGCCCGGATATACGTAAAAATCCGCAACCGTATAGCTACCCCACTCGGTTCGGAATAAAACCAAATCATAAAAACAATATCTTATGGTGGACATGTCACATCAATCATGAAGAATCACTGAATATACTCGATAGTGTATAAGAAACTCAAAACCATAAATCCTCAATAATCCAATGCATCTAATATCAAACTACCAACACTTGAATATAAAACATGATAACATTTATGCAAAGTAACTAACATTATTGATGCTTAAGGTATACTAGGAATCATATTTAACATAATAAGTACTAAGTGTGTAGGTGACATGTTAATATCGATCAGGTGTAGTGTAACATGTAGGTATATGCATGTGCAGCATGACTCGTCGATAATTGTGCGGTGTTCTAACAATTATTAACCTGACGATGTATATATATGAATGCATACGATCAAACTTTATAAACGAAGGAACAATTGTAATTTAAACTTAACTACGGGCGTATCACGCCAACCATACAAAATCCCCCAGTATATATTTAGTCTACTCATCGGAATATGTCGAATCTACTCAAATATCACCAATCCCTTTCCTTTCCTTGCGGCCTCCGAAATTCCCATACTCAAATCTAACATCGACATTAATTTGTATAAGAAACGGCTAAACTCCGATACGGCGAAAACATGAAAATATAAGTTTTACGCTTTAACTATACTACGTACGACTATTGTAAATTATCTAATACCTATACTAACTGGAATTTAACCAATCGCTGTTCGTAACAGAAAACAGATACGCGTTACGAAACATCCGTGTCGTGTTTTAGAATTTTAACCCCTTTACAGATATTAGGTTCCAGATTTCATATACTGATAAAATAACTTAAACAAACAATACCAAATATCTTAATACCTATACAGAGACCTACCCTAAAAACCACAACAGCCAACTGCCCTAAAATCCGGCGACATCGGATTTTTGGCAATTATCGCCGGCCAAAATCCGTGCAACGGGGTCCGTCTTCCTATGGGTTATTCTAAGTCCAATTTATAAGATGAAGGCACTGTTTGGTTATGTTAATTATTATCTAAGCTACAACAGATTTAACACAGAGCCTAATTTTCCTAAAATACGATATATCCGATATTCGATTTCTACATTTAAACATTTCAGAACTAAATTTCTACAGGGTTTAAAGATTATACCTACAGAAGATTGTTGAAAGGCTTCCTCCAAGTTGCTTAACATCAAAGATCCTAGCTTGGTGGTGGTGAGAATCCTTAGCACCTAGTTCTTTTCTCATCTTCTCTCTTCTTTTCTTTTCTTTTTCTTTGTTGTTCTAGGATATTTCCTTCTTTCCTTTCAGTTTAATTCTTATTTCAAATGATTTATGAACTGAACAAGATAAGGAGAGTGAGTGAGGGTTGTAGGAGGAGGTGTCACAAGATGAAGTGTGGGGTATCCATGCTAGAAGGAGGTGTATGAATGAATGGTTCATACAAGGATGAAGTGTCAACTTGAAAATCTCATGCAAGCATGAAGTGTACATGCAAGTAGGAGGTTTATCATCATGTTATGATATTCCAAGAGTGTAACTTAATCTTAACCAAGTCCTACCCCTTTTTACACATAAACCCTCACAAATTTCCAATTTTCACAATTACTTAAACTTTTCACAAAACCCCTCATACTATATCATACTACAAATGAAGCTAAATTTTTCACTAAAACCCTTGTAATTTACTAATGTTACAACAGAAAATTTCAAATTAATTAGTTTCACACACTACTTATGAAAATGTCATATTTTGTTTCAGTAACTTTTTAAATTAACATTTTATTATTTAATTAATTAAATTAATTTTTTATCTAAAATTTTCAAAATGTTACAATATCCCCCCCCCCTAAGAAAATTCGGCCCCCGAATTTAAAACTTAACAACACGTACCCTCAAAAGATGTGGGAATTTCTTCCGCATCGCATTCTCAGCCTCCCAAGTGACCTCCTCGCCATTTGGTCCTTGCCAAAGAACCTTTACAGACGGAGGTACCCTCGATCTTAGTTTTCTTTGCATGCCGGTCAAAAATAGCTACCGGCTCCACAGTATAGGATAAATCCTGCCCACGCTGTAAGGTCTGATGCTGGGTCGCGTGAGAGGGATCATGAAGATACTTGCGAAGCATAGACATATGAAACACTAGATGCACATCGGGAAAACTTGGTGGAAGTGCTAAACGATAAGCTATAGCACCCACCTTCTCCAGAATTTCATAGGGTCCGACATATCTGTGGCTGAGCTTCCCCTTTTTCCCGAAACGCATCACACCCTTCATCGGAGATACACGAATGAACACATGGTCTCCTACATCAAACTCGAGTCTACGATGGCGTCGATCGGCATATGATTTCTGTCTGCATTGGGTCGCTCTCATTCTATCCTGTATCAACTGGATAATTTCTGTAGTTTCCTGTACTATCTGCGATCCCAAAATGCTACTCTCGCTGAGTTTTGTCCAGCAACCGGGCAATCGACACTTTCTCCCATACAAAGCTTCGTAGGGTGCCATTTGGATCGTCTCCTGAAAACTGTTGTTGTAAGAGAAATCTATCAAAGGTAAGTGACGATCGCAACTGCCACCGAAATCAAGACTGCAGGCTTGAAGCATATCCTATAGAGTCTGTATGGTTCGCTCTGACTGACCATCTGTCTGCGGGTGAAAAGGTGTACTAAAACTCAGTCGGCTACCTAGAGCCTCTTGAAGTTTCTACTATAGTTGGCCGGTAAACTGCGTACCCCTATCGGACACTATGCACGTCGGAACTCCATGCAATCGCACAATCTCATCAATACAGATCTGAGCATACTGCACATATCCAAACGTTGTCTTCACCGTAAGAAAGTGTGTTGTCTTTGTCAATCTATCTACAATCACCCAGATGGAATCATACCCTCTGCTAGTCTTGGGTAGACCCACACTGAAATCCATGGAGATATATTCCCATTTCCAATCCGGAATGGGCAAGGCTGCAACTCTCCTGCCGGCCTCTGGTGCTCAGCCTTGACTTGCTGACAAGTCAAGCATCTCGAAACAACTCTGTGACATTTCTCTTCATTCCTTCCCACTAATAGACATCTCTCAAGTCATGATACATATTGGTGGAATCAGGATGTATACTATATGCTGACTGATGGGCCTCCTTTAAGATTTTAAGTCTCAATTCCTCTGAATCCGGCACACCAAGACGAGTCGCAAATTGTAATATTCCATGGTCATATATCACGAACTCAGAATCTCTACCCTATCTAACTTGATCTATGATCTCCAACAAACGAGCATCTGCGGGCTGTGTCTCTCGAATACGATCCAATAACTAAGGACGGTTGCGAATATGAGCTAACTTTCCTCCTGTCGATATGAACTCAAACTGTACACGGCTATTACATAAAATATGCCAGTCTGCGGATGACTATTTCAGCACTGTGTTCAAATAAGATAAGCTACCTCCGAACCTCCGACTCAAAGCCTCTGCCACAACATTCGCTTTGCCTGGATGATAAAGAATCTCGCAATCATAATCCCTCACGAGTTCCATCCATCTACGTTACCTCAGATTAAGATCTCACTGCTGAAAGATATACCTTAAGCTTCTGTGGTCTGTGAATATTTGGCACGACTCGCCGTATAGGTAATGCCTCCAAATCTTGAGTGTAAAAATCACCACAGCCATTTCTAAATCATGAGTGGGATAGTCCTGCTCATGCTTCTTCAACTGCCGAGAAGCATACGCAATAACCCTGCCGTGGTGCATTAATAAACAGCATGGCCCTACTCGAGAAGCATCTCAATAACCCACAAAATCGCCCGATCCCGAAGGCAATGATAACCCTAGTGCAGTAGTCAGACGAGTCTCCAACTGCTGGAAGCTATGCCCGCATGCCTTGGTCTAAAGGAATGGAACCTCCTTCCTGGTCAACCCGGTCAATGATGCGGCGATACGAGACAAACCCTACATAAAGCGTCAGTAGTAACCGGCCAAACTCAAGAAACTGCGAATCTCCGTAACTGACACAGGTTTAGGCCAGTGCTTCACTGCTTCGATCTTCTTTGGGTCCACACGTATACCATCTCTCATAACTATATGGCCCATGAAATCCACACTATCCAACTAGAAAGCACACTTGGAAAATTTAGCAAACAGCCGATGTTTCCTCAAGGTCTGTAATGTGATACGCAAGTGCTGCTCGTGCTCTTCTCGTCTACAGGAGTATATAAGGATGTTATCCATGAATAAAATAATGAATTGATCAAGAAATGGCCTGAAAATACGGTTCATCATATCCATTAAAGTTGATGGGGCATTGGTGAGCCCGAACGACATCACCAGAAACTCATAATGCCCATATTGTGTGCGAAAAGCAGTCTTCGGAATGTCATCCTTCCGAACTCTCAACTGGTGATACCCTGACCGCAATCAATCTTCGATAAATAGCCATCTCCCTTCCACTGATCGAATAAGTCATCGATACGAGGTAGTGGATACCTATTTCGCACAGTAACTCGATTCAGCTGCATGTAGTCGATGCACAGTCTCATACTGCCGTCCTTCTTTTTAACGAACAAGACAGGAGATCCCCACGGTGATACACTTGGACGAACAAGTCCTCTATCCAACAACTCTTGCAACTGGCCTTTGAGTTTCTTCAACTCCGTCGGGGCCATCCGATAAGGTGTTATAGAAATAGGCCCCGCACCCGGAATCAAGTCAATGCAAAATTCAATATCGCGATCAGGCGGTAATCCTGGCAATTCAGCAGGAACCACATCCGGAAATTCTCGTGCGATCGGAACCTGGTCCAACGGGACTTCAGCGGTTCCCACATCTTGAACAAACGCTAAGAACCCATGACAGCCCTTCTTCAAGAGTCGTCCCGTACAAAGAGCAGAAATCATATTGGCAGGGGTTATACTACAGTCTCCTTGCACAACAAAAATCGGTTCGCCTGGAAAACAGAATCTGACCGCTTTCCCGACAATCTACATAAGCATGACATGCAGCTAACCAATCTATACCAAGAAGTATATCAAAATCTAGCATATCTAGGAGAATCAAATCCACTAATGAATCCCAATCACCGATACGAACAAGACCAGAATACGTGTCGAGCTACAAAATAATCTCCTACAGGGGTAATCACAACTAGTGGTAACTCTAATAACGACGACTCTCTCCCCAAAGAAAGTGCAAAGTGTGCAGATACGTAAGAATGCGTAGAACCGGGATTAAATAAAATATGTTCATCTAAGGAACATATTGAAAGAATGCCTGTTACGACAATGTTCGACGCCTGTGCGTACCGAGGAGTCAACACAAAAGTTAAAGCCTGCCCTCTTCCATCGACCAACTGTCGTCTGCCTCTGCCTCCTCGTCCTCTAGAATTACGACCGTCTTGACCACGGACTCTATGGGCGTTGATCTGGCGTGGAAGAACAACAGGTGTAGGAGTTAATGTGCTCGGAGGAGGTGGTAAAGGTGGTGGAGTCACATGTGAGACCGATGCCTCACCCTGTCGTATCACGGGATAATTCCGGATAAAGTGATACATACATTCACACCTAAAACATCCCTGCGAGGGCTGTTGATCATATGGGTATAAGTGACATAACTGGTCCATAAAGAATCCGCCACGGCCTCTACGAACATGTCTAGAAGCCGATGTATTAGTATGAATTCGCCTTGGTCTCTGAACAACCGTACGTGGAGTAATGGCCGATCTCCGTGCTCGACTAATCTCTATCAAGGATCCGATCATTCGGCGCATCTCTTGAACACTCACCTCCATCCAAGATATACGATTAATAGAGGGTGGATCAATCTGTTCATGAAAGATAGGCGTACTGCCATGGTCTGTCCTCGTCTCAGACGAACCCGCTCCAATCTTATCTCTAACAGCGGCCCCCCGAGTCCTCGTAGTCATTGGTGACTTAGTGGCTGGAGTATGAAACATGATTGATAAGGACATTGCAATTGAATCACAGGATACATGGAATCAAGAAAGGAAGTACGAACAAATATGTCCTAAGGTCACTTAGGCTGAGTATCGTAGCGTAAATATGCCGTGGAACATATATACGGTACTCTACTCATCCTAAATCACCTGCTCCATCAACCAAGGGTCAACCTAGCTAACGAAATTAAAGCATACTATATTCAATTCACTACTCAATTCCGTAAGGTAAATCCTAAGCTCTGATACCAACTTTGCCACGACCCAAAGTTTGGATGTGACCGGCACTTAGATTGTATGATATCTAAAGATGTCGACACAATCTGAGTAAGCCAAAAACCCAGAGCAAAACCCTTTTTGCGGAAATTAGAAAATATTTAGTTTTAAGTAAAAGAATGAAGTAGCATGCCGACTGATTTTTAAATAAGAGAAGTTTAAACCACTGGTTTCGAAACTTCGACAATACATCCTTTTTAATTTTTAAATAAGCAGTTGTAGGGTATGTGAATAGGTTGCATCCCTAGTTGGGAGCAAAACGATGCCAAATAGCAGAAATCAATACACAATAATAATACGACACTCAAATGAAGAATCTCACGCATAATTAAAAGAAATATAATTTAACACAACTAAACGATCTCAACAGTCAAAATAAGATACATACAACCACATCTCGTTCTAAGTCAACTATACACGGTCTGATGGAGAAATACTAGATCCAATATACAAAACCAAAATAGGAGGTTACGGCGTAGGTAACCCATCTAACAAAAAGGAGCGATAAAAACTGATAAGTGGATCCGCACTGCTGCTACGCGTCGACACGACTCCTGCAAGAAACTATGGCACAACGGGGGTGAGTTGCTAACTCGGTGAATAAAACTAACATATATCGGCTGATAATGTAAGTATGACGAACTAGTGCTAATATCAACAATAATGAATATGATGCATGATAACAGGTGGAAGCATGAATATGTACTACTCAATGTATAAATCAAAACTGAAATCTCATCAATTATTTCCAAATAAGGTTCATTTTTCCGTGTCCAACATCGACACAAATCTTCTGTTTCCATCAGGCATTGTTCTTCGAACGATCCTGTCAATCAATAACACCGGTCGGTATCACCTAGATATCCGCTGTGTTCACAACTGTCTCCGGTATCGAGTATCCTCGTTAGGCTCCCCGCCTAAAGTGCGGCTCAACTGCCCCTCGGCCTCGACCGGGTCCACCATGAATCTGGCTATATAGCTACCCCACTCAGCCCGGATATACGTAAAAATCCATAACCGTATAGCTACTCCACTCGGCTCGGAATAAAACCAAATCATAAAAACAATATCTCATGGTGGACATGTCACATCAATCATGAAGAATCACTGAATATACTCGATAGTGTATAAAAAACTCAAAACCATAAATTCTCAATAATCCAATGCATCTAATATCAAACTATCAACACTTGAATATAAAACATGATAACATTTATGCAAAGTAACTAACATTATTGATGCTTAAGGTATACTAGGAATCATATTTAACATAATAAGTACTAAGTGTATAGGTGGCATGTTAATATCGACGAGGTGTAGTGTAACACGTAGGTATGTGCATGTGCAGCATGACTCGTCGATAATTGTGCAGTGTTCTAATAATTATTAACATGACAATGTATATATATGAACGCATACGATCAAAATTTATAAATGAAGGAACAATTGTAATTTAAACTTAAATTACGGGCCTATAACGTCATCCATACAAAATCCCCCAGTAGATGTTTAGTCTACTCACCGGAATACGTCGAATCTACTCAGATATCACCAATCCCTTTCCTTTCCTTGCGGCCTCCGAAGTTCCCGTACTCAAATCTAACATCGACATTAATTTGTATAAGAAACGGCTAAACTCCGATACAGCAAAAACATGAAAATATAAGTTTTACGCTTTAACTATACTACGTACGATTATTGTAAACTATCTAATACCTATACTAACTGGAATTTAACCAATCGCTGTTCGTAACAGAAAACAGATACGCATTACGAAACATCCGTGTCGTGTTTTAGAATTTTAACCCCTTTAAAGATATTAGCTTCCAGATTTCATATATTGATAAAATAACTTAAACAAACAATACCAAACATCTTAATACCTATACAGAGACCTAACCTAAAAACCACAACAGCCAACTCCCCTAAAAATCCGGCGACATCAGATTTTTGGCAATTGTCGCCGGCTAAAATCCGAGCAACTGGGTTCGTCTTCCTATGGGTTATTCTAAGTCCAATTTATAAGATGAAGGCATTGTTTGGTTATGTTAATTATTATCTAAGCTACAGCAGATTTAACACAGAGCCTAATTTTCCTAAAATACGATATATCCGATATCCGATTTCTACATTTAAACATTTCAGAACTAAATTTCTACAGGGTTTAAAGATTATACCTACAGAAGATTGTTGAAAGGCTTCCTCCAAGATACCCAACATCAAAGATCCTAGCTTGGTGGTGGAGAGAATCTTTAGCTCCTAGTTCTTTTCTTCTCTTCTCTCTTTTTTTCTTTTCTTTTTCTCTGTTTTTCTAGGATGTTTCCTTCTTTCCTTTCAGTTTAATTCTTATTTCAAATAATATATGAACTGAACAAGATAAGGAGAGTGAGTGAGGATTGTAAGAGGAGGTGTCACAAGATGAAGTGTGGGGTATCCATGCTAGAGGGAGGTGTACGAATGAATGGTTCATGCAAGGATGAAGTGTCAACTTGAAAATCTCAAGCAAGCATGAAGTGTACATGCAAGTAGGAGGTGTATCATCATGTTTTGATATTCCAAGAGTGTAACTTAATCTTAACCAAGTCCTACCCCTTTTTACACATAAACCCTCACAAATTTCCAATTTTCACAATTACTTAAACTTTTCACAAAACCCCTCATACTATATCATACTACAAATGAAGCAAAATTTTTCACTAAAACCCTTGTAATTTACTAATGTTACAACCTAAAATTTCAAATTAATTAGTTTCACACACTACTTATGAAAATGCCCTATTTTGTTTCAGTAAATTTTTAAATTAACATTTTATTATTTAATTAATTAAATTAATTTATTATCTAAAATTTTCAAAATATTACAATCCATCTCCAAAAATCCTATTCCAGGAGGATCTGAGGCTCAAATGAAGATCCAAAGATTTCGAGGAGTTTAACTCCATTCAAGATCTGTTGGAGTTTAACTCCATAAATCATGACCCTTTTAGGAGTTTAACTCCAAATCTATACATAATCCCAGTTTGGAGTTCAACTCCAAATCCCCCTTGGGAGTTCAACACCTAACCCAGGGGCTAAGCCCCTTTTCCCGCTGGTGTTCCCAGCGGTCGCGTGTTGCGCACAAGACCCGCGGGCGTGTGCCGCACATGTGACCCGGGTGTAGGGTTACTAGGAACTCTAATAAGGTTCTACAAGGCATCAACCATACCCGATTAAAATTTTAGCCGTGCCGAATAACCCTAAACAAGATCTTTGCTAGATAATTAGGGTTTCACATGCAAGTAAATTACATTTACCACTAAGTGAATACGAAATACAACCTTTGTAGATCGGTCCTTCACTTCTAAAGCTCCTTGTCGTAGTCCCTTCGCTGCGATCATGGCTCTCCCGGGATCTTGCATGGCTTCACGAAGCGAAAGAGACGTCCTTACTTGAAGTCTTCGAGGCCGAAAATGATCTACGTTGAGGGAATACCGACTCAAGCTACTACTTCACTAACTAAAGAATTAGTGAAGCAAACAACCTAAACTAAAGTGCTAGTCTAGTAGAGGATGGAGAAATAGGAAGTGGGTTCACTTTAGAATTTGTTTTCTCACAATGTTTCTCACTTTGGATCAAACCCTAGAGAGCTTTTTAGCTCAAGGAAGAAGATGAAGAAATAAAATGAGAAGAGATAATGATCAAGTGAGTAAGCTAACCATGGGTGAGTGAGTATCATATACTAACTCATATAGAGACATAACCATGGCTAATCCAAATGGTTAGGTTAACAAAAATCTAAAGTAAAGACAAAGTTAATGGACTTTGTCAAAGCAAAGCAAGCTTCTACAAGCTTCATGCTCTTTCCAAATCTCCACTAATTTTTCAATTACCTTAAATAATTATAACCCACCATAATAAATAGAATGGTGTATGTCTAGCGCACCCATGCATGATGTATCAACAACCATGATACAAAAAGATAACACATTTTAATATATATCTCATATATACTAAAGTTGTGCACATGTGAGAAAAATCCTTAAGTGAACAAATGTTAGTTAATGTAAATTAGTATATCATATATACAATTATACACTAAATTATTAAATCAACACTTGACTTAATAATCCGGTCATATCATATATAACCGACTAACATCCAATGTATCGACTTATCGAATCAACACTTGATTCGATAATCCGGCTATATCTAATACAACCGACCGATACAAAAAGTTGCGAGAATAGAATACGGTATCACATATACGCATTATTCTCGGTCCCGCACATATCACATACGTGCTCCTATTTCATTTTGCCTGAGCCAGTAAAACCTCTATGTAGGACTCTAAAGACTCGTCAATACGCCGGCAGTTGGTGATGATCACATTAAGCACCCATAAGCCGTCAGCGGCACTAGCTGGACGTAACGGCTACCCGGATATTGAGCGATCAGAAGATCAGCAAGCAAGCCTGCTCCAACTCCTGTAAAAGCCTGTCGGTAACACTTCCGTACAGTCTGGTCTCCTCGTTTGATATGTCGCATATCAAGTCTAGGGATGGTAAAACGTCAGACCCCAATAACCGATAAGTCGTGCCGATGTGAGGCTCATAACGGGTCGAGAAACTACTGGTAACACTTACCAGTAAATCTCTAATTCAGCCCTGGCAAGGGACTTCCCTGTTATGGCCAATCGAGCACAGCGCAACATCAACCCCCAATACCGGGAGAGACGAAACCCCTCCTATCGCTCATTGCCTCCATGTGACTCGGGACTGTACCCAAAAACCACCGTTTTGCACGCCCACTTGGACGTGGTAAGGTGGAAATCAAAACACAGTGGGAATCACACAAGACTCTATGATGATCTCGGGTCTACAGAATAACCTGCACAAGTGTCACCAGAGAACTGCCATCTGACGTGAGGTATAATACCATCTGAGAGTTCTCGGCGAGTCCGTCCAGTGTACCCAGTCTCCACTGAGCACCCGTATACCATCTCTGATGTCAAACACCAATGGATATGGGATCATCCATCGCCCATCTCATGGGTCGAGAAGCGTATACGCTAGTCTACTCTGGTATATCGATACCCTGTCTCGATACACCTACGACTAGGAACATTAAAGGATGTACTTATGGACCACTCTGTCCCCACTAGTATGATCTGTATCATAGTCCAGGTAATCAAGTACGCATCCTAAGGGCTTTACCAACATGTAACTATAAGACAGTATCAAGAGACAAGTATACATGTTAAGATAAAGAGCAACCGGATAGCATACTATCATATCGAGCAAGAAAGTCCTCTCTATATATGTCCAAGCATCCAATATAATATACATCATCTGTACAATACTGGCCTCTACGGCATACATACAACTAACAATCTCCCACTTGCACTAGGGCCAGCTGTTGTAGTATCGCATACCAAGCATCCCGAAGAGTCTCTCAAACTGTATCTGGGGAATGGCCTTCGTGAGTGGATCCGCTGTGTTGTTCTTCATGTCAACCCTCCTGACCTCGATCTCCCGGCGATCTACTATCTCCCGGATCAGGTGATACCGCCTCAGAATATGCCTGAATCGCTGATGGGACCTGGGTTCCTTGGCTAAAGCCACCGCTCCATTGTTATCACAATACAAAGGTATTGGATGCTCAATGTATGGAACCACTCCAAGTTCAGTAATGAACTTCTTGATCCAGACAGCCTCTTTAGCAGCATCGTTGGCAGCGATGTATTCAGCCTCCATAGTCGAGTCTGCCATGGTTTCCTGCTTGGAACTCTTCCAGCTAACCGCCCTTCCGTAAAGGGTAAAGACAAATCCCGAGTGCGACTTAGAGTCGTCCTTATCACTCTGGAAGCTCGAATCGGTAAAGGACTCCACTTGGAGTTCTCCATTACCATACACCAAGAGTATCTCTTTAGTCCTTCGTAAGTACTTGAGAATGCTCTTCACAGCTGTCCAGTGACTTTCTCCAGGATCATCTTGATACCTACTCACTACACTTAGTGAGTGTGCTACATCGGGTCTGGTACATAGCATCGCGTACATGATAGAGCCTACAGCCGAAGCATAGGGTATCCCTTGCATGCGAGCTCTCTCCAAATCAGTCTTGGGAAACATCTCTTTGGAGAGAGTGAGTCCAGAGATCGTGGGTAAGTTCCCACGCTTGGATTCTTCCATACTAAACCTCTTTAGTATGGTGTCAATGTACCTGGATTGGGACAATCCCAGTATCCGTTTGGATCTATCTCTATAGATCTTAATCCCCAAGATGTAGGAGGCATCCCCTAGATCTTTCATTGAGAATCTTTGCGATAAGAAGAGCTTGACCGATTGCATCATAGGAATGTCATTTCCTATCAAGAGTATGTCGTCCACGTACAATACGAGGAAGACAACCTTACTCTCCACCTTCTTATAGATACAAGGTTCATCTACGTTTTTGACGAAATCAAACTCTTTGATAACGACTTCAAAGAAGATGTTCCAACTCCGCGATACTTGTTTTAATCCATAAATGGATTTAAGCAGCTTACACACCTTCCCGCTACTCCCACTAGCTACGAAGCCCTCTGGCTGAGTCATGTACACGCTCTCTTCTAAATCACTATTTAGAAAGGCGGTCTTAACATCCATTTGCCAGATTTTGTAGTCATGATATGCAGCGATGGCAAGCATGATCCGGATGGATTTAAGCATAGCCTCTGGAGAAAAGGTTTCGTCATAGTCCACACCTGGTCTTTAACGAAAACCCTTTGCAACAAGTCTAGTTTTAAAAGTCTTCACTTTCCCATCTACACCAAGTTTTTTCTTAAAGATCCACTTGCTCCTAATGGGTTTTACCCCTTCAGGTGCATCTTCCAAAGTCCATACTTTGTTGGTGTACATGGATTCCATCTTGGACCGCATTGTATCCAGCCATTTCACTGAGTCCCCACTCGTGATGGCCTGCTCGAAGCTAGTTGGGTCATCATCAACCATGATGCAATCCTCGCTCCCACCATCCATGAGAAAACCGTAGTATCTCTCAGGTGGGTGAGGAACCCTACTAGATCGGCGGAGTGGCTGGGGTTCATCGGGAACTACCGAATCCTCTGGTTCCACCAGATCTTCTGTCGTAGCTTTTGTAGATGGAACCTCTTCGAGTTCTACCTCATGACCACTAATCTCTTTTGCAAGAAATTCCTTTTCTAAAAATGTGGCATGCCGAGAAACAAACACCTTTTGTTCCTCAGTGTGGTAGAAGATATACCCTTGTGAATTCTTGGGATATCCTACAAATTTGCATAGAACAGACTGTGCCTCGAGTTTGTCCCGATTTTGTTGTTTGACATAGGCTGGACAACCCCATATCTTAACATAGTTAAGACATGGTCTCTTCCCTTTCCATATCTCATATGGAGTGGTAGGCACAGATTTGGTGGGGGCCATATTCAATAGATGTATGGTTGTCTCTAGCGCATACCCCCAGAAGGAAATAGGTAACTCAGCTGTGCTCATCATAGAGCGCACTATATCTAATAGGGTGCGGTTCCTCCGTTCAGATACACCATTGTGCTGTGGCGTATATGAAGGAGTCAGCTGAGAGAGAATCCCATTCTCTTTTAGGAAGTTCAGGAATTCATTGCTCAAGTATTCACCTCCTCGATCAGATCGAAGGATTTTAATACTTTTTCCGGTTTGGTTCTCGACTTCTTGTTTATATTCTCTAAATTTCTTAAAAGTTTCAGACTTGTGTTTTATCAAGAACACATGTCCGTATCTCGAGAGATCGTCAGTGAATGTAATGAAGTACGAAGAACCATCCCTGGCATGTGTAGACATGGGACCGCATACATCACTATGTATCAGTCCCAAGAGTTCAGTAACTCTTTCTCCGTGTCCCGTAAACGGAGTTTTGGTCATCTTGACTTTGAGACATTACTGGCAAGTGTCATAAGATGAAAATTCGAACGGTTTCAAATATCCATCCTTATGCAACTTAGCTAGCAGTGTTGCATTGATGTGACCTAGTCTATAATGCCACAAGAAGGATTCGTTCAGTTCTGAACTCTTCCTCTTATGTGTGTTTGTTATGCTCAGAACTGTTGATTGATTTAGAACATAAATGCCATTGCACAACGTGCCTGATCCAACCAACTTTTGGTTCAGGAAAATGTTCATAACATTATCCTGTAATACAAAATTATATCCTTCTTTACTCAACAAAGAAACCGATATAATGTTGCATATCAGGTTCGGCATGTAATGGCATTCGTTCAGAATCAATGTATTACCAGTTGGCAATACAAAGTGATATTCCCCGACGGTTTTAGCTGCAAAAATTGCACCATTTCCAACCCTTATGTCTTTATCACCTTCTCTAAGTTCTCTACCTTTCCTAAGCCCATGTAACTGATTACATATATGGGATCCTAACCCGGTATCTAATACCCAGGACGTAGAGCAAATGGAGAAACGGTTCTCTGTAACGAACACACCCGAAGAAAATGCATCAATATGTACTTTCTTCATTCGGGTGGCATGGGAATCCTGGTATTCCCCTATATCCTGTTCAGTCTTATAACTCTTATAAGAAAGAACGGAACCAACGTTCCCTAGCACAGTATAACATGCGGTTTCGGTCAATACATCCATATTATTATCTTGATTAAGGCATGATATGATCGCTACCTGGAGAGAGAGAGAAGAAAACACTTTAGCGTATGCTCTTGCAAGATCAGATTGGTTATTATTTTATCTAATCAGGATGACTCCCACTGTTTTTATCAAATCTTTCTTCAAACCCTAAAAGGAAAGACTAGCCGGGATTAATTACACCCTACAACTTCGCCAATCTTTCAGCCAGGCCAGTGTCGGTACTTTGAGGGAGGTTCCCCGTGCTTTCGCACGGACCTAATTAAAGTAAACCTCGTTTTCCCAGAGGCTTAACCCCGTTGACACCTTTCTAGACACCTACTTGATCGGCTAATTGTCCTGTGTAAAACTCTCCCAGGAGTAACAATTACATGCAGTGGGTATCGGGATCCAACTATCTCATAGAAGGTATGCAATCTCATTGCAAATTTCAACACTTGAAATTCCCGATAATATTTTTCCCCTAACGTGCTATGACCTTGACGAAAGCCAACAAATCATAGCCCGCTAGTCAAGTTCAACGCGTACATTTCTTGACTGAATTAAACCCACCCGCATGACCCTTGACGAAAGCCAACAAAGCCGTACGACTACCCTAATCCAATCGTATCATATGCAGCAGATAAGCAGCATATAGCTACCGTACACTACACCTTAACGAAAGCCAACAAATGCAGCACGAATACTATATACAACTTATCTGAAATGACGGAGGGCTACGACAGGTTTTTCTGAAAACCTATTGCGTAATGAACTTGATATCGTTGTAGAATCGAGTGAATTTTGAAATGGAGTGATTTTGAGGCTTTTATTAGTTTTGCTAAAGAGGTCACTCCCGGTGAAGGGATCTCGGCTCTTTCCTTATGGAATAAGGTGCGGGATATATCATATATATAGCTATGCAAAGCAAAAACTCCAAAAGCAATCAAAAGACAAACCGAGTGTTGTAGCATCTGCCAGTTTTGCTAAAGAGGTCACTCCCGGTGAAGGGATCTCGGCTCTTTCCTCATTGAATAAGGTGCAGGATATATCATATATATCGCTATGCAAAGCAAAAACTGTAGCTACCTTTTTTTTTGAAAATTTGATTCTACAACATCTTTTAGGTTTCTTTTCTTTCATTAATCATATTAATGAAGTCACATCATTTAAGTCACCTAAACATCACAGATAAATACGACGTACACTTATGCCATCCGCATTCGCCTCGATGTCCCCTCGTGCACCGTTAGGTTAGGTAACTAACGGCAGAGCGGGGCATGGCTAGCGCGGGTGTAAAACATAAGTAACGTCTATATAATATATCATATATACTATATACAGTATTTATCACAACATATCAAATGATCACATCACAGATATCGCAGCAGAAGAAACATATGAAACATTGGATATACTAGGACGTCCGTGTTTTATTTTGAGCCTCTATAAAATACGGATTCCACGGTCGCGATGAATAGCCAAACCTACACCCCTAGACCCCTACGAGAGTGGCAAGTAACCCTACCAATTCTAGAGTTAGGAGACCCGGACTCGACTCCTCGAGTTGGTCTCCCACTGGACTCTAGAACCCGGTTACTTATGCTCTCCTCCTTAGGTCTATCCTAGTGCGGAAAAGTAAATAATATACAAATGGTGACATCAACCTCATCCCGGAAGTGCCCCAATAATAGAATATTACATACATTTAATTTTACATGAATGAAAATAAAAACCCTCATCTCATATAAAACCCCCGGCTATTCAGAAACGCGACAATCCAATATAACATATCCAGCAACACATAACATCACATGTCATCAACATAAGTAAATATGCGCATCCCAATTGTCGTTGACATATAGCAACGAAACCGGCGATATCACATATTACACTTATGGTCGCAGAAAAGAAATTGTAAAACTACAACATTTGGAATCCACAATCACTTTAGACATCGTAAATCCGAAATATCACATACTTCGCATTTCATGCCTAACTATATGAATTCCATATATTGTATCACATTCCAGATAAATAGACATTATTAAACTTTCCAAACAGAAAATCAAATACTCAAAATTTCCTAAATAGCTCAACACTTGAGCGGGGTTCAAAAATTCCAGAATACGTCACAGTAGCAATGGTCCAGCCGTAGAAGGGTCAAGCCAACTCCTCACATGTGGCACGCCGTACTGCCCCAAACCCTAAGGTTTAGAGGTGGTTAAGACGGTCACATAATCGAGTTAAGGTTTGTGTTCTTCTAGAGGGTCCATCACGTTACATGCACGTTTTTCCGAAAGATTCAAACTAGATAAAAATTCAACACTTGAAAAAAATTTCGTGCCGGGAAAAATTGAGTTAATGATATCCGTTCAAACATTTTAACAGTTTCTAAATATCCGGAAAACACAACGAAATTAAATATTCCGATCGAATCAACGATTACAAAATAAACCCCAGAATACTCAACACTTGAGTCAGTTTAAAAATTCCCAGAAATATATAGGAATAGCTACGGAGCTTACTGCACAAAATACTGTTCACAATTCACTTTAACCGCCGCTAATAGTGGGTTGGGGCCGCGGTTCCGCGGCGGATGTACGGAATTATGAGCTCGAATTTTAGGGTAATTCTTAGAATTCCCTGCTGATTTTTTTGAGTATTTTTAATTCAGAAAAATCACAATTTTGAAAAAATTTCCAGAGAAGGGTTCAATATTATCGTATCGGGGTTCGATCGGAGTTTTAACTTCGTAAACACGTCGCCTAATACTCTAGCCTGGCTCTGATACCAATGTAGGTTTAGTAGGCACTCTAAGAAGGTTCTACAAGGCATCAACCATGCCCAATTAAAATTTTAGCCGTGCCGAATAACCCTAAACAAGATCTTTGCTAGATAATTAGGGTTTCACATGCAAGTAAATTACATTTACCACTAAGTGAATACGAAATACAACCTTTGTAGATCGGTCCTTCACTTCTAAAGCTCCTTGTCGTAGTCCCTTCGCTGCGATCATGGTTCTCCCGGGCTTTTGCATGGTTTCACGAGGCGAAAGAGGCGTCCTTGCTTGATGTCTTCTAGGCCGAAGATGATCTATGTCGAGGGAATACCAACTCAACCTACTACTTCACTAACTAGAGAATTAATGAAGCAAACACCCTAAACTAATGTGCTAGTCTAGTAGAGAATGTAGAAATAGAAAGTGGGTTCACTTTAGAATTTGTTTTCTCACAATATTTCTCACTTTGGATCAAACCCTAGAGAGCTTTTTAGCTCAAGGAAGAAGATGAAGAAATAAAATGAGAAGAGATAATGATCAAGTGAGTAAGCTAACCATGGGTGAGTGAGTATCATATACTAACATGTAGAGACATAACCATGGCTAATCCAAATGGTTAGGTTAACAAAAATCTAAAGTAAAGACAAAGTTAGTGGACTTTATCAAAGCAAAGCAAGCTTCTACAAGCTTCATGCTCTTTCCAAATCTCCACTAATTTTGCAATTACCTTAAATAATTATAACCCACCATAATAAATAGAATGGTGTATGTCTAGCACACCCATGCATGATGTATCAACAACCATGATACAAAAAGATAACACATTTTAATATATATCTCATATATACTAAAGTTGTGCACATGTGAGAAAAATCCTTAAGTGAACAAATGTTAGTTAATGTAAATTAGTATATCATATATACAATTATACACTAAATTATTCAATCAACACTTGACTTAATAATCCGGTCATATCATATATAACCGACTAACATCCAATGTATCGACTTATCGAATCAACACTTGATTCGATAATCCGGCTATATCTCATACAACCGACCGATACAAAAAGTCGCGAGAATAGAATATGGTATCACATACACGCATTATTCTCAGTCCCGCACATATCACATACGTGCTCCTATTTCATTTTGCCTGAGCCAGTAAAACCTCTATGTAGGACTCTAAAGACTCTTCAATACGCCGGCAGTAGGTGATGATCACATCAAGCACCCACAAGCCGTCAGCGGTACTAGCTGGACGTAACGGCTACCCGGGTATTAAGCGATCAGAAGATCGGCAAGCAAGCCCGCTCCAACTCCTGTAAAAGCCTGCCGGTAACACTTCCCGTACAGTCCGGTCTCCTCGCCTGATATGTCGCATATCAAGTCTAGGGGTGGTAAAACGTCAGACCCCAATAAACTATAAGTCGTGCCAATGTGAGGCTCATAACGGGTCGAGAAACTACTGGTAACACTTACCAGTAAATCTCTAATTCAGCCCTGGCCAGGGACTTCTCTGTTATGGCCAATCGAGCACAGCGCAACATCAACCCCCAATACCGGGAGAGACGAAACCCCTCCTATCGCTCATTGCCTCCATATGACTCGGGACTGTACCCAAAAACCACCGTTTTGCACGCCCTCTTGGACGTGGTAAGGTGGAAATCAAAACACAGTGGGAATCACACAAGACCCTATGACGATCTCGGGTCTACAGACTAACCTGCACAAGTGTCACCAGAGAACTGCCATCTGACGTGAGGTATAATACCATCTGGGAGTTCTCGGCGAGTCCGTCCAGTGTACCCAGTCTCCACTGAGCACCCGTATACCATCTCTGATGTCAAACACCAATGGATATGGGATCATCCATCGCCCATCTCATGGGTCGAGAAACGTATACGCTAGTATACTCTCGTATATCGATGCCCTGTCTCGATACACCTACGACTAGGAACATTAAAGGATGTACTTATGGACTACTCTGTCCCCACTAGTATGATCTGTATCATAGTCCAGGTAATCAAGTACGCATCCTAAGGGCTTTACCAACATGTAACTATAAGACAGTATCAAGAGACAAGTATACATGTTAAGATAAAGAGCAACCGGATAGCATACTATCATATCGAGCAAGAAAGTCCTCTCTATATATGTCCAAGCATCCAATATAATATACATCATCTGTACAATACTGGTCTCTAGGGCATACATACAACTAACACCGGGGGCGCCTAGCGGTCGCGTGAAGGGCACGTGACCCATGGGCGCTAAGCTCCCACATGCGTCTCACGCGACCCGCTGGCGCTCAGCCCCCAGCGGTCACGTGTTGCGCACGTGACCCATAGGTGCCCAGCGCCCACGCGCCTGGCACGTGACCCGTGGACGTCCAGCGCCCATATTCCATGCACCCGTTTTTAAGACGCTCCTCACTATACATAATCCATGTTTGGAGTTCAACTCCAAAGCTCCCTTGGGAGTTCAACTCCTAACCCATGGGCTAAGCCCCTTTTCCCGCTGGTGTTCCCAGCGGTCGCGTGTCGCATACGTAACCCGCGGGCGTGTGCAGCACATATGACCCGGGGGCGCCTAGCGGTCGCGTGCACAGCACGTGACCCAAGGGCGCTAAGCGCCCACATGCGCCTCACGCGACCCGAGGGCGCTCAGCGCCCAGCAGTCGCATGCTGCGCACGTGACCCGTGAGTGCCCAGCGCCTGGCATGTGACCCGCGGGCGCCCAATGCCCATGTGCCATGCACGCGTTTTTAATACGCTCCTCACCCCTCATTTTCCGTGCACTCCACACCAGAAAACACGTCCCCCGTTAGGAAAATTTTTCTAACGGGGCGCTGCCCCGTACCCCGCAAGGGGGCAGCTTTCCCTGCACCCCCATAAAACTCTGTGGCGCCCCCGATATATCCAAAACCCTTCCAAAACACAACACACGCACATTGCATATTGAGTTCGCATGACTAGTTGACCCGTTCATCGGAGGTTCCCTAGCTTCAAAGGCGAGGGGTAATTAACGACAGCTTAGTCCGTGGCTGCCGGAGATTCGGATCCCCACAATCAATAAACCCCAGCCTACCCTAGGCAGGAGGATCTATAATGCGCCTGACAAGCGCGCGCGTATTCCCATCTCAATGGGATGACGAAAAACACCATACAGAGGGTTTACTTTCTACTATCAGGAAGATCAATGGTTATATTGTTCTTAACTCGCCACCAGTTTTAGAAAAATGGATTTTTTTTCAGAAAACATCAGTGGTAGTATGGTAGAACTGGATGTGATTCCAGAACCACAAACGATTAATGAAAATTTAATAGAACCTAAAAATTCAATTGGATTCGACATTCCATTAGCCACTCCACAGATTTGGTGGGTAACCTCAAGAACCGGAGAGGTACTTCGGTCTTCTTATAGGCGGTGACAGGGAGGTTCTTATTTACCCAGACTTGCCATTGCTGTTGTTCCAGACTATGAGACCTGGCAGGAGAATGAGTATAACATCGTTCTAAATTAATTTCAGAAAGTGCACGTGTATATGACTCTGCCAGAAGGTTGTTATAGTCAGTAGGAGTAGCGGAAGCATAGTGTGCAAGTAGTTTATGTCTATTTATAGACTAAAGCAGGTATAGCGGAAATAGATCATCTATTTTGATGTGACAGTAATAGGTTTTGACTTCATCAAAATAGGGGATGGATTTGGTAAGAAGATAGTAGAGAATGATGTCCAGGTATTTGGATGACATGCACTTGATAGAAAGAGATATTTATATACTACGATCGGTTATACTGTGGTTGTCATAAGGAGTTTCTCCACATAGGATATTGATATAATATCGGTGATTCTGGTGACTAGATCTATGATTTTAGATCTAGATTTGGGAAGTGTCCCAATTTGGGTACTTTGACATTATTCTAAGGGTATTTTAGAATGGACCACTCCTGGCGAGGTGATAGTACCCGCAGGTGATGGAGTCGCCCTCTCTAAAGGATATCCTACAGACTGATGGGGAGAGGGATTTGCATGATTGGCATATCACTTGCTTAGAAAATTGAGTCAATCATGAGATGTCAAGTACAACACCAGATATTGCTTTTACACTGGCTGCAATAAGCATATATATATTAATCCAATCCTGGAGAAACGTTGGATGCAGTTATGAATATAAGTGGATGTTCTTGCCATATGGTAACAGCAGCCTTCTTCGGAAGACGGTTATCATTTCAGGCTTCCAAGGTGACCTGGATGACAGAGTGGCTATCTGAGTTATAGTTTTCGCTCTTTTGAGGGACAGTATGTTGGACAGGTGGTCCAAGAGGATACTGTGGAAGGCATGGCGGAGGATACTGTGGATGATACGGTCTAAGAAGTTTATTGGATTTGGAGTTCATTAGTGAACTGTGTCTCATCAGATATCCAGAAAAATTATAAGACAGGTATTGCTCATTTCGGGAGATAGTCTTTCTCCGTGAAGTTGAGATGTAGAGAGATGTAGAAAGAAACATTGAAGTGGATCCACTCACTGAAGCTATTTCTCGAACAAAATAGTTTCACAAACGAGCTTTGTGAAACTGATTAGTAGAGAAGTTGGGTGTTCGGTATCACACGAGCAGTGAGTATGCGACACCGCAATAATTAGCCTTAAGTGCAAGTGGAAGATTGTTGGCAATAGTGCCCTTAAGTCAATTATTGAATCGCAGGCACGCGATTGCGATGATTGAGGGAAGACCTATACGGGTAGAACGATCTTACTCAAGATGATAGTATGCTATCTGGTTTGTCTTTATCATCATGTACATGCTTTTTGTGGTTGTTCCCGCCGAAAATTTCTGCGCAGAAGAGTCCAAGGTATCAAATGGAAACGATACGCTTAAGAAAATGCGAACCAATATCTTTCGGCCTGTATTTTGATAAGTTCCCGAAGGAGGAACTATTAAATTCTGATGGTATTGGACGCATCTCAAAAAACCCTTCGATTTGATATATTATGGGCCTCATAATTCAACCGGGATCAAAAGTTATGAGGCATCACGTGTCCACACGTGATGGACCTTTAAGAACCCGCTGGAGAAGCTAAAAGATATAATAAAAACTCAGAAAAGACCCCAATGGGGCATCACGTGCTCACACGTGACCATAGGTCACGTGCAGACACGTGATGGGCTTTTAAAGCCTCTAAAATAATGAATAGAATTTAATTCTAAAAGTCAGAAAATACCTCAACGAGGTATCACGTGCTTACACATGATCAATGGTCACGTGTTGACACGTGATGGTTAAAACAACAACATAAACAAGCGGCTGTTAAAGGAACCAATTTGGGGGTCACGTGCTCACACGTGACCAAGGGTCACGTGTCAGCACGTGACTGGCTTCGAAAGACTTACAGTTAATAGAATTAAATTCTAAAAGCTTCCAAATCTTTCCAAATGGAAAAGGATTATGGGGACCGTTGGATTAAAGATCCAAGGGTGATTAAATATCACCAATTTATGGAAAAATCTTGGACTTGGAAAGATTTCCCCCCTAAATCTAACCCAGATAACAAAGGGATATCTTTGGATTTAAAATCCAATGGTGAATAAAATTCACTTAACAATCTAAAGGCCCAGATTAATGATAAATATAAATCAAATCTCTCAACATACAAATCAAATCTCTCAATGAGAGATTTGCTAAACAAATTGATTCTCTTCCTTCTCCTATAAATAGGAGCCAAGAAAAGAAGAGAGGGGGATCTAATTTTTTGGGAGAAAAAAACAGAGGGAGGAGAATTTAATTCTCAAGAGAAAAAAGAAAAGAGGGGAGAATTTAATTCTCTGCAAAAGAAAAACCCTAGGTAAGAAAAGTGAGGCTTCAAAAGAGAATTTAATTCTCAAAATCCAAGAGTTTAACTCTTATATAAAAAAAAAGAACTTAGTTCTTCTTCTGGTTGAAGATCTGCACAGAGCACATCTCCCCATAGGATGAGAATTTAATTCTCATCGGGTCGAGATCCTGCCATGCAGATCCTAAACTTAGAAGGGGAATTAAGTTTTGAGAATTTAATTCTCCCAAACTCACAGGAGTTTAATTCCTCCTAAAATGAAACTGGGGTTTAACCCTAATCAAGAATTTAATTCTTTTACATATCTGGGAATTTAATTCCTTTGAAAAGAAATCAGGGTTTTATCCTAAATAAGAATTTAATACTTTCACGATAGGAATTTAATTCCTCCAAAATAATAATTAGGGTTTAACCCTACAGAGAATTCAATTCTTAAAAGATCTCTGTTCATGAAAAGAACTAGGGTCACGTGCCCCCACGTGACCCTTGAAAAGATCCCCTGCAAAGAACTTTGAAGCATCACCTCACGTGTTCCCACGTGATTCCCAAAACGCAGAAAGAAAAAGCAAAGGAAGTGAAAGCTTTGGGCGCTCTCACGTGTTATCACGTGACCCCTCAGCAAATGCTTTAACAATTGGCGCACAGATCCCCATCACGTGCCAACACGTGATGCTCTAAAATAAAAATAAAAGTGTTTAACACTTGTTCGCAGATTGGAGGATAAACCAAAAGGAGATCTGGCTCCACATTTAGGGCGCCCTCACGTGTCCCCACGTGACCCCTAACGAATCCCTTTAATATCGAATGGATGGATGCCTATCACATGCCTACACGTGATGGCCAGGAAATTAAAAGTGTTAAACACTTACTTGCATAATAAAATAAAGGAAATCAGGGCGCTCTCACGTGTCCACACGTGACCCCTCTCTCCTTAGTGTTTAACACTAATCTGAAGACTTTGTTCCCGGTCTTTAGCACTGATTTGCTTTAGTGTTTAACACTAATTTGAAATCTCTGATTACCAGTGTTTAACACTGATTTGCTTTAGTGTTTAACACTAATTTGAAAGCCATGTGGTTAGTGTTTAACACTGATTATCCGTTAGTGTTTAACACTAACTTACTAATCTTATTCCCGGTGTTCAACACTATTGGTCTTTAGTGTTTAACACTAGCTTTAGCCCAATTGGCTAAGTTTCTAGAGGCAAAGCCTCTCCTTCAATGGACCGACAGAGGGCCAATATTTCAAACATAATTGGACTTAGCCCAAATGGCCGTAAGTCCTCAAATCATCTTGAACTGAGCACATCTGCTCTTTCAACCAACTCATTGGTTCAGGGGTACATCTCTGAACTCATCTGATATTTGTCGTTGTAATACTTCAACGTCTTCAGAGAGGTGACGGGTCCCGACAACCACACATCAACACGGACTGTGGGGTCCTTAAACCAAGATACGGACTGTGGGGTCCTTAAACCCGCGGACTTATGCGTCATTAAACTAACGGACTAATGCGTCCTTAAACACACCCATATGGACTGTGGGGTCCTTAAACCCATGGACTTATGCGTCCTTAAACTACCAATAGACCGCAATGTCCTTAAACTACCAATGGACCACTATGTCCCTAAACTGGAACATGGACCCCCATGTCCCTAAGCTGGAGATGGACCACTATGTCTCTAAACTGAAGATGGACCACTATGTCCCTAAACTGGAACAATAGAGCCCCAAATGCTTTTTTGTCGGATCTAAACGATCCCGTTTAAGTTGATCTTAGCCCCAAATATGGCTAACGTATCCTTAAACCTTCAAACAGACTTTAGTCCCAAATTGGACTATGAATCCCCCCAATCAACTTTGGTTCAAGGGTACATCTCTGAACTCCTCTGACACATGTCGTTGTAATCCTTCAACGTCGTCAGAGAGGTGACGGGTCCCGACGGCCTTACATGCAACGGACCATCATGTCCCTAAACTGGAACAATAGAGCCCAAATGCTCTTTTGTCGGATCTAAACGATCCCGTTAAGTTGATCTTAGTCTCAAATTGGACTAACGTATCCTTAACAACTGTTTAAGTCGATCTTAGCCTCAAATACGGCTAACGAATCCTTAAACCAAAACCCCAAACCCAAATCTAAGAAAATACGGATTTGGACTAGTCCATGCCCTACGGGCGACAACATAACTTAGTCTCCGTACATAATCCACGGGCAACCAAGCACAAAACAAACACCCACGACACGAAGTGACCAGCTGGAGATGGAGAAAGTTGTTACCGCGATGCGGTAGCGTAATTAACTGCAGGGGCTTGCGCCTGCAGGGAAGAGCGTCCCCATAATCAAAAACCCCTCAAGCGAGGGGGAATCTGACGAAGTCTGCTACATCGGTCGCATCCGTCTAAACCTCCGATACACGGTGCCATAAATCAACTTGGCATCTTCGGAGAGGTAGACGGATAAAACTAATTAGCATCTGCCCCGAATCTCAGGCAAGACGCCCATGTCTTGGCCGCCATTCGGAGGGGTACAGATTCTGGCACGCCCGGTGGGACCTCTTTCCACTCCACACTTCGTGTGTTGTGTTCGCGAACGAATCGCGGTTTACTGTAGTTGCCTGTGGATTCGAGGTACTAAGATTTGATGTCTTGCTCCGTGCAGAAAACAGAAGATCAATGGCTTCAAACTGCACTGCCTGCAACTGCAACTCTCGCTCGGTCCTTGCTGGAGGAGTGACTTATGGGCCCCAAGCGGCCTCCCTTTAAAAGATGTCAGTGGAGCAGGTAACTCAGACCACCACTGGATTATTCTTCAGGACCATGCTCCTACCGTTGAGCATAAATGCCACAATGACGTTGCAAGAAGCCCTAAAGAAGTCTGTCTTTGATCGGCTTACCACTGCCGCGACCCCTCTCAACGGGCCGCCCAGCTTCAATACCTCAGTTTTCAACAGACTGGGACAGAACGTCTACAAACCCGCGATACCCGAAGTTGCCATCCCAAAGCGGATAGTTATCCCGGCTCAAGCGGACGAAATCATTGGAAAGGCCCCTCCTTCCAAGAAGTCAGTTTTTACAAGGCTGGCCATTCCGGTTGCTGCTCCAGGAGAGGTCCTCAAAGCTGCTTCCCCTGCTCAGAGGTCTGTCTTTGACAGATTAGACATTTCTTCTCAACGGGCGTCAGTCTTCGGTAGGCTAGCACCAATAACAGTCTCTCCTCAAAGCAGGGGGCATGAAGAAGGTTGTCCAACAACGGAAGTGATCTCATCCGCACGACATGCTCGACGTCGCCACTGGCGTCGAGTGAGGAAGGCTGGGGGCAACTCCCCCTCTCAGATAACTCCGCCAGCCCCAACGGTGGGGATCAATGCTGCTGTTCCAACCGGGAACAACTTTGAATTGCTAAACACGGTGCGCAGAAACTCTCCTACCGCCGTACTAAAAAGATCCCCTCCTCCGGTGGGAAATGTTGCGGAAGCCAAGCCAGAACAGTCCTCTCAGCGGCTGTCCTCTAAAATCTACAAGGTCTGGCGCCAAGTCCAAGACTCGGTGATTGATCGAAATTTCTCCCGCCAGCAGAAGAAGCTGAAGGTCCGGCAGGAAGAAAACCATCCTGTTAATCCAAAAAAGATGACGACTACTTGGGTGCTCACGACAGCGGCCCCCTCAACGTCAACCACTCAGAAAAGAAGGAGGCCAGAGAAAGCCCCAGTAAACGTGGCAGACCACAAAGACGTTAAGCCCAAACGCCCCAAGTCTGGGGGCATGGTGCTGCACACCGTATACATGGCTTCTGGAAAGGAGGAAAGCCGTGCTTCGACGGGTCACCGACCGCTCACCCGATCCGTGACGAAAACCCAGGAGCAGCAACAGAAGCTTCAGGAGATGATGATTGCAATGGCCGCACTCACCGGGCCAAAAGAAAGCCCCGAGGCATCATCAGAGCAGCGTCACGAACAAGAAACCGATGCTGACTTCTTATGCAGAGTCCTCGAAAAGAAGGACAGAGAAGCCGCAGAGCAAGCGGCTAACATAAAGCAAATGGCGCTCCTCTTCCAAGATATAGTAGGGATGATGCTACAGCCGGACCCTCTAGTTGAAGACCCTCTGATCATTACTGAAGACGATAGAGGAGAGACATCTAATCCTCCTCCGAGTCTTTCAACAGCCAAAGATGAAACCATTTTCAAGGCTGCGCTAGATGATTATATAGCTCATCAAATACGGGCTCATCAAGTGAATGAAGCGGCTGCGCAAATTGTTAGAACTGGACGACCCTATCCGGGCTAGTATGACCAAATCAGTTACCCGCCGGGATATACGATCCCTAAGTTCCACGTATATAAATGGACAGGAAACCCACATCAGCATGTCGCTCAATTCAGGGCCTTATGTGGCAATACTGGAGGCGATGACATACTGTTGCTTCGACAATTTGTCGGCAGCTTAGCAGAAATGGCATTCGAATGGTATTTGGAGCTACCTAACGACTCTGTCAAAACATTTGCGGAGATGGGGTTGCTGTTTACACAAAGATTCGCGAGTGCTAGTGAACGCACCCTGATAACAGCACTGATCAACGCCAGGATAAGGCCAGGCGAAACGTGGGTTCAATACGCAACACGATGGCGGAATCTGTGGTCAAAATGCGAACAGCGGATCGAAGAAGCACCAGAGGTAGGTATGTTCGTGGGCACTCTTGATCTGCAAGCAACCATCTCGCAATTCATGATGTTCTTCAAACCGACCATGTTCCAGGCTTTAATTGATAAGTTGGCCCAAATGGATCAGATGAGTCACACACCATCTCATTCAAAGACGGATCCTCGGCAAGAAAAGGGGAAAGGGAAAGCAACTTTTGTCGCTAATACTCAACAACAGTCGAGCAACTTGAAGCCGGTTGTCCGTCGAAACAATATGCGTCCACGCCCATCCCTTGAGGAAAGACTAGGACGTCCTTACTCGTTTCCTCAGAATAAAAAAAGGAGACTATTCGAGCGGGCAGTGCGCAACAGACTCATCAATCTGCCGAGTCCAAAACGTCCGTTGCATCCAGGCGATGTCAACTATCCCAATTATTGCCCTTACCACCAAACGGTAAGTCACCCGATCGAGGATTGCTTCGTCTTTAAAGGATGGATCGAGGATCAGTACTTACAAGGCAAGTTTGCACTGTCTGAAAAGTGGAAAGCAAACCCACCACAGCCGCACACTCCAAAGAAAACGGACACGCCGGGGGAAACTTGTTCTTTTGTTGAAGAAGCCCCATGGGAGGTCGTGCTTTCAGCCAAAACTAAAGGAATGCTGAAGGATCTCCAAATGTGCCCGGCAATCAGGTGGAAAAATCCACTGGAACCCGAGATCATCGAGGGAATGCTGAAACCGCGCCCAACTCCAAAAACGGGTGGTGATGGTCAGAGCGCTCACACCCAGCCGTCAAATTCTTCGAAGAAGAAGAAGAAGAAGACCGAAAAGCCCATGCAGCCTGGTGACACATGCACGGACCTGCAAAAACAGATTGACGCGTTGGTAGAATATAATCAGAAAGCGCGGACCCCAGTCACACTCCAAGAATTTCTCAGCCACGTCCTTGAGGACGGAGATGATGACAATGGAGAAGACTCGTCGGATGAATCTGAAGATTATGTGGCAAGCTGCCATGTGATCTCTCACTCGTCAATAAATGACGAAGAAGCTCCTTACACAAAGAAGCTGGGGGCATATCCTGAGCCAGAACTGCTAGGACCATCAGACGAAATGATTGATGCATTCCTGAACGAAGCCCGTCTCAAAAGCAAAGCTGATCGAGAGCGCGAGATGGCCATATTCGAGAAAGCCAAACGCCGGCGACTAGATGAAAGGGTCGAAATATTCCCACCGGATCAAAGTACATCCGACGCAAATGAAAGCAGGATCAAGACAAGGAAACGATTCGCCAAAGCCATATCGATGGGGATGAAACTTCCCTCTTTCAGAGAAAATTCTCCTGGCGGTATACATCTTGATGAAGCGGACGTACATCCTAACTTCTGCTTATATCATCAGAAGATCGCACATCCTACTGAAGATTACAACTCCTTTAAGTGTTGGTGGCAAAGGTACATCGCTCACAGGCAACACTTCAACAGGACAAAGCGTGAAGCTCGTAGACAGTGGAAAAATACGACAGATGAGTGTAAAAGAATTGCCTGCAATTGTCATAGGGTTGATCCCGGGGGATCACGAGTTCTCACCTTCGAGAGAGACTCCGGCGAAAAAGTAGCCCACGGTCCTCTCTTCAAGGAATCCATCTCTGAAACGAAAGAATTGAGGAATTGCGAGAACATTCAACCGCGCAATCGCACGTTACCCGAAAAGAATCTCGGACCCGCAAACAAGGGATCGAACAAAAGGGATAAGGGGAATGGAAAAGCGACCTCCGTCGCCAATGCGCAACAACAGCCGAGTGACCCGAAACCGTTTGGTCGTCAAAACAACAATCCGCGATACCTCAATGAGAAGTTGAAACGTCCTTACTCATTTCCTAGAGATAAAACAAAGAGACTGTTCGAGCTAGCGATGCGCAGCGGGCTCATCACTCTGCCGGATCCAAAACGTCCGTTGCAGCCAGGTGACGTTGACAATCCTAACTATTGTCCCTACCACAGAGTAATGGGTCACCCACTCGAAAATTGCTATGTCTTCAAAGGCTGGATTGAGGATGAATACCAACAGGGCAAATTCGCGTTGTCTGACAACTGGAAGGTGAGCCCACCACAACCACATGCTCCGAAAAAGATGGACATGCCGGGGGCATCGTGCTCTTTCATAGAGAAAGCCCCATAAACCGAAAAGTCAGTAAACTAAAGAGTCACCTCAAATACGGCGACGGTGGACCACTATGTCCTAAAACTGGCGTCGGACCGAAACGTCCCTAAACTAACGACGGACCGCAAGGTCCTAAAACTTGCAAATGACCTAAACGTCGTTAAACTACTATCAACCCGCGGCATCCTCAGGCTGGCATGGTAAAAAAAACGGTATGTCCATAAGCAAAATGGGCACGGATGAAAACCCGAAAGGGCTCCGTGAGTAAAAACAGCAGGGCTACCGGCGAGTCTTGTGAAAACCCGAAAGGGCGCAAGCTCGTTAAAAAAAAGAAAGAAAGAATAAAAAAAAGGTATGTCCATAAGCAAAATGGGCACGGATGAAAACCCGAAAGGGCTCCGTGAGTAAAAACAGCAGGGTTACCGGCGAGTGTTTGTGAAAACCCGAATGGGCGCAAGCTCGTTAAAAGACACTTACGGGGTCCTCTCGACCTTGTAAGAAGAAATCACCCGCGTGAGATCTTTACGACTCACAAGGGAGCAACACACTTAGGGATCCCCATGATTCCTAAGGAGAAATTACACTTGCGAGATCCACACGACTCGTAAGGAAAACTCTCTTATGGGACCCTCACAGCTCATAAGATTTGAAAGTCTTAAGTTGCAGAGATCTGAACCTGTTCTTAAGCAACCCCCACAACCTTCGATTTTGCCCTACAAGTGGCTCAATACTGACCCTTGTATACAATCCACGGGCGCGAATAAACATTTCCCTAACCAAGTCCCACCCGTGACTGGGGATATGTCCATACGGTGAACAACCCTTGTAAGTCCTCTCGACTTATAAGGAGAAAACCCTTTTGTAAGATCCTTACGACTTACAGGGGAACATACACTTAGGAATTCTCACGATCCCTAAGGAGAAAACACACCTACGAGATCCTCACGACTTGTAGGGAGAAATACCTTTGTGAGACCCTTACGGCTCATGAAGTCAAAAGCCTTAGTCGACAGGACCCTAACCCTGTTTACTAAGCCACCTTTGTTCAACATCGACAGAGGGAAATGATGATTCTCTCCTGGCAATATCCCAGTTGTAGCGATACTGATGCCTAGACCGGTATCAAATTCCAAGTCCTTTTACGACAAATGATGATTCGCTCCTGGCAATATTCCAGTCGCAGCGATGCTGATGCCAAGATTGGTATCAGATCCCAAATCCCCTACTCGCGAAAAAAAATCAGCGAGCTAAAAAAAATGCATACGAAATAGCCGAAATGATGGGGCAACTTGCAAACAAAATCAGCAAGTAAAAATGTATGCATGCAAAATAGCCGAAATGATTGGGCAACTCGCAATAAAAAGCAGCGAGTAAAAAGAAAAATAGCCGAAATGATTGGGCACCGCGAAAAATAGCCGAAATGATTGGGCAATCGCGATTTTCGCGATATAAAAAGCTGAAATGATAGAGCATCGCGGAAAGAATAAAAAAATGAAAGAATGAAACTTTTTGCCCTACAGGTGAAATCATATCGATCCCTGTATACAATCCAGGGGCACAGATAAAGAGGGAACCATACCTTCCCAACAGGCTCCATCAGAAAGCGAAGCCAAATCTCGACGGTTCATAGACAACCTAGAGACAATCTCGACATTTGTCGCAATATTACAGACACGATGTCAACAAATGAAGCAAACGAAGATCCCGAGCTTCAGGGTCTCGACGTCAACATCGGCAACTTAGAGATCACCAATGGCGTTTCTCCTCACTCCAACCAGATACAGACATGACGTCGACAATCGACCTCAGAGTCGCAACGAAACGGAACCATGGTAAAGTCCCTAGTTCCAAATCTCAATGGCCACATCTGCAGCCCGAAGACCAACAACGGTGGGCTTCCTCATTCCAGCATGACACAGATGTTACACCATCAAGCGGAGCGACGGAAAAATCCCAGCTCCACCTCAGCATTCGTCTCAATACAGCAGACGAGATGTCAACAATGGCGTTCCTCCGCAGTCCAGCAGGATGCAGATGCAACGTCAACAAAAGACCTCACGATCGAAACAAAGCGGAGCGACGGCAAAATCACAGCTCCACCTCAACATTCGTCTCGATACAGTAGACGAGATGTCAACAATGGCGTTCCTTCGCAGTCCAACAGGATGCAGAAGCAACATCAACAAAAGACCTCATGGTCGAAACAAAGCGGAGTGACGGCAAAATCCCAGCTCCACCTCAGCATTCGTCTCGATACAGTAGACACAGTCCAAGCAAACGAAGCTAAGGCCAAATTCCTAACTTCAGGGTCTTAACGGCAAGTCATATAAAGCCTGAAAGACAATCGGAGATTATCTCGCACCAGTGCGGAGTGGTCACCACCTCAACGATCGTCTCGATACAACAGATGAAATTTCACCCCAGCGTTCTTCCACCAGCAGGATTCAGACGCGCCAAAGCAAACGAAGCGAATGCCAAATTCCTAGCTTCAACGTTTTGACGGTAACTCATATAAAACCGAAAAGACAATCAGAGATCATCCCACATGGAGTGGTCACCACTACGACATTCGTCTCGATACAACAGACGAGATGTCAACAACAACGTTCTTCCTCAAACAGGATTAGGATACACCAAGCAAACGAAGCGAAGGCCAAATTCCTAGCTTCAGGGTCTTAACGGCAAGTCATATAAAGCCTGAAAGACAATCGGAGATTATCTCGCACCAGTGCGGAGTGGTCACCACCTCGACGTTCGTCTCGATACAGCAGACGCAACATCACCAAAAGGAGCCACGGCAAAATCCCTAGTTCCAAACCTCGACGGTTCACCAGCAACCTAGAGACAACCACAACATTCGTCTCGATACAGAGGACGCGATGTCAGCAAATGAAGCAAAGGCCAAATTCCAAGCTTCATGCGTCTTTACGGCAAGTCATATAAAGCCTGAAAGACAATCGGAGATTATCTCGCACCAGTACGGAGTGGTCACCACCTCGACGTTCGTCTCGATACAGCAGACGCAACATCACCAAAAGGATCCACGGCAAAATCCCTAGTTCCAAACCTCGGTGGTTCACCAGCAACCTAGAGACAACCATGACATTCGTCTCGATACAGAGGACACGATGCCAGCAAACGAAGCGAAGGCCAAATTCCTAGCTTCAAGCGTCTTAACGGCAAGTCATATAAAGCCTGAAAGACAATCGGAGATTATCTCTCACCAGTGCGGAGTGGTCACCACCTCGACGTTCGTCTCGATACAGCAGACGCAACATCACCGAAAGGAGCCACGGCAAAATCCCTAGTTCCAAACCTCGACGGTTCACCAGCAACCTAGAGACAACTACGAAATTCGTCTCAATACAGAGGACGCAATGCCAGCAAACGAAGCAAAGGCCAAATTCCTAGCTTCAGGGTCTTAACGGCAAGTCATATAAAGCCTGAAAAACTATCGGAGATCATCCCACACCAGCGCGGAGTGGTTATGACTCATCGGGGTCTCCAAAATGAGCCTAACCTCAAGTAAAAAGCGGCATGGCAAATTCCTAACGCTTGCTCTTCCAACGGTCAAACTGCCAAGGAGGATTGCTTGAAGACGTCTTGTCCAGCCCCCGAAGGGATCAGAGACACGGCAGTCGCAGGGCTACTCGAACAGCACGATTGCCTATTGAGAAATATATCAGCTCATGCGACGGTACGACGGCCAAAACCCTAAGTACCACAGACCCTAACGGACTTCTGTCGTAAAGAGCAGAGGTTAACAGTGATGTTAGGATATTCTTGCGAGATCTGCTCGATCCGTTTCGACTCGTGAGGAAATTATTGTCTTTGCGAGAACTTCTCGATTCGTCTCGACTCGTGAGATAAAGCTTTAGGCAGTAGGGATTAAAAAACCTGTTTCCTAAGCACTGGGACCCTGCAAGTCGGCCCAAAACGGTCTCTTGCATACTATCCACGGGTCACACTCTCCAAATTCGAATCTCGACAAGGAGGGAAACAACCACTTACGAGTCCTCTCGACTTATAAGCGGGAAAATTCTCTTGGGAGATCCTTACGACTTTCAAGAGAAAACACACTTAGGAGTCCTCACGACCCCTAAGGAGAAAATACACCTGCGGGATCCTCTCGACTCGTAGGGAGAAAAGTCTTTATGAGACCCTCACGGCTCATAAAGTTGAAAAGTCTTAGGCGGCAGATCCTAACCCTGTCTCCAAGCCATCACCGTCCTGCAAAGAGGTCAAGATGGACCATCTATGAGCCACACTCGCCAAAGCAACATGTCACTGAAATGGAAAAGCTACTCATGAGCATATAAACTACTTCACGCCAGAGTAAGATATAAAGAGATAGAAGGGTGCGGCTCATGGAGTTAAGGGTTTGGAACTATATCTCTTAAGAGTCGAGATTTGAGTCAATGATAAATGACGACGCTTGTGTCTGCTCGTTATCTTCTCAGATCAAGATTCTGAAAGTAATATACCAACCCGAAATTGGTCAGACGCTATGCATTACTTTGCACTACTTCACCCACGTATATACTTACGTGGGCAAAGTAGTAGGGGGCACTTGTTCCCGCCGAAAATTTCTGCGCAGAAGAGTCCAAGGTATCAAATAGAAGCGATACGCTTAAGGAAATGCGAACCAATATCTTCCGGCCTGTATTTTGATAAGTTCCCGAAGAAGAAACTATTAAATTCTGATGGTATTGGAAGCATCTCGAAAAACCCTTCGATTTGATATATTATGGGCCTCATAATTCACCCGGGATCAAAAGTTATGAGGCATCACGTGTCCACACGTGATGGACCTTTAAGAACCCGCTGGAGAAGCTAAAAGATATAATAAAAACTCAAAAAAGACCCCAATGGGGCATCACGTGCTCACACGTAACCATGGGTCACGTGCAGACACGTGATGGGCTTTTAAAGCCTCTAAAAGAATGAATAGAATTTAATTCTAAAAGTCAGAAAATACCTCAACGAGGTATCAAGTGCTTACACGTGACCAATGGTCACGTGTTGACACGTGATGGTTAAAACAACAACATGAACAAGCGGCTGTTAAAGAAACCAATTTAGAGGTCACGTGCTCACATATGACCAAGGGTCAAGTGTCAGCACGTGACTGGCTTCGAAAGCCTTACAGTTAATAGAATTAAATTCTAAAAGCTTCAAAATCTTTCCAAATGGAAAAGGATTACGGGGACCTTTGGATTAAAGATCCAAGGGTGATTAAATATCACCAATTTATGGAAAAATCTTGGACTTGGAAAGATTTCCCCCCTAAATCTAACCGAGATAACAGAGGGATATCTTTGGATTTAAAATCTAATGGTGAATAAAATTCATTTAACAATCTAAAGTCCCAGATTAATGATAAATATAAATCAAATCTCTCAACATACAAATCAAATTTCTCAATGAGAGATTTGCTAAACAAATTGATTCTCTTCCTTCTCCTATAAATAGGAGCCAAGAAGAGAAGAGAGGGGGATCTACTTTTTTGGGAGAAAAAAACAGAGGGAGGAGAATTTAATTCTCAAGAGAAAAAAGAAAAAAGGGGAGAATTTAATTCTCTGCAAAAGAAAAACCCTAGGTAAGAAAAGAGAGGCTTCAAAAGAGAATTTAATTCTCAAAATCCAAGAGTTTAACTCTTATATAAAAAAAAAGAACTTAGTTCTTCTTCTGGTTGAAGATCTGCACAGAGCACATCTCCCCATTGGATGAGAATTTAATTCTCATCGGGTCGAGATCCTGCCATGCAGATCCTAAACTTAGAAGGGGAATTAAGTTTTGAGAATTTAATTCTCCCAAACTCACAGGAGTTTAATTCTTCCTAAAATGAAACTGGGGTTTAACCCTAATCAAGAATTTAATTCTTTTACATATCTGGGAATTTAATTCCTTTGAAAAGAAATCAGGGTTTTATCCTAAATAAGAATTTAATTCTTTCACGATAGGAATTTAATTCCTCCAAAATCATAATTAGGGTTTAACCCTATAGAGAATTCAATTCTTAAAAGATCTCTATTCATGAAAAGAACTAGGGTGACGTGCCCCCACGTGACCCTTGAAAAGATCCCCTGCAAAGAACTTTGAAGCATCACCTCACATGTTCCCACGTGATTCCCAAAACGCAGAAAGAAAAAGCAAAGGAAGTGAAAGCTTTGGGTGCTCTCACGTGTTATCACGTGACCCCTCAGCAAATGCTTTAACAATTGGCGCACAGATCCCCATCACGTGCCAACACGTGATGCTCTAAAATAAAAATAAAAGTGTTTAACACTTGTTCGCAGATTGGAGGATAAACCAAAAGGAGATCTGGCTCCACATTTAGGGCGCCCTCGCGTGTCCCCACATGACCCCTAACGAATCCCTTTAATATCGAATCGATGGATGCCTATCACGTGCCCACACGTGATGGCCAGGAAATTAAAAGTGTTAAACACTTACTTGCAGAATAAAATAAGGGAAATCAGGGCGCTCTCACGTGTCCACACGTGACCCCTCTCTCCTTGGTGTTTAACACTAATCTGAAGACTTTGTTCCCGGTCTTTAGCACTGATTTGCTTTAGTGTTTAACACTAATTTGAAATCTCTGATTACCAGTGTTTAACACTGATTTGCTTTAGTGTTTAACACTAATTTGAAAGCCCTGTGGTTAGTGTTTAACACTGATTATCCTTTAGTGTTTAACACTAACTTACTAATCTTATTCCCAGTGTTCAACCCTATTGGTCTTTAGTGTTTAACACTAGCTTTAGCCCAATTGGCTAAGTTTCTAGAGGCAAAGCCTCTCCTTCAATGGACCGACAGAGGGCCAATATTTCAAACATAATTGGACTTAGCCCAAACTGGCCGTAAGTCCTCAAATCATCTTGAACTGAGGACATCTGCTCTTTCAACCAACTCATTGGTTCAGGGATACATCTCTGAACTCATCTGATATTTTTTGTTGTAATCCTTCAACGTCTTCAGAGAGGTGATGGGTCCCGACAACCACACATCAACACGGACTGTGGGGTCCTTAAACTGATGGACTTATGCGTCCTTAAACCAAGATACGGACTGTGGGGTCCTTAAACCCGCGGACTTATGCGTCCTTAAACTAACGGACTAATGCGTCCTTAAACACACCCATATGGACTCTGGGGTCCTTAAACCCATGGACTTATGCATCCTTAAACTACCAATGGACCGCAATGTCCTTAAACTACCAATGGACCACTATGTCTCTAAACTGGAACATGGACCCCCATGTCCCTAAACTGGAGATGGACCACTATGTCCCTAAACTAGAGATGGACCACTATGTCCCTAAACTGGAACAATAGAGCCCCAAATGCACTTTTGTCGTATCTAAACGATCCCGTTTAAGTTGATCTTAGCCCCAAATATGGCTAACGTATCCTTAAACCTTCAAACAGACTTTAGTCCCAAATTGGACTATGAATCCCCCCAATCAACTTTGGTTCAAAGGTACATCTCTGAACTCCTCTGACACCTGTCGTTGTAATCCTTCAACGTCGTCAGAGAGGTGACGGGTCCCGACGGCCATACATGCAACGGACCACCATGTCCCTAAACTGGAACAATAGAGCCCAAATGCTCTTTTGTCGAATCTAAACGATCCCGTTAAGTTGATCTTAGTCTCAAATTGGACTAACGTATCCTTAACAACTGTTTAAGTCGATCTTAGCCTCAAATACGGCTAACGAATCCTTAAACCAAAACCCCAAACCCAAATCTAAGAAAATACGGATTTGGACTAGTCCACGCCCTACAGGCGACAACATAACTTAGTCTCCGTACACAATCCACGGGCAACCAAGCACAAAACAAACACCCACGACACAAAGTGACCAGCTGGAGAAGGAGAAAGTTGTTACCGCGATGCGGTAGCGTAATTAACTGCAGGGGCTTGCGCCTGCAGGGAAGAGCGTCCCCACAATCAAAAACCTCTCAAGCGAGGGGGAATCTGACGAAGTCTGCTACATCGGTCGCATCCGTCTAAACCTCCGATACACGGTGCTATAAATCAACTTGGCATCTTCGGAGAGGTGGACGGATAAAACCAATTAGCATCTGCCCCGAATCTCAGGCAAGACGCCCATGTCTTGGCCGCCATTCGGAGGGGTACAGTGGTGGTATAGATCACTATTATATGCTGATAGAGCCCCTAGGATTCTTGCTTGGCTACCAGCATTATGATGGCGATCATATACGTGGGAGCTGGGTAGTCTATAAGCACATCCTTAAATGTCCCTAGTCGTGGGAGTTTCGAGACTGGGCATCGATACTCCAGTGTAGACTAGTGTATACTAATCGAGACCCCGACGAGGGGTGGTGGTCAGGTTTCACAAGCCATTGGTGTTAGTTTGTTCACCTAAGGTAGTATACAGGTGCTCATTGGGCAATGAGTACACTGGACGGACTCGCCAGGAACCTGCTAGTTTGTACTATACCTATTGTCAGATAGCAGTTTCCAGATGACATGTGTGCAGGTTAGTCTGTCGACCTGAGATCATTATTTGTCTCGTATGAGTTCCCACTGTGCTTTGATTACTACCCTACCACGGCTCAAAGGAGTCGTACAAACAGGTTTTAGTTGGGTACAGTCCCGAGCTACATGGAGGCAGTGAGCGGATTGTCAGGGATTCATCTCTCCCGGTATTGGGGGTTGATGTCGCGTAGTTCACGGGTGGCCATCACCACAAATCCTTGGCCAAAGTAGTCGAGAATTACTGATTTGGATCAGTAGTTTCTCAGTTGGTGATGGGCTTCATACCGACACGAAATGTCGCGTTATTAGGGGTCTGACTTTATCCACCCCCTAGACTCGATATGCGATGCTCTTAGAAGAACAGACTGGACTGGACGGATATTATCACGGACGGGCTCAGTAGGGGTTCAGGATGAGTTTGCTCATCGGCCTCCCTTTCGCTCAATACCTGGGTAGCCATTACGTACAGCTAGTGTCATTGAGGTGCTTGTGGTTAAACCCAATGCCAGCGTATTGACGAGTCTTTAGAGTCCCACACATAGGGTTTCCCTGATTCGGGTGAAACGATGTAGAGGCCGTATGGTTTTACGGCAGGGTTCGATCATATACGTGCACTTATGCACGTATCATGATTTGGACGGATAATACCGGTGGCTTTAGTTTAAATCGGATTCTAGTATTATATTGTTGGATTATTTTCGTCTCTTTGTATTCGTATTTTTCGGAATACGGATGCGGGTATGTATATACAGATGTGGGGTATTCTTGTAATTTATTACAAGGGGATTCTAGAAGATGCCACCTCATTTAGTTTTAACCATTTAGGATTAAATGGTTAATGAGGTGTAGAGGATAAGGTGTTTATTGCATTTATTGTGGCATGACTTTGTAGTGACTTATGGTCACTATTCAAGCATGCTTGACATTTTGTTTGTTGTGAGATATTTTGGAGACTTGAGATATTTATTTGGATGGCTCCATTATTTCTAACAACTCTCACAACACACAAGAACAAAAGACTTAGCCATTTTTCTTAAGTTGCCTCTCACTCTCATCCTCAAGATTTTTCTTCTACCTCCACCCTTCAAGTCTCATGTGTTGAGAAACCTAGGGTGTTATGAGACAAATTAATCCATCACCACACTCTATATCCTCTAGGCTATCTAGTTTAACAATCTAGGTACCCTAGTTACCTCGGCTATTGAGGTAGGAGCTCGAAATACAAATTCTTAGGTGGATCATCTTCGATGGAAGGAGACCAGAGATCAAGCTAGATCATGGTGGCCTCTAGGAGCTTAGGAAGGTGGTTGAAAACCGAAGGACACGGATCAATTCAGTAGAACCATTCCAAACTCCTATTTTTATATATTGCTAGTTTAGGGTTAATGGTAGATCCGGGTAGCGGATTGTGTTAGCGCTAGTTTTAAAAAAATTTGTTCCGCAATCGGCCATGGTTTGATGGCCATGGTGCTTGCATAACCCAACACTTTGTGCCTAAGACCCGACCTCAAGGCGGTGATAACCGTTTCGTCGCGGTGCTCGGGGACTTCCAGGAGGGCGTTATAGAAGCGGGTGACGTAACCCTTTAAGGATTCCCTGTCTTCACTCTTCATGGTAAACAGGTAGTCGACCGTCCTTTTCTGTTGTCGGTTATCGACGAAATGAATAAGGAATTTAGTCGCCATCTCGTCAAAGGTCGAGATCGAGCATGGCGCAAGTCCACAGAACCAATCCCGGCCGGCCCGAATGAGGGTGGTGGGGAAGGCCCGGCACTGAGCTGCATCTGAGTTGTATTAGAAGATCATGTCCGCTGTAAACGCATCCAAGTAGTCCTTCGGGTCATACTTCTCGTCGAAGAGGGCTACCATGGGCAGTTTGTTTAGAGATGAGACCCGCTTACCTAGTAACTTCTCCATGAAGGTCCTCGTGAGCGAAGCTGCGGAGTAATTTGCCACTCCTCCGGTCGAACATGCGGTGAGATGCATGTCCTTAATCTTCTTCTCGAGGACCTTGATTTGTTGTTGGTATCTCGAGGATTCTCCACAATCGGAGTGCCTGCTATCTCTGCTCTGGGCTTGCACGATGGAGCGGTTTTGGCTTTGCTCTATTACGTTCCTCAAATTCTCAGGGTGGACCTTTCGTGGCTAGCCCTGACGTTCTCCATGTGCATGGTCTCGATGAGTGTGGTGACATCGGTCTTGCCTAAAATCAGGCGACCTGACCGATGTCTCTTCAGGGTGCAAGAGAGCGTGGCGAGAGTTGAAGCGATAGACCGGTCTATCCGGAGATCTTGGTGTCGAACTATCCTGTGCCCAACGAGTCATAGAATCATTCCTCGTATATGGGTCGCGACTGCCGGAATTGGCACGCCGGTGTTCGGTAACATCGACATGGGCGTGAGTGAGGTCGAGGGCCCGAATGCGCCCCTCCGACATCCTACGCACGCCGTCGTTCTGGAGGTAGGGACAGCAGTTTGGAGGACGTGGTCGCCCGTTTGGACATGAGCGAGTGCGTCTACCATCGCCGTGAGCCTGTCGATTTGCACCGATAAGGTGTCTATAACATTGCGGGTGGAATAGGACCGATCACGTCTCCATTGTGGAGGGCGGGGTGGCTCGTGTTGGGATATCCATGATGAGGATCGCTGGCCATTATATCGAGGGTGGAAGATCAACTTTCTTAGGTGGGATGAGAAGTATGTTCCAACAGACGGTGCCAACTGATGGAGGCTGGAGTCTCCCTCAGAAGTTGTCCTCCCTCGATTTAGCTGCTAGTGTGGTTGAACCATTGAGATTTGAGGTAAGGGTTGAGCATGTAAGGCTCAATAGGTTGTAGGATACCGTTGACACCGAGCTACCTGCAAGGAAAATCCTGGGGTGGGAAACCACCGTAGGACCCTCCGACGATCAAGTAAGTACCGAGGAGTAATTGGGCAGAGTAGCGGTATATTGGAGATCCGTTCAACGTACATGGATTGTCTGGAGGAGGGGTTTATATAGGGGTCGCATTAAATCGAGCCGATACGAAATTCTCACCGTCTGTTATGCCCCTACGTCACATTCGTGTTGATGGTGGGATATACCCATTAATGGCGAGATACTCCCATTAAGGGCGAGATACGGTAGCATGGGATGCGGGACGTGGAGAGGAGGAGATCTCGTCATGGCGAGATACACGAAGCCGTTACGGGGACGCTCGGGCTCCGTGCTCCCGGCCAGATATGGAAGCTAAGGAAGCTCAGCTCTGTAATACCTCGGAGACGAGTGAGGAGGCCGAAGAAGCTCGACTGTAGGATAGCTCGGAGGCGAGTTGTTGGCTAGTTGCTAGAAGAATAGGGAACGTACTCTGGGAAGGTCTTCTAAAAGGTCTGGTGCAACCTCGGAGCCGAGGTGCCGAGGAACGTCCCCGATGCGTCATATTTATTCCAGCTCCGCTGCCCTCAGGAATCTAGTGGGTTTGCGCAGGTGGCACGTCACCTGCCATGTGTCGTGATCTGGAAAATTCCTACTTATGGGTATCATCAATGAACCTCTCAAATTTGCCATTTTCAACATCAAAAGAAAAAAAATGAAGAAGATAAATAAAAATAAGGAAAAAAGTTTTAGATTATGCAATAAATTTGTTATTGTTATAATTTTCTGTATCGATCCTGATATGGAAAAATGTGTAGACATCGAGATGCATACATGATTAAAGCGGGTCACATAGCGAGCTACAATTATGCCAGCTGATATATAACACGTGGTATTTACTTGGTATTTTTCAATATATAACTTACTGGTGTATAAAATGAGATACGATTAATCATGCCAACTTATACATCGTGAAGGTATATATCTGCGTGAAAGGACACTATTATAATGAGGGGTTGCCTCTACGGATAGAGGAATTCATAGGGGCAACTTTTTATTGCCTCTACAGATTAAATCGTAGGGGCATTGTTTGCCCCAACGGTGCACACCGTGGGAGCATAAATAAATTAAAAACTATAAAAATATAATCTTTTTATTTGGCCCTACGGTACCGCAAAAGAAAACCCTACGGATTAATCCATAGGGGCAACAAAGGGTTATTTATAAAAAAAATAAAGCTAAGTTTTTCCCACCGTCCCCAAACTTTCCCACCAAAATTCCCCGATCGTCGCCACCACACATCGTCGACTTCCTCGCCCATCATCGCCACAACACAGACGTCGTCGACTTTCTCGTCGCCGCCACACCCATCGTCGTCGACTTCCTCGTCGTCACCACACTCTCGTCGTCGCCACCGCACTCTCACCGCGAGCACCTCTTCGAGCTCCAACTTCCCGGCCTCCTCCACCTCATCAAGCTCTTGCTCTCCACCTCCTCAATCTCTTTTCTACCGGGGACGGTGACTGAGGTGAGTTAATTAATTAAGTTTTAATTTATAATTATGTTGTTTTAATTTGGTGTTATTGCTGTTGAATTTAGGGTTAGGGTTAAAGGGAAGGGTTAATTTGGGTTAGGGTTAGGGTTAATTAGGCAGGGTTAGGGTTTGGTTGATGTTTAGGGTTAGGGTTAGGGTTAGGGTTAGTTTGGGTTAATTAGGTAAAATAGGATTAGTGATGATTAGGGTTAGGGTTGGTGATGATTAGGGTTAGGGTTAGTTAGATTAATTAGGGTTAATTTTGGTTTGGTTTAGGGTTAATATGGGTTAGGATTTGAGTGATGATTAGGATTAGGGTTAAGGTTAATTTTGGTTAATTAGGTTAAATAGGGTTAATTTAGGATTGGTTGATGATTAGGGTTAGGGTTAATTTAGGTTAATTAGGTAAAATAGAGTGTATTTGTAGCAGCGTGTTGATTAGGGTTAAGTTGGTTTAATTAGCTTAATTTTGGGTTAATTAGGGATAATTTGAGTTAGGGTGATGATTAGGGTTAATTAGGATTAATTTGGGTTAATTAGCTTAATTTTAGGTTAATTAGGGATAATTTGAGTTAGGCTGATGATTAGGGTTAATTTGGGTTAATTAGATTAATTAGGGTTAATTAAGGTTAGGGTTTAAGGTGCACTAGTTTCTTCAATAGGATACTCGATGATAACGTAAACGTAAAACTTTACCGTAAACGTAAGAACACTTTACCCTAAACTAAAAACTTCAAACCCTTAAAAACGAAACGTAAACGTAAAAGCTGTTCAAGTTAAAACCAATATATGATACTCGATGATAATATGAAACTTTCATATTCTCATCGATACTCATATGTGAAAATCAAAACACGACTTAGTCCTCGTCTATCGGTTAACATACGTTCGATATTCATCGTGATATAGAACTATATGAAGGTTGTTAAATATCGGACGGTATAGTTCGATGCTAACAACCGCCGTCTAGTCTATGTGACGAGAAGATTCAATTGTATGATAACCAATAGATTTGTCCAGTGTGGACAAAATAGCAATGTATAAAGAAAACACCTGCATTCACTTGTATTTTCATTCGTTTCAAGTTATTTCGTCGGTACTTTTTCGCTGGCTCTCCATGTAGAAAGATAGATTAGATGTTCATTTCAACGTTGTTTCACAGCATTGAAATGATTATCTATTCTATTACAATGTACTCGGAGAACAGCGGAGAGGTGCTGCCGAAATTTACTCAAAACGGATGAAAGCACAAGCGCATAGGTGTCTGCTCTATATATTCTTAATGGGATAGAAGCCTTACCACCGATAGCCAAAACACACACATACAACATGAATACACAACAAACACACATACACACTAACAACCCTACACCTAAGCGAAATCATAAATTGAAACACACATACACAGAATACAACTCATACTTGGGTATCTTCAAATCTAATTTTGTTAATCAATAATTTATTCTTTTCAACGACAAACTTGCCTTTACGGATTTTCTTCTTTATCAGTAAACATCTCGTTCTTAGATTTCTCAATATAGTCACCAAAACCTACAATTTATATGTTATACTGTCTAACATGGCCCACGAGTATCAGAATTAAGGACTGGATGTATGTGGATTGGCAAAAACGCATGCAATCTAAGTTCATCGCAGGAGTTGTTGCTTTCATTGAATTTGCATGCGTACATAATAAGAGCGTGTTAGAGAAGATTCTCTGTCCGTGCGATAGATGCGGGAATAAGTTCTGGCAGAAGGTAGAAATTGTAGAGCCTAACATCGTTAAACATGGTTTTACTAGACTATATACAACTTGGATATATCACGGGGAAGGACAAGAAGAAGACGGTAATGCGGCAGAAGAATAAGGAGAAGACGGTAATGCGGCAGAAGAAGAAGACGATAACTTCTTTCCAGAAGAAGAAATGGAGAATATGGTAGAGGCTGCCCTCGGTGATAGTATTCCTACCGAAAATGACATTCCTTCTGGTCAAGGACCGTGAGCGGATAAGTATGAAAAGATCATGAATGGTGCTAGAAGACCAATATATGACGATGCAAAGTTCCACTCTATCATGGTTCTTCCAACTTTTCCAAATTAAGTGCCTAAAAGGATGGAGCAACAAGTCATTCATGATGCTTCTGAAGTTCCTGAAAGATTCTATGCCCCTGGAAAATAACGTGCCGGACAGCTAGTACGAAGCCCAGAAGATGATGTCTGATCTGGGTCTGAAGTGTGAGAAAATTCATGCATGTCCTAAAGATTGTGTGTTGTACCGGAAAGAGAATTCAAATTTGAAAGAGTTTCCAACATGTAGAGAGGCCAGGTATAAGCTGAAAGAATCTGATAAGAAACCGGATATACCTATCAAGATAGCAAGATACTTTCCCATAACACATAAGCTGAAGAGGCTATTCAGGTACAAGAAAATAGCCAAGGCAATGATTTGGCATCACCGTTCTGCTCCAAGCGAAGACGGAAAAATGAGCCATCCAAGAGATTCACCAGCATAGAAGGATTTCGATAGGAGGCATGAAATATTCAGTAGTGATCCTCGCAATATCAGGATCGGACTCGCTAGTGATGGTTTCTGCCCATTCAATTATATGGCTGGAAGCCATAGCACATGGCCCGTTGTAATGATAGTTTATAATTTTTTATCTTGATTGGCTATGGATCAATCCTACTTTATGATGTCTCTTCTTATTGACGGACCAAACTCACCAGGAAACAATATCGACGTATATCTCCGACCTCTGATCGATGAGTTAAAATCTTTATTCATTGATGGTGTAGAGACTTACGATACAAACACAGAAACAACCTTCACAATGCGTGCGGCTTTAATGTGGACAATTAATGACTTTCCTGCGTATGGAATGCTATCAGGTTGGTCTGTAGATGGTCATAAAGCATGCCCTTATTACATCAATATACAATATCGAAATGATTGGATTTTAGCAGGAAGCTTTGTTATTGCGGTCATTGGCGTTTCCTGCCACTAGACCATCCCTACAGGTTAGACGCTGCTCACTTTAATAGTCATCAGGAGCTTCTTGGGCCTCCAGTCTTATTGTCCGGAGAGGAAGTGACTGCTCAGTGGGATGGTTACAATAATGTGACCTTCGGGATAGATCCGGCAAAACAGGTCAAACCACCCTACTGGAACAAGTTAAGCATTTTCTACGAGCTTCCGTACTGGTCAACAAATTCAGTGTGTCGTTATCTGGACGTCATTCACATAGAGAAGGGAGTATCCGAGCACGCACTCAACTTGCTTCTTTGTAAAGATAGAAAATCGAAAGACAACCTCCGTGCTCGGATGGATCTTCAGGACTAGGAAATTAGAAGTGAATTGCATCATAAACTGATAGCGGGTAAACCAGGCAAGTTTGTACTTCCCAATGCCGCATATCATATGTCACAACCGGAAAAGAAAAGGTTCCGACTGTGTTGCATGATTTTAAAGTTCCCACAAGTTTCTCAAGATCATTTAGCAAGAAGATAAAAATTGTGAAAGGCAAGATCGATGGGCTGAAAAGTCATGATCATCATGTTATTATCGAGCACCTTCTTCAATTATCTCTCAGGACTTCCCTTCCCGAATCGGTTGGTCTAGTAATCAATGACCTTTGTTGCTATTTTAGAGAATAGTGCGCTAAAACTTTGGATGTTGTGACGCTAGAGAATTTAGAAAATTCTATTTCATTGATACTTTGCAAGCTTGAGCATATTTTTCCACTGTCATTCTTCGATATCATAATACACCTGACGGTTCATCTTGCAACCGAGGCTAAGTTAGCCGGACCGGTACAATATCGATGGATGTATCCCGTCGAAAGGTGCATGGAATTTTTCGTTTCACGCAATTTGTAAAATTATTGTTGTCCTATATGCCCTTATTTATTTATTTAACATATTTTTCTTTAGGTACCTCTACACTCTAAAAAAGTATATACACAATAGAAATCGACCAGAGGGTTCTATCATGCAAGGTTATTTTCTAGATGAAGTAACCACATTTTGTTCCCGCTATCTAGACGAGAACATTGAAACGAAACTTAACCGGCCTCGGAGAATTCAGGACGGGCCATATGGTAAAGCGTCCTATAAGAGAGTAGACACTATATTTATCAACAAGATATATCGGTTTATCCTCCTCAATAGCGTATGTCTTGAAGAAATTAAAGAGTATGTTTTTTTGGATTAATTGTTATATTTGTGTTTTTGTGTGTATGAAATGATATAATATTAATATCATAATTTATTATTGAGAACAGAATTCATATTAATGGTGTACATAAGGGACATCCTGATTTGAATAATGAACGATTAGAAAAATATCATCAGGATAATTTTTGCAATTGGATTGCAGATCATGTAAGTTGTTCGAATAACATGTTATTGATACCGGTCTTAATCTAAACTTATATCGTTATGTATTTGCCGTAAAATTTGTTTTGTCAGATCTACGATCTGAACTTGTTTGCATCATTAGAGAGAGATTCAAGATGTTTAGCTCAGTTTCCTAGTATGGAGGTTGCATATTATAAAGGATTCGGTGTCGTTGAATACAAATTTGAAGTTAAGGATATAGAAATATCTTGAACCACTCAGAATAGTGGGATTGAGACGGTAGGATCGGATGGTGTGATTTATTATGGATACTTAAATTGCAAACTTGGCATCCAATATCCCGGACAATCAGAACCGTTTTATATATTTTAGTGTACTTGGTACGATACACGAACCGATGCGGATAAGTGGAGAAACAATCTCGGGACTTGGAAAGAAGAATATGGATTGACTAGTGTGAACACACTTCGATTTTATGGTTAGGACGATACATTTATCTTTCCGAACCAAGCATTCCAAGTATACTTGTAACGACTCTATTTTTATTGTACAAAAATTTTAAAGTTTATGTACAGGATGGAGTATTTGCAAGCCTGAGTATATTTTAAATGTTGTTTTTATTTAAGAACATCAAGAAAGCACTTGTATCTCATTGGTAAAGCCTTGCACTACTGTGACGTAGCCCCTATGTTCGAATCCTATCAGCCACATATATTTTTACTGATTTTTCTTTTAAACTTTTTGGAACCCCAAAAGTTTACATGTGCACTGCACATAAAAATGAAAAGTCTGAGAAAATAAACATGTGCAAAAGGATATTTATACAAACTTGGACACGTGGTTAAAATCCCACCCCTCATCTCACCAACTTGGCCGGCGAGATGGAGCCTACGGCCGGCACCGCCGAGCCCTCTGTAGGGAATGCTCCCCATTTTCTGCACACTAGCCTTTTGGCCTACCCTAACTACCCCAGTACTGTTTGATTTCTCTGTAAATTAACGGAGAGATTAAAATCATCCATTAATCCAAACTTTAATACATTTTAATTTTCTCTTCAATTCTCAAAACCCTAATTTTACCCTATAAATACAACCCCATACCCTAGCCCTCTTCATTCTGAAATCTCTTGATAAAAATTCTCAAAAATTTCCAAGTCAAAGAAGAGTACAAGTGGAGTAAGCACTAAGTCAAGTTCCGGCGAAGATTCGAGACGTTTTTGGCGACTCTGCGACGCCACAACGACCTTAAACTCTTCCTCTCTCTCTATTCTTAAACCAAACAACTTGTAAGTCCCACCTCTATACTTCTCTTTCTATTATAAAATTTCATTTTTTTCAAATCACATCGGTAAGTGGAGTTATACCAATCTTTAAATTATATTCTTCTTAGAATTGCAATTTTTCTTAAGAACCAATCATCCAAATCATCAAACCTTGCTTGTTAATCATTAAATAATTTTTAGAAACAAATTTCAATTTAAAAATCCATGTATAACAACTTTTATTAAGCTTTTACGCTTAAATAGCATGAACTTACATATGATATCGTTTAATCATCCTTGCTTATATTACCTTTAGAAAAATCCCACGAGGTAATGACTTACCTCTCACAAACTCGCATCTTGACATAGCACGATTCCCTTGAACAACAATTTTATGGCAAAGACTTTTACATCAAAATATCATAAACTATTTTAAAAAACCGGATTCTTTAAATTGTGTTATTTAAATTCCTTACGATTGTGCCTATACAACCCACTTTTGGGGAATCCGACTCGGTTGGTGCAGATTATCGCACATCCCTCGGACTAGTAGGACGAGATGTAGACCTCCTCACGGAGCATACGATCTCGATGGAATTTTTAATGCAATTTTTAAGAAAAAACGTGATTTTCTATTTAATAAATAAATTTTTATTTTTAATAATTATATATAAATATTATCAAACCATCTATTTTAAATATATAATAAATTCCATGTTTTTCTAAATAAAAGAAAAGAATTACAAGTTTCATGAAAATACCATCAAGAATCCATTCAAGTCAAGTTTACACTAAAATACCTTGAATTATTCAAACTATATATATATATATAGACACACACACACCATATTCTATAAAATTCACATCCATGAAAACTCTAAAGAATATAAATAAATACTTGAGGATTATTTTGGAAGTATATGTAAAATATTTTTCATAAAATCCCCTCAAGTTATATTAAATTACAATAAAGACCCTAGTAAATATAGGTTTAAGCGGGACCAATTCTCTTAAGCCTCAGGGAGCCGGAGAAAGTGGGTGCTTGCCTATTTAAGGTAGAAAGCTAAAACGGGGTTATCAATGGTAATTGGCTTGGAAAAAGTCACAAATCCTGCCGTCCATGTGCAGCAGTTACCGATAACTCCTAAACCTAATTCAGGACCCAAATCTCTTTAATTGTTTGACTCAATCTGAGTCTCATTCTAATCTGAATACAATCCAAACATGAATTCAACTATAACTCCAATTCAACATGAATCTAATATATCAAACATGAACACTTGAACTTAAATACCGAACAATACATGCAGCATGTCTTGACTTGACCAAACCATGGATATATCTTTAACTTGACTACATGAGTATCCGTTTATATCCTGATTTGTTTACATGAACAATTTATACCATGGTCTTGGCAAGTCTTATATCTACAAAAAATATAATATACATTACGGGGTTTTTAACGGGTGTATTAGAAGTGGAATGAGACGGTCACTATAATACACCTAACCTGAATATCCGTGTCGTTGTCCCGTGGGTTTAATGGGGCCTTGTACTCCATATGCCTTAGTCCACGGAGCAAGTTGGACTCCTCTCGTATACACTGATACATTCTGTACCAAGGTACAAACAACTACGTTAGTATAAAAAAAATAGATAAATTATCAGATTTATTCTTTTTACTTGTTCTATCTCTCTTTTGGGACTTACCGAGAGTTTGTTCGCTGACGACATTCCTATCTCTTCTTTCTTTGGAATGTTGTCAGGAGGACCTGACTATCAGGAGATCGAGCCCAGTCAGGAAGATTTGGAGCAGTTTGCTGAGGAGCCAAAGTTCTAGTTTTTACTTGTACTTACTTTTCTTCTCAGTTCATATGCCATTGTTTAGGCATCGCTTACCATTATTATATTTTACTTTCCAGTTGTATGTAAAGAATGAATATAAATAAAAGTTGTTGTTTCATTACATCTCTTGTCATTCTTGTGCTTTAATTTTATATTGCTTCTTTACGCTTAACGTGTTTATTTCTGAGTAAATACGCCGTGGCCTCGCCACGTCTACTTCCCCGTATATTGGGAAGCGGGGCATGACCATACTACTCACAGTGCTTGAAGTATTTGAGATAGAGTGTCGTATGCCGTTGGAAACCCAGAGATGTTTATGATGTCCCAGAATTCGGGAATCGTATAGAGGACAGCGATGAGGATGAAGAGGAAAGAAGACTTAGAGTGCTCCAACCGTCTGTTTCAAAAGACAGGTTGTTTTCGGCTGATCATAAAGTTACGTGGGTTAGAAATGATATCGATGATGAAATCCAAGTAGATATGTCTAATGCGTCCACGAAATGAAGAAGGTTATCAGTAATGTTATATTATTACTTCACATTTCTACGATCTATACATATATTGCATGCATATGTAATGATTGTACTCTTATCTAGGTTTGATGACGACAACCGGAGCAACGAAGGGTAGCAGAAGTACCAACCGCGGCAGCGGCAGAGGCAGAGCGGTTCTGCCGCCCGGGAAGCTGCGTAAGGAGCTTCAGAGGGCCGGTCTTGCACCACAATCGGTATCCCCTTCTGATGACTCCTTCCGTGTGGACTTTGCCACACCTCCAGGTATATTGCATGCATATTCATTTTGAATATAATACTATAGATATACACGCATATTTATTTCAAAATTACTTATATAGTCAATGTTAAATTGTCTAGCAGTTGGTGGTGCTTCTACATGAGAGACAGAGGCCACTACCGCACCTGTAAGTATGTTTATATACACAAGTTCTTTTTGCTCTTATTTAGATAATCATTTTTTGATTGTCTAGCAGTAGGTGGTGTCTCCACATCTCGGGCAGAGGCCACCACCACACCTGTGGGTATGTTTATATATCCTATATTGCATGCATATTAATTTAGAATGTTATATTATTGATATACACATTCTTTTTGCAATTACTTATATAATCTATTTTTAATTGTCTAATTATAGGTGGTGCATCCACATCTGGCGCAGAGGTCACTCCCGCCACTTCCATACCCTCCGCTCAGTCTGCAGGTTAGTAAAAATAAATATAAAATATTTAATCATTTTACATATCCTCTAAGAATAAACATGAACTTCATGTAATTTTATCGTCAATATTTATTTTCTAGTTGGAGGGGATACGTCCACGTCTGGGTCACCGACTATTCCTTACCGGAGAAACTATCGTCCCGCTCGTGCTGCTGCCCGGACCCAGGCTCGTTCTGCTTTCGCCGGAGGTATATATAGCACTTCAATTTTCTTTAATCATTGATTTCTTAATACCGCTTTGTCTTAATATTGCTTGTCTTGATATTTCTTGTAGATGCAGGACAGCTCCATCCCGAGAGAGGGACTCGATGGCCGAATCAGTTCCACAGGCTGAGGCCCGATAGAGCTAGGGGGAGGCACCATTTCCCCTCTTCTTTACCCTCGATTATCGCTATACTGGCGATTATGCCGAGAAATTCGGCCGGTATATGGGGGATGAAAGTGAAAGTGTTTGTTAGCACCACCATTGGGTTTTACTAGCATCAAGCATGCCATTTTAAAAAAATTTGGGGTGCTAATTAACACTAAACAAGAATCGAAACTTGATGATTAGAGTTTAACTATGATATAATAAAAACTTTAACTACGTGAAGGATGCTACAACCTTTGTAGACAGTGTCCTTCTCTTCTAAACCTCCGGGTCGTAGTCCATATGACTCCTCGTAGCTCCACTTGAAGGTTGAACGAACTTGCTTCAATGACCTTCATGCCGAAGATGATCCACCCGAAGTCCGCTAATCCAAGCTATCTCTTTACTAAACTCTTTAGTGAAGGAAACACACTACACTTAATTGCTAATCAAGTGTAGGATGGTGAAGTAGGGGTTTTGTTTGCTCACTAGGGTTCTCACAAGCTCAAGGTTTCACAACACATGTGAGAGATTGAGCTTGGATAAGGTGAGGAGGAAGATGAAAAGAGCTAGAGAGCAAATAAGCTCGAGTGAAGAAAATAACTCAAGTGTAGAATAAAGTCAAGAATGGCTCTTAGCTCACACATTATTGAAGCATACAATTTTCAACAATTAAAAATTGTAACCATGCTTCAATAATGCAAGCAAATGAATAAAATAAATGACAAGGCCATTCTTGCCCATTCCACAAAAGTCTCCCCATTTTCCACCTCATTTTCTATTTTCACAAAATAGAAAATTCAAACCATGCTTCATATTATATATATATATAATATATATATTATATATATATATATAATATTATATATATATATATAATATATATATTATATATATATATATAATATATTATATATATATATAATATTATATATATATATAATATATTATGAAAGAAAATAATTAGTGAGCAATAATATTAGTTAATATATAATTATATCAAATATATAATTATATCAAATATAAATATATATCATATTATTAAATCAACACTTGATTTAATAATCCGGTTATATCACATATAGCCGACTAATATCATTTATCTATATATCACATTATCAAATCAATACTTGATTCAATAATCCGATTATATCACATATAACTTAACTGATATCAAATAACCGCCAGATTAGAATATGGTATCACATACTCGTATTTAATCAAGCCCCTGCACATATCAGCATATGTGCCCTGCTTCGTTTCGCTTGAACCAGGAAACTTCTGTGTGGGACTCTAAAGACTCGTCAATACGCCAGCAGTAGGTAATGATCACATCAGTTACCCACAAGCTATCAGCGGTACTAGCTAGACGTAACGGCTACCCAGGTATTGAGAGAATAGAAGATCGACAAGCAAGCTTGTCCAAACTCCCATGAAACCTATAGGTAACACTTACCGTATAGTCCGGTCTCTTCGTCTGATATGTCGCATATCGAGTCTGAGGGTGGAATCGTCAGACCCCAATAACTTGATAAGTCATGCCGATATGTGGCCTATAACGGTACGAGAAACTACCGATAACTCTTATCAGTAAATCTCATCAACAGCCCTGGCCAGGGACTCCTGTTATAGCCAATCAACTATAGCGCAACATTAACTCCCAATACCGGGAGAGACGAAACCCCTCCTATCGCTCATTGCCTCCATGTGACTCGGGACTGTACCCAAAATCCACACGACTCCTTTAAGCCGTGGTAAGGAAGAAATCAAAGCACAGTGGGAACCACACAAGACTCTATGACGATCTCGGGTCTATAGACTAACCTATACCAGTGTCACCAGAGAACTGCTATCTGACGATAGGTATAGTACCATCTAGGAGTTCTCGGCGAGTCATGTTCAGTATACCCATTCTCTAATGAGCACATGTGTACAATCTTTGATGTCAAACACCAATGGTTATGGGATCAACCATCGCCCCCTATAGGTTCAAGAAACGTACACAGTGGTCTACTCTGGAATATTGATGCCCTGTCTCAATACTCTCTCGACTAGGAACTGTTAAAGGATGTGCTTGTAGACTACACAAGTCCCAGTGGTATGATCTGCATCATAGTCCTGGTAGTCAAGCAAACATCCTAAGGGATTTATCAACATGTATCAGAGAGACGGTATAATAATACTAAGTGTACATGTTAAGATAAAGAGTAACCAGATAGCATACTATCATGTTGAGCAAGAAAGTCTTCTATATATATGTCAAAGCATCCATTATAATATACATCAATGTACAATAATGGCATCTAGGGTATACATATTCCTAACAATCTCCCACTTTCACTAAGGCCAGTTGTTGTAGTATCTCATACCCAACATCCTAAATAGTCTCTCAAACTGCGTCTGGGGGAAGGCCTTCATTAGTGGATCCGCTACGTTGTCCTTCATGTCAACTCTCCTGACCTCGATCTCCCGTCGATCTACTATCTCCCAGATCAGGTGATACCGTCTAAGAGTATGTCTGGATCTTTGATGGGACCAGGGTTCCTTGGCTAAAGACACAGCTCCATTGTTATCACAATACACAGGTATTGGATGCTCAATGGATGGAACCACACCAAGTTTATCTATGAACTTCTTCATCTATACAGCCTCTTTGGCAGTATCGTTGGCAACGATGTATTCAGCCTCCATCGTCGAGTCTGCTACGGTATCTTGCTTGGAACTCTTCCAACATACCGTCCCTCCATTGAGGGTAAAGACAAAACCCGAGACCGACTTACTGTCGTCCTTATCACTCTGGAAGCTCGAATTGGTAAAGGACTCCACCTGGGGTTCACCATTACTATACACCAAGAACATTTCTTTAGTCCTTCTCAAGTACTTAAAAATGTTCTTCACAGTTGTCCAGTGTTTCTCCCCAGGAACTGATTGATACCTACTCACTACACCTAGTGAGTAAGTTACATCTGGTCCGGTATATAACATCGCATACATGATAGACCCGACTACCGAAGCATAGGGTATCTCTTGCATGCGAGCCCTTTCCAAATCAGTCTTGGGAGACATCTCTTTAGAGAGAGTGATTATTGAGAAAGCGGGTAAATTACCATGCTTAGAATCTTCCATACTAAATCTCTTTAGTATGGTGTCTATGTACCTGGATTGGGACAATCCCAACATCCGCTTAAATCTATCTCTAAAGATCTTTATCCCCTGGATGTAAGAGGCATCACCTAATTCTTTCATGGAGAACTTGTGTGATAATAAGAGCTTGACCGAGTGTAGCATCGGAACATCATTTCCTATCAAGAGTATGTCATCCGCATACAATACGAGGAATACAACCTTACTCTCTACAACCTTCTTGTATATACAAGGTTCATCTACGTTTTTGATGAAGTCAAACTCTTTGATAGCTTCATCGAAACAGATGTTCCAGCTCCGCGATGCCTGTTTTAATCCGTATATTGATTTAAGCAGTTTGCACATGTTTCCGCTGCTCCCACTGTCTACGAAGCCCTCTGGCTATGTTATGTATACGCTCTCTTCTAAATTGCCATTTAAAAAAGCGGTCTTGATGTCCATCTACCAGATTTCGTAGTCATGGTATGCAGCAATGGCAAGTAGGATCCTGATGGACTTAAGCATGGCAACAGGAGAAAAGGTCTCATCATACTCGACACCAGGTCATTGAAGAAAACCTTTTGCTACAAGTCTAGCTTTGAAAGTCTCAACTTTTCCATCTACACTAATTTTCTTCTTAAAGATCCACTTGCTCCCGATGGGTTTTACCCTTTCAGGAGCAACTTCCTAAATCCATACTTTGTTGGTGAACATGGATTCCATCTCGAATCGCATAGTATCCAGCCATTTCACAGAGTCCCCACTTGTGATGACCTGCTCGAAACTAGTTGGGTCATCATTTTCCATGATGCAATCCTCGCTCCCACCGTCTACGAGAAAACCGTAGTATCTCTCAGGTGGATGAGAAACCCTACTAGATCTACGGAGTGGCTGGGATTCGTTGGATACTATTGGATCCTCTGGTTCTATCAAATTGTCAGTTGTAGTTTGTACTGCTGGAACTTCTTCCAGTTCTACCTCATTACCATTAATTTCTTTTACAAGAAATTCCTTTTCTAAAATGGTGGCATTCCGAGAAACAAACACCTTTTGTTCCTCGGTGTGGTAGAAGATATACCCTCACGAATGTTTAGGATATCCAACAAACTTATATAGAACAAACCTTGCCTCGATCTTGTCTGGATTTTACTTTTTAACATAAGCCGGACAACCCCAAATCTTAATGAAATTAAGACATGGTCTCTTCCCCTCCCATATCTCATATGGAGTGGTAGGCACTGATTTGGTCGGAACCCTTTTTCAATAGGTATGCAACATTCTTAAGTCCATAACCCCAAAAAGAAAAAAGAAACTCAGGATTACTCATCATAGAGCGCACCATATCTAATAGGGTGCAATTTCTCCGCTCCGGTACACCGTTGTGCTGTGATGTATACGGAGGAGTAAGCTGAGGGAGAATCCCATTCTCTTTTAAATAATCCAGGAACTCCGTACTTAAGTATTCTCCTCCCCGATCAGATCGAAGGATTTTAATATTTTTACCCGTCTGGTTCTCTACTTCGCACTTATATTCCTTGACTTTTTCAAAAGCTTCAGATTTTTGTTTCAAAAAGAACACATATCTGAATCTTGAGAAATCATCGGCGAATGTAATAAAGTACAAGGAACCATTTCTGGCATGCGTAGACATAAGAACGCATACATCACTATGTATCAGTCCCAAGAGTTCAGTAGCTCTTTCTCCGTGTCCAGTAAACGGAGTCTTGGTCATCTTGCCTTTGAGACATGACTGGCAAGTTTCATAAGATGTAAGTTCGAACTGATTCAAAAATCCATCTTTATGCAACTTAGCTAGTCGTGTCACATTGATATGACCTAATCTACAATGCCGCAAGAAGGCTTCGTTCATTTCTGAACTTTTCCTCTTGTGTGTATTCTGTATATTTAGAACTGTAGTTTGATTCAGAACGTATATACCATTACACAACGTACCAAAGCTAATCAACACTTGATTTAGGAAAATGTTCATAACATTATCCTCCAGTACAAAATTATATCCTTCTTTATGTAATAAAGAGACTGATATAATATTGCACATCATCTTTGGTACGTAATAACAGTCGTTCAGAATCATTGTATTACCACTTGGTAATACAAGGTGATATTCGCCAACTGCTTTGGCTGCAACAATTGCACCATTCCCTACTGTTAGGGACTATCACCCTTTTCCAATTCTCTACCTCTCTTTAGCCCATATAATAAATTACATACGTGGGATCCTGATCCGGTATCCAATACCCGGGACGTAGAGCATACTGAGAAACGGTTCTCGGTAACGAACACACCCGAAGAAGATGCATCATTATGCTCTTTCTTCGCTCGGGTGGCATGGGAATCCTTATATTTTACTATTCCTTGCTCGGACTTATAACATCATAAGATAGAGCGGAACCAACGTTCCACATCTCAGTATAATAAGCAGGTTCGGTCAATTCATCCAAATTATTATCTTGATTAAGGCGTGTCATTGGTCACTACCTGAAGAGAGAAAAGGAAACACTTTAGCGTGCGCTCTTGCAAGATTAGATTAGTTATTATCTTATCTAATCAGAATGGCTCCCACTGTTTTTATCAAATCTTTCTTCAAACCCTAAAAGGTAAGATTAGTCGGGATAAATTACACCCTACAAGTTCGCCAATCGTTCGGACAGACAGGTATTGGTACTCCGAGGGAGTCTCTCCATGCTTTCACATGGAACTAATTAAATAATCTCGTTTCCGCAGGGGCATAATCCCGTTAGCACTTTTCTTAGACACCTACTTGATCAGCTAATTGTAAAGTGGAAAACTCTCCCAGGAGTAACACTTACTCGCAGTGGGTATCGGGATCCAACTATCATATAGAGGGTATGCAATCTCATTACAAATTTCAACACTTGAAATTCCCAATATTGTTTTTACCCCTAGCTTCCTATGATCTTGACGGAGGCCAACAAACCATATGCCGCTAGTCAAGTTCAACCCGTTCATTTCTTAATTGAATTAAACCCACCCGCACGACCCTTGACGGAGGCCAACAAAGTCGCACGACTGCCCTAATCCAATCGCATCACATGCTGCAGATAAGCACTACTCAGCTACCGCACACAATGCCTTGACGGAGGCCAACAAACGCAGCACGAATACTAAATAGCACTTTCTGAAATGACGGAGGGCAACGTTGGTTTTTAAGAAAACCTTTAGCGTAATGAACTTGATATCGTTATAGAATCTAGTGATTTGAAAAGGAGTGTTTTTTGTAGCTTTTGCCAGTTTTGCTAAAGAGGTCACTCCCGGTGAAGGGATCTCGACTATTTCCTCATCGAATGAGGTGCTGGATATTCATCAAGAAATACCGCTAAGCAAAACAAGAACTAGAGAAGCTATTAAAACAAAACTGAGTGGGTTGTAGAATTTGCTAGTTATGCTAAAGAGGCCACTCCCGGTGAAGGGATCTCGGCACTTTCCCCATCAAATGAGGTGCTGGATATTCATCAAGGAATACCACTATGCAAAGCAAAAACTAGAGCTACCTTTTTATAAACTTTTGATTCTACAACATTTTTAGGTTTCTTTTCATTAATCTCATTAATGAAGTCCCATCATTTATGTTTCCCTAAACATCACAGAAAAAGAAATGAAAATAGAACGTACGCTTATGCCACCCGCATTCGCCATGGGGACCCGTCATGCACCGTTAGGTTACTTAACTAACGGCAGAGTGGGCGCTGGAGTAGCGCGGGTGCAAAACATAAGCAACGTTTATTATATATATCATATATATATAGCATTCGTCTCACGCAGTTATATGATCACATCACAGAACCAAGCAGCAGAAGTCAATATATGAAATATTGGATATACTAGGAGGTCCGTGTTTTAAATTAAGCCAATAATGAAAAACACGAATTCCACGGTCGTGATGAATACCCAAATCCACATCCCTAGACCCCTACGAGAGCGGCAAGCAACCTTGTCAATTCTAGAGTTAGGAGACCCGGTCTCGACTCCTCGAGATGGTCTCCCACTGGACTCCAGAACCCGGTTACTTGTTCTCCCCGCCTTAGGTCTATCCTAATGCGGAAAAGTAAATAATATACATCAATGGTGACATCATCCTCAACCCGAAAGAGTCCCAATAAAAGAATATTACATACAAATTTTACATGAATAAAAATTGAAAAAACTCTCATCTCACGCAAAAAAAAACACCGGCAATTAAATCATGACGATCCAATATAACATATCAAAGCAACACATAATATCACATGTCATCAACGTAAGTAAATATGCGTATCCTAAATTCCGTTGACATATAGCAATGAGATCGGGGATACATCACATATTACACTTACGGTCATAGAAAAGAAATGAAAAACTACAATATTTAGAATCTGCAAATTCCTTAGATATCATAAACTCAGAATATCTCATATTCTGAATTTCATGCCTAACTTATAAACCTTGTATTTTAATCTCAAATTGAAAACTCTTTTCAATAACTTAGTAGGGTAATTCAACAAGATTCCCGATTACCCGATCGATACTCGTAGGGAACTTTAGTAGATGGCCGCACCCCCGATACCGTCAACCAAGTGCACTTAGGGGGAACACCGTGGCCGCGAGCACCCTAATGGATGCTTTTGGCAACGGGGCTCTCATAAAGTCACTTGGTCGGGGCTATGGGGCCTGGCTACCTAGTAAAGTTATCTGACGAGTATTCGCGTACGATACGCGATTGTGACGGAGTTTTGATCCGAATCGAAACTTCATGGCAATCGATCAATAGAGAATGACATGCTAGATTTACAAACAAACCAGTTTTCACAAAACTAATTTAATGTGGATTCCAACTACTGTATCACATATCAAACTTAAACCCGAAACGATGTAAAAATTATGACTACGAAACACTCTGTATTAGCCCCTTACCAAAATTAACATCACATGTAATTTTGGGCCAATCAAACATAACCTGAAACCCCAAAAGTAAGTGAACAGAATACCACAAAAATTCCAACTTCAAAGTGCTACAGTAAACGGGTGACATTAGGAATTTTGCAAATGTGGTCGGCCACTTTTTGGTCAAATTTCCTCGAATTTATCTGGTGTTCTAGATACTTCATAAGTAGCTTTCTGCACTTGTTTAAAAAAAATTCAAAGGCCTTTAAAAATTCGACAGAAACTATGGTTTTTGGGTTATAGTTTCGGAGTTGTTTCGGTTTCGTGATTCTAATAACATCATCTAATCTTCTAGCTTGTCTCTGATACCATGAAAGTGTTTGTTAGCACCACCACTGGATTTTACTAGTATCAAGCATGCCATTTTTAAAAAATTCGGGGTGCTAATTAACACTAAACAAGAATCGAAACTAGATGATTAGGGTTTAAGTATGATATAACAAAAACATTAACTAAGTGAAGGATTCTACAACTTTTGTAGACCGTGTCCTTCTCTTCTAAAGCTCCAGGTTCTAGTCCCTACGACTCCTCGTAGCTCCACTTGAAGGTTGAACGAACTTGCTTCAATGACTTTCGTGCCGAAGGTGATCCATCCGAAGTCCGCTAATCCAAGCTACCTCTTCACTAAACTTTTTAGTGAAGGAAACAAACTACATTTAATTTCTAATCAAGTGTAGGATGGTGAAGTAGGGGTTTTGTTTGCTTACTAGGGTTCTCACAAGCTCAAGGTTTCACAACACATGTGAGGGATTGAGCTTGGAGGAGGTGAGGAGGAAGATGAAGAGAGCTAGAGAGCAAATGAGCTCGAGTGAAGAAAATAACTCAAGTGTAGAATGAAGTCAAGAATGGCTTTTAGCTCACACATTATTGAAGCATACAATTTTCAACAATTAAAAATTGTAACCATGCTTCAATAGTGCAAGCAAATGAATAAAATAAATGACAAAGCCATGCTTGCCCATTCTATAAAAGTCTCCCCATTTTCCACATCATTTTCTATTTTCACAAAAATAGAAAATCAAACCATACTTCATATAATATATATATAGAGAGAGAGAGAGAGAGAATAATGGAGGAAAGATGCCATAGGAGGGTATTTCCTCCCATGGCGTCGAAAAAATACAACATCCATCGTGTTTTCCGACGATCGGAACCCATCATCTTCATCGTTATCATCTAAGATATGGATACAACAAATTTCATGTGATTCTACAACTTTTTCACCATTGAATTAGTGGGTTCAAAATTAACGGTTTACCGACAATAGAATTTTTTACATTGCTAAATCAACGGTGAAAAGGTTGTAGAATCAGATGAAATTTGGTGTACCCACATCTTAGATGATAACGATGAAGATGATGGGTTCCGATCGTCGAAAAACACGATGGAGGGTGTATTTTTTCGACGCCATAGGAGGAAATTCCCTCCTATGGCCTCTTTCCTCCATTATTCTCATACATATATATATATATATATATATATATATATACATATATACATATATATATATATACATATATACATATACATATATACATATATATATATATGATGAAAGCAAATAATTAGTGAGCAATAATATTAGTTTCAACACTTGATTTAATAATCCGATTATATCACATATAACCGACTAATATCATTTATCTGTATATCACATTATCAAATCAACACTTGATTCAATAATCTGGTTATATCACATAAAACTTAACTGATATCAAATAACCACCAGATTAGAATACGGTATCACATACTCGTATTTAATCTGGCCACCGCACATATCAGCATATGTGCCCTGCTTCATTTTGCTTGAACCAGGAAACTTCTGTGTGGGACTCTAAAGACTCGTCAATACACCAGCAGTAGGTAATGATCACATCAGTTACCCACAAGCCGTCAGCGGTACTAGCTGGACGTAATGGCTACTCAGGTATTGAGCGAATAGAAGATCAACAAGCAAGCTTGTCCAAACTCCCATGAAGCCTATAAGTAATACTTACCGTATAGTCCGGTCTCTTCGTCTGATATGTCGCATATCGAGTCTGGGCGTGGAATCGTCAAACCCCAATAACTTGATAAGTCATGCCGATGTGCGGCCTATAACGGTACGAGAAACTACGGATAACTCTTATCAGTAAATCTCATCAACAGCCCAGGCCAGGGACTTCCTGTTATAGCCAATCGAGCATAACGCAACATCAACTCCCAATACCGGGAGAGACGAAACCCCTCATATCGCTCATTACCTCCATGTGACTCAGGACTGTACCCAAAATCCACCTGTTTGCACGACTCCTTTGAGCCGTTGTAGGGAGGAAATCAAAACAGTGGGAACCACACAAGACTCTATGACGATCTCGGGTCTACAAACTAACCTTTACCGGTGTCACCAGAGAACTGCTATCTGACGATAGGTATAGTACCATCTAGGAGTTCTCAGCGAGTCATGTTCGGTGTACCCATTCTCTAATGAGCACCTGTTTACAATCTTTGATGTCAAACACCAATGGCTATGGGATCAACCATCGCCCCGTACAGGGTCAAGAAACGTACACACTAGTCTACTCTGGAATATCGATGCCATGTCTCGATACTCTCCCGACTAGGAACTGTTAAAGGATGTGCTTGTAGACTACACAAGTCCCAGTAGTATGATCTGTTAGTGTATATGCCCTAGGGGCCATTATTGTATCATACTAGTTTGTATATTAATTAATGGAAGCTTGGGATATTCGCAGTTATATTAACAGTCTCGCTCAACATAGTAGTATGCTACTTGGTTTATATCTATCTTAATATGTGTATATATTAGCATATCGTGAATATATATTGATAGAGCCCTTAGGATCTTGCTTGACTACCAGCGTTGTGATGGCAGTCACACTAGTGGGGGGCTGGGTAGTCTACAAGCACATCCTTTTTCAGGTCTCTAGTCATAGGATTATCGAGACAGGTGTGAACAGAATACCTGAAACCCCAAAAGTAAGTGAACAGAATACCACAAAAATTCCAACTTCAAAGTGCTACAGTAAACGGGTGACATTGGGAATTTTGCAAATGTGGTCAGCCACTTTTTGGTCAAATTTCCTCAAATTTATCTGGTGTTCTAGATACTTCATAAGTAGCTTTCTGCACTTGTTTAAAAAAAATTCAGAGGCCTTTAAAAATTCGACAGAAACTATGGTTTTTGGGTTATAGTTTCGGAGTTGTTTCGGTTTCGTGATTCTAATAACATCATCTAATCTTCTAGCTTGTCTCTGATACCATGAAAGTGTTTGTTAGCACCACCACTGGGTTTTACTAGTATCAAGCATGCCATTTTTAAAAAATTCGGGGTGCTAATTAACACTAAACAAGAATCGAAACTAGATGATTAGGGTTTAAGTATGATATAACAAAAACATTAACTAAGTGAAGGATTCTACAACTTTTGTAGACCGTGTCCTTCTCTTCTAAAGCTCCAGGTTCTAGTCCGTACGACTCCTCGTAGCTCCACTTGAGGGTTGAACGAACTTACTTCAATGACTTTCGTGCCGAAGATGATCCATCCGAAGTCCGCTAATCCAAGCTACCTCTTCACTAAACTTTTTAGTGAAGGAAACAAACTACATTTAATTTCTAATCAAGTGTAGAATGGTGAAGTAGGGGTTTTGTTTGCTTACTAGGGTTCTCACAAGCTCAAGGTTTCATAACACATGTGAGGGATTGAGCTTGGAGGAGGTGAGGAGGAAGATGAAGAGAGCTAGAGAGCAAATGAGCTCGAGTGAAGAAAATAACTCAAGTGTAGAATGAAGTCAAGAATGGCTTTTAGCTCACACATTATTGAAGCATACAATTTTCAACAATTAAAAATTGTAACCATGCTTCAATAGTGCAAGCAAATGAATAAAATAAATGACAAAGCCATGCTTGCCCATTCTACAAAAGTCTCCCCATTTTCCACATCATTTTCTATTTTCACAAAAATAGAAAATCAAACCATACTTCATATAATATATATATATAGTGAGAGAGAGAGAATAATGGAGGAAAGATGCCATAGGAGGGTATTTCCTCCCATGGCGTCGAAAAAATACAACATCCATCGTGTTTTCCAACGATCGGAACCCATCATCTTCATCGTTATCATCTAAGATATGGATACAACAAATTTCATGTGATTCTACAACTTTTTCACCATTGAATTAGTGGGTTCAAAATTAACGGTTTACCGACAATAGAATTTTTTACATTGCTAAATCAACGGTGAAAAGGTTGTAGAATCAGATGAAATTTGGTGTACCCACATCTTAGATGATAACGATGAAGATGATGGGTTCCGATCGTCGAAAAACACGATGGAGGGTGTATTTTTTCGACGCCATAGGAGGAAATTCCCTCCTATGGCCTCTTTCCTCCATTATTCTCATACATATATATATATATATATATGATGAAAGCAAATAATTAGTGAGCAATAATATTAGTTTCAACACTTGATTTAATAATCCGATTATATCACATATAACCGACTAATATCATTTATCTGTATATCACATTATCAAATCAACACTTGATTCAATAATCTGGTTATATCACATAAAACTTAACTGATATCAAATAACCGCCAGATTAGAATACGGTATCACATACACGTATTTAATCTGGCCACCGCACATATCAGCATATGTGCCCTGCTTCATTTTGCTTGAACCAGGGAACTTCTGTGTGGGACTCTAAAGACTCGTCAATACACCAGCAGTAGGTAATGATCACATCAGTTACCCACAAGCCGTCAGCGGTACTAGCTGGACGTAATGGCTACTCAGATATTGAGCGAATAGAAGATCAACAAGCAAGCTTGTCCAAACTCCCATGAAGCCTATAGGTAACACTTACCGTATAGTCCGGTCTCTTCGTCTGATATGTCGCATATCGAGTCTGGGCGTGGAATCGTCAAACCCCAATAACTTGATAAGTCATGCCGATGTGCGGCCTATAACGGTATGAGAAACTACGGATAACTCTTATCAGTAAATCTCATCAACAGCCCTGGCCAGGGACTTCCTGTTATAGCCAATCGAGCATAACGCAACATCAACTCCCAATACCGGGAGAGACGAAACCCCTCATATCGCTCATTGCCTCCATGTGACTCGGGACTGTACCCAAAATCCACCTGTTTGCACGACTCCTTTGAGACGTTGTAGGGAGGAAATCAAAACAGTGGGAACCACACAAGACTCTATGACGATCTCGGGTCTACAAACTAACCTTTACCGGTGTCACCAGAGAACTGCTGTCTGACGATAGGTATAGTACCATCTAGGAGTTCTCAGCGAGTCATGTTCGGTGTACCCATTCTCTAATGAGCACCTGTTTACAATCTTTGATGTCAAACACCAATGGCTATGGGATCAACCATCGCCCCGTACAGGGTCAAGAAACGTACACACTAGTCTACTCTGGAATATCGATGCCATGTCTCGATACTCTCCCGACTAGGAACTGTTAAAGGATGTGCTTGTAGACTACACAAGTCCCAGTAGTATGATCTGTTAGTGTATATGCCCTAGGGGCCATTATTGTATCATACTAGTTTGTATATTAATTAATGGAAGCTTGGGATATTCGCAGTTATATTAACAGTCTCGCTCAACATAGTAGTATGCTACTTGGTTTATATCTATCTTAATATGTGTATATATTAGCATATCGTGAATACATATTGATAGAGCCCTTAGGATCTTGCTTGACTACCAGCGTTGTGATGGCAGTCACACTAGTGGGGGGCTGGGTAGTCTACAAGCACATCCTTTTTCAGGTCTCTAGTCGTAGGATTATCGAGACAGGGCATCGATACTCCGGAGTAGACTAGTGTGTACACTTCTCATCCCAGTTGGGGAGATGGTCTCTCCCACAGCCATTAGTACGTTGTACTGGAGATAGTATACAGGTGCTCGTTGGGTTACGGGTACACCGGACAGGACTCGCAGGGAACTGTTGGTTGGTATTATACCCATCGTCAGTTAACAGTTCCCAGGTGACATGAGTACAGCATAGTCCGCAGACTTGACACTGCTGCTTCGTCTCGAGTGTGTTCCCACTGTTCTTAAATTTCTACCCTACCACGGCTTAAAGGAGTCATGCAAACAGGTAGCAGTTGGGTGCAGTCCCGAAGCACTTGGAGGCAGTGGCTGTTAGATAGGATTCGTCTCTCCCGGTATTGGGAGTTGATATCGCGCTGTGTTTGGAGAACCATTACGCAAAGTCCATGTCCAGGGCAAACGAGATTTACTGGTAGGATTTCCAGTAGCTTCTCAAGGTGTAATGGGCTTCACTCCGACACGACTTATACCGCTTTTAGGGGACTGACGCTTGCCGCCCCCTAGGCCCGATATGCGATAGTCCTAGATGAACAGACCGGACTGTACGGAGATTGTCACAGCAGGCTCAGTAGGAGTTCGGATGGGTTTCCTCATCGGCCTTCTTATCGACATCTACATGGGGACCGTTATGTACAGCTAGTACCGCTTGCGGCCTGTGTTTAAACTCACTGCCAGTGTAGTGTCAAGTCTTTAGAGTCCCACACAGAGAGTTTCCCTGCTTCAGGAGAAACGATATAGAGGTCGTATGGTTTTACGACAGGGTTCGGACACATACGTGTATTTATGCACGTACGATGTTCGGACAGATTGTACTAGCGGGCTTTAGTTTAAGCCAGATTCTAGCATTGGATTATTGGATTTATACAGTCTCAGTATTTCCGTGTTTTTACGGATGGGGGGGCATTCTCGTAATTAGTCGAGAAGCATCTAGAAGAAAGGTGAGGTGGAGAGCTTAGGTGTAATTTGCATTAATTGAATTTGTGACTCATGGAGTGATTCATCCAAATGAGCTAATGAAGCATTTATTGCTTAATGACTCATGAGATGATTCATTCATTTGTATTAAATGAAACATGGTTGTAATTATCTAAATGATTTATTTGATAATTATTATGCTTCATTATATACATAATGAGTTATTTTTTCAATTCATTATTACAAACGCTTTCTCTCTGCTCAAGCTCTCTCTCTTCAAAAACCTAACCCTAATCCTCTTATGTGTTGAAATCCCAAGGGTTAGCAAGACTAATAGATCCCTAATCCATCACTATATCCTCTAGGTTACCTTGATTAGCAATCATAGCCACCTAGTTATCTCAGGTGAGAGGTTAAAGCTTGGAGAAGGAACTCTCGGGTGGATCTTCTATCATATCGAGGAGGCCGACGAGGAGGTGATCAACAAAAACAAGAAGGACTTGTATCTTTAGGTATAATCATCTATCATAGTAGTTAATCAATTCTAGATAGTTGTTACTTAAGGTTTAGCAAAGATCCGTAAAGTTAGTCGATATTAACTTAAACAAAATGATTGTTTTACCTATTCCGCCTCCCCGCATCTTGTAGGGTGTCTAACGTCGACTTACAGTGGTATCAGAGCCTAGCTAACCATAACTAACATGTTAGCAAAGTCGTTATAAATTCGATCGCAAAACGAACCCGAAAAAACATCATTTTCACATAGTTTCTGCCGATTTTTAAACGGGGTCTAAAAATTTTTCAGGGGCCCTTAAAAATAAAAGCAGGGTTTTTTAAGAATTGTGAAAAAATTTGGGATCATGAATCGTCTAAACTGCCGCGGAACCGCCGTCGATCCAAGCGATCCGCCGCGGATCCGCGGCCGAGTTGACACCGAGTCAACCCAAATTTGCTCAGTTATTCTTCTGTGTTGATGTTGTGTTTTCTGGGATGATTTGTTTCTGCTCAGGTTTTATGTGCACAGAGAATTGTTTGGAGTAGATTCATTAGTGTTGCTTGATCGAAATTCTAAGATGTTTGGTTAACTGGATTATATCTGTGTTGTGTTTAATGTGTTCGTAAACCTCCCCTAACTGCTAGTATGTCGGTTAGCAGGGGGTTGCACATTTCTGTAATGGTTTTTACTGGTTTGTGTATGTGGACTTGTTGGATTGTCGTGAATGGATAGCCGGGGATGTGAGACGAGTGTTTCTTTCATTCAAATGTAAATTGTAATTTGTTGTAATATTCTTTTGCGGGGCACATCCGGGTTGAGGTTGTAGCCACCGTTGTATTATTTCATTTACTGTTTTCTGCTCCTAGGATAGACCCAAGGTGGGGTGCACAAACTACCGGGTACTTTGAAGTGCTTAGTGGCCTACTCACGTCGTTGAAGGAGACCGCTTCACTTCGGGTACTTGGCGGGTAGTTTGCCGTACCCGTAGGAGTCTAGGGTGGGGTTTTGGCTATTCATCGCAACTGTGTAATCCGTCTTTCTTTGCAGGCTCAAAAGGAATGCGGATTCGTAGAAAATCCAATATATTCATCTGTGATCTGGAATGCCTATTATTGCGTCTGACGAATGCACAATATCTATATATGATATCTATAGGCGTCACTTATGTTTTACACCCGTGCTAGCCCAGCCCCCGCTCTGTCGTTAGTTCAGTAACCTAACGGGTGAACGACGGGGCCCAGTGGCGAATGAGGATGGCATAAGAGGACGTTGTATTTTCGTTGTTTTCTGCAATGATAGGTTAATTGATGGAACGCATTATATTAATGCAAAGAAAATAAACCAAAGTTGAATCGTTGGAACAGTTTAAAAGAAACCACTCGGTTATTTTAAAACAGAAGATTTTTTTTAATTGCGGAGCTTAAACCACTCCTTTTAAAAAGCTATCAGGTTCCTTCGATCATATCAAGTTCACTGCGTTCACGGTTTCGCCAAAACCATTCGTAGCCTTCCGTCATTTCATTTGGGTATTCAGTAGTATTTAAGCTATGCATTTTGACCAACGCCAAGGCATAGTGTTTAGTAGCTGCTGGGTATTCATTTGTTGCATAGATAGATGAGTTGGTTTGGGACAGTCGTATTATCATTTGGCCAACGTCAGGGGTATGTACGGGTGGGTTCAAATTAACAAGACAATGATGGATAGAACTTGATATGTGACTTATGACATTTTGACCAACGCCAAGGTCATAAGAGCATGGAGCAAAAATCCACATCGGGAATTTCTAAAGAAACTGAAATTTGCTGAGAGTTGCATACCATTTGGAGTGTGATAATTTTGGTAGGATTCCTTCTGCTTTATCATACGATGATATTTGGATCCAGATCCTACTGTGAGTATCCGCTACTCATCAGGAGATTCGTCACTTAACGATCAATGCTATAAACCAGGTAGGTGTCGAGAAATGTGTCAGCGGGGCTACGCCCCCAGAGAAAAGAGGTTATTTAATTAAGGAATTTCGCGAAAGCGTCGTAAAACCTCCCTTGAAGTACCGACACCGGCCTGGCTGAACGGTTAAGCAAGTATTGTACGGTGAGAATAGCCCTGACTAGTTCTTCCTTTTTGGTTTGAGGAGGGATTCGAGAAACAGTGGGAGCCATCCTGTTTAGATAAACTAAAAACCACTCTAAACTTGCAAGAGCATAATGCTAAAGTGTTTTCTTTCTCTCTCCTAATTGCAGCGACCCAGAACATGACAGGCCTTAAGTTACTATTAGATAAAAATATTTTGACAGGGCCAAACTATAAAGACTGGTTCCGGAATGTCAAGATGGCAATTACTTATGACAAATTGGGGTATGTCCTTACTACTAAGGCACCTGCTATCCCTGGTCCAGAATCGAGTGTCGCGAATAAGGAAATCCACAAGACCTGGGAGATTGACTGCGCGAAGGCCAAATGCATCGTGCTTGCCTCTATGAATAATGAACATCAGAGGAGGCATGAGAATATGGATCTTGAATCCATATTTCTCCACACCAAGGAACTGTATGGAGAGCAATCTCGTATAGCTAGATACGAGACCTCGAAGAACTTGTTTCAGTCGAGGCTGGCCGTCGGATCATCTGTAGGAGAACATGTCCTTAAGATGATTGGCTATATAGAAGAACTCGCGGACCTTGGGACAACATTAGAGAACGAGCTATATACATACTTGGTTCTTCAGTCCCTTCCTTCCACCTACGCCCAGTTTACTGAATTTCAACATTCAAGGAAAAGGAGTTGAACTTCCAGAACTCCTTAACATGTTGAGGAGTGCAGAGTGCACCTTACAGAAAGCAAGGAAAACGCCCACTATGTTTGTTCACGGTGCTTCCTCTTCCGGGTCCAAGGAAAGGGCCAAAGGAAGGAAGAAGAAGGCCGCTAACAAACTAAGAGGTGGTGTTGGTAAAGTGGGAGTTAAGGGAAAGGCAAAGGTTGCGGTGCCAGTAGTGGCAAAGGACGAGTGCTTCCACTATCGTAGGAAAGGCCATTGGAAGAAAGATTGCAAAGCTTGGATTGCCAAGAACCAGGACCCAAAGCAAGCTGTGGCTTTGACTTCAGGTGTGTTTGTAATTGAAAATTGTCTGTCAATCAACTCTACTTCCTGGGTATTGGATACCGGATCAGGATCTTATATATGCAATTCATTGCAGGCACTGAGAAACCGTAGAGTGCTGAAGGTTGGTGATATGACCCTCCAGGTTTCTAACGGAGCTAGCGTGAATGTTGTGTCCGTAGGGGATTATCACCTTGGATTGACGAGTGGACATATTTTGGTTTTGCGCAACTGTTTTTGTGTACCCAGCTTAACGTGTAATATCATATCAGTATCGTTGTTATCAAAAGAAGGTTAAGATTTCACGTTTGTAAGCGATATTGATAGCATCCACCTTAATCATGGTTTGATTGGGTCTGGTACACTAGAAAACGGTATATGTTGGAGATAGTGCCCTCAGAGTCAATTATTGGATCACAGGCACGTGATTGCAATGATTGAGGGAGGACCTGTCCCAGTAGGACAGTCTTACTCGAGATGATAGTATGCTATCTGGTTTACCTTTATCATCGTGTACTGCTTTAGGTGACCTTACAGGTCACTATTGCACGTTGATAGAACCCCTAGGATTCTTGCTTAACTACCGGCAGTATGAGAGCGATCATATGGGAGCTGGTAGTCTATAAGCACATCCTTAAAAGGTCCCTAGTCGTGGGAGTTTCGAGACAGGGCATCGATACTCCGGAGTAGACTAGTGTATACAGTCGAGACCCCGACGAGGGGCGGTGGCCGGTCTCACGAGCCACTGGTGTCAGTTGGTTCACCTAAGATGTATACAGGTGCTCATTGGGTTATGAGTACACCGGACAGGACTCGCCGGGAACCTGCTAGTTGGGTTTTATACCAGACGTCAGATAGCAGTTCCCTGGTGACATGTGTACAGGTTAGTTCATCGACCTGGGATCGTCATTTGTCTCGTGTGAGTTCCCACTGTGCTTTGATTACTGCCCTACCACGGCTCAAAGGAGTCGTGCAAACAGGTTTTAGTTAGGTACAGTCCCGAGCCACATGGAGGCAGTGAGCGGATCTGCAGGGGTTCGTCTCTCCCGGTATTGGGGGTGAGGTCGCGCTGTGTCGAGGAGAGCCAGAACATGAAAAGTCCTTAGCCAAGGCAGGAGATTTGCTGGTAGGTATTCCAGTAGTATCTCAGGGTGTTCTGGGCTGCACTCCGACACGACTTGTACCGCTTTTGGGGGTCTGACTTTTACCAACCCCCTAGGCCCGCCATGCGATGCTCATAGACGAACGGACCGGACTGTACGGATATTGTCACTGACAGGCTCAGTAGGGTGTCAGGATGAGTTCGCTCATCGACGTCCCTTTCAGTCAATACCTGGTAGCCCGTCACGTATTGGCTTATACCTCTGACGTGCTAGTGGTTAAATCCACAGCCATAGTATTGACGAGTCTTTAGAGTCCACCACACTCAGTTACTCAGGTTTCGGGCGAAACGCTGTAGAGGCCGTATGGAGATATGGCAGGGTTCGATCAGATACGTGCGGTATTGCACGGATCGTGATCGGACGGTTTTTACTAGCCGGCTTTGGCTTAAGCCGGATCCTAGTATTTGATAGTGTAGTTTTGTCTCTTTGCATTTATGTTCAGTGGGAATATAAATGCGGGCATGTATTTGCCGTAGTGGGGTTTTTCCTGTAATTTATTACGGGATCGGTTTTTCTGAAGTTGCCAGTTTGCATTCCGTTCCGGCCGGTTTTCTTTTATTCCTTCACGGCCGGACTTTCCGTTGGAGGGTGTTATTTGCAATTGTGCAAATAACGTTTTGTGGAGGGCTTCCTTGCATATTGTGGCTTCTTTAATCATGAGATCCTTTTATGGTCTTTTCCATTCCTTTTCATATGATGGTGCTTTGATTTGATGAGAAATGAAATGGTTGTGACCATTATCATTTTGAGATTATTCTTTTTTCTTTTCTCTACTTGTGAGCACTTGCTTTTCTCTCTCCAATCTCATTCTTGAGATAAGGGAGCCGGCCATTCTTGAGGGAGGGAAATGAGAGGATCATTTTTCTAGTGGTGGAAATATATCATCTCATTCTTATGCTTGCTTGCAAAAATTACACAAATCCCTCCATAGCTTATTATTCCTTTCCTCCAAACATCATGGCAACTTCAAGAAACCCCAAAGAGATAACCTTCTACACTATTTCTATAGCAAGTCTTGGACGCGTCGGCTAGCCAACTTCGCGCCCGAGTTGCCTCGGTCAAGAGGCGGGAGCCCGTAAAAGATTCCGGCTACGTGGTGCCCTTTCCGACGAGCGAGGAGGTGACGGAGATTCCGCAGGAGATCGGAGTGGAGACGAAGACTGAAGGACACGGATCGCTTGGTATTGCATCTCTACTCTTTTCTATTTTTGCTAGCTAGCTAGGTTAATGGCCCGATCCGGGTGAAAAGTCCGCGGTGGTGCCGTTTTGCAAAGTTCGCAAAGTTTTTGTTTTCCGTGTTTCCGGCGTCGGATCGACGGCCGGGGCGCTCCCGCGGGCTTACAATGGTATCAGAGCCACGCCATTAACCTTGCCTGGCTTGTTCTAGCGCGTTTAGAACTCGATCGAACAAAAACCCCAAAAACCGTATTTTTGTGTACATGTGTTCTCTGTTGAAATTTTTCAAGCTCCTAAAATTTTTCAGGTTATTGCAGAAAGACATGCAAGAAATTCTAAGAATTCTGGGAAAATACGATTCACTGATTCCTTAGTATGACCGCGGAAACGCGGCCAAACCCCTGGTTTAGCCGCGGTTCCGCGGTGGCTAAGTGGAATCGTTGCACCATATTTTTCCAGTGGGCTTTTGAATAGGAAATAGGGGTTTTGGGATATTCTTTTTGGGCCCAGAATTTCTGTAAGTGCTACAGTACTCCTTGGGGCCCACTTTGATGTATTTGTTCGATCGGATATTTTAAACATGCCAGTTCACAGTATTTACATTATATCTGCGACCGTGAATGCCACTCGATCGGTAAATCCTGTCTATCTGCTATAGCCCTTTTAGACGGATTTGCGAACGTGACCTTCACGTTGATGTTCTATGTTTTGCTGTGTTGTTGCGGATCGGTCGTGGGGGATAGCCTGGTTGCAATAAAGTACAGTTTTGTTTTATATGTACTTTTGATATTGCGGGGCGAGCGTCCGACATGTGGACTGTCGTCACTGCCTGTTTGTATTATTATTTTGGGGCACGACCAGGTTGCGGTCGATGTACCCGTTGTATGTATATTTTACTTTCTGTACTAGGATTACCCCAAGGAGGGGTGCACGGACAGCCGGGTTCTAGAGGGCAACAAGCCCGCATCTCATGGCTTTGAGACGGAGGGGGCTTCACTCTAGAATTGGCGGGCTATTCGCCGCACTCGTAGGGGGTACAGGTTGACCCAGGAGGGGTGCCCAAGTTACCGGATTCCGTGAAGTGCTGGGTGGTCCATTCACGTCGCTGAAGGAGGCTGCCTCGCTTCAGGTTTTGGCGGGTAACTTGCCGCGCCCGTAGGGGTCTAGGATTTCATTGCACAGGCTATCCACACGACCAGGGGAACGTCGGGTTTCAGCAGCGGCTCTATGAAACCCGGGGATCCCAGATATCTGTATTGATCTGTGTTGCTATACATTTCTGTGTTGCTGCATTTTTATCACGCCTTGAGCGAAAATTATATATTGTATATATACTAGTAGATGTTGTATATGTTTTTCATCCGCGCTAGTCCAGTCCCCGCTCTGTCGTTAGTTAGCTAACCTAACGGGTGATGACGGGACCCAGTGGCGAATGCGGATGGCATATACGTACGTCAGTATATTTTCGTTCTTTATTGGTGTGATCAATTGATGGGACTGCGTTGATTCGGATCAATGCAAGTTAAACAAACCTATTCTGATGTTGTTGGAACACTTTTTCAAAAAGCTGTTATTGCAAGGGCGTTCTCTTTTGTTTTGCATCGTGGTATTCAGTTGGAATATCCTGCTCCTCAGTCGACGAGGCAAGGGCCGAGATCCCTTCACCGGGAGTGACCCCTTGGACAAAAGTGTGCGTCAGGGCAATAACTTCACTATAGCCGATTACTTTTGCTTTGCATCGTGGTATTCAGTTGGAATATCCTGCACCTCATTCTACGGGGAAAGAGCCGAGATCCCTTCACCGGGAGTGACCTCTTTAGCAAAGGTTTTCGTCACTATATTTTTTAAAAGCTATCAGTTCCTTCAATGATATCAAGTTTATTACGTTAAAGGCTTTCGCCAGAAACCATTCGTAGCCCTCCGTCGTTTCATATGGATAGTTAATAGTATTCAAGCTGTGTATGTTGGCCAAAGTCAAGGCACAGTGTTTGGTAGCTGTTGGGTATTCATATGCAGCATAGATAGATGCGTTGGTTTGGGACAGTCGTACTGCCATTTTGGCCAAAGTCAAGGGTAGGTACGGGTGGGTTCAAATTAACCAGGAAATTGACGGGTAGAACTTGACATGTGACTTATGATATGTTGGCCAAAGTCAAGGTCATAAGAGCATGGGGTAGAAATCCACAACGGGAGTTTCAAAAGAACTAAAACTTGCCAGATATGCGCATACCTTCTGGAGTATGATAGCGTGAGCGGATTCCGTCACGTTATCATGCGATGATAGTTGGATCCCGATTCCCACTGATGAGTTGGTTTACTCCTCAGGTGATCCCGGCTAATTCTTCTTTCAGGTTTGGAGAAGAATTTGAGTTACAGTGGGAGGTTTCCAGATTAGATAAAGTGATGACCATTCTGATCTAGGTTAGAGTGCACGCTGAGTGTTTCTTTTCTCTCTCTCTTTGGCAGCGACCATTGACCCGACCCTAGACTATGACTCAGTGACCAAGTTGACCGAACCTACTTAACACTGGCTTTTGGATTGTCAGAGTTGCAAACCTCTTTGCCACTCCTACTTTTACCCTTTTCTCCGGGACACCCCGTATTACTACGAACGTCCACTTCCATTGGACAAAACCATCGTATGGTTATATATGAACTCGAAGGACTTCGAGAATGGTTTCTGGTTCTGGAGAAAATGGATAGGACTATTCAGTTGTCTTTTCTTTTCACCTTCTATCAGGTTGCGAGTACTCCTTGGTTTAGGAGTAGTACACCTATTACGCAAATTGGATAGTCTTCTTCCAAACCATAGGCTGGTGCCGACCGGTAGAGAATGAAGAAAACCAGTTAGCCTAAACGGTGTACAGAAGGTATTAAGTTCAGACAAAGCAAGGGATTAGTAAGAGGGCAAAGTAAAGTGCGACTGCTATTCACGACCAAACCAAGTATTTCTTCGCCAATCCTAAATCACCTTTGTATTTCTCCAGGACACTCCGTATCACTACGAAGATCCCAGTTTATTGGATAATCCATCGTATGGTTATATACGAACTCGAAAGGAACTTGTTCCAGTTCGGGGATGGATCCTGGTTCAGGAGAAATAGGAATTAAGTACATTCAGGTGTCTTTTATCTTCACCTTCTCTCGCGTTGCGAGTACTCCTAGGATTAGGACAGTACACCCTTTATGCTTTTTGGATAGTCTTCTTCCAAACCATAGGCTGGTGCCGAACGGTAGGGAAAGAAGAAAACCATTTGGCCTAAAGGGGTATACATAAGGTAATGACTAAAGACATATAAAGGGATTTGGAGAAGTGGCAAAGAATTATACGGTTATAGTTGTGAATATGGATAATGGAAGAGGCATTACTAGGAATACCAGGATACCCCATCGAAATATTTCAATGTTTCAGTTTCACTGTGTACTGTTAAAAGAAAACTGATTTCCCAATTAGACACTTGCTCCAGGGTATGTATTTACCAGGTATGATTCTCACATCTGTATGGTTTTACAGATGATGAGTGGGAGTAAGTTATTGGGAATTAGGTGACCATCCTCATTATATCGGGATTCGTTGGAATTGGTGATATTTGAGGAAGCCACCTGGGTTGTTTGCCGGTCGGCAAATATTTGGTTTTGAATATCCGTTGTTGTGCACCAATTTCAAATTGATATATCTGTACGTCTATTTTTATAGAGTGAGACATACCTTTTTGAAATTATGTCTATGACATTTACCTATACCAGTGAATGGTTAGGTAAGGAGCATTGAACAACAGTGTGATTCTTCTTAACCAAAAGTACAGTTTTCAACCTACGACACACAGTGATTGAGTCGCAAGACTCAGGGGACTTATACAGAGTATTGTATATTGTCCAGTGTCCACTAGGACAGAGGGGTTGGTCCTCGTACTGTATTCTGTTTACTTATGACTTCTCTAGTTCTTAGACAAGTGTTTCGTTGAAACACAGGGTCGAAGTTTTGAGAAGTTATAGGTATAAGAATAAAGTAGAGAACCAGGTGTTGCAAGTATCGGGATTCTTCAAAGTGATCGAAGATGTAGATACTTGTACATGGTATTCAGTTGATAGTAATGGTTAAGAGAACTTGCTTCTCTTTCAGGTTACTCATAATTGGAAGCATTCCTAAGTTGAGTAACGCTGATCGGCCTCCTTCCATTTAGTTGACATGCACTGGAGACAGCTGCATGATATGAATCTGGTTCAATTAAATCAGTGCCTCTGTTTCTTGGATATAGAACAGTTCATATCTTAACGATGTTAAGATACGGGGAGTTGTCTGGCTTATGATTAAAACCAGACTCTGGATAACTCAAGGCACGTTTCTGTAATGGCTGTTTGTGGGTTGACCCAGGCTATGACGAGGATTGACTTTCTACCATCTGGAAGATCAATAGTGATATTGTTCTTGACTCGCCACAGTTTTATCAAAAATGGATTTTTTTCAGAAAAACAGTAGTGGGAGTATAGTAGAACTGGAAGTGATTCCAGAACCGCAAACGATTACCGAAGATTTGATAAGAACCTAAAGATTCAATCTGGTTTGACATTCCATTGGCCACTCTGCAGATAAGGTGGGTAACCTCAGGCGCTCGAGAGGTATTTCGGTATGCTCAAGGACGGTGACAGGGAGGTTCTTGTTTACCCAGACTTGCCATTGCTGTTGTTCCAGACTATGAGACCCGGCAGGAGGATGAGTATAGAATCGTTATAAACTAGTTTTAGAAGCGTACGTGTATATGACTCTGCCAGAGGGTTGTCGTAGTCAGTGGGAGCAGCGGAAGCATTGGTGGAAATCAGGCTTATGTCTATTTATAAACTAAAGCAGATATAGCGGAGATAGATCATCTGTTTCTGATGTGACAGTCATAGGTTTGACTTCATCAGAATAGGGGATGGATCTGTTGAGAAGGTAGTAGAGTGTGATGTCCTGGTATTTGATGACATACACGGAATAGGAAAAGAAACTCCTATACTACGATCGGTTATACTTTGGTCGTCACACAGTAGTTTCTCCACATAGGAATTGGATCTTATATCGTACATTCTGGTTACTAGATCTATGATTTTAGATCTAGATTTGGGTGGTTTCCCAATCTGGGTACTTTGACAGCATTCTATGAGTATTTAGAATGGACGACTCCTGGCACGGTAGTGTACCTGCAGGTGATGGAGTCACCCTCTCTAAAGGTGTCTTACAGACTAAAGGGGAGAGGGATACGCGTGATTGACAGATCACTTGCTTAGGCAATTGAGTCAATCATGAGATGTCAAGTACCACACCAGATGTTGTTCTTGCAGTAGGTGCAATAAGTTGATATTGATCCAATCCTGGAGAAACAATCGGAAGAAGTTTTAGAACATAAGTGGATGTTCTAGGGAAATGATAACAACATTCTCCTTAAGGAGACGGTTATCATTCCAGGCTTCCAAGATGACATGGATGACAGAGTGGCTGTCAGAGTTATAGTTTTCCCTCTGACGAGGGGCAGTATTTTGGACAGGTGGTCCAGGTGGATACTGAGGGAAGGCATGGCGCAGGATACTGATTAAGTTCAATTGACGATACAGTCTAAGAAGTTTGGATTTGGAGTTCATTTATGAGCTAGGTCCCATCAGACATCCAGACATTCTAAGACAGGTATTGCTCATTTCGGGAGATAGCTTTCTCCGCGAACTTGAGATAGAGAGAGACATAGAAAGAAACACCAGAGCGGATCCACTCACTGCGGCTATTCCTCGAACGCAATAGTTTCGCAAACGAGCTTTGTGAGACTGACTAGTAGAGGAGTTGGGTGTTCGGTATCACACGGGCTGTGAGTATGCGACATCGCAATAATTAGCCTTGAGTGCAAGTGGGAGATTGTTGGAGATAGTGCCCTCAGAGTCAATTATTGGATCACAGGCATGTGATTGCAATGATTGAGGGAGGACCTGTCCCAGTAGGACAGTCTTACTCGAGATGATAGTATGTTATCTGGTTTACCTTTATCATCGTGTACTGCTTTAGGTGGCCTTACAGGTCACTATTGCACGTTGATAGAGCCCCAAGGATTCTTGCTTGACTACCGGCAGTATGAGGGCGATCATATACATGGGAGCTGGTAGTCTATAAGCACATCCTTAAAAGGTCCCTAGTCGTGGGAGTTTCGAGACAGGGCATCGATACTCCGGAGTAGACTAATGTATACAGTCGAGACCCCGACGAGGGGCGGTGGCCGGTCTCACGAGCCACTGGTGTCAGTTGGTTCACCTAAGATGTATACAGGTGCTCATTGGGTTATGAGTACACCGGACAGGACTCGCCGGGAACCTGCTAGTTGGGTTTTATACCAAACGTCAGATAGCAGTTCCCTGGTGACATGTGTACAGGTTAGTTCATCGACCTGGGATCGTCATTTGTCTCGTGTGAGTTCCCACTGTGCTTTGATTACTACCCTACCATGGCTCAAAGGAGTCGTGCAAACAGGTTTTAGTTGGGTACAGTCCCGAGCCACATGGAGGCAGTGAGCGGATCTGCAGGGGTTCGTCTCTCCCGGTACTGGGGGTGAGGTCGGGCTGTGTCGAGGAGAGCCAGAACATGAAAAGTCCTTGGCCAAGGCAGGAGATTTGCTGGTAGGTATTCCAGTAGTATCTCAGGGTGTTCTGGGCTGCACTCCGACACGACTTGTACCGCTTTTGGGGGTCTGACTTTTACCAACCCCCTAGGCCCGCCATGCGATGCTCATAGACGAACGGACCGGACTGTACGGATATTGTCACTGACAGGCTCAGTAGGGTGTCAGGATGAGTTCGCTCATCGACGTCCCTTTCAGTCAATACCTGGTAGCCCGTCACGTATTGGCTTATACCTCTGACGTGCTAGTGGTTAAATCCACAGCCATAGTATTGACGAGTCTTTAGAGTCCACCACACTCAGTTACTCAGGTTTCGGGCGAAACGCTGTAGAGGCCGTATGGAGATATGGCAGGGTTCGATCAGATACGTGCGGTATTGCACGGATCGTGATCGGACGGTTTTTACTAGCCGGCTTTGGCTTAAGCCGGATCCTAGTATTTGATAGTGTAGTTTTGTCTCTTTGCATTTATGTTCAGTGGGAATACAAATGCGGGCATGTATTTGCCGTAGTGGGGTTTTTCCTGTAATTTATTACGGGATCGGTTTTTCTGAAGTTGCCAGTTTGCATTCCGTTCCGGCCGGTTTTCTTTTATTCCTTCACGGCCGGACTTTCCGTTGGAGGGTGTTATTTGCAATTGTGCAAATAACGTTTTGTGGAGGGCTTCCTTGCATATTGTGGCTTCTTTAATCATGAGATCCTTTTATGGTCTTTTCCATTCCTTTTCATATGATGGTGCTTTGATTTGATGAGAAATGAAATGGTTGTGACCATTATCATTTTGAGATTATTCTTTTTTCTTTTCTCTACTTGTGAGCACTTTCTTTTCTCTCTCCAATCTCATTCTTGAGATAAGGGGGCCGGCCATTCTTGAGGGAGGGAAATGAGAGGATCATTTTTCTAGTGGTGGAAATATATCATCTCATTCTTATGCTTGCTTGCAAAAAATACACAAATCCCTCCATAGCTTATTATTCCTTTCCTCCAAACATCATGGCAACTTCAAGAAACCCCAAAGAGATAACCTTCTACACTATTTCTATAGCAAGTCTTGGACGCGTCGGCTAGCCAACTTCACGCCCGAGTTGCCTCGGTCAAGAGGAGGGAGCCCGTAAAAGATTCCGGCTACGTGGTGCCCTTTCCAACGAGCGAGGAGGTGACGGAGATTCCGCAGGAGATCGGAGTGGAGACGAAGACCGAAGGACACGGATCGCTTGGTATTGCATCTCTACTCTTTTCTATTTTTGCTAGCTAGCTAGGTTAATGGCCCGATCTGGGTGAAAAGTCCGCGGTGGTGCCGTTTTGCAAAGTTCGCAAAGTTTTTGTTTTCCGCGTTTCCGGCGTCGGATCGACGGCCGGGGCGTTCCCGTGGGCTTACAGTATATACGTGTTAAACCAATTGCAGATTTTCAATGTCCAGAATACACTAAAAAGAAAGTCTCCAGATATAAATAAGGCTTTCTTATGGCATTGTAGACTAGGTCACATCAATAAGACAAGGTTAACTAAGTTACATCGAGAAGGATATTTGGATCCGTTCGAATATCAATCTTATGCCACTTGTCAATCATGTCTCAAAGGAAAGATGACAAAGACTCCATTCACTGGACATGGAGTAAGAGCGAGCGAGCTCTTAGGACTCATACATAGCGATGTATGTGGTCCAATGTCTGCACATGCAAGAGGCGGTTTTTCATATTTCATTACTTTTACAGATGATTACTCTAGGTATGGATTCATTTTCTTGATGAAACATAAATCCGAGGCCTTTGAGAAATTCCAAGAATATAAGAATGAAGTAGAAAACCAAACCGGCAAAAGTATCAATACACTGAGATCTGATCAAAGTGGTGAATACTTAAGTTCCGAGTTCCTGGGTTACCTAAAAGAGAAAGGAATTCTCTCTCGGCTTACTCCTCCATACACTCCACGGCATAACGGTGTATCGGAAAAACGGAACCGAACCCTATTGATTATGGTACGTTCCATGATGAGTAATGCTGAGTTACCATGATCTTTCTGGGGTTGTGGACTAGAATCAGCTGCATATCTTCTGAATAGGGTTCCTGCCAAGACTGTGCCTACCACACCATATCAGATGTGGAGTGGGAAGAAACCCTATCTTCAGTATCTGAAGATATGGGGATGTCCAGCTTTTATTAAAAAGCAGCATGTGGACAAACTCGAGACATGCTCAGTACAGTGTAAGTTTGTGGGATATCCAAAGAACTCCAAGGGGTATTTTTTCTTTTACGCAGAGGAACAAAAGGTTTTTGTTTCTCGTAATGCCCATTTTCTAGAACAGCGTTTTTTAGAAAAGGAAACAAGTGGGAGCGCAGTAGAACTGGAAGAAATTCCAGAACCACAAACTACTACTGAAAGTTTGGTAGAACCAGAAGTTCCAGAAGAACGGGACATTCCCGCACCCCTCCGCAGGAGTAGTAGGCCGTCTCATCCGCCTGAGAGATACTACGGTTTTCTCATAGACGGAGATAGAGAGGATTACGTCATTGATAATGAAGAACCTACTAGCTTCCAGCAGGCCATCCAGAGCGGCGACTCAGTAAGATGGCTGGATGCAATGCGGGCCGAGATGGAGTCCATGTACACCAACAAAGTATGGACTTTGGACTTTGCTCCAGATAGGGTAAAACCCATAGGATGCAAGTGGATCTTCAAGAAAAAGATTGGTGTAGATGGACAGGTGGAAACCTATAAGGCTAGACTTGTTGCAAAGGGTTTTTGTCAAAGACCTGGTTTAGATTATGACGAAACTTTTTCTCCAGTGGCTATTCTCAAATCCATTCGAATCCTTCTTGCCATTGTCGCCTTCCATGATTATGAGATCTGGCAGATGGACGTAAAGACGGCGTTTTTAAATGGTAATTTAGAAGAGTGCGTCTCTATGGATCAGCCAGAAGGTTTCAATCAGAGTGGGAGCAGCGGGAAAGTGTGCAAGTTTCTTAAGTCCATTTATGGACTAAAGCAGGCATCGCGGAGTTGGAACATCTGTTTTGATGAAACGGTCAAAGAATATGACTTTATCAAAAATCCATATGAACCATATATATATAGTAAAATTGTAGCACGAACTATCGTATTCCTCGTCTTATACGTAGATGACATTCTCTTGATAGGAAATGGCATTCCTATGCTACAATCTGTCACAGGATTCTTATCACACGGGTTCTCCATGAAAGACCTGGGTGATGCCTCTTACATACTGAGGATCCAGATCTATCGTGATAGATCTAAGAGGATGTTGGGACTTTCGCGGTCCAGGTATATCAACACTATACTGAAAAGATTCAGTATGGAACATTCTAAGCGCGGTAATTTACCGGCTTGTCACGGAATCACCCTATCCAAAGAGATGTCTCCCAGGACTGATTTGGAAAGGGAACGCATGTCAGTTATACCCTACACTTCTGCAGTAGGCTCTATAATGTATGCGATGTTGTGCACCAGACCAGATGTAGCTTACGCACTGAGCGTGGTAAGCCGGTATCAATCAGACCCAGAGGAGAAGCACTGGATAGCAGTAAAGAACATTTTGAAGTACCTGAGAAGGACTAAGGATATATTCTTGGTTTACGGCGGAAAAGACCTCAAGATCGAGGCTTTTGCTAACTCCAGCTTCCAGAGTGACAAGGATGACTCCAAGTCCTTGTCAGGTTATGTCTTTACCCTCAATGGAGGGACGGTGTGTTGGAAGAGTTCCAAGAAGGACACCATTGCTGACTCGATGATGGAAGCAGAGTATATCGCTTCTTGTGATGCCGCAAAAGAAGCAGTCTGGATGAAGAAGTTCCTCACAGAACTTCAGGTGGTTCCATCCATTGTTGATCCAATACCTCTGTATTGTGACAACAACGGGGCTATAGCTTTAGCGAAGGAACCCAGGTCCCATCAGAAGTTCAGACATATCTTAAGGCGGTATCACCTGATCAGAAAGATCATTGATCGCCAGGAGATCGAGGTCCGGAGAGTTGCTATAGAGGAGAACACTGTTGATCCATTCGCAAAGGCCTTACCTAAGATACAGTTTGAGCGGCTACTCGAGATGATAGGTCTTCGATACGCCAGTACATGGCCCTAGTGCAAGTGGGAGATTGTTAGTGTATATGCCCTAGAGGCCATTATTGTATCATACTGGTTTGTATATTACTTAATGGAAGCTTGGGATATTCGCAGTTATATTAACAGTCTCGATCAACATAGTAGTATGCTACTTGGTTTATATCTATCTTAATACGTGTATATGTTAGCATGTCGCGAATACATATTGATAGAGCCCTTAGGATCTTGCTTGACAACCAGCGTTGTGATGGCAGTCACACTAGTGGGGGACTGGGTAGTCTACAAGCACATCCTTTTTCAGGTCCCTAGTCATAGGATTATCGAGACAGGGCATCGATACTCCGGAGTAGACTAGTGTGTACGCTTCTCATCCCAGTTAGGGAGATGGTCTCTCCCACAGCCATTAGTACGTTGTACTGGAGATAATATACAGGTGCTCGTTGGGTTACGGGTACACCGGACAGGACTCGCAGGGAACAGTTGGTTGGTATACCGTCGTCAGTTAATAGTTCCCAGGTGACATGAGTACAGCATAGTCCGCAGACTTGACACTACTGCTTCATCTCGAGTGTGTTCCCACTGTTCTTAGATTGCTACCCTACCACGGCTCAAAGAAGTCATGCAAACAGGTAGCAGTTGGGTGCAGTCCCGAAGTACTTGGAGGCAGTGGCGGTTAGATAGGATTCGTCTCTCCCGGTATTGGGAGTTGATATCGCGCTGTGTTTGGAGAGCCATTACGCAAAGTCCCTGGCCAGGGCAAACGAGATTTACTGATAGGATTTCCAGTAACTTCTCAAGGTGTAGTGGGCTTCACTCCGACACGACTTATACCGCTTTTAGGGGACTGACGCTTGCCGCCCCTTAGGCCCGATATGCGATAGTCCTAGATGAACAGACCGGACTGTACAGAGATTGTCACATCAGGCTCGGTAGGAGTTCGGATGGGTTTCCTCATCGGCCTTCTTATCGACATCTACCTGAGGACCGTTACGTACAACTAGTATCGCTTACGGCCTATGGTTAAACCCACTGCCAGCGTAGTGTCGAGTCTTTAGAGTCCTACACAAAGAGTTTCCCTGCTTCAGGCGAAACGATATAGAGGTCATATGGTTTTACGACAGGGTTCGGACACATACGTGTATTTTTACACGTACGATGTTTGGACAGATTATACTAGCGGGCTTTAGTTTAAGCCAGATTCTAATATTGGATTATTGGATTTATACAGTCTCAGTATTTCCGTGTTTTTACGGATGGGGGGGCATTCTCATAATTAGTCGAGAAGCTTCTAGAAGAAAGGTGAGGTGGAGAGCTTAGGTGTAATTTGCATTAATTGAATTTGTGACTCATGGAGTGATTCATCCAAATGAGTTAATGAAGCATTTATTGCATAATGACTCATGAGATGATTCATTCATTTGTATTAAATGAAGCATGGTTGTAATTTTCTAAATGATTTATTTGATAATTATTATGCTTCATTATATACATAATGAGTTATTTTTTCAATTCATTATTACAAACACTTTCTCTCTCCTCAAGCTCTCTCTCTTCAAAAACCTAACCCTAATCCTCTTATGTGTTGAGATCCCAAGGGTTAGCAAGACTAATAGATCCCTAATCCATCTCTATATCCTCTAGGTTACCTTGATTAGCAATCATAACCACCTAGTTATCTCAAGTGAGAGGTTAAAGCTTGGAGAAGGAACTCTCGGGTGGATCTTCTATCACATCGAGGAGGCCGACGAGGAGGTGATCAACAAGAACAAGAAAGATTTGTATCTTTAGGTATAATCATCTATCATAGTAGTTAATCACTTCTAGATAGTTGTTAGTTAGGGTTTAGCAAAGATCCGTAAAGTTAGTCGATGTTAACTTAAACAAAATGATTGTTTTACCTATTCCGCATCCCCGCATCTTGTGGGGTGTCTAACGTCGACTTTCATGATCTGCTTCATAGTCCTGATAGTGAAGCAAACATCCAAAGGGCTTTATCAACATGTATCAGAGAGACAATATAATAATACTAAGTGTACATGTTAAGATAAAGAGTAACCAGCTAGCATACTATCATGTCGAGAAAGAAAGTCCACTATATATATGTCTAAGCATCCACTATAATATACATCAATGTACAATAATGGCCTCTAGGGCATACATATTCCTAACAGAAAGCTGCATCCAAAAGAAATATCCACTTCACGTTGAGTAGGGCGATCAGCACCGACGCTCATTTGCCCTCTTCTAAGATCAGGCTCGGGTATTAATATATATTTTCATTTGACTTATCCATTATATTTATTATTGTTTAACACTTGTGAGCTAAATACATTATTTTTTTATATTTGCGGTTGGATTACGACTTTCAACCTATACCCGACCCAGATCACCCAGAGAGTGTGCTCAATCTTCACGCTCTGTACCTGGGCCTGATGAAGAACATACAATCAAAGGTCCGATACAATAGGAATGAGCTGAAGATCGACTGCTATTTGGTATGGTTGGCGACCCCCGAAGCAGAGAGAGCGGCTCTCCTGCATACTCCGGCCTTTGCGAGAGTCGACGTAGATGCATGGCCTCTCTTGTCCCAATATTACGACTATCAGCGTAAACAGGTTTGTACTTTAAATATAATTCATTATTTAGTATATAATTTATTTTTATGTTGCTTAATTAGGAAACTAAATCTGAATGTGTTGTACAGAAACAGGCCGATCAAAATAAGAAGAATAGGAAGTCAACAAAGAGGGGTCGCCCCACTTATACAGGTGGCTCGAGGAACATTACTCGTGTCATGGAGGCATCGGTAAATTACAATAGATATATTTTGATATAATGTAATATTAAGAATTGTTTTATAATATATGAAAAAATTTGGCAAATTTCAGAGAGTTCAGACCCTGGCACAGGATGGTACACCGAGCGTGCTGACCGCGTATCTTGCCGTCTACGGCACCTCGACAGATCCCACCACGGGCGAGCTTCGATTTCCCGACACCGCTACCCATGAGTATTGCGTAAGTGTTAATATTTATTCTAATTCGAATGAAATTTTTGTTTTGATAAGTTCAAATTTAAATGATATGCTTATAATTTAATGATTAATGTGGGTGTAGGAGCGGGTGGTGAAGCAGGCGGAGGCATCAGGGATCGATTAGTTGACAGACCGATGCGGTGCTACTGACCCCGATCCTAGACGCCGAACACGGAGGACACCACGGAGGTTGGGAGAGAGGTCGGGAACTGGGTCCTAGCAGAGCCCATATGAGGTTGGTCTCCACTCCGGCGGTTATTTCCCCTACCCCCCGTGAGTGACGTCTGGAGGATGATGTTGTCGTCTTGAAAACCACCGTCGAGGAGTTGAAAGAGATGTTGGTACGTATATTACTTAATAGTAAAATATTATATCACATTATAGATAGTAACATATGCAATATTAGTAGCCTGAGCTTATTTGGTTGTAGACTTAGTTTTGATTAATCATACTTACATAAAACTATCTAATTAAAATAAACTACGGTTTTCCAAACTAGATACACAAACGAGACCTAAGTCCCTAAGTATTCTTAGATTGGGGTTTCGCAATAATCTGATAACGATACGAATTCGACTATAATCTAATACACTGTTCTTACTCGTTTATTATACACAAAATTTAACAGATACGACAGGGTACTTCGGCTGCGGCTCCACATGCATCTCCTTCGGCTGCGGCTCCGCAAGCCACTACCTCCGCTGCGGTTGCGCAGACCACTCCTACAGCTTCGTGGCCCGCTCAGACTCCCGCACAGTCTGCTCCTTCATTAGTCGAGTTTTTGACGACTCAGGGCTGCATTGAGGAGCAGATGCGCCAGATTACGGCGATTATCAGAGGTAGAGGAGCTGGACCGAGCTAGGGTGGCATTTTTTATATTTTTTAGGATGTATGTACTTATATGATACATATTTTATATATTTTGGACGATATTGGTGGTGGTCTGCTTGTTCAGGATGATTTAGATTGATATCGTATTCTGTTTGTTTATTTCTTTTATATATTATGCGTGAGATGTTGATTATGAATATTTCTATATTTAGTTATATGATATATATATATTATTGTGCACAGGGCGGGGAAAAAACAGTAAGCCCGTTTTTTATTTAAAAAACCTGATATTTTGTCCCTACGGATTAATTCGTAGGGCCATCTGTAGCACCTACGCATTAATCTGTAAGTATAAGTGATGATGCTCAATAGTGGCGATCTCCAAGATCAGGACACGTGGCAGATGACGTGTCCCAAAACTCAGAAGAAAGGGCCCACAGGGGCCGACCAGGCCACCCCTGTACCCGACCTGTAAGCATAAGCTGGCTCACCTCAGAGCCTCCTGCAAATTGGCCTCCTCGGCCTCTCAGCTCGCCCCCGAGCTACCAGAGGACCAAGATACCTCGTCCCTCCTGCTCGTTCCCGAGCTCCCCTGCCGAGGCCATCTTCCCCGGTCCCTCCGATCGACAAACTCCACCACTCACAAGAGTAACCGACGCTCCGCAAATCTCGCCATGCGCAGATTCTCCGCCAGCAACATCCCACGTTCCACGTCTTCACGATCCCCATTAATGGGAGATCTGCTCTTTACGCGGGCGTGATGTCGGGAGCGTAACTGCCGGCGAGATTCTCGCACCTGCTGCTGCGTACTGCCGTCACTATATAAACCCCCAACACAGAGGGGTCAAGTAAGCGATTTTCTACTCCACTTAGCCGTTACTCTGCTCGGATCTAGTACTAACTTGATCGTCGGGGGGTCCTCGGTGGTACCAAACCACCCCGGGACTTCTTTGCAGGTACTCGGCGTAATCTCCTCAAAACCTATTGAGACCCACACGAAACAGGAGATCACCTCCAAAATCCACCGGGAGATCGACGGAAGACAACATCTGACGGAGACCCGAAAAGGACCTCCATCAGTTGGCGCCGTCTGTGGGAACCAGACTCCACAAAAAAAACAAAGTTGGCTTTCCGATCTCCATCCAAATGGAAAGCGACCACCCTGAAGATCCAGGTACCAGCCGCCGCCTCCCCCTCACCAGAGGCGCGGATGACCCCCCCCGGCGACCATCATCAACGCCATCGCCAGCCGAATAGATCGGCTACAGTCCCTCGTGGAGGCGCTCGTCCGTATCCAAACGGCCGGGCCAGGGCCCCAGATCGTCTCTCCTCCGCCTCCAGAAGGCTCTTCCCTTGTCGGCACGACCGACCACCAGGCAAGCTACGACCCCTGGCCACAGATCTCACGGGCTGATACTCCCTGAGGCCCGCTGGGCGCCCCACGGCTCCACACTAAGATCCGCCGCCAGAGCGCCTCGCCTCGAGCCTCCTTGCGACCCTTACCCCCGTGAGGAGATGTCGGTCACCTCGCCTGTCCATAGGCATGATCGACACCCCCTCCCTCGACGAGGTCGCACAGAAAGGGCTCGCCACGACGGCTCGAAGGCCACCTCGCCCGGGGACCTGAGGGACCTTATCGAGAGGAACCGGGACCGTGCCCAGACACGGGTCTCCCACAGCAGAGGCCAGGGATCATAAGGCGCCAAGTCCTCGGGGTACCACGGCCGACTCGACGCCCTCGAAAAAAAGATCGAGGGCATGCGCCGGGAAGGTTATCTCTCTGGCGACGGGGCTAATTATGCCACCAACTCGCTCACCAAACCATTTACCGAGGAACTGCTCGCCGTCCACATCTCCTCACGCAACAAGCCCCCGAAGGTCTTTCTGTTCGACGGGAAAACCGACCCGAAAGACCATTTAGATGCTTTCACCGTGGGGATGAACTTCCAGGACCATTCCGACGCCGCCCAGTGCAGGGCCTTCCCAGCCACCCTAATCCGCTCTGGTCGGGACTGGTTCCGAGGACTCGAGCCTCGCTCAATCTCGACCTTTGACGAGCTGGCTACTCAGTTCCTCGGCCACTTCGTTGGGAACCGTCGGCAGAAGCGCACGGTCGACTACCTCTTCACAATTAAGAGCGGGGACAAGGAAACGTTCAAGGCTTACATCACCCGCTTCTACAATGCCCTCCTCGAGGTCCCCGAGAATCGGGACGAGGTCGTCATCACGGCGCTCAAATCCGGACTTAGGCACAAGGAGTGGTTGCGTTCCTTTGCGTTGGCGCAGCCTAAGACCATGGCCGAGGTCAAGGCGTGGACCGATCGCGAGGTTCAGCTAGAGTCCGAGGTGAACGCGAACCTCCCCCGAGCAGAACTGTCCGACCAGAAGAAGAGGGCTCAGGAAGAGAGGCCGGAGCGTCAGCAGCCCTATCACCCAAAGTTCTAGGAGTACATCCCGCTCAACGTCTCCCTCGCAGTATTACTAGAGGAGGCCCAGGGCAAGGGGTTCTTCAAGTTCCCTCCAATCCCGCGTCAAGCCTCGAAGCGAACCCGGGGCCCTTACTGTGCCTTCCACCGGACGCTGGGCCACTCCACAGAGGATTGTAAACAACTCCGGGACTATATCGAAGAGCTCATCCGATCGGGGCACCTCGCCGCCTACTTGAGGGACAAACGGCAGGCCGACCGCGAGCAGGAGCAGCGTCCCCCTCCCGCTGAGCTGACCATCGGCCAGATCATGCTCGTTTCGGCAGATGACCAGTCCGGCACTCAGAGAGCCCCGTGCCTGGTGCCGAGCACGGAGACCAGCAAGCCTCCGAGGATCTCGGGCCACGCTAATAAGGTCATCTATTAACATATACTTTTATTTTAGGGCAATGTAAACTCTTCCTAGGGTCTGTTGTTAATTTAATAAAGATCAATGGAACATTGCGAAAAAGAAGGAAAGATCTCATTTATTCAAAAAAGGTATTATGGGCTCCTCAGCCATACATACAAAAAGAAAAAGAAAATTACAACAGCGGGGGAAGGGGGTGCAGAGAGCACTGCTCATGGTACTCGGTGAAGATCTCCGCCAGCCGAGGCCTCGCGAGATCCAACATCTGCCCTCGGTTCCCCCCGTGCACGTTGACCCCGAGCCTCAGTTTGTTGCACTCACGGATGAGTTCCACCAATCGAGCCAGCCGACTCGCGGAGATCAGGCCGAAGTGCCTCAGAGACCGCAGCTTGCCCACGGCCTCGTCATAGAGCTGGTCGGACAAGGGGTTGTAAAGCCCCGGCGACACCCTCCAGATGGAGTACATCAGCAGCTGCAGCAGGGAGGAGCGTCGAGGGAGCAGCCGGCCGAAGTGGTCTTCGATACTCCCATAGACCAACTGCACCGTGTCCTCGGTGCAGTTCTGGTCATAGAGGTATACATCCTCAAAGTGGATGATCTCGGGGATGGTAAAAGAGAAGTCTTGCATTCTCAACGATCGGTTTACGAAGAAAGGAAGGATCAGCGCTCCTTCAGCCTTATATAGCCCACTGCGCCCCAATGGAACTCAACAGTCGCCCGCTTTCGCCCAAAAGGTCGCTGCCACGCGGCGATCATCGAGCCTTCTCTGGCAGAATCGAAACGACGCGACCCTGGCGCTTCGCCTCCCCCCACATTCAATGCGCATGCTACGCGCACGTTCGCCATCGACCGTTCCTGTTCCCCATACCTGCAATTGGATGGTCGGGCGGCACCTCACAAAGAATCAGCCGAGCAGCTACCCTGCTCAGTTATCCCTGGACGGTTACTTCCCCGCTCACAACGCCAGGGATCAAAGCCCTCACTAAGAAGCAATCGCGCAGCTTCAGTGCCTGGTTATCCTTAGCAGGCCTCCTAAGGCCCCTCCAACTCTAAGGATCAAAGTCCTCTGTAGAGGCAGCCGAGCGGCTTCCCTGCTCGGCTATCCCTGGCCGGTAGCTTCCCTACTAGCAACGCCAGGGGTCAAAGCCCTCGCCAAGAGGCAACCGCGCAGCTTCACTGCCCGGATGTCCTTAGCAGGCCTCCTAAGGCCCCTCCAACTCTAAGGGTCGAAGTCCTCCTTAGAGACGGCTCAGCAGCTACACTGCTCGGCTATCCCCGGCTGGTAGCTTCCTACCACGACCGACAGGGATCGAAAGCCCTCCCAGAGGCAGTCGAGCCCAAGGATCTCTCGCTCGGCTATCTTTCAGGACAAAAGCCCTCGCCAAGAGGCACCGGGCAGTAACCCTGCCCGGCCAAGGGTCCTTGGTAGGTTTCTTACAGTCCCTCCCGCGCTAAGGACCAAAGTCCTCCCAGAGGAAGTCGAGTCCTTGCTCGGCTATCCCCAGCTGGTAGCTTCCTACCACAACCAACAGGGATCAAAATCCTCGCCAAGAGGCACTGAGCAGTAACCCTGCTCGGTCCCCATCCTGAAAGATCAAAGCCCTCGCAAGAGGCAACCGAGCAGCTACCCTGCTCGGTCATCTCCGGCTGGTAGCTCCCTACCCATGATGCCATGGATCGAGGCCCTCGCAAGAGGCATCCGAGCGGCTACCCTGCTCGGTCATCCTAAGCTGGTAGTTGCCTACCCACGATGCCAGAGATCAAAACCCTCGCCAAGAGGCAACCGCGCAGCTTCACTGTCCGGTCATCCTTAGTGGGCTTCCTACAGCCCCTCAAACGCTAAGGATCAAAGTCCTCCTTAGAGGCAGCTCAGCAGCTACCCTGCTCGGCTATCCCCGGCTGGTAGCTTCCTACCACGACCGAAAAGGACCAAAGTCCTCCCAGAGACAGTCGAGTCCCTGCTCGGCTATCCCGGGCTGGTAGATTCCTACCACAACCGACAGGGATCAAAGTCCCCGCCAAGTGGCACTGGGCAATAACCCTGCTCGGTCCCCGTCCCGAAAGATCAAAGCCCTCGCAAGAGGAAATCGAGCAGCTACCCTTCTCGTTCATCTCCGGCCGGTAGCTCCCTACCCATGACACCATGGATCGAAGCCCTCGCAAGAGGCATCCGAGCGGCTACCCCGCTCGGTCATCCCAGGCTGGTAGTTGCCTACCCACGATGCCAGAGATCGAAGCCCTCGCCAAGAGGCAACCGCGCAGCTCCACTGCCCGGTCATCCTTAGTGGGCTTCTTACAGCCCTTCCAACGCTAAGAATCAAAGCCCTCCATAGAGGCAGCCGAGCGGCTTCCTCGCTCGGCTATCCCCGGCTGGTAGCTTCCCTACTCGCAAAGCCAGGGATCAAATCCCTCGCCAAAAGGAAACCGCGCAGCTTCACTGCCCGGTCATCCTTAGTGGGCTTCTTACAACCCTCCAACGCTAAGGATCGAAGTCCTCCGTAGAGACAGCCGAGTGGCTTCCCTGCTCGGCTATCCCTGGCCGGTGGCTTCCCTACTCGCAAAGCCAGTGATCAAGGCCCTCGCCAAGGGACAACCATTCATGCTCGGCAAAAACACGGCGGACATCCCTCTGCCCATTACATGCAGAGGATCTGAGGCCCCCAATAAGAGGTATCAGGTATATCCAAGTCAGAGCGATCCCCCCTCGACTTCGGGGCCATGGAGAAGCCTCCTTCTCAGCAGTGCTTGTCACGCTTGGCAAGTGATCAAAATCAACTCGACGAACAATCGCTAGACAGATGGCCGACCTGACACGAAAGCCCAACAGTGCAAGTAGGGATATTTTACAAAGCATTCTTCACAAACAGAAGATAAAGTGCAAACCGATGAAACCAGAGAAAAAAGTTTTATTACTAAAAGGCAAATTCTTTACAAAGGGTATTTTGGGCTCCCCAGCCTTACAAAATGCCCGGAGGCTTACAAAATTCCAGAAGCAATAACACAAAAGAAGAGGGAAGACGGGGGATTTAGGCCTCGGGGCCGGGCGCGACCTCGGGGTCCTCGACATCCACCACGGGACGAGCAGGGTCCTCGGCGACTTCCTCGTCAGGAATCTCTTTCCCCTGCACCTCGGTGTCCGCGAGGGGGTATTCGGCCCGGAGCTCTTTGTCGGCGAACCCATGCATCCGGGCCTTAACGGCGTCGAGGGCCTCGTGCTAGATGAGGGTTGTAGCCACGGTCAGGTCATCATAGAAGTCCTTCGACTTCTTGTAACCCTTCACCGCCTTCGCCGCCGAGAAGTCGGCCAACTTCGCCGCTCTCAGGTCGGCCGACTTCGCCGACTCGGCCGCCGCCCCTAGCTCCTGCCGGAAGGTCTTCACCGTCTTCTTCAGGTTGCCGTCGAGCACCTGAGCGTCCTCAAGCTTAGCCTCGGCAGCCACGGCGGCCTTGCGGTACCGGGCAACCTCCCATTTCCCGGCCTCCACCTCTTCCTCCAGGACGGCAACCCTCGCCATCACCGCCTCCAGCTCCCGCTTGGAGCTCTCTTCCAGCGAGGCTAGCTGGCCCGCAGCCTTCATCGCCGGGGCTATCACCTCAGCCTCCATGCGTAAGGCGAGGGCAACATGCTGGAGAACCTGAAAGATAGGAAAGAGATCAGAAAGACGAAGGAGGCACCGAGCCTCACAAAAAGCGAAAAAAAACAAAACAAAACGCTTACCTGCACGGACTCCTGGGCGATGGACGCCATCCGGGTCCTGAAGGTCCCCCGGGGGACCCTACCCACCCCTCCCCCCGGCCGATTTCTCTATCTCATGAAGCAGGCTATCCGCAACGGACAGCCCCGAGGGCACCGCGAACTGGAGGCCTCCTTTCTCCACTATGATCGGCGAGGGCGCGCCTCGGGAAGACCTCCGGGAACCCCTCTTGAGCGGCTCCGTTGGAGAGCCGACCTCCTCCTCCGAGGCCGGGTCTTCCAGAATCCGAGCCCGCTTCCGGCCAGATGCTCTGCTGGGCCCCGGGGCGGGATCCTCCCCCGAACGCTCACGGGACGCGACCGCCGGAGGAGAGGGAGCCGGGGCAAGCTTCGCACGAGAAGAGCTGGCGCCCCCAGCCTTCGCGACCTTCCTCGGCTGGCTCATGGAGGATCAGAGCGAGTCCATATCCATGGGTCCTATACAAAACCAAATACAAAGAAGTCAGCGAAACAAGCAGTATACAAGCCAAAAAGCAAGCCTAAATTTACCAACGAACTCGACGGGGCTGATCCTGGCCCAACTCAGGACCCTCTCAGACAGCAGCACGTCGAATCGGGGGATGAGCTCCCACGACGCCACTCTCACCGCGGCGGGGTCATTGGACTGGTTTCCCGGCAAGCATTTCTACCTCGACCATTTTATAGGCACGGGCCAGTCCTCGCCCTCAGGAAGGGAAATGAAGAAGAAATTCTTCTTCCAGTCGTGAATGGAAAAAGGCAAGGCCACAACCCCTGTCCTGGCGGCTCCCCCCTGCCGCTTTCTAAAAGAGAGGTAGACCCACCTCGGGTCGCCCGCTCGACCACAAGGGTGATTTTTGAAGACGAGGGAAGAATCAAGGAGGGAGAGGCTGAAGGGAACCGCCTGTAACTTCAAGCGGATCGGGAACCCGAGGAGAATCCTCCACGAGTTCGGCACTAACTGGCCAGGGGCTAACCCAAAGAAGTTCAGCGCTTCGACGACCTCGGGAGAGAAGGGCAGACGCATTCCACCCCAAAAAGCTTCCAAGTACAGGGCGATCTCCCTACCCCATACTTGGTCTTCCCTCTTTCCCTTCTTGGCCAGACGAAGCGTGTAACGTGAGGGGATGTGGAAGCAAGCCCGAGCATTGGTGAGCTCGTCCTCATGCCTCACCCAACACGAGGCGCCGGGGGCAGCATCTACCGCCTCCTCCCTAGGGGCCCCCGCCGCTCGATCCCGGGAAGAGGATCCGACCCCTGCTTTCCGGGAGGACTCAGGCTCAACTAAAGGGTCCCTAGAACCTACTCCTACGACATCTACAGACTGTACGAAAGAAGGCATCTAACCTTGAGAAGAGGGATTCTCGAAAAACGAAAGCGAAAAGAAGAAGACGAGCGCCGAGCAACCAGGACTTAGAACAGGGAAATATGAAGGAGTAAGGGCCCTGGAGCAGGCCCCACCCCTATTTTATCACCGCAAACGACCTCATCCAACGGCGCGCTTCATCTCCCGCCGAAACGCCTCCTCGCGTCCAACGGCTCCGATTGCTCCACTTGTCGTTCCCGCACTGGACCGCACCCCATCAGACGCCGCAGGTCTGCACACGTCACGTCGGCCAACCGACGCTTGATACATGGACTGTCGCTTCAGTGGCAGGGTGCACGAACCGGTGCTCCTTCCTTGAATGCAGAGATCTCGCCCTGATTCGCTGATTGAAAAGACAGCTGACAGCCGGGAGACGCGTCCCAACGAAACCTTAGGAGGGAGCTCACTCCGGGCGTCCCGGCAGTCCACTCCTAACCCGACCCGCTAGCTGGTCGGGACAAAAGTGGGGGGCTAATGATGATGCTTAATAGTGGCGATCTCCAAAATCAGGACACGTGGCAGATGACGTGTCCCAGAACTCAGAAGAAAGGGCCCACAGGGGCCGACCAGGCCACCCTTGTACCCGACCTGCAAGCAGAAGCTGGCTCACCTCAAAGCCCCCTGCAAATTGGCCTCCTCGGCCTTTCAGCTCGCCCCCGAGCTACCAGAGGACCAAGATACCTCGGGCCTCCCGCTCGTTCCCGAGCTCCCCTGCCGAGGCCATCTTCCTCGGTCCCTCCGACCGACCAACTCCACCACTCACAAGCGTAATCGACGCTCCGCAAATCTCGCCATGCGCAGATTCTCCGCCAGCAACATCCCACGTTCCACGCCTTCACGATCCTCATTAATGGGCGATCCGCTCTTTACGCGGGCGTGACGTCGGGAGCGTAACTGCCGGTGAGATTCTCGCGCCTGCTGCTGTGTGCTGCCGCCACTATATAAACCCCCATCACAGAGGGGTCAAGTAAGCGATTTTCTACTCCACTTAGCCGTTACTCTGCTCGGATCTAGTACTAACATGATCGTCGGAGGGTCCTCAGTGGTACCAAACCATCCCGGGACTTCTTTGCAGGTACTCGGCGTAATCTCCTCAAAACCCATTGAGACCCACACGCAACAGGAGATCACCTTCAAAATCCACCGGGAGATCGACGGAAGATAACATTTGACGGAGACCCGAAAAGGACCTCCATCATTAAGGTTGCCCCACACTGTTAGCCGTATGGACAAAATATCATGATACCTGATAACTGTTAGCCGTATGGACAAAATATCATGATACCTGATAACTGTTAGCTGTATGGACAAAATATCATGATACCTGATATTTTGTTCCTATAGACTTAGTAACAAGGGTAAAAGATGCTCATACGGATTAATCCGTAGGGGCATCTATCAGGTCATACGGATTACTACGTAGAGACAAGTATTTTATTTTATAAACCAATAAATTAAATAAAGATTATGTCCCAACGGAATAATCCGTAGGGATAAATGCCCCTACGGAGGAAGACATAGGGGCAATTATTACTCCATAAAGACATGTTCAGGACGAAGACTTGCACCTGCGGGCTTTGAATTTACGGTGGAGTTTTATATCCCTACAGATATATTTATAGGGGTAGTGATTTGCCCCCTACGGCTAAATCCGTAGGGGCAACCCATTATTATAGTAGTGGGATGACCGTTTTGGTAAAAAAACAAAAACAATGCATGATCCTGAAATTATATAATTTGAATTTGCATATATTATTTTCTAATTAGATTTTTCTATTTTCTTTAAAAAATATATTTGCTTAAGATGTCTTCACTCTATTTCAATGTTTGGCTGAGCATATGGTCCTACAAACCCGTGTATTTTTCTTTTGTACCACTCATAAATTTTTATAACCAAGAGACAATGCTGTCACTTGTTTGAGAAGCAACATCAAACCAAATATCATTATAAAAATACAAGGTTATCATTTAAAAATCGTGTTGATCGGATATATTTGTAAATAATTTAATTTAAAAATACAAGGTTACCATCAACGCTAAGCAACAAAGCATTAATCATTAAAAAAGCATGGAGGCTCTTCTTCCTTTAAAAAAATGAGTTATTATATGTTTCATTTGGTTCAGTGCATGTATTCTCCTATTTTTAAATAGGTTCGACGTGTGAATCGAGTACCAAAAATATTAGAAAATTATTAAGTTCCCACTGCGTGATTAACGTATAATAACAAGATTGTGGTTAGAGTTGTGGAGAATTGTTTTTAGTGTTGCTAATCAACCTATCTTATTTGCGTGGAACACACTTCCACTTATATGAGGCATAACACTACTACAATAATCGCTTGTCCCTACGGATTTAGCCGTAGGGGCAAACCATTGCCCCTACGAATATATCCGTAGGAACATAAAATTCCTCCATAGGTCCAAATGCCGCAGGTGCAAGTTTTCGTCCTGAACATGTCTCTACGGAATAATAATTGCCCCTACGCCATACTCTGTAGGGACATTTATCCCTACGGATTACTCCGTAAGGATATAATTTTTATTTAATTTATTGATTTATAAAATAAAATACTTGTACCTACGGATTTATCCGTAGGGCCTGATAAATGTCCCTACCGATTTATCCGTAGGTCCTAATAAATATACCTACGGATTAATTCATAGGGATAAGTTTTACTTCTGTTACTAAGTCCATAGGGACAAAATATCAAATATTCTGATATTTTGTCACTACGGGAAAATGTATTGGGGCAAACCTTGCTCCTACGGATTAATCCGTAGGTACAACAGTTGCCTCTACGGATTAATCCATAGGGACATTATATCAAGAATTATTTTTAAAAAGGGCTTCCCGTTTTTTTTCCGTCCTGTGCAAAATAATATATACATCATATAACCAATACAAGAATATTCATAATCAACATCTCACGCATAATATATAAAAAAAAAAAAATAAACAGAATACGATATCAATCTAAATTATCGTGAACAAGCAAACAACCATTAATATCGTCAAAAATATATACAATATGTATAAGATAAGTACATACATCCTCAAAAATATAAATAAAACTACCCTAGCTCGGTCCAGCTCCTCCACCTCTGATAATCGCCGTAATCTGGCACATATGCTCCTCGGTACAAGCCTGAGTCGTCAAAAACATAACTAATGAAGGAGCGGACTATGCGGGAGTCTGAGCAGGCTGTGAAGCTGTAGTAGTGGTTTGCGGAGCCGCAGCCGAGATAGTGGCTTGCGGAGCCGCAGCCGAATGAGATGCATGTGGCGCCGCAGTTAAAGTAGCCTGCCGAATCTGTAAAATTTTGTGTGTAATAAACGAGTAAGAACGGTGTATTAGATTTTAGTCGAATTCGTATTATTATCAGATTATTTCGAAATCCTAATCTAAGAATACTTAGGGATTTAGGCCGAGTTTCGGTATGTAGTTTGGAAAACCGTAGTTTATTTTAATTAGATAATTTTATGTAAGTATGATTAATCAGAACTAAGTCTACAACCAAATAAGCTCAGACTACTAATATTGCATATGTTACAATCTATAATGTGATATAATATTTTACTATTAAGTAATATACGTACCAATATCTCCTTCAACTTCTCGATGGTGCTCTTCAAGGTGGCAACATCATACTCCAGACGTCGCTCACGAGGGGTAGGGGAAGTAACCGCCGGAGTGGAGACCAACCTCATATGGGCCCTGTTATGACCCAGTCCCCGACCTCTCTTCTAACCTCCATGGTGCCCTTCGTGTGCGGCGTCTCGGACTGAGATCAGTAGCATCGGATCGGTCTGTCTACTAAAATCAATCTCCGATATCTCCGCCTGCTCCACCACCCACTCCTACACCCACATTAACCATTAAAATATAAGTATATCATTTAAATTTAAACTTATCAAAACAAAAATTTCATTCGAATTAGAATAAATATGTAGCGTTTTGAAAATCGGTTCGGTGAAATTTCGGAAAATCGGTAAAATGAGGGGGTTTTCTGTAAAAAGTCAAAATACAAATATCTTATTATAAAAATTAAATATACATATTCTATCTATGTAATAGCTATTATTTGGTGTTTATTGAGCCGCTGGTGAAATTTCAAATTTTCTGAAAAAAATATTATTTTATTATTATTTTAAGCCGTCATTAATACATTTAATTAGGGAAAATTACAAATTAGAATGAGTTGAAACAAATTTTGTGCATCATAAAACATTAAATAAAAATTTATCATGTGGTTTTTGGAACGAAATCATTTGCCAAAACGGTTTAGAAATTATTGAAGAAAAAAAGACTTTTTTTAGCGTAAATGGATGTTTGGGGTATTGTATTTATCATTTTTCATCACCCCACACCCGTGCCCACACCCACACACCCCCACTTACCCCTCCCCTTAGCCAAATTCAGCAGCCCTCACTTTTTCCCCACTTGGTTTGCAAAGGAAAAAGAAATGAAAAGAAATAAAAGAAAAGATTAGAAAATAGATAAAGTAGTTAGACTTTGACCTTACCTTGACCTTGACTTTCCTCCCTTGCATTTTCCTCACCTCCCTCTCTCTCCCCTCACCCACTTCTGGCCGAAAATGATCCCCACAGCAGCAGCCCTTTCCCCCCCCCCCCCAAAATCCACACTATTTTGCTTCAAAAATCCAAAAAAAAGCTTCAAAATTCATACAATTTCAAAGCTTTTTTCCAAATCCAACACTTACCCATTATTCCTTAGCATTTCAAGCATGGATCCTTGTGAAAAGAGAGCATTTTGGAGTGCCATGGATGCTTGTGAATCTTCATATGCTTTTGGGTATATTTCTAAACATTTTTGTTGCTTAAATTGTTACTAAGTTCTTAAGCTAATTTATTTAAGTGTTATTTGGATATGTGAGTTTAATTGCACGTTTTGGAATTCAAGAAAAGGGTTTGAATGCAAGTTAGGTTATTGTGAATTGGTGTATGGTTGTGATGGGGAGCTTACCATCTTAGAATTTGTAGAAAGTAATTTAGTAGTTAAATTTCATATTGTTGCATGGAAATGTCTAAATTAAGTTTTGTTTTTGCTAACTAGAGTTTTTGAAAAATTATCAAATGCTTAGATTAAAATATAATTAAGTGTTCATGTCATTATAACTATTATAATGAGTGGTTTAATGACTTTGGTTCATGCAAAACGAAGCTTAATTGATGAATTGTGAATTTTGCTTTGAAGGGTGTTAAATTTGATATTTTGCAAACTAGGATTTTGGAAATTATGCAAATTTATGAGTTTAAATTATGGAAATGGTTTTTATGACTTATTTAAGATAGTTAATAAATATATTGGCCGCTACATTCATTTAAATATCGTGTTTTGTACAAAAACGGCGAATTGTGCTTGCTAGATTTTCGGAAAAATAACTTTTTGAGTGAAATTGGCGGTTTTGTGAGTTTCAACCTAGTTTATATTAAAATTAGTGTTCGTGAATGTGCAAATGAGTGTATTTGGGTTTTTCTCGATGGTTTGGCGTTTGTACGCCTATGTCGAGGGTTTTTGGGTTGATTTGTGAAAGCAACCATAGGTTTTGACCTATGTGGGATTCGTGCGTCGTTTTGATCATGAGTCGGATTTTAATGAGATATGGTGCGTTATGATATGTAGGTACCCCCATGTGGACTTCGAGACGACAAGCAAGCGCGTGGCGACGTCGGCACCAGCTAGCGAGGACCAGGTGAGTAGATTTATATCTACGGGGAGAAGTCGGGTGGATGGCGTCTAGCACCCCCGCAGTCCGTGGTGGTGTATACGGATGCGTATACACACCAACAATTTTTATATGTTATTTGGGATTAATAACGATACTTAGGATGGATATTAGTGTGTTGGATTACTTTAGTGTTGCGAACCTTAGGTTAGTGTTACACACACATACACACATACATACTTGCATACATTTCTATTGATATGTGCTCATGGGCTTCTTTATAGTTATGTGTTCACATGGGTATGGGACTATGTGTTCACATACAGAATGAGGATGATACTTGGGGTTGAGCTGAGTCGATGAGATTGGATCGAGGCCGTGAGATCGGTGATATAGCAGGGTTCGTATCTTAGATACGACATGACGTTGTAGCGGGTCCTTGACGTAGTGTTTCACACACGTCCATGCATACGTAGGCGGTATCAGTATGGTACTAGACGTAGATCAGTACCCCGATCATGATATTTGATAAAGAGGATACCAGGTGAATAGTATGATGAATGTGATATTGACCCGTACCCAGATTGGATGCCGTACGACGGATTTACGTACGAGCTATATTGATGATTGATCCGCACTCTTGACTTGGGATACCTGATTATAGATATGGTATCGGATATGATATTATTGAGGCGGGATCACCGACTATACATATACAGATATGTATATGTATCGACTCAGATGATAGGCGGTTTCCTTACCTGTAGTTCAGCTTGTTAGTTCAGCCGTATAGTTTAGTGTAGTTGTTAGATTAGATTAGACTTCTTACCTATTTCAAAAACTAACGAATCGTGGGCATTTTTAAAGACAGCTCAAGGGAATCTACGGATATTTCAAAAAAAAACGACGTATCTTTTCATAAAAACACCGTAGCCCCTATTTTCAAAACCCCATGATTCGTGTTATTTCAAAAGGCACCATTCGTAGGACTTATATTAGATTATTGCAGATTAGTTATCGTTGTGTCTAGTATTCAGCTCCCGCACATTATTGCTGTTCGCTCTGCCTCGCATATTTATTTTGCTGCATATTCCATTATTGATATCATGCTGTTAGGACACCAGCACTATTACCGATGATGCGTATGTACCACATACACCTACTTGCCGGCTTACACACATCTTCATCGGTAATTGCCATGTCACGTACACTTTAGAGAATATAATTGCTTGACTTAGATTGTTAGCTGGTAGTTTGGACATGATATTAGTGTACTTCCTTTATATGCCATATTAAACATTGTAGTTATTACCTACCACTTCATGCATACTGTTATTCAGTTGTTCATGCCTAGTTCATTATCATTGACATATGCACTTGTGATGATTTCTTGAGATTTATGATATTTCTGGATTTCGGGGAAAGCCGCAAAATTTACAACTTATGATCTTTTAAAATATAAAATGTTGCGGTTTTCTAGTGATGTAAAATGTCGTACACCATGAGTTTGCTGTGGTTTTGGAGATCCGTGTCGAGGAGTGGAGGAACCGTCACGGGTACATGGTGGGCCCGGTATGGTACCCCGGGGCAAGAGGAATGTGGTGTTGACGTTGAGCCTGGCTGGGGAGCACTACCTACCGGTGATATTACCCGAGGCGTCGGATATCCGGAGGATACCGTCGTGGTCTTGAGATGGATGGTAGGGGCCGGTCCGGACTGACGGCGCCCTAGATATTGAGCTTGAGACATTGATATTTCGAGACAGTGAGATTTATGTTTTGTGTCGATACTAGACACTGTTGATACTGATTTCATTATGATACCTCAGTTTAAAAATACGAAGGAAATCTCACTAATTTATGAAAACAGTTTCTTCATTTACATGTATTCTGTTTCATGCATTCATACCTCATTCATATGATATATTGCTACCTGAGGCACTGACATGGGCACATGAAATTATACTCGGGTTAGATATTACCCTAGACATTGTCATAGGCTGCCTGTTATACATATATTTGAGGATATATTATGATCATTGACCTAGGTTGCGTTATTTATGCGATTTCTGTGCGTAGATGTTTTTCTATTCACGAGTTGGCAACTCACCCCCGTTGTGCCCCAGTTTCTTGCAGATTTGCCGTACAGGTTTCTTTACGGCTTGCGGGCTCAGTTTCATTCGGGTGATTTGCTAGTAGGTGGGTTTACTTGTATCATACCCCCATTATATATCTTGTATATCATTATTCTGTTGTATCTAGAAGTTCCATCAACCAAACATGTATCTATTGAGATAGAGACCAGTGTTGTTTATTCTTTCGACCTTAGAGTCGCTCGTTATATTTCTGGTGGTTTTGAGTTCCCTTTTGAGTTTTTGATCCTCGCCGTTGGCGTTGTATATTTATTGCTTGTGTGGTTGTGACCGTCGATTGACGAAGAGCTAGCTCCCGCTTGGAGATGCCTTTTTTCTTGATTTCGTATATTATTCATGTTGTATCCCTTTTGGGGGCCAGTATTTACAAAGGAGACTCTGCCGAAATTTTCAGTAAATTTTTGATGTTTTAAAAACCGCATAATTCGGCTTATGCTATTGAAATTACTTGCTTTAAGTTGGTTTTTCCTGCACTCTACTACTTTTCTTGGTTTGGATTTCTGGGTTTTCGGTTTACTTAGATTACGTACGCCTCGAGACGTTCGTAGTTTAAGTGCCGGTCATGTTCCGTACTTTCTGGTCGTGACAAAGTTGGTATCAGAGCGTTAGGTTTTAACCTTCGGAGCGTAGGATGATCCTTGGTTGATGGAATAGGTGACTAAAGTAGAGTGACGTACCGTTGGTATGTTCCGCGGCATATTTACGATACGCCACTCCACTTATGAAGCCTTTGGATGTACATTTCCTTGTTCAGTATTATATTCCTTCCTGATTTAGCCTCATCGGTACCAGTTTGGTTTTGCTGCTACGGTTACCGGCAGGGAGAGCTACGGCTAGAGTTGCGGTCAGTACAAGCTCGTCACGAACGAGGACTGACCAAGGCGAAATTCCGGCGACACACGATTGCAGAGATGTGTCTTTTTACTGTGTTTCCGCGCCGCGAGCGTTTGGCGGATCGCCTTTATGAGGTTACTCGGATGTGCCGATCGACACTATAGGATTGAGCCACTGACAGAGGCCAGCCAGATTTTGATGACCGTTGGTGTGTTGCTAACTCCTGATGATTGAGGCACTGTTCAGCGTGCAGACGAGCGAGCCAGTTGTTGCTGCGAGCGACGAGATATCGCCCCATATGTTGGAACTATGGCGGGGCGAGTTGTACGAATAGATGATAGAAGGTCGCTAGTCACCCGATGATGAATGACTAGGACAGGTGGTTCGTTCGCTTACCCCGATGCGAGGTCATCAGATAGATTGATTCCAGCTAGAGACGACTTCACGCGGAGGCGTTGGGAGTCGACAGAGACGATCGAATGTCAGAAACCTATTTATCCAAGTTTAAAGTAGTCGGAAAGACATGCAGGCAATTCTATGGTCCTTCTAGAAGAATAAAACCCTAACTCGACTTAATGACCGTGTGAAAGCCTTTGAACCTTCGGGTTTGCGGCAGTTCTACGGCGCCATTAGTGAGGCTTGGGTTTGCCCTTCTACGGCTGGACCACCGATGCTGTGGTATGTATTCGATACTATTAAACTGTGCCCAAGAGGTTGAGCTCTTAGGGGATTATGAGGTTTTGACGAATCGATCGAATGGTTCGACTTCAATCGGATGCTAGGTGGTGAGACGCATTCTTGGGAGACTCCAGATACGAGGATAGTCGTTGGAGCTCAGTCCATGCAGCCGCGACGAGACGAGTCCAAAGCAGACGACATTAGAGAAAAATGGAGTAAGAGGTTCGCACCAGATCTAGATGAGATGATGTTCCACTCCGCCGACATCAGAGAGGCGATGCGCATGCCGAGGCATGGTACTTGGACTTACCTTCCAGAAGGAGTCGCGATGAGTATGCAGTCGTTCCAGAGCAAGATGCAGATATAGGAAAGGACAATGACTTCCAGACAGTTGGCAGAGACGAGACATGGAAGAGACCGTGAGCAGGATTCCTTCCAGGACACTGCTGCAATGATACTTGCACCCAGGATCAGATGTGTCATGTACATTCAGAGAGCCAGAGGCCGACGCCAGTGATATGCTGTCTTACGAGTGGTCGCGATGATTGACCAAGAGATGACCAGAGGAGTGCCAGAACGGAATCGTCCCCGTTAGCACACCTGACAGGGCCGATGAGCCGATGGACCGAAAGATTGGTAATTCACAGTGAAGACCTTGACCCAGGAGTGGTCATGGTTACGCACGCCAGCAGGACAGAGTTCATGATCATCGACGAGACGTTCCACTAGTGACCGCGACAGTTGCCGAGATTCTTAGAGGATGCGCTTGAGCAGTACTATTCCGCCATTATTGATTACGATGTTTTGGGTGATTTATTCGTATGATTTGATTTTGATGATTGAGGATTTACGATCTTTGCACAGTGTTGCACTTGATATCGTTTTCGTTCTTTAGTTTCACATGTTTGTGATTTTACGGTTTTAAACAGTTGAGTTGGTTTTGTGCATATGCACGCACACGATTTGGTTCCTGCACTCTGTATAGTTTATATATGCTTGCAGTGCAGTGATACGCCTTTTGTGCACTTAGATGCACTGGACTTCGATTTCGATTGTGATACTCAATATTTGTTTTGTGCACCTTGTGCACCTGAGTGATTTTGCGCACGTTCGGCGCTTGATATTGGATTTCATGATTTCGTGCACGATGGATGCACCTGATTTAGATTTTCGCGCATGTTGAGCGCATGTCTTGAGATGCGATTTTGGTGCACACCAGATGCACTAAATCGAGATTTTTCGTGCATGACAGATGCACCTGATTTTGCTGTCAGGCACACATGTTGCCTACGACAGATGTTTCGTGCACACCCGATGCACTTAGATGTTGTTTCTGTGCGCATGGATTTTGATTTCCGTGCGCACCAGACGCACGTAGTATTCATGTGCATATTTTGGGATTGATTTCTTATAGAGCAGTACGTTTTTATGATATTGCTATGTGTTTTCGTACTGAGCAGGACTAGTCAGAGGACAGTACCTGAATACATTTTGCATGCATTGATAGTTATTGAAGGGATTTCCAAAAAGCGAGCTATAGCCTCAGTATTTACCTACGTGTCTGATATGACACGAAATGTTTAAAACAAGGAGACCCTTCTAAATTGTTTCCAAAACGGCGGAACGTACATTTCAAACAAAAGTATATATGTATATAGTTATTTTCTTATGGTAGACGTCCGCCACTGTGCAGTGTTATACGCGTTGCACAGCGACTTAAAGAGATTTGGCATGCATTTCCTTCAGATACTTACAGATATAGATTCGATATTTACATTTATAGTTTCGAGTTATATCATATTGGTTTTGATTTGGATTTGGCATTGATGTCTTCTCCACGACTCCGATGATCGCGGGATGCTTGGAGGAGTTTTGATTTGAGTTATATACTCATTTTTCAAGCGCATGCGCTGCGCTACGATTTGTTTTATGTATTTACAATTTCGGAGCCCCGACGACTTGATGGCTTTTCTTAGATGTTTTAGTAATTGGGGGAGTTTGAATTTAAATTCGGGGACCGAATTTCTTTAAGGGGGGAAGATTGTAGCTTTTTGAAAATCGTTTCGGTGAAATTTCTGAAAATCGGTAAAATGAGGGGGTTTTCTGTAAAAAGTCAAAATACAAATATTTTATTATAAAAATTAAATATACATATTCTAGCTATGTAATTGCTATTATTTGGTGTTTATTGAGCCGCTGGTGAAATTTCAAATTTTCTGAAAAAATATTATTTTATTATTATTTTAAGCCGTCACTAATACATTTAATTAGGGAAAATTACAAATTGGAATGAGTTGAAACAAATTTTGTGCATCATAAAACATTAAATAAAAATTTATCATGTGGTTTTTGGAACGAAATCATTTGCCAAAACGGTTTAGAAATTATTGAAGAAAAAAGGATTTTTTTTAGCGTAAATGGATGTTTGGGGTATTGTATTTATCATTTTTCATCACCCCACACCCGTGCCCACACCCACACCCCCCCCACTTACCCCTCCCCTTAGCTAAATTCAGCAGCCCTCAATTTTTCCCCACTTGGTTTGCAAAGGAAAAAGAAATGAAAAGAAATAAAAGAAAAGATTAGAAAATAGATAAAGTAGTTAGACTTTGACCTTACCTTGACCTTGACTTTCCTCCCTTGCATTTTCCTCACCTCCCTCTCTCTCCCCTCACCCACTTCTGGCCGAAAATGATCCCCACAGCAGCAGCCCTTTCTCCCCCCCCCCCCCCCCCAAATCCACACTATTTTGCTTCAAAAATCCAACACTTACCCATTATTCCTTAGCATTTCAAGCATGGGTCCTTGTGAAAAGAGAGCATTTTGGAGTGCCATGGATGCTTGTGGATCTTCATATGCTTTTGGGAATATTTCTAAACATTTTTGTTGCTTAAATTGTTACTAATTTCTTAAGCTAATTTATTTAAGTGTTATTTGGATATGTGAGTTTAATTGCACGTTTTGGAATTCAAGAAAAGGGTTTGAATGCAAGTTAGGTTGTTGTGAATTGGTGTATGGTTGTGATGGGTAGCTTACCATCTTAGAATTTGTAGAAAGTAATTTAGTAGTTAAATTTCATATTGTTGCATGGAAATGTCTAAATTAAGTTTTGTTTTTGCTAACTAGAGTTTTTGAAAAATTATCAAATGCTTAGATTAAAATATAATTAAGTGTTCATGTCATTATAACTATTATAATGAGTGGTTTAATGACTTTGGTTCATGCAAAACGAAGCTTAATTGATGAATTGTGAATTTTGCTTTAAAGGGTGTTAAATTTGATATTTTGCAAACTAGGATTTTGGAAATTATGCAAATTTATGAGTTTAAATTATGGAAATGGTTTTTATGACTTATTTAAGATAGTTAATAAATATATTGGCCGCTACATTCATTTAAATATCGTGTTTTGTACAAAAACGGCGAATTGTGCTTGCTAGATTTTCGGAAAAATGACTTTTTGAGTGAAATTGACGGTTTTGTGAGTTTCAACCTAGTTTATATTAAAATTAGTGTTCGTGAATGTGCAAATGAGTGTATTTGGGTTTTTCTCGATGGTTTGGCGTTTGTACGCCGACGTCGAGGGTTTTTGGGTTGATTTGTGAAAGCAACCATAGGTTTTGACCTATGTGGGATTCGTGCGTCGTTTTGATCATGAGTCGGATTTTAATGAGATATGGTGCGTTATGATATGTAGGTACCCCCATGTGGACTTCGAGACGACAAGCAAGCGCGTGGCGACGTCGGCACCGGCTAGCGAGGACCAGGTGAGTAGATTTATATCTACGGGTTGAAGTCGGGTGGATGGCGTCTAGCACCCCCGCAGTCCGTGGTGGTGTATACGGATGCGTATACACACCAACAATTTTTATATGTTATTTGGGATTAATAACGATGCTTAGGATGGATATTGGTGTGTTGGATTACTTTAGTGTTGCGAACCCTAGGGTAATGTTACACACACATACACACATACATACTTGCATACATTCCTATTGATATGTGCTCATGGTCTTCTTTATAGTTATGTGTTCACATGGGTATGGGACTATGTGTTCACATACGGATTGAGGATGATACTTAGGGTTGAGCTGAGTCGATGAGATTGGATCGAGGCCGTGTGATCGGTGATATAGCAGGGTTCGTATCTTAGATACGACATGACGTTGTAGCGGGTCCTTGACGTAGTGTTTCACACACGTCCATGCATACGTAGGCGGTATCAGTATGGTACTAGACGTAGATCAGTACCCCGATCATGATATTTGATAAAGAGGATACCAGGTGAATAGTATGATGAATGTGATATTGACCCGTACCCAGATTGGGATGCCGTACGACGGATTTACGTACGAGCTATATTGATGATTGATCCGCACTCTTGACTTGGGATACCTGATTATAGATATGGTATCGGATATGATATTATTGAGGCGGGATCACCGACTATACATATACAGGTATGTATATGTATCGACTCAGATGATAGGCGGTTTCCTTACCTGTAGTTCAGCTTGTTAGTTCAGCCGTATAGTTTAGTGTAGTTGTTAGATTAGATTAGACTTCTTACCTATTTTAAAAACTAACGAATCGTGGGCATTTTTAAAGACAGCTCAAGGGAATCTACGGATATTTCAAAAAAAACGACGTATCTTTTCATAAAAACACCGTAGCCCCTATTTTCAAAACCCCATGATTTGTGTTATTTCAAAAGGCACCATTCGTAGGACTTATATTAGATTATTGCAGATTAGTTATCGTTGTGTCTAGTATTCAGCTCCCGCACATTATTGCTGTTCGCTCTGCCTCGCATATTTATTTTGCTGCATATTCCATTATTGATATCATGCTGTTAGGACACCAGCACTATTACCGATGATGCGTATGTACCACGTACACCTACTTGCCGGCTCACACACATCTTCATCGGTAATTGCCATGTCACGTACACTTTAGAGAATATAATTGCTTGACTTAGATTGTTAGCTGGTAGTTTTGACATGATATTAGTGTACTTCCTTTATATGCCATATTAGACATTGTAGTTATTACCTACCACTTCATGCATACTGTTATTCAGTTGTTCATGCCTAGTTCATTATCATTGACATATGCACTTGTGATGATTTCTTGAGATTTATGATATTTCTGGATTTCGGGGAAAGCCGCAAAATTTACAACTTATGATCTTTTAAAATATAAAATGTTGCGGTTTTCTAGTGATGTAAAGTGTCGTCCACCATGAGTTTGCTGTGGTTTTGGAGATCCGTGTCGAGGAGTGGAGGAACCGTCACGGGTACATGGTGGGCCCGGTATGGTACCCCGGGGCAAGAGGAATGTGGTGTTGACGTTGAGCCTGGCTGGGGAGCACTACCTACCGGTGATATTACCCGACGCGTCGGATATCCGGAGGATACCGTCGTGGTCTTGAGATGGATGGTAGGGGCCGGTCCAGACTGACGGCGCCCTAGATATTGAGCTTGAGACATTGATATTTCGAGACAGTGAGATTTATGTTTTGTATCGATGCTAGACACTGTTGATACTGATTTCATTATGATACCTCAGTTTAAAAATACGAAGGAAATCTCACTAATTTATGAAAACAGTTTCTTCATTTACATGTATTCTGTTTCATGCATTCATACCTCATTCATATGATATATTGCTACCTGAGGCACTGACATGGGCACATGAAATTATACTCGGGTTAGATATTACCCTAGACATTGTCATAGGCTGCCTGTTATACATATATTTGAGGATATATTATGATCATTGACCTAGGTTGCGTTATTTATGCGATTTCTGTGCGTAGATGTTTTTCTATTCACGAGTTGGCAACTCACCCCCGTTGTGCCCCAGTTTCTTGCAGATTTGCCGTACAGGTTTCTTTACGGCTTGCGGGCTCAGTTTCATTCGGGTGATTTGCTAGTAGGTGGGTTTACTTGTATCATACCCCCATTATATATCTTGTATATCATTATTCTGTTGTATCTAGAAGTTCCATCAACCAAACATGTATCTATTGAGATAGAGACCAGTGTTGTTTATTCTTTCGACCTTAGAGTCGCTCGTTATATTTCTGGTGGTTTTGAGTTCCCTTTTGAGTTTTTGATCCTCGCCATTGGCGTTGTATATTTATTGCTTGTGTGGTTGTGACCGTCGATTGACGAAGAGCTAGCTCCCGCTTAGGGATGCCTTTTTTCTTGATTTCGTATACTATTCATGTTGTATCCCGTTTGGGGGCCAGTATTTACAAAGGAGACTCTGCCGAAATTTTCAGTAAATTTTTGATGTTTTAAAAACCGCATAATTCGGCTTATGCTATTGAAATTACTTGCTTTAAGTTGGTTTTTCCTGCACTCTACTACTTTTCTTGTTTTGGATTTCTGGGTTTTCGGTTTACTTAGATTACGTACGCCTCGAGACGTTCGTAGTTTAAGTGCCGGTCATGTTCCGTACATTCGGGTCGTGACAAAATATTAACACTTACGCAATACTCCTAAGTAGCGGTGTCGGGGAATCGAAGCTCGCCCGTGGCGGGATCTGTCAAGGTGCCGTGGACGGCAAGATACGCGATCAACACTCTCGGTGTATCACCCTGCGCCTGGGTCTGAGCTTTCTGCAATTCGCTAAAAATTTTCATATATTATAAAATAAGTCTTAATACTGCATTATATCAAAAATAAATCTATTGTAATTTACCGATGTCTCCATGGCACGATTAATGTTTCTCGAGCCACCTGTGTAAGTTGGGCGACCCCTCTTCGCCGACTTCCTATTCTCCTTATTTTGAGCGACATTTTTCTGCACAACACAATTAGATTTAGTTTTCTAATTAAGCAACACAAAAAATAAATTATATACTAAACAATGGATTACATTTCAATTACAAACCTGTTTGCACTCAAAGTCATAATATTGGCATAAGAGAAGCCATATATCTACGTCGATTCTGGCAAAGACCGAAGTCTGTAGGAGAACCGCTCTCTCTGTCTCGGGGGTTGCCATCCATACCAATTAGCAATCGATCTTCAGCTCGTTCCAGTTATATCGGATCTTAGATTGCATGTACTTTATGAGGCCCAGATAAAGAGCGTGAAGATCGAGCACTCTGTCAGGGTGATCAGGGTCGGATACAGGCTGAAAGTCGTAATCCAGCTGCAAATACAAAAAAATAATGTATTTAAATTACAAGTGTTAAATAATAATAAATTTATTGGATAAGTCAAATGAAAATATATATTAATATCCGAGCCTGATCCCATAAGAGAGCAAATGAGCGCCGGTGCTGATCGTCCCACTCAACGTGAAGTGGATATTTCTTTTGGATGCGGCTCTCATCCCCCATATACTGGCTGAACCTCTCGGCATAATCGCCAGTATAGCGATAATCGGGGGTAAAGAAGAGGGGGAATGGTGCCTCCCCCTAACTCTATTGGGCCCCAATCTGTGGGACTGATTCGACCCTTGAGTCCCCCTCTCGGGATGGGGTTGCCCTGCATCTACAAGAAATATCAAGACAAGCAATATTAAGATAAAACGGTATTAAGAAATCAAGAATTAACGATAATTGAAGTGCGATATATACCTCCGGCGACAGCAGCACGAGCCTGAGCCCAGGTAGTAGCACGAACGGGACGATAGTTTCTCCGGTGAGGAACAGCCGGTGACCCGAACGTGAACGCATCCCCTCCAACTAGAAAATAAATATTGATAATAAAATTGCATGAAGTTCATGTTTATTCTTAGAGGATATATAAAATGAATAAATATTTTATATTTATTCATACTAACCTGCAGACTGAGCGGAGGATACGGAAGTGGCGGGAGTGGCCTCTGCGCCAGATGTGGATGCACCACCTATAATTAGACAATTAAAAATAGATTATATAAGTAATTGAAAAAAATGTGTATATCTATAATATAACATTCTAAATCAATAGGCATGCAATATACGATATATAAACATACCCGCAGGTGCGGTGGTGGCCTCTGCCTGGGATGTGGAGGCACCACCTATAGCTAGACAATCCAAAAATGATTATCTAAGTAAGAGCAAAAAGAATGTGCGTATATTTATGATATAATATTCTAAATCACTATGCATGCACTATAGGATATATAAACATACCTGTAGGTGCGGTAGTGGCATCTGCCTCTGATGTGGACACACCACCAACAGCTAGACAATTAAACATTGACTATATAAGTGATTTTAAAATAAATATGTGTGTATATCTATAATATTACATTCAAAATGAATATGCGTACAATATATCTGAAGGTGTGGCAAAGTCAACACGGAAGGAGTCATCCGAAGGGAATACCAATCAGGATGCAAGACCAGCCCACTGGAGCTCCTAACGCAACTCCCCGGGCGGCAGAACTGCTCTGCCTCTGCCTCTGCCGCGGCCGGTGCTCCTACCACCCCTCGTTGCTCCGGGCGTCGTCATCAGACCTAGATAAGAGTATAATCATTACATATGCATGCAATATATGTATAGATCGTAAAAATGTGAAGTAATAATATAACATTACTGATAACCTTTTTCGTTTCGTAGACACATTAGACATATCTATTTGGATTTTATCATCGATATCATTTATGTCATGCCCCGCTTCCCAGTAGACGGAAACGGTGACGTGGCAGGCCCGCGACGTATTTATTTCGAGAAGATCATTTCCCGGAATAAATACGCTAAGCGTAAAATAAGCAATATAAAATGACAAGAAATAAACATGAGATTAAAACTTCAACAACTTTATTTACATTCAACTAGATTCATTTACAATACATGATTTCAACTGAAAGAAAATACAAGAAAAGTAATGCCTAAACAAGTGGCATACATAAACTGAGAAGAAGATATCTGTTCTAAGTCTGGGTCGCGATCTGATCGTGCTCTTCCTCTGTGGTGTCTGCCTCCTCGGTCTCCATAGAATCTGACGAACATTCCAAGAAAAACAAAGAAAAATGGAATGTCCATCAGCGAACTTTCGCTCAGTAAATCCCAAAAAATTGAAGTGAAGTATAAAGGTATAATGATAATTAAAACGTATATTATGAAGCAATGGAAAAGAAGATATGTTATTTAACATGTCAATTACTGTAAGCATGGAAATTCCAGGTACATGTAGTTCTATTGGTAAACTATCATGAGTATGACAATATGTTTATAAGCATGGCAAAGTAACATTATCATAGCAGTATAGCATGGCCGTGTAGTGTAGGTATAATGAACACGCAGTGAATGTAAGTGTCTTAGCAGGTGTCTAATTGGGTATCCTAATTTAACATAAGTTCAAGGGTGAATGTCAACCAATCTCAAGAGTGTTCTCGAACCCAACAGGCTGTAATCCAAGGGTAAGGAACCATGGGCCCGAATCAAGTGTTAGTAACGGAATTTCAACCTAGTGTTGAAGTATTCCAAACTCAACAGGATATAATTCAGGAACAAGGAAACACGGGCCATCATGATAGCTTGCTTGTGTTAGTAAATATGGATTCATGATTTAGTAGGACTTCTGAGATTTCGTTGGATTCATGCATGAACTACCTTAGCTTCCCGTATATGCTAAGTTACAGTTAAAATTACCAGCATTGCTCGAATCAATGAATACATCAGTTTGTAAGATAGAGTTCATATATGTATCAAGTATTCATGTCAAGTATTCTTGTATCCATATCAAGTTGTATTCATGGTTCGAGTTAATTAATAGTGTTCAAATATTCATGTTTTTCTTTAGTCAGGTTCAAGTATTCTGATTCATGATCAATAGTCAAGCATACTTGTTTGCTTTTGATGTTTGAATTCAAGATCAAGTATTCATGTTTGGTTTTAGATTCAGGTTTGGAGTTTGGATTCAAGTTTGATTTAGACTCAGACTCGAGTTGGACACTTATAACTGATTTAGATCCTGAATTAGGGTCAGGAGTTATCGGTAACTGTTGCACATGGACGGCATGATTTGTCTTTTTCCAAGACAATTACCATTGATAACACCGTTAATTTTTCTACCTTAAATAGGCAAGCACTCACTTTCCCTGGCTCTCTGGGACTCAAGAGAATTGATCCCGTTTAAACCTATATTTACTAAAGTTTTTAAATATAATTTTATATAACTCGAGGGGGTTTTATGAAAAATATTTTTAATAAAATTTCAAAATAAACCTCAAGAATTTATTTATATTATTTAGGGTTTCATAGATGTGAATTTTAAGGATTTGTGATATTTTAGTGATAATTACATAGCTTGGAAAGTTCATGGTATTTTAGTATAAACCTTGTCTTTTGGATAACTTGAGGGTATTTTGGTGAAACTTGTCATTCTTTTATTTTTAGAAAAATGTAATGTTATTATATCTTGAAAATATGTGGTTTGATAATATTTATATAATTATTAAAAAATAAATTTTATTAAAATAGAAAAATTTGTTTTTCTTAGAAAATCGTATTAAAAACCTTTCGAGACCGAATACTCTGTGAGGAGATCTGCATCTCGCTCTACTAGCCCAAAGATGTGTGATAATCTGTACCATCCAATAGAGGGTCCCCTAAAGAGGGTTGTAGAGACTTATTTGGAATTTAAAATACAATTTTAAAATAAAACCGTTTTTATAGTACATGGTATTTTAATGAAATATTGTAATCATAACCAAAACATGCGTCAAGGAATATCGTGCTGTGTAAACATGTGTGTATGTGACGGGTAGGTCATTACCCCGTGAAGTTTTCTAAAGATATGATTAAGCAAAGGAATATAAGATGACATATATAAAGTTCATGGTATTCTAATGTAAATGTTAAATTAAAGTTACGTTTCATGATATTTTTGAATGAGATTTGGTTCTAGACATTAGTTTTATGATTACAAACTTTGTATAAGAATATGGATGCCAAATATGTAAGAAAAAGTGGATTTTATATAGAATAGAAGAAAATGTCGGTATTAACTCCACTTCCGACATATGTTTTGAAAAAGAACTTTTTAGAGAAGAAGAGTGGGGAATGGAAGGGACTTACCATTTGATTATGTTAATAAGAGAGGGAGGAAGAGTAGGAAAGCTTTGGGGTGTCGCGGGAGCGTCGAAATTGGTTTCGATCTTCGCCGGAAGTTTCTTGCTTGTTAACTCCACTTTACTCCACTTACACTTAGGGACTTTTGAGAGAATTTTGGCTAAAATTTTCAGAATGGTGAAGTGCTAGGGCAAGGGTGGTATCTATAGTGTGGAATTAGGGTTTTGGAATTGAAAATATGGATTAAAAAGCATTAAAAATGTGGTAAATGGTGAATTTAAGAGTCTCTATTTGATTGCAGGAAAATAAAACAGTGCAAGGGAGTTAAGGGGAGCTGAAGGGGTGTGTGTGCAAAGCACGGAGATAATTGTCCACATCTTACCCGTCGGTGCCAGCCCTATGCGGGATCTCGCCGGTCGTTGGGGTTAGGGCTCTGGATTCATGTCATGTGTACACTCTAGTGTTAACTCTATTTTGCACATGTTTGATTTTTCTGTCTCTTCATTTTTGTGTGCATTGCACGTGAAAACTTTTGGGCTTCCAAAAAGTTTAAAAATAAATCAGAAAAAAATAACATGTCAGATGGGTTTCGAACACAGGGCTACGTCGCAGCAGTGCAAGGCTTTACCAGTGAGCTACAAGTTATTTCTTGCTGTTCTTAAAAAAATATACTTATAAGTTGTACTCACGCTTGTGCTACTCTCTTCTGTACATTAAAAAGAAAAATTTTGTACAGTGGTTCAGAGTTGTTACATTCTACCTTCCTTATAAAAATTTCGTCCTCAAAATTTATGTAAGGGTGTTGTAATGGATTCAAGAAAAAAATTGATTACAGCAATGGTGAGGGAACTACTGATATTGTACCGAAAGTGCATGAAATGTTTTGGTAGATGGGAGAACAAAAGGATGCAAGAATTTGAAAGGCTGAAAAGGATAGGAAGAGATTTACCAGGGTTACCTTGACCCATAGCTTCGGCTTCCACGGCCGCCAAGGTGAAAGCCTACCATCTTTGGACATTTCTTTGTGCATGCTGGTACATCGACGGCTGACAAGGTAAAAGCGGTCCGCGTGGAGATGGTGCAGGAAGAGCTAACCAAGTAGGTGGAGCTTAGATAGCTGGTCTATATGCGGGAATTTGGCCAGTTCGGTTGTGTGGGCAAGTGTCTATAGTGTGTGAGGATGATCCACATATCAGACAGACCATTCGCTCGACAGCAATGTTTGACTTGGTGTCCGGTCCTCTTACAATAGATGCAGAAGTTCGGTTCAGTCTCGGAAAATGATCCTCCTGGCCTTATAGTTGGCGCTGGGAGAGTTGGTCTAGAAAAGGCTCCTCCAGTAATCTGATGGGCGGGACGTTTCATACCGACTGACTGTGGACTTCCCTTCTTCTTAATGACCGCTTCATAGCGACGGGCTGACTTCAAAGCTGCTTCATGTGTTAGGTATTTTTCCATTGCTAGGGCAGCCTGGATCTCCGGGTCTAATCCTTGCTAGAAGAGCCTGGCTCTGATTTCTGCAGTAGGAATTAGTTGGGCGGCGAATCTGCTGAGCATGGTGAACTCAGTATCGTACTCGTCCACTGACTTATCCCACATAGATCCTTGTTGCAAGTGATTGAACTTTTGTTCAAACTCGAAGTGTGCGGTTTCCGGAAAGTACTTTGCCTCAAAGAGATCATGGAAAGTCTTCCACTCGATTGGTTGTTCAAGACGGCTTTCCTCCGCCTTCCACTAGACTCTGGCATTGTCAGCAAGCTGGAGTTTTGCTATTCTGACCCAAGCCACCTCTGGAACTTAGGCTGCGGTTAGGTCGTCTTCAATGCTCTGTGCCCATTCCTCGGCATCAAGTGTTTTCTCCTTCCCTGAGAAGTTCTTCGGGTGTAACTCTCAAAATTACTTCACTCTCGATGCGTCTACTTCAGAGCGGGTGAAACTCTGTTGAAGGAGAGCAGTCTGCTCCTGCAAAATCGTGCTTTGAGCCCGCTGACCCTCAAGTAGGCTTTTGATAGCCTCCAGAAGTATCGTTTGTTCTGTGAGTGAAGCGGCTACGGTAGGTGGAGGTGGTAGTGTACTTCCATTGACGTTGGTGCTATGATTGTTGGGAGAATCCATCACTTTAGATAGAGAAGAAAGATTAGAATAGATTCAACGGAAACTGAATTGCTCGGAATGTAAAGTTGTTGAATCTTATAATTCTTGTGATATATATTGCTTAGGATTTCATGCAGAACGGACCTGTATGGGCCGCCAACAAAACCTGTCACGCCCCGCTTTCCAGTAGACGGAAACGATGACGTGGCAGTCCCGCGATGTATTTATTTCGAGAAGGTCATTTCTCGGAATAAATACGCTAAGCGTAAAATAAGCAATATAAAATGATAAGAAATAAGCATGAGATTAAAACTTCAACAACTTTATTTACATTCAACTTGATTCATTTACAATACATGATTTCAACTGAAAGAAAATACAAGAAAAGTAATGTCTAAACAAGTAGCATACATAAACTGAGAAGAAGATATCTGGTCTGGGTCTGGGTCGCGATCTGATCGTGCTCTTCCTCTGTGGTGTCTGCCTCCTCGGTCTCCACAGAATCTGACGAACATTACAAGAAAAACAAAGAAGAATGGAATGTCCGTCAGCAAACTTTCGCTCAGTAAGTCCCAAAGAATTGAAGTGAAGTATAAAGGTATGATGATAATTAAAACGTATATCATGAAACAATGGACTAGAAGATATGTTATTTAACATGTCAATTACTGTAAGCATGGAAATTCCAGGTACATGTTGTTCTATTGGTAAGGTATCATCAGTATGAAAATATGTTTATAAGCATGGCAAAGTAACATTATCATAGCAGTATAGCCTGGCCGTGTATTGTAGGTATAATGCACACGTAGTGAATGTAAGTGTCTTAGCAGGTCTCTAATTGGTATCCTAATTTAACGTAAGTTCAAGGATGAATGTCAACCAATCTCAAGAGTGTTCTCGAACCCAACAGACTGTAATCCAGGAATAAGGAACCACGGGCCCGAATCAAGTGTTAGTAACGGGACTTCAACCTAGTATTGAAATATTCCAAACGCAACAGGATGTAATCCAGGAGTAAGAAAACACGGGCCATCATGATAGCTTTCTTGTGTTAGTAGACATGAATTCATGATCTAGTGGGACTCCTGAGATTTCATTGGATTCATCCATGAACTACCCCAGCTTCCCGTATATGCTAAGTTACAGCTAAAATTACCAGCCTTGCTCGAATCAATGAATATACCAGTTTGCAAGATAGAGTTCATGTACGTATCAAGTATTCTTGTATCCATGTCAAGTTGTATTCATGGTTCGAGTCAAGTCATAGTGTTCAAATATTCATGTTTTACTTTAGTCAAGTTCAAGTATTCCGATTCATGATCAATAGTCAAGTATACTTGTTTGCTTTTGATTCAAGATCAAGTATTCATGTTTGGTTATAGATTCAGGTTTGGAGTTTGGATTCAAGTTTGATTTAGACTCAGACTCGAGTCGGACACTTATAACTGATTTAGATCCTGAATTAGGTTCGGGAGTTATCGGTAACTGCTGCACATGGACGACAGGATTTGTGTATTTTTCCAAGACAATTACCATTGATAACACTGTTAAGTTTTCTACCTTAAATAGGCAAGCACTCACTTTCTCCGGCTTCCTAGGGCTCAAGAGAATTGATCCCGCTTAAACCTATATTTACTAAAGTCCTTAAATATAGTTTTATATAACTCGAGAGGGTTTTATGAAAAATATTTCTAATAAAATTTCAAAATAAACCTCAAGAATTTATTTATATTATTTAGGGTTTCATAGATGTGAATTTTAAGGATTTGTGATATTTTAATGATAGTTACATAGCTTGGAAAGTTCTTGGTATTTTAGTTTAAACCTTATCTTTTGGATAACTTGAGGGTATTTTGGTGAAAATTGTCATTCTTTTATTTTTAGAAAAATGTAATGTTATTATATCTTAAAAATATGTGGTTTGATAATATTTATATAATTATTAAAAAATAAATTTTTATTAAAGTAGAAAAATGCGTTTTTCTTAGAAAATCGTATTAAAAACCTTTCGAGACCGAATGCTCCGTGAGGAGATCTGCATCTCACTCTACTAGCCCAAGGATGTGCGATAATCCATACCATCCAATAGCGGATCCCGTAAAGAGGGTTGTAGAGGCTTATTTGCAAAGGAATTTAAAATACAATTTTAAAATAAAACTGTTTTTATAGTACATGGTATTTTGATGAAATATTGTAATCGTAACCAAAACATACGTCAAGGAATATCATGCTATGTAAACATGTGTGTATGTGAGGGGTAAGTCATTACCCCGTGAAGTTTTCTAAAGATATGATTAAGCAAAGGAATATAAGATGGCATATATAAAGTTCATGGTATTTTAATGTAAAGGTTAAATTAAAGTTACGTTTCATGATATTTTTGAGTGAGATTTGGTTCTAGACATTAGTTTTATGATTACAAACTTTGTGTAAGAATATGGATGCCAAATATATAAGAAAATGTCGATTTTATATAGAATAGAAGAAAATGTCGGTATTAACTCCACTTCCGACATATGTTTTGAAAAAGAACTTTTTAGAGAAGAAGAGTGAGGAATGGAAAGGACTTACCATTTAATTATGTTAAGAAGAGACGGAGGAAGGATGGGAATGCTTTGGGGTGTCGCGGGAGCATAGGAATTGGTTTCGATTTTCGCCGGAAATTGCTTGCTTGTTAACTCCACTTTACTCCACTTGCACTTAGAGACTTTTGAGAGAATTTTGGCTAAAATTTTCAGAATGGTGAAGAGCTAGGGAAATAGGTAGTATTTATATTGTGGAATTAGTATTTTTGGAATTGAAAATGTAGGTTAAAAAGCATTAAAAATGTAGTAAATGGTGAATTTAAGAATCTCTGTTTGATTGCAGGAAAATCAAACAGTGCATGGGAGTTAAGGGGAGCTGAAGGGATGTGTGTGCAAAACACGGATACAATTGGCCGCATCGTAGTCGTCGGTGCCGGCCTTATGGGGGATCTCGCCGATCTACTGTTGGGGTTAGGGCTCTGGATTCATGCCACTTGTACACTCTAGTGTTAACTCTATTTTGCACATATTTGGTTTTTCTGTCTCTTCATTTTTGTGTGCATTGCACGTGTAAACTTTTGGGCTTCCAAAATTTTATAAAATAAATCAAAAAAAATAATGTGTCAAATAGGATTCAAACACAGGGCTACGTCACAGCAGTACAAGGCTGTACTAGTGAGCTACAAATTGCTTATTACTGTTCTTAAATAAAAATATACTTATAACTTGTACTCAGGCTTGTGCTACTTTTTCTGTACATTAAAAAGAAAAATTTTGTACAGTAATTCAGAGTCATTACAATTTCTAACCTACGCAACTTCACGATCAGCTGAAGACAACCCGTCATTTGAAACAGACGGTCGGAGCACTCTAAGTCTTCTCTCTTCTTCATCCTCATCGATGTCCTCCATACGATCCTCGAATTCTGGAACATCGTAAACATCCCTGAGTTTCCAATGGCATACAACACTCCATCCCGGATGCTTCAAGCACTGTGAGTAGTATACTTGGAACGCTTGGTTCGGAAAGATAAATGAATCGTCCTGACTGTAAAATCTAAGTGTATTCATATTAGTCAATCCATATTCATCTTTCCAAGTCCCAAGATTATTTCTCCATTTATCTGTATCAGTTCGTGTATCGTACCAAATACACTGAAATATATAAAACGGTTCTGATCGTCCGGGATATTGGATGCCAAGTATGCAATTTAAGTATCCATAATAAATCACACCATCTGATCCTACCGTCGCAATCCCACTATTCTGAGTGGTTTGAAATATTCCTGTGTTCTTAACTTCAAATTTGTATCCAAAGACACCGAATCCTTTATAATATGCAACCTCCATGCTAGGAAATTGAGCTAAACATCTTGAATCTCTCTCTAATGATGAAAACAAGTTCGGATCGAGGATCTGACAAAACAAATTTTACGGAAAATACAAAACGATATAAGTTTAGATTAAGGATGGTAGTAATAACATGTTATTCGAACAATTTACATAATCTGCAACCCAATCGCAAAAATTATCCTGATGATACTTTTCCAATCGCTCATCATTCCAATCAGAATGCCCCTCACGTACCTCATCAATATGAATTCTGTTCTCAACAATAAATTATGACATTAATATTATATCATTTCATACACACACAAACAGAAATATAACAATTAATCCAAAAAAAACTTACTCTCTAATTTCTTCAAGACATAAGCTATTGAGGAGGATAAACCGATATATTTTGTTGATAAATATAGTGTCTACTCTCTTATAATCAGCTTTACCATATGGCCCGTCCTGAATTCTCCAAGGCCGGTTAAGCTTCGTCTCAATTTTCTCGTCCAGATAGCGGGAACAAAATATGGTTACTTCATCTGGAAGATAACCTTGCATGATGGAACCCTCTGGTCGATTTCTATTGCGTATATACTTTTTTAGAGTGTAGAGATACCTAAAAAAATATGTTAAATAAATAAATACGGGTATATAGGACAACAATAATTTTACAAAATGCGTGAAACAAAAAATTTCACATACCTTTCGACGGGATATATCCATCGATATTGTACCGGTCCGATAAACTTAGCCTCGGTTGTAAGATGAACCGTCAAGTGTATTATGATATCGAAGAATGACGGTGGGAAAATATATTTATGATTGTAAAGTATCAATGAAATAGAATTTTCTAGATTCTCCAGCGTCACAACATCCAAAGTTTTAACGCACAATTCTCTAAAAAACAACAAAGGTCATTGATTATTAGACCAACCGATTCGGGAAGGGAAGTCCTGAAGGCTAATGGGTGAAGGTGGTCCATAATAACATGGTAATCATGACTTTTCAGCCCATCGATCTTACCTTTCACAATTTTTATCTTCTTACTAAATGATCCTGAGAAATCTATGGGAACTTTCAAATCATGCAACACCTGCAGGAACCTTTTTTTCTCCGGTTGTGACATATGATACGCGATATTGGGAAGTACAAACTTGCCTGGTTTACCCGCTATCGGTTTAGCATGCAATTCACTTCTAATTTCTTAGTCCAGAAGATCCATCCGAGCACGGAAGTTGTCTTTCGATTTTTCGTCTTTACAAAGAAGCAAGTTGAGTATGTGCTCGGATACTCCCTTCTCTATTAGCATGACATCCAGAAAATAACGCACTAAATTTGTTGACCAGTACGGAAGCTCGTAGAAAATGCTTCACTTGTTCTAGTATAGTGGTTTGACATGTTTTACCGGATCTAACCTGAAAGTCACATTATTGTAACCATCCCACTGAGCAATCACGTCCTCTATGGACAATGAGGCTGGAGGCCCAAGAAGCTCCTGATGGCCATTAAAGTGAGCGTCGTCTAACCTATAGGGATGGTCTAATGGAAGGAAACGCCGATGACCGCAATAACAAAGCTTCCTGCTAAAATTCAACCATTTCGATGTTGGATATTGATGGCAATAAGGGCATGTTTTGTGACCATGAACGGACCAACCTGATAGCATTCCATACGCAGAAAAGTTATTAATTGTCCACATTAAAGCCGCACGCATTGTGAATATTGTATCTGTATTTTCATCGTAAGTCTCTACACCATTAATGAATAAATATTTTAACCCATCGATCAGATGTCGGAGATAGACGTCGATATTGTTTCCCGGTGAGTTTGATCCGTCAATAAGAATAGGCATCATAAAATAGGATTGATCCATAACCAACCAAGACGACAGATTATAAACTATCATTACAACGGGCCATGTGTTGTGGCTTCCAGCCATATAGTTGAATAGGCAGAAGCCATCACTAGCGAGTCTGAGCCTGACATTGCGAGGATCACTACTGAATATTTCATGCCTCCTATCGAAATCCTTCCATGACGGTGAATCTCTTGGATGACTCATTTTTCCATCTTCGCTTGGAGCGGCACGGTGAAACAAAATCATTGCCTCGGCTGTTTTCTTGCACTTGAATAGCCTCTGCAGCCTCTGTGTTATGGGAAAGTATCGTGCTATTTTAACAGGTATATCAGGCTTCTTATCAGATTCTTTCGTCTTATACCTGGCCTCTCCGCATGTTGGATACTCTTTCAAATCTGAATTCTCTTTCTGGTACAACACGCAATTTTTAGGACATGCATGAATCTTCTTACACTTCAGACCCAAATCAGACATCATCTTCTGGGCTTCGTACCAGCTGTCGAGCACATTATTTCTCGGGGGTATAGATTCTTTCAGGAACTTCAGAAATATCGTGAATGACTTGTTGCTCCATCCATTTGGACACATAATCTGGAAAAGTTGGACGAACTATGATAGGGTGGAATACTTTGCATTCTCATAAATTGGTCTTCTAGTATCATTCATGAAATTTTCATACTTATCCGCACACGGTCCTTAACCGGAAGGAATGCCATCTTCGGTAGGAATACTATCACCGAGGGCTGTCTCTACCATATCCTCCATTTCTTCTCCTGAAAAGAAGTTATCTTCTCCTTCTTTTTCTGCCGCATTACCGTCTTCTTCTTCTCCTTCCCCGTGATATAGCCAAGTTGTATAAAGTCTAGTAAAACCATGTTTAACGATGTGAAGTTCTATGATTTCTACCTTCTGCTAGAACTTATTCCCACATCTATCGCATGGACTGTCATGCCCTGCTTCCCGGTATACGGAGAAGGAGACGCGGCGGGCCGTGACGTATTTACTCAGAAGTAAACGCGCTAAGCGTAAATGAGAAATATAAATAAATAAATGCATAATAATGACAAGAGATGTAATATAAAACAACTTTTATTAATATCCATTTTTACATTACAACTGCTTTTGAAGAGGAAATTACAATGGTGAAAAAAATGTCTAAACAGTGGCATATTAAATGGAAATAAGTACAAGTAAACTAGAAGTCTATCTAGGTCTCAATCTACTCCAAGTACTCCTAGGTGGGCTCGATCTCCTGAGATTCGGGTCCTCCTGACGAACATTCCAAAGAAAGAAGAAACATGAATGTCGTCAGCAAACTAGCGCTCGGTAAGTCCCAAAAGAAAGAATGAAATAGACAAGTGAAGAGAATAGAACTGGTAATTGGTACAAATATATATGTCTGTTATACTAACGTAGTTGTTTGTAACTTGGTACAGAATGTATCAGTGTTTACGAGAGGAGTCCAATTATCCCATGGACTATGGGAAATGAAAAGTATAAGGCTCCGTCAATACCCACGGGACAACGGTATGGATGTACGACAGGTGTCTTTTAGTGTCCTTCATCGTGCCATTTATAATACATTTCGTACCAATCTACCCCGTTAAAACCCCGTAATATATATGGTATGGATTGTAGTTATCAGACTTGCCGAGACCATAGATATAAGTTGTTCATGTAAACTGTTTCAGGATGTATCAAGTAGGCATGTAATCAATTCAAGATATAGCTATAGTTCGGTCGTCAAGTCATGTTGATATTGATCTTGTTCTGGTATTCAGGTTCAGGTTCAAGTAGTCATGTTTGGTATATTGGATTCATGTTTGGATTGGACTCAGATTAATTTGGACTCATCCTTGAATCAGACACTTTAAAACTGATTTGGATCCTGATTAGTTTAGGAGTTATCGATAACTGCTACACATGGACGGCAGGATTTGTGTCTTTTTCTAAGACAATTACCATTGATAACTCCGTTAAGTTTTTTTCTACCTTAAATAGGTAAGCACTCACTTTCTTCGACTCCTTGAGGCTCAAGAGAATTGATCACTCTTAAACCCGTATTTACTAAAGTCCTTAAATATAATTTATATAACTCGATGGGGTTTTATGAAAAATATTTTATATACTTTCAAAATAAATCTCAAGTAATTATTTATCGTATTTAGGGTTTTCATGGATGTAACTTTTAAGATTTGAGATATTTTAGTGGATATTAATTTAGCTTGAATAGTTCATATATTTAGGCGTAAGACTTGTCTTGTATTGATACTTGGTGGTATTTTAGTGAAACTTGTTATTCCTTTATCATTTTAGAAAACATGGAATTTTATTATATCTTGAAAATATGTGGTTTGATAATATTTATATAATTATAAAAATTAATTTTATTATTAATTAGAAAGTCTCGTTTTTCTTTAAAATAGTATTAAAAATTCTTTCGAGACCGGATGCTTCGTGAGGAGGTCTGCATCTCGCTCTACTAGCTCGAGGATGTGCGATAATCCACACCATCCAATAGCGAGTTCCCCAAAATGGGTTGTAGAGGTATAATCGCAAAGAGTTTAATAATACTATTTAAAAGAAAACCGGATTTTTATAGTTCAAGGTATTTAAGTGAAATATTGTATTTGCCACAAAATATGTTTCAAAGAGAAATCGTGCTATGTCAATATATGTGTATGTGAGGGGTATGTCATTACCCTGTGAAGTTTCTAAAGATATGGTATTCACAACATATTAAAAAGTGATATGTAAAGTTCATGGTATTTTAATAAAAAAGTTAAATTAAAGTTATTTTTCATGGAATTATAGGTTACCAATTATTCTAAACATTTATACTAATGTTACAAGTATTGTGTAAAAGTTTTATGAACAATAGGTAAGAAAAAGGGTGAGTTTTTAGGGTATTAGAAGATCATCGGTATAAACTCCACTTACCGATATTTGTTTTAAAGAGAGATTTCCAAGAGGAAAAAGAGAGATTGAGAGGGACTTACTGGCTAGAAGGAGGGAGGGGAGGTAGAAGAAGAGGGTGGTAGCCTTCGTGGCATCGTGGGGTCGCCGGAACTTATGTAGATCCTCGCCGGAAGTCGTTCTTGGGCTAACTCCACTTCAACTCCACTTGTACTTAGAAAATTTTGATATTTTTTACTAGAATTTTCATAGGAGGGGCTAGGGTATGGGGTTGTATTTATAGTGTGGAATTAGGATTTTGGAATTGAAAGAATGAATTAAAATGCATTAAAAATTAGAGTAATTGATGAAATTGAAGTCTCTATTAATTTGTAGAGAAAAAAAAGAGTGCAGGGTAATGGGGGTAGGCAAAAGGTCTTGTGTGCAAGACACGGGCACCATTGCCCTCGGTTGGACCGTCGGCGCCGGCCCCATGCCCGATCTCGCAGGCCACGTGGTGGGGTTGTCCATGTCACTGTTAACTCTAATTTGCACATGTTTGATTTTCCAGACTTTTCATTTTTACGTGTATTGCACGTGTAAACTTTTGGGTTTCTAAAAAGTTTTAAAAAAATCGGTGAAAAATAATATATGGCTGATGGGATTCGAATACAGGGGCTGTGTCACAGCAGTGCAAAGCTTTACCCATGAGCTACAAGCTATTTCTTGCTGTTCTTAAACAAAAATAACTTTTAAATTGCAGTTAGGCTTGCAAACTCCATTTTGTACATTAACTAAAAAAATTCGTACAGTAAAATTAGAGTCGTTACATTCTATCATCCTTACAAAAATTTCGTACTCGAAATTTACAATTACATAAGGACTAATTTACAAATAAGAAAGGGTATCTTGCACGTATGTCATCTTCTCTTTCCCACGTTGATTCTCCTGGTGAATCTTTTCTCCACATCACTCAGACCAAGTTTACTTCCTTGTTCCTCAGTGACTTTACCTTTCGGTCCAGGATCTCAACAGGTTGCTGCTCACAAGATAGGTCTGTCTGTACAGTGAGCTCGGAGTGATCAAGATTGTGAATGGGGTCGCTCACATATTTTCAAAGCTGGGATATGTAGAACACGTTGTGCACTCCTTCCAATGAGAGTGGAAGTGCCAAACGGTATGCTACTTCTCCGACTCGTTAGAGAATGTCGAACGGTTCTATATATCTGGGACTGAACTTACCCCTCTTGCCAAAGAGAATTACTCTACGGTTTGGAGAGATCTTCAAGAACACATGATCTCCCAGTTGGAACTCCAGGTGTCGACGCTTTGCATCAGCCTAGTGCTTCTGTCTGTCTTGGGCTATGCGTATTTTTTCCCTGATCGTGCGAACTACGTCCACAGTTGCCACGATCATCTCTGGTCCAAGGAGTTCCCAATCTCCGATGTCGTCCTAACTTAGTGGTGAATGACACTTCCTTCCATAGAGCGCTGCAAATGGTGCCATTCCAATACTTGCCCGGTAGCTGTTGTTGTATGAAAACTCCACAAGATGCAGGTGAACTTCCCACGATCCTCCAAAGTCTAGTATACAAGCTCGTAGCATAACTTCTAGAATCTTAATCGTTCTCTCAGACTATCCATCTGTTTATGGATGGTAAGCTGTGCTGAAGTTCAAACTCGTTCTCAAGCTAGCTTACAGACTCTGCTAAAACTGTGATCGGAATCTGGTGTCACGATCGGAGACGATGCAAACTAGTACTCCATGTAATCTTACGATCTCCTGCATGAGTTTATGGGTATCAGAAATAGTACATCTTGAGATTAAATCTTACATTAGATTCATGCTTACCTCAATGTACTTCTTTGCTAGTGTCTCGCTAGATTGGCCAACTCGAAATGGGATGAAGTGAGCCGACTTGGTGAGTCGATCCATAATAACCCATACTGCATCGTTACATTTCATGCTGCAAGGAAGTGCAGTCACGAAGTTCATGGTGATGTGTTGCCATTTCCATTCTGGGATAGGCAACGGTTGAAGTAAACCAGTAGTTCTGTGATATTCAGCCTTCACTTGCTGACACACCACACTTGGCTACGCTTCTGGCTATTTCGCGCTTCATTCCATGCCACCAGTAATGTTGTCGTAGATTTTTGTACATCTTTGTACCACAAGAGTGTACTGAGTAAGGAGAGCTGTGAGCTTCTTTTATCAACTCTTCCCGAACAGAACCTTGTGGTACATATAACCTGCTTCCATATCTCAAAGATCCTTCTTCGTGGATGATGAAGTCTGTTTGTAGTCCACTTTCTACTTGTTCTCGGATCTTTTGCAGTTTGGCATCACTTTCTTGAGCTGCTTTGATCTGATTGACAATAGTAGATTGAACTTGTAAGTTCATCAATTCTAAAGTATTACCTGGCATAACCACTTCTATATCCATCTCGTGCAATTCCTGCTGTAGCTTCCACTGTGCGGTGAGATTCATTGATAACGGCTGGCGACTAAGTACATCAGGAACTACATTCATCTTCCCTGGATGATATTGTAGGTTGACGTCGAAATCCGCCATAAGTTCTAGCCATCTTCTCTGCCGCATATTCAACTCCTTCTGAGTAAATACATACTTCAGACTTTTGTGGTCTGTGTATATATCCACTCGTTCTCCAATCAGATAGTGGCGCCAAATCTTAAGTGCAAAGATAACGGCTGCTAACTCTAAGTCATGTGTTGGATAGTTGCACTTATGAACCTTCAGTTGTCTTGATGCAAAGGCTACAACTTTTCCATGTTGGTGTAGAACACATCCTAATCTCTTACCGGATGCATCGCAATGCACAACAAATCCTCCAGATTGGTCCGGTATTACGAGAATAGGAGCCGATGTCAATCTTGACTTGAGTTCTACAAAAGATTGTTCACATGCTTTTGACCACATGAATGCTTCATCTTTACGTGTGACCTTGGTCAGGGGTGTTGCAATCTTCGAAAAACCTTCTATGAATCTTCGGAGATCTTCTCGACTTTGATCTTTGTATTTTATTTGAAGTTATGAATTAGTATCCTACTAAACCTAAGAAACTTCGAATATCCTTCTCCATCTTCGGTGTCGGCCATTCGCTGATAGCTTCCACTTTAGTTGGATCTACTGAGATTCCTTCGCCCGAAACAATGTGTCCGAGAAATCCGACTTGATCTAGCCAAAATACGCACTTGCTGTACTTGGCATAAAGTTGATGTTGTCTCAAAGTCTCCAGGACAATCCGTAAGTGTGCTGGATATATGTATGCCCTAGAGGCCATTATATGATAGTGTATGTACCGGTATGTGTGTGTGTGTGTATTTAAGGGACATTCTTGCTCGACATGATAGTATGCTATCTGGTTGCACCTTTTATCTTGACATGTTCATTTGATCATGCTTTCATTCATTTGGTACATGTTGATATAGCCCTTAGGATGATGCAGGACTGCTGAGATTACGATGCAGATCATACTAGTGGGACATGTGTAGTCTATGAACATATCCTTGAAATATTCCTAGTCGTGGGTGTATCGAGGCGGGGCATCGATATCACTAGAGTAGACTAGTGTATTGCTTGTCCCATATGATGGGCGATGGATGATCCCATATCCATTGGTGTGGTGACACCAAAGACCGTATACGGGTGCTCAGTGAGACTGGGTACACTGAATGGACTCACCGACAACTACTATGTGGTATTATATCTATCGTCGGATAGCAGTTCTCAGGTGACACTAGTACAGGTTAGTCTGTAGACCCGAGATCGTCATAGAGTCTTGTGTGTCTCCCATTGTACTTTAATCTCCACCCTACCACGGCTCTACTAAGTCGTGCAAACAGGTGGATTTTGGGTACAGTCCCGAGGCACATGGAAGCAATGAGCGATAGGAGGGGTTTCGTCTCTCCCGGTATTGGGGGTTAATGTTGCACCATGTATGATTGGCTACAACAGGAAGTCCCTGGCCAGGGCTGCTGAGATTTACTCATAAGTGTTATCAGTAGTTTCTCGATCTGTTATGAGCCATATACCGGCATGACTTATTGGGTTATTGGGGTCGACGATGCCATCCCTAGACTCACATATGCAGCATATTTGATGAAGAGACCGGACTGTACGGTAAGTGTTACCAGTTGGCTCGACGGGACTTTTAGCAGGTTTGCTTGTGTTTCTTCTGATCGCTCAATACCTGGGAGCCGTTACGTACAGCTTGTGCCACTGACGGTTTGTGGACATATGATGTGATCACTGCCTACTGCTAGCGTATTGATGAGTCTTAGAGTCCTACAAAGAAGTCTCCTAGCTCAGGCGAAAAGATGTGGGTGCATATGTGATATGCACGGAAGCTCGATTAAATGCGTATATTGGATACCGTATTTTAATCGGGCGTTTACTATTGGATGGGTTATATGAGATATGACCGGGTTATTAAATCAAGTGTTGATTTAATATTAAGTCCATTAGCTCATTTATTAAAACTTATTTCTTTATGATGCATGCATGAGTGTATGTATATGTTGATATGCATGCACACATGCAAGCATACATGTGTCATGGTTGATGATACATTGGTGGTGGCAATACAAGACTCACATGGTAATATATTTAGATATTTTGATTATTTGAGAAAAGCAAAATAGGATTAAAATCATGGTTGACTATTCAACTCTCTTGAGTTGACAAAGTCAATGGTTTCATTGCCCATGGTTTTGCTTAACTCAAGTTATAAAATATCCAGATATTTTGTAACCATAGTTTAGCATGGATGACACTCACTTACTCTCTTGAGTTGAGTTAGAGTTATTCATTATTCTCATATTATTCTCTCTCTTGAGTTTAGCTTGAGCCATCTCCTTCTTCCTCTCTCTTCTCAAAGCTCACTAGGGTTTTAAAAGAAAAAGAAAGCATTAAAAAGAATAGGTTTTGTAGTGAGATTCAAACCCACATCACCATTCCACTTTAGTCTAGCCCACTTGAGTGGAGTTTTTGCTTCATCTTCATCCTTGATCAAGTGAAGCTTGGAGCTTGGTGCAAAGAGACTTCGTGGTGGATCATCGTGGACGCGGAAGGATACAAGCCAACCGACTCAAACCCTACACGATCCAAGGAGTCTAGGAGGAGGTCTACAAAGGTTGTATTTCCACCTCACTTAGTGTTAGACACTTTATAGTATGTGATGCTATAGCTTATTACCCTATTTTTCTAGTTCGATTCATGTTTGGAATTGTTTAGCACCCTCTAAATTTTTGTTATAGCATGTGTGATGCAACACTAAACCTAGGATGGTGCTAGATAATCCCTACAGTGGTATCAGAGCCAAACTAGAACTTTAGAGTAACCTAGACGTCGTTAAAAACTTCGAACGAATGAAAGCCGACATCCAAAGTAGTGCTCTCTGGAAATTTTTCAAAAGTTGGAATTTTTCATATTAAAAATACTCAGAAAATCATGCAGGGTATTGTATGGGGCCCCAAGAAGAACGAAGTCCTAACTCGACTTAACGACCGCGGAACCGCGGCCAAAAGGGTCTTTTGGCGGCGGTTCCGCGGCACCGTTGGTGAGGCATGGACTGTGCCTTCTTGTGCTGGCCCATATGTGCTTGATACAGTCTCTGGTATATTTTGATCTGACTCAAGTGTTATGCCATCTGAGAATTCTTTTGATGATTGATCGATCGATCGGATGTTTTAATTGCGCCTAGTTTATTTATAAATGTGATACAATAATTGGAATCTACACTAATTAGTTTTGTGAAAAGTAATTAGCTGCATGTAAGTCTAATATTAAGGCCTCGGTAGAATCGGGAATCTTGTTGAACTACCCGGCTTTTTTTGAAAAGGTGTTTTCATGGTTGAGACCTAAATATAAGATTTGCATTGTTAGGCATGAGATCCTGAATATGTGATATTCCGGGTTTATGATGTCTAAAGGCAGTGTTGATTCCAAATGTTGTAGTTTTTCATTTTCTTTTCTGCGCCCGTAAGTATAGTATGTGGTGTATCACCGGTTTCGTTGCTATACATCAATGATAATTGGGATACGCATACTTACTTACGTTGATGATATGTGATATTATATGTTGCTGAGATATGATGTGCAGGATCGTCGTGAATGAATAGCCAGGGGTTTTATATGAGATAAGAGTTTTTCTTTTCATTCATGTAAAATTAAATGTATGTAATATTCTTTTATTAGGGCACTTCCGAGTTGAGGATGTTATCACCATTGTTGTATATTATTTACTTTTCCGCATTAGGATAGACCTAAGGAGGGGAGCACAAGTGACCGGGTTCTAGGGTTCAGTGGGAGGCCATCTCGAGGAGTCGAGGCCGGGTCTCCTAAACTCTAGAATTGGTAGGGTCACTTGCCGCTCTTATAGGGGTCTAGGGGTGTGGGCTTGGCTATTCATCGCGACCGTGGAATCCGTATTTTCTATTGTTGGCTAAATACAAAATACGGATCTCCTAGTATATCCTGTATTTTCATATATGTGCTTCTGTTGTTGTTATTCTGTGATGTGATCACTTTATATACTGAGACGAATGATACATTATATATATGATATATAATAAATGTTGCTTATGTTTTGCATCCGCGCTAGTCCCGCCCCGCTATGCCATTAGTTAAGTAACCTAACGGTTCATAACGGGACATTGTGGCAAATGCGGATGGCATAGGCATACGTTTGTAGGGTGTTTTTCGTCATCCCATTGAGATGGAAATACGCGCGCGCTTGTCAGGCTCATTACAGATTCTCCCTGCCTAGGGTAGGCCGGGGTTTAATGATTGTGTGGATCCGAATCTCCGGCAGCCGCGGACTAAGCTGCCGTTAATTACCTCTCGCCTTTGGAGCGAGAGAACCTCCGATTAACGGGTTAAACTGGTCATGCGAACTCAATGTGCAGTGTCGAGTTTTGAAAGGGTTTTGAATATATCGGGGGCGACGCAGAGTTTTTACGGGGGTCCCACTACCCGAATAGCGGACTGGGGGTCAAGATGGCTAGCAGCCCCCTTGCGGGGTGCGGGGCAGTGCCCCGTTAGAAATTTTTTCTAACGGGAGAGGTGTTTTTAGTGTGGAGCATGTGTGTGTGTATGTATATATACATATATATATAAATAAAAAAAAAGGGAAAGGGCATCCAAAGGATGCGTGGGAAAAAACGCCAGTGCTTTGGGTGCTGGCGCTTTGAGCGCTAGCACCCCATGTGTCAGCACGTGGGCGCTCGGGCGCTAGCGCTCTGAGCGCAAGGACGCTAGCGCTTTGAGCGCTAGCGCCCCACGTGTCAACACGTGGGCGCTCGGGCGCTAGCGCTCTGAGCGCAAGAGCGCTAGTGCCCCACGTGTCAACACGTGGGAGCTCGGGCGCTAGCGCTTTTGGCACTAGCGCTCTGAGCGTAAGGGCGCTAGCACTTTGTGCGCTAGCCTTCTCTTCTACTGGAGCTACAGGTGTGAATCTAGTCTCTTTCATCCGTCTTTCCTAGGGAAGCTTCGAGGGGAGGCTTAGTAAGCTAGCTAGCTGGCAGACCTATCCTATCATATTACGATGATAAGCCTATGGCCATAGTTGTCCCACTTTAGGATAAATAAATATTCTGCTATCATGAAAAGCCCCACGTGTCAGCACATGGGCGCTCGGGCGGTAAAAAGGACTTGGTCCCTGCAACGGGAGTTGTACTCCCAGAAAGGAGCACTTATTATTTTGTGTGTGTGTGTGTGAGTGTGTGTGTGTGTGTGAGGAGTTAAACTCCTAGGATGTTTTGAAGCTGATGGAGGGCTTCTCCCCTTGAGCCCTAGTTCTTCCCCAAAGTGGGGTTTCTGGAGATGGGTCTCCTTCTTCCTCCTCGGTTGGCAGGATCTTGAAGATCAAGAGATGTGAGATTTTAAAAATCTCTACTTTTTGAGATCTGATGGAAGATCTGAGTTCCTCTTTGTGGGTTTTGTGGTGGAAAACTACTTCGTTTTGGAAAAGAAAGAGTAAAACTCTTGATTTAGTTCAAAAAAAATGAGAAGGTTTAGAACCTTGGAGAAGGAGCAGAAGACACAAAGAACCATAGTTTCTGGGGGAATGAAAAATTGTATCTTAGATATTTTCATCATGCTGCCTTATATAGGCTTACATATTTACATATAGCCCCTTGGGCTTTTCAAAATGGTATTTTGCCTATCCCATGGCTCATGTGCCATTTCTTTTTGCACATAAGCCATGGGCTTACAAAAATTTGGCTTTATGCCCATTTTGTTTACACTTATGCATAAAAAATTACATAAAAAATATTTATTACATGATTTCATTTTGGCATGGGGGAGGGCCGGCCGCTTCATGTTTGGACTCGACCTGAGCATGGGCCCACTTGGCTTGGGGTTGATTTTGACTTTGACTTGGTCAACCGGGGTGCAATTTTCAACTTCAACAACGTTCTATTTTCGTTTCTTCTCTGTAATGGCTTAAGGACTTAAATGATGGGACTACATTAATAAGATTAATGTAAACAAAAAGAAACCTGAAAAGATGTTGTACAATCAAATTTGAAACATACTCGGCTTTTTATGAAAAAGCAAGATTTCAAAAGACGGAGCTTAAGCCACTCCTTTTTTAAACCATTAGATTCTACAACGATATCAAGTTCGAAGCGTTAAAGGTTTTCTTAAAAACTATACACAGCCCACCGTCATTTTAGAAAGTAGAGTGCTTAGTATTCGTGCTACGTATGTTGATTATAGTCAAGGCGTAGTGTACGGTCGCTAAGTGATGTATTCCTACACAAACATATGATGAGATTAATTAGGACATTCATGTGATTATATTGATTATAGTTAAGGGTCATATGGGTGGGTCTAATTAATCACGAAATGGCGGGTAGAACTTGACTAGTACTTATGATATGTTGATTATAGTCAAGGTCATAAGTGCTAGGGGTAAAAACTATATCGAGAGTTTCAAGTGTTGAAATTTGCAATGAGATTTCATACCTTCTATGTGACAGTAGGATCCCGATCCCACTGTGAGCAATAGTTGCTCCCGGGAGAATTTTGCACTTTAAAATTAGCTAACTTATTAGGTGTCTAGAAAGGTGTCAACGGAGCTACGACTCTGGGAAAATGAGGTTTATTTTAATTAGGTCCGTGCGAAAGCACGGGGAACCTCCCTCAGAAGTACCGGCACTGGCCTAGCTGAACGGTTAGCGAAGTTGTAGAATGTAATTAATCCTGGATAATTTTTTCCTTTTAAGGTTTGAAGGAGAATTTGATAAAAGTAGTGGGAGACATCGATTAGATAAGATAATAAACCAATCTAATTTTTGCAAGAGCTTTCGCTGAGTGTATTCTTTTCTCTCTCCTAATGGCAGATAACCATGACTGGACTTAAGCTACTATTAGAGAAAAATAAGCTTACCAGACCCAATTATAAAGATTAGCTGAGGAACATTAACATTGCTCTCACATATGATAAAGTATCATATGTCCTCACTGCCACAGCCCCGCCAAAACCTGGCCCTGAATCTTCTGTTGCAGATAGGGAGATCCGCAAAACGTGGGATATTGACTGTGCCACCGCCAAATGCCTCACACCTGCATCGATGGACAATGCACATCAAAAGCAGCACGAGGAGATGGATGTTCAATCCATCTTTCTCCATACAAAGGAGTTGTATGGAGAGCAATCTCGTATCCTACGATACGAAGCATCTTGAAAGTTGTTTCAAATGCGGATGGCTCCTGGCACTTCAGTAGGTGACCACGTTCTGAAGATGATAGTTCTTATTGAAGAGCTTGAGGGCCTCGGATGGAAAATGGATAACGAGCAATATACGGATATTATTCTACAGTCTCTTCTCTCTGCCTTTGCTCCTTTCATAGTGAACTTCAACATGCACAACATGAAGAAGTCACTACCCGAACTTCTCAATATGTTGAGAAATGCTGAGAGCACGCTTAAGGCGAAGTCTCTCTCCCTGCTTGTTGGACAATCTTCTTCTTCCGTCCCAAAAGCCAAGGCCAAGGGAAAGAACAAGAAGAAATCCACCAAGCCGAGAGGAGGAATAAAAAAGACAAAGGGGAAAGAAAAATCCAAAGCTGCGGAGTCGGGAAAAGGAGAATGTTTCTACTGCAAGAAGACGGGACACTGGAAGCGGAATTGTACTGAGTACCTTTGTCTCAAGAAAGGGAAGTATGGTGATGCTTCAGCTTCAGGCGTGTTCGTAACTGAAAACTGTTTTTCTATAAACTCTGCTTCCTGGGTATTGGATACCGGTTCGGGTTCTCATATCTGCAATTCTGTGCAGGGGCTGAGAACTAGCAGAGTTTTGAAGACAAGTGATCATACTCTCCGGGTTGGAAATGGTTCTAATGTACATGCAGTTTCAGTGGGAGAGTATCATCTGGGGTTGCCATTGGGTTGTTTATTGGTTTTGAACCCATGTTATTTTGTACCAAGCATGCTTTGTAATGTTATATCTGTTTCTTTATTGGACAATGAAGGATATCATTTTATATTGCAACATAATGTTATGAACATTAAACTTAATCAAGAGTTGATTGGTTGTGGTACACTTAATAACGGGATATACGTCCTTAATCAGCACACAGTTTTCAACATACAACATACAAACAAAAGAAAATTTTCAGATATAAATGAAGTTTTTCTTTGGCATTGTAGACTTGGTCATATTAATGAAATAAGACTAAACAAGCTTCATAAAGATGGATATTTAAATTCTTTTGAGTATAAATCTTATGCGACTTGTCAGTCTCGTATCAAAGGGAAAATGACCAAAACTCCGTTTACTTGACACGGTGAAAGAGCTACTGAGCTCTTGGGCCTCATACATAGTGATGTATATGGGCCAATGTCTACACATGCAAGAGCCGGTTTTTCTTACTTCATAACTTTTACTGATGATTTCTCAAGATTCGGTCATGTGTTTTTGATAAAGTATAAGTCTGAAGCTTTCGAGAAATTCAAAGAGTACAAACTTGAAGTAGAAAAAAAACTGGAATGAGCATCAAGATACTTCGATCAGATCGAGGTGGAGAGTATCTTATAACAGAGTTTTCGAACTTCCTAAAAGAGAATGGGATTCTCTCTCAGCTCACTCCCCCTTACACACCACAGCACAACGGTGTGTCAGAGCGGCGGAATCGAACCCTATTAAATATGGTACGATCCTTTATGAGTGATGCTGAGTTTCCCCTCTCCTTTTGGGGGCGTGTATTGGAGACTGCAGCTTTTCTGTTGAACAGGATTCTGACCAAGACCGTGTCTACCACTCCATATGAGATATGGTATGGGAAGAGACCATCTCTTAAGCGAGTTAAGATTTGGGGTTGTCCGGATTTTGTTAAAAAGCAGAATCCGGGAAAACTCGAGACACGATCATTCAAATGTTTATTTGTGGGATATCCAAAAGATTCATATGGGTATCTTTTCTACCATAAGGAGGAACAATGGGTGTTTGTTTCTCGAAATGCCACAATTTTAGAAAATGAGATTTTTCCAAATGATTCTGATGGCAATGTGGTAGATCTAGAAGAGGTTCTAGAGACACAAGTTACAAATGACGACTTGGTTGAACCTGATATTGCAACAGAACCTAATGAAACTCAGCCGCTCCGTAGATCTGGTAGGACTTCTCGTCCACCGGAGAGATACTACGGTTTTCTCGTTGATGGTGATGGAGAAGACTGCATCATGGATGATGATGACCCTTCTAGTTTTTAGCAAGCTATCACGAGTGGTGACTCTGTGAAGTGGCTGGATTCCATGAGATCCGAAATGGAGTCTATGTACACCAACAAACTATGGGCTTTGGATGCTGTACCCTCTGGGGTAAAACCCGTAGGGTGCAAATGGATCTTTAAGAGAAAGATCGGTGTAGATGGGCAGGTGGAGACCTATAAGACAAGGCTTGTAGCGAAAGGATTTTGACAAAGACCGGGACTGGACTATGACGAAACTTTTTCTCATGTAGCCATGCTTAAATCCATTCAGATCCTACTTGTTATTGCTGCTCACTACGACTATGAAATCTGGCAGATGGACGTTAAAATTGCTTTTCTAAATGGTGATTTAGAAGAGTGCATTTATATGGATCAGCCAGAGGGCTTCATTGATAGTGGGAGCAGCGGGAAAGCATGTAGGTTGCTTAAATCCATTTATGGATTAAAGCAGGCATCATGGAGTTGGAACATCTGTTTTGATGATGTTATCAAAGAGTTTGATTTCGTCAAAAATCCAGATGAACCTTGTGTTTATAAGAAGATTGTAGGAAGTACTGTCACATTCTTCGTATTGTATATGGATGACATTCTTCTGATAGGAAACGACGTTCCTATGCTACAATCGATCAAACTGTTCTTATCACAAAGGTTCTCCATGAAGGGCCTGGGTGATGCCTCGTACATATTGGCCATAAAGATCTATAAGGATAGATCTAAACGGTTATTGGGATTGTCCCAAACCAGGTACATTAACACCATCTTAAAGAGGTTTAGTATGGAAGACTCCAAGCGGGGTTCCTTACCCGCTAGTCAAGGAGTCACTCTCTCTAAGGACTTTTGCCCAAAGACTGATGAAGAGAGAGCTCGCATGAGCATTATACCCTACGCTTCTGCTGTAGGATCTATAATGTATGCGATGTTTTGTACACGCCCTGATGTAGCTTATGCACTGGATGTAGTAAGCAGGTATCAATCCAACCCAGGGGAGAATCACTGGACAGCAGTGAAGAACATTCTTAAGTACTTGAGAAGGACTAAAGAAATGTTCTTGGTGTATGGTAACGGAGATCTCCAAATGGAGGCCTTTACCGATTCTAGCTTCCAGAGTGATAAGGATGACAGCAAATCTATCTCTAGGTTTCTCTTTGCCCTCAATGGAGGGGTGGTGTGTTGGAAGAGTTCCAAACAGGATACCGTTGTAGACTCCACGATGGAAGCTGAGTATATTGCTGCAAATGACGCTGCCAAAGAAGCCGTCTGGATGAGGAAGTTCGTCTCGGAGCTAGGAGTAGTTCCGACCATTATTGATCCAATACCTTTGTATTGTGATAATAATGGGGTTATGGTATTGGCCAAAGAGCCCAGGTCCCATCAGCGATCCAAACACATCCTCAGGCGATATCATCTGATCCGGAAGATAGTTGATCACCGCGAGATCGAGATTCGGAGAGTGGATATAAAAGATAACACCGTAGATCCACTCACCAAAGCTCTCCCTTTTCCGCAGCATGAGCGACTTTTTGAGAGGTTGGGTATGAGATACGCCAATAATTGGCCTTAGTGCAAGTGGGAGATTGTTGGATATATGTATGCCCTAGAGGCCATTATATGATAGTGTATGTACCGGTATGTGTGTGTGTGTGTGTGTGTGTGTGTGTGTGTGTGTTTAAGGGACATTCTTGTTCGACATGATAGTATGCTATCTGGTTGCACCTTTTATCTTGACATGTTCATTTGATCATGCTTTCGTTCATTTGGTACATGTTGATATAGCCCTTAGGATGATGCAGGACTGCTGAGATTATGATGCGGATCATACTAGTGGGACATGTGTAGTCTATGAGCATATCCTTGAAATGTTCCTAGTCGTCGGTGTATCGAGGCGGGGCATCGATATCACCAGAGTAGACTAGCGTATACGTTGCTTGTCCCATATGATGGGCAATGGATGATCCCATATCCATTGATGTGGTGATACCAAAGACCGTATCCTAGTGCTCAGTGAGACTGGATACACTGAACGGACTCGCCGAGAACTCCTATATGGTATTATATCTATCGTCGGATAGCAGTTCTCAGGTGACACTGGTACAGGTTAGTCTGTAGACACGAGATCGTCATAGAGTCTTGTGTGTCTCCCACTGTACTTTGATCTCCACCCTACCACGGCTCTACTGAGTCGTGCAAACAGGTGGATTTTGGGTACAGTCCCGAGGAACATGGAGGCAATAAGCGATAGGAGGGGTTTCGTCTCTCCCGTTATTGGGGGTTGATGTTGCACCATGTACGATTGGCTATAACAGGAAGTTCCTGGCCAGGGCTGCTGTGATTTACTCATAAGTGTTATCAGTAGTTTCTCGATCTGTTATGAGCCATATATCGGCATGACTTATTGGGTTATTGGGGTCGACGATGACATCCCTAGACTCACATATGCAGCATATTTGACGAAGAGACCGGACTGTACGGTAAGTGTTACCAGTTGGCTCGACGGGACTTTTAGCAGGTTTGCTTATGTTTCTTCTGATCACTCAATACCTGGGAGCCATTACGTACAGCTTGTGCCACTGACGGTTTGTGGACTTGTGATGTGATCATTGCCTACTGCTAGCGTATTGACGAGTCTTAGAGTCCCACAAAGGAGTCTCCTAGCTCAGGAGAAAAGATGTGGGGTGCATATGTGATATGCGCAGGAGCTCGATTAAATGCGTATATTGGATACCGTATTTTAATCGGGTGTTTACTATTGGACGGGTTGTATGAGATATGACTGGGTTATTAAATCAAGTGTTGATTTAATACTAAGTCTATTAGCTCATTTATTAAAACCTATTTATTTATGATGCATGCATGAGTGTATGTATATGTTGATATGCATGCATACATGTGTCATGGTTGATGATACATTGGTGGTGGCAATGCAAGACTCGCATGGTAACATATTTAGATATTTTGATTATTTGAGGAAAGCAAAATGGAATTAAAATCATGGTTGACTATTCAACTCTCTTGAGTTGACAAAGTCAATGGTTTCATTGCCCATGGTTTTAGCCCATGGTTTTGCTTAAACTCAAGTTACAAAATATCCAGATATTTTGTAACCATAGTTTAGCATGGATGACACTCACTTACTCTTTTGAGTTGAGTTAGAGTTATTCATTATTCTCATATTATTCTCTCTCTTGAGTTTACCTTGAGCCATCTCCTTCTTCCTCTCTCTCCTCAAATCTCACTAGGGTTTTAAAAGAAAGAGAAAGAATTAAAAAGAAAAGGTTTTGTAGTGAGATCCAAACCCACATCACCATTCCACTTTAGTCTAGCCCACTTGAGTGGAGTGTTTGCTTCATCTTCATCCTTGATCAAGTTAAGCTTGGAGCTTGGTGCAAAGAGACTTCGTGGTGGATCATCGTGGACGCGGAAGGATACAAGCCAACCGACTTAAACCCTACACGATCCAAGGAGTCTAGGAGGAGGTCTACAAAGGTTGTATTTCCACCTCACTTAGTGTTAGACACTTTATAGTATGTGATGCTATAGCTTGTTACCCTATTTTTCTAGTTCGATTCATGTTTGGAATTGTTTAGCACCCTCTAAATTTTTGTTATAGCATGTGTGATACAACACTAATCCTAGGATGGTGCTAGATAATCCTTACAAAGTGTTCAGCGTGCTCTTTACGATTCTTTGAATACGCCAGGATGTCGTCGATGAAAATAACAACAAACCTGTCTAGGTACTCACGGAAGACCTGGTTCATCAGATTCATAAATATAGCAGGTGCATTGGTCACTCCAAATGGAATCATGAGAAATTCATAATGACCATAGCGAGTCCTGAATGCCGTCTTTGAATTATCAGACTCTTTGACCTTCACCTGATGATAATCCGAACGAAAATCTAGCTTTGAGAAAATACAAGACCCACTTAGCTGATCGAATAGATCGTCGATGCACGGTAGTGGATACTTGTTCTTTATCGTCATTTCGTTCAAAACTCGGTAATCTATACACATTCTGTATGAACCATCTTTCTTCTTCACGAGCAAAACTGGAGATCCCCAACTTGAAGTACTGGGACGAATCCATCCTTTCTTCAGAAGTTCGTCCAGCTGAGTACGGATCTCCTTCAATCCTTCAGGACTTAACCGGTATGGAGCTTTGATCACCGGTTGTGCACCAGGTACTATGTCAATACTGAATTCAAGAGCTCGATCGGGAGGCAAACCTGATATGTCTTCAGGGAATACATCCTTAAACTCTCGAACTACTTCTGTCCTGTCTTCTTCCGCTTGTATTGTTGCAATCACTGCTTTCATTGGTTTAGCCTTGTAGGTGCTAGGTTCCAAGGTACGGCCTCCACTCTTGAAATAAAAGTTCGGATGATCTGGTATCTCGAACACTACCCTCCTTTGACGACAGTCGATGGTAGCGAAGAAAGTTCCCAGTCAGTCCATTCCCAAGACCACGTCGAAATTCGGTATGTCCAGCACCTTGATGTCCGCATAAAATTCTCTTCTGCAGATGACCACTGGACACGGATCGTATCCCATAGTTGCCTTTAAAACGCCGTTCCCTGAACTGACATTCCAACTAGATAAGAGCGGTTTAACTGGAACCACATGAGTTTGGACGAACCGTTGTGACATAAAGCAATGCGATGCTCCAGTATCAAAGAGTGCTAAAGTAAGTAAGGAGGCTACTAAGATTGTACCTAAGTTGTGTGGGATATGTTTAGGCATAAGAAAAGAATATATTGATGTATAAGGATCGAAAAGATTTGAATATGGGGAGTTACCAGTGATGACTTGGCCAGTGGCTTCAGCTTCTTCCACAATCATCGTGAGAGCCTGACGCCTAGGTACATTCCTCCTTATCGGAGGCACATTCCTCTGTCTATTTCTCTGTCCTTGAGGCATGTTCTACTGTGCCTGATGGAACTGACGAGGAGGCTGTGCAGGAGGTCCATGAGGAGGTAGAGCAGGTAGGGCTAAGTGAGGAGTAAGAGCCTAAATAGCTGGCTGCTGCGGAACTGTGAAAGCTGGTCTAGAGGCTAGATTTGGATTAAGTCTATGAGGACATGCTACGATGTCGTGAGTGGATTCACTACAAACTAAGCATAGGCCGTTTGCACGCCTATAATCCTTCACCAGGTGTCCATTCCTCTTGCAGTAGAAGCAAAAATCTGGACTGGGCCGGTTAAGTGGTACTCTCGATCTCCTGGGTACAAAAGTAGGCCTGGAAGAGGCTCCTCCTGCCATCTGGGTAGCAGGGTGCTTCACACCGGCAGTCTGAGGTCTGCCCTTCTTCTTCACCACTGTCTCATAGCGGCGGGCAGCATTTAGTGCAAGATCATGGGTTGGGAAATCCCCTGTAGCTAGTGCAGCTTGGATTTCTGGGTCCAACTCTTGCTGAAATCTTCAAGCTCGGATCTCGGCGGTCGGGATCAGGTGTGCCACGAACCTGTTATGGTCTTGTATTAGTAGTGTATTATGTGATATCAAGAAATTTGAATATTGAGACATATCTTATCTGCTAAGCATGGTAAACTCAGCATCATATTCATCTACAGATTTGCTCCACATTGAGCCTTGTTGTAAGTGGATGAACTGCTGTTCCATGTCGAAACGGGCAGTCTCGGGGAAATATTTCATGTCGAACATATCTTGAAAATTCCTCCATTCGATCGATTGGGCGAGTCGGCTTTCTTCAGCCTTCCACCATACTCTGGCGTTGTCAGTGAGTTGCAGCTTAGCAACTCTCACCCAAGAAATCACTGGCACTTGGGCTGCTGCCAGGTCATCTTCAATGGACTGAGCCCATTTCTCTGCCTCTAGTGGGCTCTCTTTCCAAGAAAAGTGCTTAGGGTGCAATGCCTGGAATTGTTTGACTCCGGGCGCCTCAGTCTTTGGGCGGTGTAAGAGGATAGCAGTCTACTGCTGCTGACCCTCCAAGAGGCACTTTATCGCCTCAAGCAGTACCGTCTACTCGTTGATAGGAGCTATAATGGTAGTTGGTTGTGATAGAGGAGGTGGTGGGGTGTTGCCATTCACGTTGGTGCTCGTGTTGTTCAGGGAATTCATAACCTTGAGAGAAAAGGAAGGGTTAGGATATATTCAAGAGATTAAAAATGTAAGGAATGTTTAGTTGTCGATTCTTATAATTCTTATGATATATTGTTTAAGATTCCATGCAGAACTAACCTGCATGGGCCGCCAACAAAACCTATCATGCCCCGCTTCCCGGTGTACGAAGAAGGGGACGTGGCAGGCCGCGGCGTATTTACTCAGAAGTAAACACGTTAAGCATAAATGAGCAATATAAATAAATAAAAGCACAAGAATGACAAGAGATGTAATATAAAACTGCAACTTTATTAATATACATTCTTTATATTACAACTGCTTTTGAAAAGGAAAATACGATGATGAAAACAATGCCTAAACAGTGGCATATGAAATGGAAATAAGTACAAGTAAACTAGAAGCCTATCTGGGCCTCAATCTGCTCCAAGTACTTCTGGCTGGGCTAGATCTTCTGAGAGTCAGGTCCTCCTGACGAACATTCCAAAGAAAGAATAAACAGGAATATCATCAGCGAACTAGCGCTCGGTAAGTCCCAAAATAAAGAATGAAATAGACAAGTGAAAAGAATAAAACTGGTAATTGGTACAAGTATATATGTCTGTTATACTAACGTAGTTGTTTGTAGCTTGGTACAGAATGTATCAGTGTTTACGAGAGGAGTACAACTATCCCGTAGACTATGGGAAACGGAAAGTGTAGGGTTGCTATGCACGCGCACAAGGTACTACGAGGTATCAACCATGCCCGATTTAAAAATTAGCCGTGCCGAACAACCCGAAGCCGGATCTTTAAACTAGAGATTAGGCGAAAACTAACATGCTAAACATTTTAACACTAAGTGAGAGGGATTACAACCTTTGTAGATCCGGTCCTTCACTTCATATGCTCCGTGTTGTGGTCCCTTCGCTGCGATCATCGGGTTTCGGACTCTCGAGAGGTTCCATGAAGAGAAAGATGCAACCGTTGCTTCCGATCTTCGATACAAAGATGATCTACCTTGAAGTTTCGTTAACACAAGCTAACACTCATGAAATGATGTGAACACCCTCATCTAAATGGCAAGGGAAGATGAGGATGATGAAGTAGGATTTTTGCTCTCTTTATTTATCTTTTTCTCACATTTATTCATAACTTGGAAAAAAGCTAGTAAGCTTTTTCCATGAAGAAAGAAGAAGGAAGAAGATGAACAATAAAATAGAATTATGATAGAATTCCTTTTGTGATGAATAATGCAAAGGAGATAATGATGAATAATGCAACCATGGTTGACTAAACCTTTGTAGAGAATTAACCAAGGCTAGGGTTTGGGTTAGGTTAAGAATGAGTCACTTGAAAATATCTTTCACAAAACAAAACCAAAACCATCTAGAATCATCTAGAAAGCTTAACCCTAATCTAAACCCTAATCATGTTTAAACTTCACTAAACATGTTGCATTAGTTATCATATCATGTTACAATATTATATATCACATATATAATATTTATTGTAACCAAATAAAATAATACATTTAACATATATCGCATATATATCAATGTATTACCCGAGTGAGAAAAAGAATCTTTTAGTGAGCTAATATTAGTTAATGTAATTTAATATATCATATATATTATTATACCTTAAATTATCGAATCAACACTTGATCCGACAATCCGGCTATATCGCATATAACCGACTAATATTTATCCGTACCGATTCATCGAATCAACACTTGATCCGATGACCCGGCTGATATCGTATATCGCGAGAATAGAATACGGTATCTCATATCGTATTATCCTCGGTCCCGCACATATCACATATGTGCCCCTACTCTGTTTTGCCTGAGCCAAGAAACCTCTGTGTAGGACTCTAAAGAATCGTCAATACGCCGGCAGTAGGTGATGATCATATCAAACACCCACAAGCTGCAAGCGGTCAGCTAAACGTAACAGCTACCCAGGTATTGAGCGCTCAGAAGATCAACAAGCAAGCCTGTACATTCTCCTGTGAATCCAAACAGTAACACTCCCGTACAGTCCGGTCTCGTCGTCTGATATGTTGCATATCTCGCCTAGGGGTGGTAAACGTCAGACCCCAGTAGCTCGATAAGTCGTGTCGATATGAGGTCTATAACAGTTCGAGAAACTACTGATAACACTTACCAGTAAATCTCAACAACCCTGGCCAGGGATTTCCGGTTATAGCCAATCGAACACAGCACAACATCAACTCCCTATACCGGGAGAGACGAATCCCCTCCTATCGCTCATTGCCTCCATGTGATTCGGGACTGTACCCAAAAGCCACCTTTTTGCACGCCCTCTTGGACATGGTATGATGGAAATCAAAGCACAGTGGGAATCACACAAGACTCTATGACGATCTCGGGTCAACAGACTACTCTGTACCAGTGTCACCGGAGAACTGCCATCTGACGTGAGGTATAATACCATCTGGGAGTTCTCGGCGAGTCCTTCCAGTGTACCCAGTCTCCACTGAGCACCCATACACCATCCTTGATGTCAAACACCGATGGATATGGGATCATCCATCGCCCATCATATGGGTCAAGATGCGTATACGCTAGTCTACTCTGGTGTATCGATGCCATGTCTCGATACACCCTCGACTAGGAACAGTTATAGGATGTACTCGTCGACTACCATGGCCCCACTAGTATGATCTCATCATATTCCCAGTAGTCGAGTACACATCCTAAGGGCTTTATCAACATGTAACATAGAGACAATCAGAGTACATGTTAAGATAAAGTACAACCAGATAGCATACTATCATGTCGAGCAAGAAAGTCCTCCCTATATATGTCCAAGCATCCATTACAATATACATCGTATGTACAGTAATGGCCTCTAGGGCATACATATAACTAACAATCTCCCACTTGCACTAGGGCCATCTGTTGTGGTATCACATACCAAACAATTAGCTGCGGTTGAAATATCTCATACTCAACCATCCCATAAAAGTCTCTACTGGGAAAAAGGCCTTTGTGAGTGGATCCGCGCTGTCGTCCTCTATGTCTACTCTCCTAATCTCGATCTCCCTGGAGATCAACCATCTCCATGATCAGGTGATACTGCCTAAGAATTATATCTGGATTTCTTATGGGACGGTAGTTCCTTGGCTAAAGCCACAACTCCATTGTCACACAATGGTAGGAACGAAATTCATCTTATGAACTTATATATATCCAGACTGCCTCTTTGGTAGCATCTTTGGTAACGATGTATCTTGCCTTTAATCGTCTAGTATGTCACGGTATCTAGCTTGGAACTCTTCCAACATACCGTCCCTCCACTGAGGGTAAAGACAAAGCCTGCGACTGACATTCAGTCGTCCTTATCACCCTGTAAACTTTCCAGTGATTCTCCCTATGATCGATTGATACCATCTCACTACAACTAGTGAGTATCCTAACATCCAATTAGATCTATCTCATAGATCCAAAAACCCAGGATTTAGGAGGTATCGTTTTGATCCTATATGGAGAATCCTTGTGATAAGCGGAGATTGACCGAGCGTAGCATATGAAACTCCTTCCCTATCAAGAATATGTCATCCACGTACTCTACAAGGATCATCACCATACTCTCTACTACCTTTTTGTATATACAAGGTTCATCTACCATTTTGATGAAGTCAAACTCTTTGACTACCACATCAAAATAGATGTTCCAACTCCGCGATGCCTGTTTTATCATATAAAATATCTTGCACACGTTTCCGCTGCTCCCACTGTCTACGAAGCCCTCTGGCTGTGTACTTATAGACGCTCTTTTCTAAAACATCATTTAGAAAAGCAGTCATGACACCCAACCACCAGATATCGTAGTCATGGTATGTAGCCGTGGCAAGTAGGATCTGGATGGACTTAAGCATAGCTTTGAAAGTCTCAACTTTTCCATGTACACCAAGTAATCTTCTCAAGATATACTCGCTCCTGATGGGGATTTAACCCTTCAGATAAAGCAACCAAAGTCCATACTTTGTTGGTGTATAAGGATTCCATCTCAGATCACTAAGCATCCAGCCATTCTTTCAGAGTCTTACTCCTGATGGCCTGCTCGAAACTAGTTGGGTCATCATCTCATGATGCAATCCTCGCTCCCACTGTCATAGAGAAACCGAAGTATCTCTCAGGTGGGTGAGGAACCCTACTAGATCGGCGGAGAGGCTGAGGTTCGTTGGAAACTATTGAATCCTTTGGTTCTAACAAATCATCAGCTGCCATTTGTATAGCTGGAACCTTTCCAGTTCTACATAACAGACCTTGCCTCGAGATTGTCCGGATTTTGCTTTTAGACATAGGCCGGACAACCCCAAATCTTAATCAACTTAAGATATGGGCTCTTCCCTTTCCATATCACATATGAAGTGGTAGGCAACTGATTTGATTCGAACCCTATTCAATAGGTATGCAGCTTCACAAGTGCATAACTCCCTAAAGGAAATAGGAAACTCAGTAGTACTCATCATAGAGCACACCAAATCATATAGGGTGCTATTGCTCCGCCCCGATACACCGACGTGCTGTGGTGTATACGGAGGAGTAATGCTGAGAGAGAATCTAATTCTCCTTTAGAATAGTCCAGGAATTCCGTGCTCAAGTATTCTCCTCCTTGATCACATCAAAGGACATAATACTTTTACCCGTATTTTGGTTCTCTACTTCTAACTTATATTCTGTGAATATCTCAAAAGTTTCGGACTTGTGTTCCAACAGGAACATATGTCTGAATCTTGAGAGATCATCAGAGAATGTAATGAAGTACAAAGAACCGGTTTTGGTATGTGTAGACAGGGGACTTTCATACATCAGCATGTATCAATCCCAAGAGTTCACTAACTCTTTCTCTGTTTCCAATAAACAGAGCTGTGGTCATTTTATCTTTGTGACATGACCGGAAAGTTTCACAAGATGTAAATTCAAACAAATTTAAATATGCATCTTAATGTAACTTCAGCTAGTCGGGTCGCATTGATATGACCTAGTCTAAATGCCTCAAGAAGGATTCGTTCATTTCTGAACTCTTCCTCTTTTGTGTGTTCCGTATACTAAGAACTGTAGTTTGATTTAGAACGTCAATGCTTTTAGATAACGTGCCTGAGCCGATCAACTCTTGATATAGGAAATGTTCAAAACATTATCCAACAATACAAAATTATATCCTTCTTTACTAATAAAGAGACTGATATGATTTTGTATATCAGGTTCGGTATCTAATAACATTCGTTCAGAATCAATGTATTCAGGTAATACAGAATGATAGTGACCAACAGACTTGGCTGCAACACTTGCACCGTTTTCTGTCTCATGAAACTTATCACCCGTTCTCAGTTCTCTACCTTTCTGTAGCCCATGTAACAGATTACATATGCGGGATCCTGATCCGGTATCATATACCCAGGACGTAAAGGATACTGAGAAACAGTTCTCTGTAATGAACACACCCGAAGATGATGCATCAACATGCACTTTCTTCGTTTGGGCGGTACGGGAAATCTGGTATTCCCCAATTTCCTGCTTTGTCTTATAACAATTATGAGTTGGAGCGGGACCAACGTTCCCCAGCTCAGTATATCAAGCGGGTTCGGTCAATACATCCGTATTATTATCTTGATTAAGGCGTGATATGGTCGCTACCTGGAGAGAGAGAAGAAAACACTCAGCGTATGCTCTTGCAAGATTAGATTGGTTATCTAATATATCTAATCAGGATGTCTCCCACTGTTTTAATCAAATCTTTCTTCAAACCTTAAAAGGAAAGACTAGCCGGGATTAATTACAGGCTATAAGTTCGCCAATCTTTCAGCCAGACCAGTGTCGGTACTTTGAGGGAGGTCCCCCGTGCTTTCGCACGAACCTAATTAAAGTAAACCTCGTTTTCCCAGGGGCGTAACCCCGTTAACACCTTTCTAGACACCTACTTGATCGGCTAATTGTAATGTGTAAAACTCTCCCAGGAGTAACTCTTACTCGCAGTAGGTATCGGGATCCAACTATCTCATAGAAGGTATGCAATCTCATTGCAAATTTCAACACTTGAAATTCCCGATAATATTTTGCCCCAAGCGATCTATGACCTTGACAAGGTCAACAAACCATAGACCGCAAGTCAAGTTCAACCCGTCATTTCCTGATTGAATTAAACCCACCCGCACGACCCTTGACAAGGTCAACAAAGTCGCACGACTACCCTAATCCAATCGCATCATATGCTTATACAGATAAGCAGTAATCAGCTACCGCACACTACGCCTTGACAAGGTCAACAAACGCAGCACGAATACTAACTATTACTTATCTGAAATGACGGAGGGCTACGACGGGTTTTTCAGAAAACTCTTTGCGTGATGAACTTGATATCGTTGTAGAATCGAGTGATTTTAAATGGAGTGTTTTTGAGGCTTTTCTAGTTTTGCTAAAGGGGTCACTCCCGGTGAAGGGATCGTCGGCCCTTTCCTCGTCGAATGAGGTGCGGGATATATCATATATATCACTGTGCAAAGAAGAAACTATAGAAGCAATCAAAATACAAACCGAGAGTTGTAGCATCTGCCAGTTATTTCTAAAGGAGTCACTCCCGGTGAAGGGATCTCGGTCCTTTCCTTATCGAATAAGGTGCAGGATGTTCTACAAGGAACACCGCGATGCAAAGCAAGAACTGTAGCTACCAGTTTTTAAACAAGTTTCTACAACATCTTAGGTTTCTTTTATTTCATTAATCTCATTAATGAAGTCCCATTTTATTATGCTTCACAAGCATCTCTTTTGAAACGAAATCTGCAATATAACATATATCTCATATATATATAATATAAACATTCGTCTCAGGCAGTAATATGATCTCATCACAGAACATTGCAGCAGAAGAACATATATGAAATATTGGATATACTAGGACGTCCGTGTTTTCAATACGAGCCTGTATAAAACACGGATTCCACGGTCGCGATGAATAGCCAAACCCACATCCCTAGACCCCTACGAGAGCGGCAAGTAACACTGCCAATTCTAGGGTTAGGAGACCCGGTCTCGACTCCTCGAGATAGTCTCCCTCTGGACCCTAGAACCCGGTTACTTGTGCTCCCCTCCTTGGGTCTACCTAATGCGGAAAAGTAAATAATATACAACGGTGACATCTTCCGCAACCTGGAAGTGCCCCAATAAAAGAATATTACATACAAATGAATTTTACATGAATGAAAAAGAAAAACTCTCATCTCACATAAAACCCCCGGTTATTCAAACGCGACGATCCAATACAACATATCACAGCAACACATAATATCTCATATCATCAACGTAAGCAAGTATGCGTATCCCGATTGTCGTTGATGTATAGCAACGAAGCCGGCGATACACCACATACTACGCTTACGGTCACAGAAAAGAAAGTGTAAAACTACAACAGTTGGAATCCGCAACCTCCTTAGATATCGCATGCCTAACTAAATGAATTCCTTAGACATCACATGCCTAACAATTATATACCCCGCATTTTAGTCTCTTTATCGAAAACTCTTTTCAATATCAAGCCGGGAATTCAACAAGATTCCCGACGTCCTGATCGAATGCCCGTCGCAAACTTTAGTAGACGGCCGCACCCCTATATGCCGTCGACGAAGTGCACTAAGGCGGAACACCGCTGCCGCGAGCACCCGAACGGATGCTTTCGGCGACGGGGTTCTCCTACAGTCACTTGGTCGGGGCTATGGGGCGTGGCTGTCTATTAAGTTTATCCGGCGAGTATCCGCGTACGCTACATGATTGCGACGGACTTTTGATCACATCAAAATTCCATGGCAACCGATCCTCTGAGACTGAACTGCTAGATTTATAATATTCAAATTAGTTATCTCATAACTACCTGTGGATTCCAAATATTGTATCACATTCCAGATAAATAGACAAAATTAAACTTTCCGATCGAATAATCAAACACCCAAGATTTTCCCAATATATCTCAACACTTGAAATTAGTTTTAAAACATCTATCACATGCCACAGTACCAATGGTCCAGCCGTAGAAGGGTCAAGCCAACGCCTCACATGTGGCACGCCGTACTGCCCCAAACCCTAAGGTTCAAAAGGCAGTTCAAGACGGTCACATAATCGAGTTAAGGTTTGTTGTCTTCTACAGGGTCCACCGCGTTACTTGCACGACTTAGAACGTTCTTAAACACGAGAAAAAAATCCAACTTTTGAAAAATTTTCCGACAAGGGAAAAAATGAGTTATTGATATCCGTTCGAACATTTTAACAGTTTCTAAAATTATCCGGACAAACTAAACAAAGTTAAAATATCCGATTGAATCTACCAGTCCCCAATACAACCCAGAAAACTGAACACATGAGTAAATTAGAAATTCCCAGAAGACTGAAAAAGAACCCAGAATTATTACTCTGAAGTTGCGGGCCCTAACGACACTGTTCCGCCGCGGATCCGCGGCCATGTGCTTGGTTTGGCCGCGGTTCCGTGGTCACGTGATCGAATCAAGGGTCCGTACTTCACAGTAATTTCTATATTTCCCTGCTTATATTTCTTAGTATTTTTAATTCACAAAAATCATATGTTTGAAAAATTTCCAGAGAATGGGTTTTATCGGGGTTTTCGGGTTCGATCGGACTTTAAACTTCGTCTAGACTTCGCCTAAAGCTCTAGCTTGGCTTTGATACCACTGTAGGGTTGCTATGCACGCGCACAAGGTTCTACGAGGTATCAACCATGCCCAATTTAAAAATTAGCCGTGCCGAACAACCCGAAGCCGGATCTTTAAACTAGAGATTAGGCGAAAACTAACATGCTAAACATTTTAACACTAAGTGAGAGGGATTACAACCTTTGTAGATCCGGTCCTTCACTTCATATGCTCCGTGTTGTGGTCCCTTCGCTGCGATCATCGGGTTCCGGACTCTCGAGAGGTTCCACGAAGAGAAAGATGCAACCTTTGCTTCCGATCTTCGATACAAAGATGATCTACCTTGAAGTTTCGTTAACACAAGCTAAAACTCATGAAATGATATGAACACCCTCATCTAAATGGCAAGAGAAGATGAGGATGATGAAGTAGGATTTTTGCTCTCTTTATTTATCTTTTTCTCACATTTATTCATCACTTGGAAAAAAGCTAGTAAGCTTTTTCCATGAAGAAAGAAAAAGGAAGAAGATGAACAATAAAATAGAATTATGATAGAATTCCTTTTGTGATGAATAATGCAAAGGAGATAATGATGAATAATGCAACCATGGTTGACTAAACCTTTGTAGAGAATTAACCAAGGCTAGGGTTTGGGTTAGGTTAAGAATGAGTCACTTGAAAATATCTTTCACAAAACAAAACCAAAACCTTCTAGAATCATCTAGAAAGCTTAACCCTAATCCAAACCCTAATCATGTTTAAACTCCACTAAACATGTTGCATTAGTTATCATACCATGTTACAATATTATATATCACATATATAATATTTATTGTAACCAAATAAAATAATACATTTAACATATATCGCATATATATCAATGTATTACCCGAGTGAGAAAAAGAATCTTTTAGTGAGCTAATATTAGTTAATGTAATTTAATATATCATATATATTATTATACCTTAAATTATCGAATCAACACTTGATCCGACAATCCGGCTATATCGCATATAACCGACTAATATTTATCCGTACCGATTCACCGAATCAACACTTGATCCGATGACCCGGCTGATATCGTATATCGCGAGAATAGAATACGGCATCTCATATCGTATTATCCTCGGTCCCGCACATATCACATATGTGCCCCTACTCTGTTTTGCCTGAGCCAAGAAACCTCTGTATAGGACTCTAAAGAATCCTCAATACGCCGGCAGTAGGTGATGATCATATCAAACACCCACAAGCTGCAAGCGGTCAGCTAAACATAACAGCTACCCAGGTATTGAGCGCTCAGAAGATCAACAAGCAAGCCTGTACATTCTCCTGTGAATCCAAACAGTAACACTCCCGTACAGTCCGGTCTCGTCGTCTGATATGTTGCATATCTCGCCTAGGGGTGGTAAACGTCAGACCCCAGTAGCTCGATAAGTCGTGTCGATATGAGGTCTATAACAGTTCGAGAAACTACTGATAACACTTACCAGTAAATCTCAACAACCCTGGCCAGGGATTTCCGGTTATAGCCAATCGAACACAGCACAACATCAACTCCCTATACCGGAAGAGACGAATCCCCTCCTATCGCTCATTGCCTCCATGTGATTCGGGACTGTACCCAAAAGCCACCTTTTTGCACGCCCTCTTGGACGTGGTATGATGGAAATCAAAGCACAGTGGGAATCACACAAGACTCTATGACGATCTCGGGTCAACAGACTACTCTGTACCAGTGTCACCGGAGAACTGCCATCTGACGTGAGGTATAATACCATCTGGGAGTTCTCGGCGAGTCCGTCCAGTGTACCCAGTCTCCACTGAGCACCCGTACACCATCCTTGATGTCAAACACCGATGGATATGGGATCATCCATCGCCCATCATATGGGTCAAGATGCGTATACGCTAGTCTACTCTGGTGTATCGATGCCCTGTCTCGATACACCCTCGACCAGGAACAGTTATAGGATGTACTCGTCGACTACCATGGCCCCACTAGTATGATCTCATCATAGTCCCAGTAGTCGAGTACACATCCTAAGGGCTTTATCAACATGTAACATAGAGACAATCAGAGTACATGTTAAGATAAAGTACAACCAGATAGCATACTATCATGTCGAGCAAGAAAGTCCTCCCTATATATGTCCAAGCATCCATTACAATATACATGGTATGTACAGTAATGGCCTCTAGGGCATACATATAACTAACAGAAAGAACAAGGCCCCGTCAATACCCACGGGGCAACGGCATGGATGTACCGTGGGTGTCTTTTAGTGTCCTTCATCGTGCCACTTATAATACATTCTGTACCAATCTACCCTGTTAAAACCCCATAATATATATATAGTATGAATTGTAGTTATCAGACTTACCGAGACCATGGATATAAGTTGTTCATATAAACGGTTTCAGGAAGTATCAAGTAAGCATGTAATCAAGTCAAGATATAGTCATGGTCTAGTCAAGTAAAGTCATGTTGATATTGATCTTGTTCTGATACAGGTTCAAGTTCAAGTAGTCATGTTTGGTATATTGGATTCATGTTGAATTGGATTCATGTTTGGATTGGACTCATCCTTGAGTCAGACACTTTAAAACTGATTTGGATCCTGATTAGGTTTAGGAGTTACCGGTAACTGCTGCATATTGACGGCAGGATTTGTGTCTTTTTCCAAGACAATTACCATTGATAACTTCGTTAAGTTTTTTTTCTACCTTAAATAGGAAAGCACTCACTTTCTCTGGCTCCCTGAGGCTCAAGAAAATCGATCCCGCTTAAACCCATATTTACTAAAGTCCTTAAATGTAATTTATATAACTCGAGGGGGTTTTATGAAAAATATTTTATATACTTTCAAAATAAATCTCGAATAATTATTTATCGTATTTTGGATTTTCATGAATGTAACTTTTAAGATTTGAGGTATTTTAGTGAATATTAACTTAGCTTGAACAGTTCATGGTATTTAGGTGTAAGACTTGTCTTGTATTGATACTTGATGGTATTTTAGTGAAACTTGTCATTCTTTTATCTTTTTAGAAAATATGGAATTTTATTATATCTTGAAAATATGTGGTTTGATAATATTTATATAATTATAAAAATTAATTTTATTATTAACTAAAAAATCTCGTTTTTCTTAAAAATCGTATTAAAAATTCTTTCGAGACCGGATGCTCCGTGAGGAGGTCTGCATCTCGCTTTACTAGCCCGAGGATGTGTGATAATCCGCACCATTCAAAAGCGGATTCCCCAAAATGGGTTGTAGAGGCATACGCAAAGAGTTTAATAATACTATTTAAAAGAAACCGGATTTTTATAGTTCAAGGTATTTAAGTGAAATATTGTATTTGCCACGAAATATGTTTCAAAGAGAAATCGTGCTATGTCAATATGTGTGTATGTGATGGGTAGGTCATTACCCGTGAAGTTTCTAAAGGTATGGTATTCACAACATATTAAAAAGTGATATGTAAAGTTCATGGTATTTTAACGAAAAAGTTAAATTAAAGTTATTTTTCATGAAATTATAGGTTACCAATTATTCTAAACATTTATACTAATGTTACAAGTATCGTGTAAAATTTGTATGAACAATAGGTAAGAAAAATGGTGAGTTTTTAGGGTTTTAGAAGATCATCATCGGTATTAACTCCACTTACCGATGTTTGTTTTAAAGAGAGATTTCAAAGAGGAAAAAGAGAGATTGGGAGAGACTTACTAGCAAGAAGGAGGGAGGGGAGGTAGAAAAAGAGGGTGGTAGCCTTCGTGGCGTCGTGAGGTCACCGGAACTTGGGTAGATCCTCGCCGGAAGTCGTTCTTGGGCTAACTCCACTTCAACTCCACTTGCATTTAGAAAATATTGATATTTTTGACTAGAATTTTCAGAATGAGAAGGGGATAGGGTATGGGGTTGTATTTATAATGTGGAACTAGGATTTTGGAATTGAAAAAATGAATTAAAATGCATTAAAAATTGGATTAATGGATGAAATTAAAGTCTCTGTTAATTTGCAGAGAAAACAAACTGTACAGTGGTAATGGTGGTAGGCCAAAGATCTTGTGTGCAAGACACGGGCACCATTGCCTACGGTTGGACCGTCGGCACCGGCCCCATGCCCGATCTCGTGGGCCACATGGTGGGGTTGGGGGTTGGATTTAAGCCACATGTCCATGTCGCTGTTAACTATAATTTGCACATGTTTGATTTTCCAGACTTTTCATTTTTACGTGTATTGTACGTGTAAACTTTTGGGCTTCCAAAAATTTTAAAAGAAAAATCAGTAAAAAATGATGTGCAGCTGATGTGATTCGAACACAGGGGCTATGTCACAGCGGTGCAAGACTTTACCAATGAGCTACAAGCTATTTCTTACTGTTCTTAAATAAAAATAACTTTTAAATTGCAGTCAGGCTTACAAACTCTATTTTGTACATTAACTAAAAAAATTCGTACAGTAAAATTAGAGTCGTTATACGGACAGAGAATTTTCTCTAACACGACATATAAATTGTAGGTTATGGTGACTATATTGAGAAATCTAAGAACGAGATGGTTTCTGATAAAGAAGAAAATCCGTAGAGGCAAGTTTGTCGTTGAAAAGAATAAATTATCGATTAACAAAATTAGATTTGAAGATACCCAAATATGAGTTGTATTCTGTGTATGTGTATTTCAATTTATGATTTCGCTTAGGTGTAGGGTTGTTAGTGTGTATGTGTTTGTTGTGTATTCGTGTTGTATGTGTGTATTTCGGTTGTCGGGGTTAAGGTTTATATCCCATTAAGAATGTATAGAGCAGACACTCATCCGCTTGTGCTTTCATCCGATTCGAATAAATTTCGGCAGCACCTCCCCGCTGTTCTCCGCGTACACTGTAATAGAATAGTTAATTATTTCAATGCTGTAAAACAACGTTGTAATGAACATCTAATCTATCTTTGTACACGGAGAACCAGCAAAAAAGTACCGACGAAATAACTCGAAACGAATGAAAACACAAGTGAATGCAAGTATTTGCTTTATACATTTCTAATTTGTCCACACTGGACAAATCTATCGGTTATCATACGATTAAATTTTCTCGTCACATAGACTATACGACGGTTGTTAGCACCGAACTATACCGTCCGATATTTAATAACCTTCGTATAGTTTTATGCCACGACGAATATCGAACGTATGTTAACCTATAGACGAGGAGTAAGTCACGCTTTGATTTTCACATATGAGTATCGATGAGAATATGAAAGTTTCATATTATCATCGATTATCATATATTGGTTTTAACTTAAATATTTAATTTGAATAGATTTTACATTTACGTTTCGTTTTTAAGAGTTTGAAGTTTTAGTTTAGGGTAAAATTTTCTTACATTTACGATAAAATTTTACGTTTACGTTATCATCGAGTATCCTACTGAAGAAACTAGTGCACCCTAAACCCTAACCCTAATTAACCCAAATTAACCCTAATAATCACCCTAAATCAAATTATCCCTAATTAACCCAAAATTAAGCTAATTAAACCAAATTAACCCTAATCAACACCCTAACTCAAATTAACCTTATTTTATCTAATTAACCCAAATTAACCCTAACCCTAATCATCGTCCAAAGCCTAACCCAAATTAACCCTAACCCAAACCAAAATTAACCCTAATTAATCTAATTAACCTTAATCCTAATCATCACCAATCCTATTTTACCTAATTAACCCAGATTAACCCTAATCCTAATAATTACCTAAACCCTAACCCAAACCAAAATTATCCCTAATTAATCTAACTAACCCTAACAATCACCAACCCTATTTTACCTAATTAACCCAAATTAACCTTAACCCTAACTTTAACCTTAACCCTAACCTAAATTAACCCCTAATTAACCCGCCCTATAACCCTAACCCTAAAATCAACAACAATAACACAAAAAATAACAAAATTATAAATTAAATTCCTAATTAATTTACAAAAATAAAAAACATAGCTAATTAGGAAAATTCAATTTCAAATTATATATATAAATTCACCTCTTCCAAAGACCGGCCGGTGGCAAAGAGCTCGAGGAGGTGAGAGCAAGAGCTCAACGAGGTGGAGGAGGCCGGGACGATGGAGCTCGAAGAGGTGGAGGCAGCGATGAGAACCTCGATGTCGATTAACGACGATGAGGAACTCCACGACGAGCTCGATCGACGGCGATGAAGGAGGAACTCACCGACGAGCTTGATCGGTGACAAGGAAGTCGACGACGAGGAGATCGACGAGGCGCGGGAGAGATAAGATTGGTGGAAAATTTTGGGGGACGTTGGGAAATTACATATATTTTTTTATTTTTAAATAACCCTTTATTGCCCCTACTCCGTAAGGCTTTGTTTGCGGCACCGTAGGGACAAATAAAGAGATTATATTTTAATATTTATTAATTTATTTATACCCCTACGGTGGACACCGTAGGGACAAACAATGCCCCTACAGAGTAAACCGTAGGGGCAATAAAACGTTACATCTACGAATTTCTCTATCCATAGGGGCAACCCCTTATTGTAGTAGTGTAAATAGCTGCAAAAGGAACAGTTTGCTTAAGGAAGCTGACAATTAATACAAATCTTTGTTTAAAGATTGTCCTTTCAAATTGCAGCAACTTCGATTATCGTCTTTCGCTCAATTTCTGGATCGCGTCGAATGTCTCAATTAGGTTTAACACTGTATGAAAGGTCATGACTTGTTCCTCGATCAACCAACATTTCATGATAAGAAGTTTGGAGTAGCCCATTAATGGGGCTTGGAGTAGCCAATGGAAGAGACCTGTGATCGAACTTAGGGTCTCCCATTTATGAGCGGCTGTCTAATTTATTCCACCTATTATCTAATTTTTGGTGGGCAATACGAGTTTGTTGGGGGAAACCCGGTCAATCACACCGTCCACAATCCATATACAACCTCTCTTTGTTCGAAAGGTTAAATGAACAAAATATCCAAAGTTGGTAACAAGGACGTCTCGTTGTTTTACACTGTTTCAGGTCTGCAGGTCGCGGCTGTGCCTCTGACATTTTATACATTAAGCCATTTTTTTTACAGTATAATATATGTGAAATTAAGCATAATTAGAATATTATAGGAATATATCATCTAGCATTGTTTCTTAATTAGAGAAGGTGCTTATAGTGCTAATGTTCCTCATTAAAAATCTCATATATACAAACGTAAGCCAGTACACATCTCATCACAAAAGCAACCCTAATCATTTGAATAGGCCCCCACATTCACCATCTTATCTTTTCTTAAAATTATTTGCAAAAAAAAAAAATTAATTAATTTTTCGCACTGTGCCTACACGCCTTGCACGACACGTGCGCCCCACCCGAGCACGTGACCCGCACGTCACCGCCACAGAGACCCTTATCCCCCGCCTCGCGCCCCCCAAGCGGTCCCCACGCTCGGGCAGTTGCGGAGCCGCCACGTGTCGTTTACGATGTGTGAACGCCGCCGTGGGGGCCACAGAGAGACCCGGGCCCGACACGAGTCTTCCACCACGTCATCGCCGCGGGGATGAGGTGGACAGCGTGACGGCGGTGGTCTTGGGGAGCGTGGGGCCCACGCGAGACCCGGGACGGTGGGTCAAAGTCTTCGCCGTCAACGGGTGATTTTTTGTTGATAAGACCTCGTGGCAAATGTTGTGTACGTATACTGTGGTATATTTTCTTAAAGGAGCCGTATTTTACATTTAAAATGCTATTTTTTAAAACTATTTTTGTGCGCAGAGATGTCAAGTGGAAAGGCCTACGCATCAGTACTGCATTGTGTTGATTAGTGCTAGATTAATTGCTCTACACATGCATCTATTATTCACTAAGTCAAAATATTATTTTTGGATAGCAATTAAATTGCAGTATTAATAACCAGCTTCTTTGAATTGGGGAGCCTAGAAAATTCTCATTGTCAAACACCTCTTGTCTGTAAATTATTTATATTATTTTAATCAATACCGATGATAGTTTCAGTATGCGGACAAAATGTTGTAATGATACGATCGAACTTTAGGATAAAAACTTCGCATATACAAGACATGCAATTGGTTCCAAAAAACACCAAAACGTCCAAAGAAGGAAGACAATCATGTTTATTTAGAAAAAGGATGGAACTACCAAAAGGTTAATTTTTTTTATTAGAAGAGAATTCAATAGGCCATATTTTACACCTTTTTTAATTCAAGTTAATATTCAAACTTTATGAAGGTGATTGATCAACATAGAATTGTTCATATCAAGAATAATTTATTTAAAATCTTTAACCTCTCAGGTTCAACATCTCATCACTCACCAAGCGAACTATAATTTTTCTTCTCTAATCTTATAGCTTGAAAGAATATATAGTACATGGTCTAAAAGAGGAATAAAGCCAATAGAGAAGCTCAAAATGCTCTTAAAGATTTCCATTTTCATATGTACAACCCCTCAAGATATTGCCTTCAACGCTTAGAAAGCATTAATTTCCAACAAGAAATAACTCTAAGGAAATGTAAATGTCACCATGCCATTCTAAGTATTAACATATGATGTAGTGCATATATATTAATTTGTCCATATGCAACCAATGATTAAGGAGATTCAAAGATATGGGCATTCTTTTGGCCAACATTGGTAGCAATCTATGGGAGCCACATGATGTTCTTATGGATATCTAGAGCCTAACATGAGGATGGAGAGATATCATAGGGGAGTTGATAATTGAGAGATGGCGATGTTTATTAAATTTGAGTGAGATATTGATCGCTTTGTAGAAGTAACTTGATGCACGCATGCTCTTTAAAGGCATGGGGGTGCTTTGTTGAGTGGGCATCCTACTTTGTCATTGAGGGTTCATTTGATATTGCGATTTAGAAGTTTGAGGGCCAGACTTAGGTCGGATCTGGATTCAGATATTTATATTCGTAACAATTATGGTAGATGTTGGGTTTGAAAATAGATTTGTTCAGATTCATGCTTGCAAATGTCATCGGCTGGTAAATTGTATATCCATGTTATAATGAAAATTTTGATTTTAGACACATGACCAATCCACAAATTTGAACTTTTTTTTGTACGGATTGTATCAAGATTAGGGGACTTGTACAAGTTAGGGTAGGGCTCTTGTGGTATTTCTTGTTCCCTAATTGTTATCATTGATGCTTGCTCTCTAGGAGAAAGAAAACACTATGCTTGCAAAAGGGAAAGGAAATGCTTTGAGCTTAGCTCTTTCCAACATTTAAAAGCAATTGCCTACATAGCTTTTTGTACCAGCTTAATATCTCATAAAAATTTGATCTATATATTCCTACTAGCTGCGTACAAGTTTTCTCATCACATCTTCTATGTTCTATTGGTTTGGTCAGCTTGGAGATTTGGGTACAGGAACTTCTACATATATACATATGTGATCCGGTCTTTTTCTTAATGTTACAGATTCGGAGAGACATTAGCTCCCAATCAAGTCTAAGAAAAAATGAGTGTGAAATGAGCATAACAACTCTTTTATTCACTGTATTTGTGGTAACCACTGAAAACGGTTGATTTTGAGGAAAAAGAAAGTATAAGTCAACAAAATCTTGTTGTTCATAACGAAACGCTCGTCCGACCTATTCTTCTTAAGAACAACAAAAAATACGTTACAACATCTGTCTTCTGATCCTCCATCCTTCCAACCCTACACTCAAGTCCTTCATTCCTATACTGTCTGTAGCTGTATTTTTTTAATCTCTATATACATCCTTAACGGCTGTAATATTGCATCAAAACATCCAAATTTGTAACAAATCCTTGAACTTTAGGTTATCACTTCCAATATCATATTATTCAGCCCAAGAAAAGGCCCCTGAAAGCTTATGGTAAGCCCAATAAGGGCCCAATCGTTTTAAGCCCAAGATATCATAATAAAACTCATCCTGAGGGCATTTTCGTAATTAAGTACCGCAGAGACGGATTCGATCCTCTCCAATGACACTATCCAATAGAGAGTCCATTGGATGATATCCAACCGTCCATACGGCCATAAATGATTGGCCTATATATAAATGATCTTGTTGTTAATTGGTAGGTATAAATGTTTAAGTTTGCTGAGGTATAAAGAAATCAAATAAATAGGTTTTGTGCAAAACATTTCATATCAATATTATCCTTTATCAATGCATAGTTTTTTATCCTACCTTTTTTCACCCTTTTCCTTGGCAAAAAATTGAATATTAGGATTAATCATAGGGAAAATGGTTTCCCTCACCAATTTGGAGAAATGGTTTATTTTTAAATCCATAAACTTCCAAAATTATGAAAAACCCCAAAAATATACTTGAGAATATTTTCAACCTAAACCTTAATTTGTATACGTATTTACCTATGCATTCCCTATAATCCCCTTATAATAATTATTAAGATATTAGAACATAAGATTTTTGGATTTCCAAGATATTAGTAAATGAGACGTTTTATTATGTATCTATAGTTTTCTATGGCTTTTTTTTATTATTCTCTCATCATAATTGCTTGTCCTAATTTCTTTTCTAAACCCATCCTTTTCTAAACCCATATCATATATTCTTATTTGCCCCTTATTGCATGCCCTAATTTTCTAATACTTCATAGTTCTCACTTTTTATTGAAATGAGGGAGGGGATTGATGGATTGGGAGCGAAGATAGAGAAATCGGAAGAATTAGATCGAAGATTAGAGATTTGAAATGAGAGATGCAAAAATTGAAAACGGAGATTGAGGAATTGGAGGAATTAAATTGGAGATGAGAGATTTGAAAAGGAAATGTAAATTTTGGAGGAGGAGGCTGGGGAGAAAAATAAGGAATTGGGAGAGGAACACCGAGTAAGAAGGAGCAAACCATGGTGGATATTAAATTTTTCAGAGAATGATCATAAGTATATGATTAAAAAGAGCGAGAGTAAACCTGGAATTTTTGCCAAAATATTCTAAGTATAATACATGTAATTTTTTTGGGGCTTGAAATCTCCGTATTTTCTAAGTATTGGGTTATTTTTTTCATAATTTTGAAAATACATGGGTTTCTAGGTATAAACACGACATTCTTCAAATTGGTTTTGGAAACAATTTTCCCTTAGTTATATTTAAGCAAAACTTCAAACTCATGGTTTTTTTTTATGTTATGGAAGTAATATTCAACATGTTTTCATTCATTTTGAGAAAAATCATAATCCATTTTAGGAAATAATATTTACAATCAACTAGAATTATAACTGTGATGAATTATACTAAATTTAAACACCAACTTTTGCTGGATTAAGCAAACACAAAGTCATGTATCAAAGAAAATCTAAAAATCAAAAATCCTAAAAAGACATTCAATTATCCATGTATTTTATGTGAATTTTCCATTTGTATTTAAATTTTCTGCAATAATGTTTTGCAAAAAATGAAGAATATTTCTTCTGAAATGTTTTGCATGCAATCTTAATTAATTTATTTCTTCATATTTTAACCAGTTAAAACTCATATTATCTTATTAAACAAGGAGACTATATATAAACATGTTAATCATTTATACCTGTTCATTCTAAACGGATGGTTGGTTACCATCCAATGGACTCTCCATTGGATAGTGTCAACTCCATTAGATAGTGTCAATAGAGAGGATCCGAATCCTCCACGGATCGAGGACGATGAGTGGCAGGGATGTAAATTTGGGGAAATCGAAGGGGATTCATAATTGGACGAGGATCCATGGCGATTGTTGAGCAAATCCGCTGCAGGTGAGAAAATAGCTCATCTTTCTACTCTCATTTGTATAATTTTGGTTGATATTTTACTGTAAATGTTGATAAAAATTGTTTCTTTGCAATTCTTTAAGATTTTTGCTTTCGAATTATTAGTGATTGTTCTCATGAATCAATGTTAGGTTTAAATGCATCGGACACCCTCATGTTTACCTTGTATCGAGCTTATCACCCCTTAACTAGTTCATTAGCAGATACACCCCTTCTTCATCACCTTACACCAAGATATGACAACTTTTCATTTTGATCCAGAATTGCAAATTGCACATAATTTGTTATCCGAGCACGCGATTTTACCATATATATGTCGTCTGTTTTGCATTAATAGATTTTCATCTCGCGGCTCGTCGTGTCACATAGAAATATAGATGCATACTGTATTGCTGAGCTGATTACCCATGCGCTTCGCAAGGTACAATTACATGCATCTTTACTAAGATACAAGTAAATCGCGAACATGCACATGTGAAATCCAATCGAGGACTTTGGATGCGTAAGCAAATGATGCCTAAATTTATCCTTTGTTTAGAAAAAGCCATGTCGGTTTTGGCATTGTTGGGAACATTCAGGATAGTATTGTGGTAACGATGGACAATATTTTACTTTCCGGAAAAATTGATGTATATTACTTGGGTTATAAACATTCGTGATACGCGATAACTAGTAGAATGACGCATTTGCATGTATAAGATGCCGGTTAACTCTAAATATTAGTGTATGGTACCGTTTTTGTAAGTTTAAGAGGTATAAAAATATAAATTTGATTACAGAGTAATAAATTCCGCTAATTATGTACCGTGTCAGTGCCCGTTGAAAGATTACTTTTGCTTCCAAGAGGCACTTTATGATGAGTCGAAAAACACCCGAGCCCGCTCTTATGGCCAATTGAAACTTTCAGCTACCCTCCAAGTCGTCTCTTTTGTTTCGCTGCAGTAGTATCTTTCATTGATCGCCATTACTCTGTGTGAATTTTTCTTACTAATTACGGATCGCTGATATACACTCTGGTCTTCGCTTGGTGCAGCGTCCTGGTCTGGTTCGCTGTTCACCAGCGCTTTCAAGAACAAGAGGAGAGAAGCCATCGGGACGAAGAGAATAGCAGGTGCATGATCCATCTTATTCCCCTTAATTTATTTATGTCGTCATACCATCTCATTAGAGTACATTACATAGAACTACTCCCCCATAGTTCCCTCACGAAACATAACCAAAATTTGGGGAAGCTTAATTAAGCAAAAAGAAAAGATTACAACCTCTCCTTATATCATATATTAGATTCTTTTTCTTGGTCCTCCTCGTTGCTTTTAAAATGATCGAGGCGATTATGCCCGAGCCTAAGGGAGTACATGGCCTTCTTGTACTCGCCCCAAGTGAATGATTTGTACCTTCGAGGGTTGTCTTGTGTAATCGTCTCTTTGAGGGGCGCGATCGATGCATGGGGTGGCGGTGCGCCGAAGTATAGCATCGACATCCGTGCATTGTAGGAGCTGACCATAGCTCTGTGTCGCACGTTGACTAGCCTACCATTTGTCATGGCCTTCAATGTAATAAACACAGAGAAAACATAGGTTTAGTATCAAGAATTTTCAACAAATCCCCTTCTTATACTAGTTATGTTTAGAAAACAAAGCATTAAATGTTGTGGAAAGCAAGATGGGTAGCGAAGTGGGAGGACAAGGCTTAGGCTTCAGGAGCTTTAATGGCAGAAAAGGCCATGTCGGATATGACGGATAATATATAATATGATTTTAAAAAGGTAACAAAGGAAAAGGTTCTTGTGGATACCCTGTTTGACATGGTAGAAGGTGCCGATTTTCACTATCCATATCATGATTCATAGACGTGCTGAAATTGAAAAAGAAGAAATTCCTATTTTTTAGACATTCCTTTCTCTCTTGTTAAATCTCAATCTAACGAGTATCACGTATGAATGGTGGATAACCAACTTCTATCTTATAGTCTCAAATGAAGATTTTATAAGAATCTTATATATATATATATATATATATATATATATATATATATATATATATATAAAAGTAAGGTCTCACGAGATAGTTTATAGATTTCAAATGAGTGCGATCTTATATACAACAACAACAACAACTGAGTCTTTTATTCCAAGTATATGGGGTATGCTATATGAACCAATATAAGAATCATGCCAGATCCAGCATATGAATCCTCCGCCTCCACTCACTCCTATCGAACAATATACTTTCATTGAGGCCTTTTGGCAACCATACCTTTTCGTATCACCTCCATCCATATTTTCTTCGGTCTCTCTTTCGCCTCTTTGACATTGCCTATATCGATAGTATCCATTCGTCGAACCGATACTTTCATAGTTCCGCGTCGTACATGACCAAACCATCTTAGCCGGTTTTCCCGTATCTTCCCCTTCACAGGTGCAACGCCAACTTTTGCACGAATATTCTCATTTCGCACCTTATCTTTTCTAGTGCTACCACACATCCAACGAAACATCCGCATCTCCGCTACGTGCATCTTCTATGTATGATGTTTCTTAGGAGCATAGTATTCTGTACCATATAATAAGGTAGGCCGAATAGCTCTACGATAAAACTTCCCTTTCAAGCTTAATGGAAAGTTATAATCGCACAAAATCCCTGCTGCACTTCTCCATTTCAACCAACCAGGTTGGATCCTTTGATTAATATCTTTATCAATCTTCCCATCCTTTTGAATGATGGAACCTAGATATCTAAATTGATCGCTAGGTGATATCTCTTGTCCTTCAAGTGTTATATCAATGTGATCTCGACTTCTCTGTTTGCTAAATTTGCAATGAATATATGCTGTCTTGGACCTGCTCAATTTGAACCCCCGAGATTCCAATATTTGCCTTCATAACTCCAATCTGGTATTAAGCTCTGCTTTCGTCTCATTTACTAGAACAATATCATTAGCGAATAGCATACACCAAGGTAGCTCATCTTGGATAGTTCTAGTAAACACATCTATCACGATAGTAAACAGGAATGGACTTAATGCAGATTCTTGATATAAGCCAATTGTAATTAGAAAATCACTCGTTAGGCCGCCGCAAGTTCTGACATTTTCCACTACTCCATCGTACATATTCTTGGTTATATAAATGTACTTGACGGGGACCTTCTTCTTCATCATTGTCCCCCATAATATCTCTTTAGGTATCTTATCGTACGCTTTCTCTAAATCAATAAATATCATATGCAAATCTCTTCTTCTCTCTCGAAAACGCTCGACAAGTTGACGAAGCAAATGAATAACCTCTGTCGTCGATCGTCCAGGCATGAACCCAAACTGGTTCTATGTTATCTTAATATCCTTTCTTAGCCTGTGTTCAATCACTCTCTCCCAAAATTTCATGGTGTGACACATAAGTTTTATTTCACGGTAGTTTGAGTAATTTTGAATGCCATCCTTGTTCTTATAGATAGATACAAGAGTACTTTTTCTCCACTCATTTTGTATCTTTTTGGTCTGCCAAATCTTATTAAACAGATCTGTCAGCTATTATTTCTTCTAAATATCTCCAAATCTCGATAGGAATTTTATCTGGACCAATCACTTTTCTTGATCTCATTCTCTTCAAAACCTCTTTAACCTCTGGTATTCTTATTTTACGCATGAAATCACGGTTTATATTTTGAGATTGAATGACAAGTTTATATAAATACTTAATAAAACTCTCATTGAACAATTTGTCAAAATAATTTCTTCATCTTTCCTTAATATTCTTATCTTAAACTAAAATCTTCTGATTTTCATCTTTGACACACTTTACTGCACATAAGTCTCTGGTTTTCTTTTCCCGCATCCGAGCAATCCAGTATATATCATTTTCAGCCTCCTCAGTGTCCAACTTCTCGTACACCTCCTTATAGACCTTAGTTTTAGCTTCCCGAATAGCTTTTTTAACTTTCCTTTTAACCATTTTATACTTCTCAAATCTTTCTGCATCTCTTCTTTTCTTCAAATTTTTATAAAAATCTCTCTTGATTTTAATAGTAGTTTTTGAAAGTCTACCGTAGCACCACCATGAGATTCTAATGACATCAAATATACCAAATTCAAATTTTTATAGGTGCTAAATTAGACTTAACAAGATCGTTAGCTAGATTATTAGGCTTTTAGTTTGATATCAAAGTAAACTATAAGAAGTGAAGATGGCTATACCCTCGTAGATCGAGTCCTTCACTTCACATGCTCCGTGTAGTAGTCCCGCGACTCCACTAGGCTCCACTTGAGGGTTTGGACGAGATTCCACCGATGACCTTCGTGCCGAAGATGATCCACGTGAAATCCCTCCAACTCAAGCCACCTCTACAATAAACTCTTTTAGTGTAGAAAACACGCTACACTAGATCGCTAGTAAGGTGTAGGATGGTGAAGTAGGGGTTTAGAAGCTCACTAGTATGTGTTCAAGCTTCATGATTCACATCACATGTGAGGGTTGAAGCTTGAACCATGGTGGCATGAAGAAGAGGAAGAAGATGAGAGCAATAATGAGAGCAACTAAAGAATGAGCTCTAGTGTTGAATGAATGAGAGTGTGAATGACCACCTTGACCCTCACTCATTCAAGCATGGAATTATTGCAATATAAAATTGCAACAATGCTTGAATAGTAAGTCAAGATGAATAAACAAATGGAAATGCCATACTTTAACCATGCTTCCAATTTCCACCTCATTTCTATTTTCACAAAATAGAATTCATGCCATGCTACATATATATATGCCATACTTTCAACCATACTTCTAATTTCCACCTCATTTCTATTTTCACAAAATAGAATTCATGCCATGCTACACACACACACACATATATACATATAAGAAAATATTTAGTGTGCTAATGATATTAGTTAAGATATAATTATATCAAATATAATATATATCACATTATTAAATCAACACTTGATTTAATAATCCGGTTATATCACATATGACCGACTAATATCATTTATCTATATATCACATTATCAAATCAACACTTGATTTGATAATCTGGTTATATCACATATAACCTAACTGATAACAGATAACTGCCATATTACAATACGGTATCACATACACGTATTTAATCATGCCCACACACATATCACATATGTGTCCTACTTCGTTTCGCTTGAACCAGGGAACTTCTGTGTGGGGCTCTAAAGACTCGTCAATACGCCAGCAGTAGGTGATGATCACATCAGTCACCTACAAGCTGTCAGCGGTACTAGCTGGACGTAACGGCTACCTGGGTATTCAGCGATATGAAGATCAACAAGCAAGCTTGTCCATACTCTCCATGAAGCCTATCAGTAACACTTCTGTACAGTCCGGTCTCTGCGTCTGATATGTCGCATATCATGTCTAGGTGTGGTAAACATCAGACCCCAGCAACATGATATGTCATGCCGATGTCTGGCCTATAACGGTTCGAGAAACTACTGATAACTCTTATCAGTAAATCTCAGCAGCAGCCCTGGCCAGGGACTTCCAGTTATAGCCAATCGAGCATAGCGCAACATCAATCCCTAATACCGAGAGAGACGAAACCCCTCCTATCGCTCATTGCCTCTATGTGACTCAGAATTGTACCCAAAATCCACCTGTTTGCACAACTCCTCTTGAGCGTGGTAGGGAGGAAATCAAAGCAAAGTGGGAGCCACACAAGACTCTATGACGATCTCGGGTCTACAGACTAATCTGTACCAGTGTCATCAGAGGACCGCTATCTAAGGATAGGTATAATACCAATTAGGAGTCATCGGCGAGTCCGTTCGGTGTACCCATTCTCTAATGAGCACTTGTGTACAATCTTTGATGTCACACACGAATGGCTGTGGGATTAGCCATCGCCCTCTGAGGGACAAGAAACATACACACTAGTCTACTATGGAATATCGATGCCCTAGTCTCGATATCCCCTCGATTAGGAACAGTTAAAGGATGTACTTTTGGACCACCCTGGCCCCACTAGTATGATCTCATCATAATCTTGGTAGTCAAGTACATATCCTAAGGGCTTTATCAACATGTAAGAGACAGACAGTATAAAGATACCAGTCTACATGTTAAGATAAATGTAACCAAATAGTATACTATCATGTCGAGCAAGAAATTCCTCTCTATATATGTCCAAACATCCACTATATCAACAATAATGGTCTTTAGGGCATACATATTCCTAACAATTTCCCACTTGCACTAAGGCTGGTTGTTGTAGTATCTCATACCCAACGTCCCAAAAGTCTCTCGAATAGCATCTGGGGAGGGCCTCGGTGAGTGGATCCGCCGTGTTATCTTTTGTGTCAACTCTCCTAACCTCGATCTCCAGGAGATCAATCATCTCCGTGATCAGGTGATACCGTCTAAGAATATGTCTGGATCACTGATGGGACCGGGGTTCCTAGGCCAAAGCACTCCATTGTCATCACAATACACAGGTACTGGATGACTAATGGTAGGAACCAAGTTCATCTTATGAACTTATTCATCCAGACAGCCTCGTTGGCAGTATCGTTCGTAGCGATGTAATCAGCCTTTATCAATGAGTCTGCTACGGTATATAGCTTGGAACCCTTCCAACATACCATCCCTCCACTGAGGGTGAAGACAAAACTCGAGACCGACTTTCAGTCGTCCTTATCACTCTGGAAGCTCGAATCGGTAAAGGACTCCTCCTGGAGTTCACCGTTACCATACACCAAGAACATCTCTTTAGTCCTTATCAAGTACTTAAGAATGTTCTTCACTTCTTCCCAGTGGTTTTCCCCAAGATCTTTTTGATACTTACTTACTACACCTAGCGGGTAAGCTACATCTGGTCTGGTACACAACATCGCATGCATGATTGACCCGACTGCCGAAGCATAGGGTATCCCTTGTATGCGAGCCCTCTCTAAATCAGTCTTGGGAAACATCTCTTTGGAGAGAGTGATTTCTGAACAATCGGGTGTAGGGTTCCGCAGCACCGCCACTGGGTTTCGGAAGGTATCGACCATGCCGTTTTCAAAAAATTGGCGTGCTAAAGAACCATAATCAAGAATCTTAACTAGAGAATTAGACGAATCATGCATGTAAACATCTTTATATCTATGTGAACAAGGAATACAACATTTGTAGACCAGTCCTTCACTTCAATAGCTCTGTGTAGTAGTCCCTTCGCTCCAAGCAGTGAACTCCTGGACTCTAGAAAGGCTCCACAAGATGAAAGGAACAAGCTTGCTTGAAGTCTTCGAAGCCGAAAATGATCTATGTCGATGAGACACTAACTCAAGCAACCTCTTCACTAATTGTGAAGCAAACAACCTAAACTAAATGGCTAATCTAGTGTAGGTTGATGAAGTAGGAATTTTGCTCACTTTAGAATAAATTTTCTCACCAATTTTCTTCACCTTCCAAAAGCTAGAGCGCTTGAGGAAGGAGATGAAGAAAAGAAACCATGGAAAAATCAAGTGTAGAATGGAAACCATGGGTGAGTTAATATCATATACTAACCCTTGTAGAGACTAAACCATAGCTAATCATAATGGTTAGGTTAATAAATATCTTACGTAAAACAAAATTAGTGGACTTAGTCAATGGTTCCACAAGCTTCCACAAGCTTCAACCATGTGAATAATTTCCAACTAATTATGATTTACTTCAAATAATAAAACCCTTCATTATGTTAAGCATGGTGTAAGTCTCATACACCCATGTTGCATGTAGCAACAAGCATGACACAATAATATATATCATATATATATTAAGTGTACATACTAGTGAGCAAAAGAAATGCTTAAGTGAGCTAATATTAGTTAATGTAAATTAATATATCAAATATATAATTATATATTAAATTATTAAATCAACACTTGATTTCATAATCCGGCTATATCACATATAACAGACTAATATCATATGTATCAACTTTATCAAATCAACACTTGATTCGATAATCCAGCTATATCACATATAACCGATCGATATCACATATCGCGAGAATAGAATGCGGTATCACATATGCGCATTAATTTCGGTCCCGCACATATCACATATGTGCTTGTACTTCGTTTCGCTTGAGCCAGGAAACCTCTATATAGGACTCTAAAGACTCGTCAATACGCCAGCAGTACGTGATGATCATATCAGTCACCCACAAGCCGTCAGCGGTACTAGCTGGACGTAACGGCTATCCGGGTATTGAGCGATCAGAAGATCAACAAGCAAGCATGCTCATACTCCTGCGAATCCAATAAGTAACACTACCGTACAGTTCGGTCTCTTCGTCAGATATGTCGCATATCACATCCTGGGGGTGGTAAACGTCAGACCCGAATAGCCTGATAAGTCATGCTGATGCGAGGCTCATAACGGTTCGAGAAACTACTGATAACACTTACCAGTAAACCTCAGCAACCCTGACCAGGGATTTCCTGTTATGACCAATCGAGCATAGCGCAACATCAACCCCCAATACCGGGAGAGACGAAATCCCCTCCTATCGCTCATTGCATCCATATGACTCGGGAATGTACCCAAAAACCACCATTTTGCACATTCTCTTAAACGTGGTAAGGTGGAAATCAAAGCACGGTGGGAATCGCATAAGACTCTATGACGATCTCGGGTCTACAGTCTAACCTGTACCAGTGTCACCAGAGAACTGCTATCTGACGTGAGATATAATACCATCTAGGTGTTCTCGGCGAGTCCGTCCAGTGTACCCAGTCTCCACTGAGCACCAGTATAGCATCTCTGATGTCAAACACCAATGGATATATGATCATCCATCGCCCATCACATGGGTCGAGAAGCGTATACGCTAGTCTACTCTGGAATATAGATGCCCCGTGTCGATACTCCCACGACTAGGAACATTTGAAGGATGTACTTACCGACTACCTCTGCCCCACTAGTATGATCTACATCATAATCCTGGTAGTCAAGTACTCATCCTAAGGGCTTTATCAACATGTAATAGAGAGACACTAAGTGTACATGATAAGATAAAGAGCAACCAAATAGCATACTATTATGTCGAGCAAGAAAGTCCTCCTTATATATGTCCAAGCATCCACTATAATATACATCATATGTATAATAATGCCTCTAGGGCATACATATTACTAACAATCTCCCACTTGCACTAAGGTCATTTGTTGTAGTATTACATACTCAATGCCCCATAAAAGTCTCTCTAGGGAAAGGCCTCTGTGAGTGGATTCGCGGTGTTATCCTTCGCGTCAACTCTCCTTACCTCGACCCCTTGGAGATTAACCATCTCCCTGATCAGGTGATACTGTCCTCAGAATATGTCTGGATCGCTGATGGGACCAGCGGTTCCTAGGCCAAAACCACAACTCCATTGTTGTCACAATAACAGTTATTGAACGCTCAATGGTAGGAACCTTGTTCATCTCATGAACAAGAAATGTCCAGACAGCCACTTTGGCAGTATCGTTGGTAGCGATGTGTTCAACCTTTGTCGTCTAGTTTTCTACGGTATTTAGCTTGGAACTCTTCCAACATATTGTCCCTCCACTGAAGGTAAAGACAAAGCCCGTAACTGACTTCAGTCGACCTTATCACTCTGGAAGCTTGAATTGGTAAAGGACTCCTACTGGAGTTCACCGTTACCAAATACGAAGAACTTTTCTTTAGTGCTTTTCAAGTACTTAAGAATGTCCTTCACAGCTGTAACATTTTAGAAATATAAAATATTATATTTTTGGAAACTTAATATTAAAATAATATATTTCGCGAAAACTATTCGATTTGCGAATAGGGATTTTTCGTAAATGGTATAAGTATATACCAATATTTGGAAATTTATCGGAGATTAAAATAATTTATTTATTTTATTGATATTTATCGGATTTTGGTAAAAATCCGTGTTTTTACATTTTTCCGTGACTTGTGCACCATGTCATGTGCATGTTGTGCATGTGTTTGTATTTGTGAAGTGTGAGATTCAAATGAGAAAAAGAAAAAGAAAAGAAAAGAGAAGCAAAGGAATAAAGGGTTTGAGTGTGAAAGGAATAAGAGAAAGAAACAAATGAGATATTTGTGAGAGAGAGTGAGTGTAGGGGAGATTTATGAGAGAGAGTGAGCTTAAGAGAGAGAGAGGGGCTAGGACTTGGCTGCCCCATTCCTTCATTCTCCATTTCTTCTTCACTATTTCTTCATCTCCACTCATTCACCTCACTACCTCATACACCATCTCCAATTCCTTTACAAAACCCTATCCAACCTTCACAATAAACATGCACAAACCAATTCTAAACCCTTAGAACCATCCAAGTTTGGATTTTGAAGACTTTGGGCAACTCAAATAGTTTCTTTAGTTGCTAATAAAGTAATCCATTCACTTTAGTTTAGTATTTGCGTTAAATATCGTATTTTGGTTAGAAATTTAGTTAATTAGGAAATTTGATCTTGGAAAATTATAAGTTGCTGTCAAGTGGCCAATAGAGGTGTAGTGAGTGTTTACAAGACCCTAGAGATTGATTTCATGGCCTGGAATTGAGTTTAGAATCCGATATACGAAGTTAGAATTGTTCTGTGTCGGTTTTGTGAAACCTTATGGCCTACAGGGTATCTGGAGCTATCTGGGATTTTTCTAAGAAAATCAAAAAAGTCCTTTAACCTAGATAGACCACTAGAAGACCACCACAGAAATACGAACCAATTCCTCCATACTTTGGCCGGCGAGATCGGATAATTGGGTAGTGTCGCTGGATTTTTGGTGGGTGCTGGTGTTAAGGTTTTTCCTGTAGCTCACTTACCCTATAACTTATTCCCTATACTTGCTTGTTTAGTCCCTATTGACCTGAGTTAAAATCTAGGAGTGATTTCCTGAGTTGCTGCTTTAGTGTTTTATGATATTTGAATTGTTGGTTTTTAGATTTGATTTGGATTGCGTCGTTTGATGTTTGTACGTCAACGACGAGAGTTGTTTGGTTGATTTTGCATGCGTAGGCTATATGTTCTAACCTATAGGCAATCTGTATGCCGTATCGGTTTTCGGATATTAATTGTGTTTGTGTTTCGATTTTGTATTGATTGTAGGTATTTTGCGTGGACTTCCGAGACGACGAAGCACATCGACTTCGGCTAAACGAGGAGAATTGCGGTGAGTAGATTTATATCTATGGGGGAAGTCGGATGGATGGCGTATAGCACCCCCGCAACCATTGATATGGAAGTTGTGTTTTAAATTATAGTTTATGAGTATAATGAGTAATATACCGTACGAGACTTTAGATCCATACCCTCATTATTGTATAGGTCAATAGATTCCCTATTCTGTTTAATGACCCCGTACGATGGATTACCGTACGTGGTGAGATGTACCGGATGATTGATTCGCGCTAGTGATTTGAGGATGATGATCGATGATTATTGTCATATCGGATGTTATAAGGTGGGATCGTCGATATAAAGATTTCCACCTGAACCATACCTATTTTCAAAGCGACGATGTGTATCGTTTAAAAGTGACCATATGATTCTTGTATAGATAGATATACCCATTTATTGTTCATGTTGTGTAGGATATTACCCTCGTGATGTACATACCATGTGCCGGTATTTAATGCTATATGATATCATTTGCTAGTACACCTGCACAATTACTATTGATGTGCATGTTACACTTACACAGATTTGCCGGCTCACACACATTCTTCATCGGTAATTTCCATGCTACTTACACAGTAGAACTGCCATATCATGATATTACCCTTAACCGCAAAAGTACATTCATTGTTCAGTATTATCACTTGACATGCTTGCATGATATACCCGATATGCTCTTATTACTACTCTATACTGCATACATCGTACCTTATGGTTATAAGCTTGCATGATATACCTGATATGCTCATATTACTACTCTATGTTGCATACATCATACTTTATGGTTATATGCATTGAGATGTTGTTTTTATGAGATCTCTGGATTTGAGAACCGCAGTTTAATTTCAAAGGAAATTATGTATTGTTTTAAAAATACGGTTTCTCTTGATATGATATTTCGAGGTGTCCACCATGAGTTTTCTCAGTTCTGAGCAGTGAGTATACCCGATTCGAGGAGCGGTAGGCACCATCTGCGGGTACATAGTGGACCCGGTGAGGTATCCCGGGGCAAGAAGACTCGTATTATTAGGCAGCAAGCCTGGCAGGGGAGCACTACCTACCGGTGATATTATAGAGCTCGGTGGATATCCGGAGGATATCGTTTTAGAGTTATGATATGAGATGGATATGAGGACCGATCTGAGGATGCGGCGCCTGAGATATGAGGATTTACGTGTCGATACTGGACACGGGTTTTCATGATGTTTCGAGTGTCGGTGTTGGACACTCAGGTTCCATGATTTTGATGTGTCGTTGATGGACACACGTGGTTGATATCATCATATATATATACAGGCTTATGTTTTCATGATGTCGAGTGTCGGTATGGGACACTCAGGTTCCATGATATTGATTTGTGTCGTTGATGGACACGTGGATGATATCCACATGCTTACAGGCATATGATGTCGGATGTTTATTTATATATGTCATTACATTGATAGATTGTTGACATATATGCATATGTGGTCACCCTAGATATCATAGTATTACCTTCAGGATATAGTGGCCTAGGAAATCATTGTTTTATTCGATTTCTACTTGCTGATGTTTTCTACTCACGAGTTGGCAACTCACCCTCGTTGTGCCACAGTTCTTGCAGGTTTGACCGCTTGGGATCAGTTGCGGTATTGCCGGCACAAAGTTTCTTGCAGGGTGCTTTGCTTTGGTAGGTGGGACACATGTTGGATCGTGCCTACTCTTGTACCGTTATATTCTATTGTATCTAGATAAACTCCATCACATCATATCAATCAAATCAGTGGACTAGAATTGTATATTGGTAGACCTAGTCAGACTTGGGTATTGTGCGAGACTTAGAGCGATGGGTTATGTTCGCTATTCTTGAGTTTTGACGTCTTGCTTCTTTATTTGTTCTTTCTGGGTTGATTCTTCGCCGTTGGGTGTCGTATATATGTTATTGTATGGTTGTGATCCCGCCAGTTGGCGAAGAGCTAGCTCCCGCTTGGGGATGCCTATATATTGTTGTGTATATGTTTTTGGATCAAAATATACAAGGGAGGAGCTGCTCGAAATTTTAAAAGACAAAACATGATTCATTATACCTTTATTTCAAAATTACACCCCCACTATTTTCCGCAAAAAGGTTCAGATTTTCTGGGCTTCGGCTTACTTGATTTACGTTACGCCTTTAGACGTTGCGTAATTTAAGTGCCGGTCACATGCTAAATTATGGGTCGTGATAAAGTTGGTATCAGAGCCGGCCCTTCAAAAGTAGGTCTGTGGTTCGGGGATGAACCATTGTTCTAAGTGGGGGGGAATGTAATACCCCAGGTGGAGTTGAGGCTGAATACCACCTACCCCGTGAGAAGTGAGATATTATCCGGTATCAAAGTGGCGATGTAACCGATACGGATGCACACGGGGACCCACCAGAACAATGGGGAGTATCGAATTCCATTCTGAAAGAGGGCACAATCTGAACTATAAATGGAATAATACCACTCTTATAACACAGAGGCACCTTTTGGATGAATCGGAACTCCGGAGTTTGAAGAACTCCGTAGTTAGGCGTGCTTGAGCCAGAGAAATTCTGGGATGGGTGACCTTCTGGGAAGTAGCCCTGGGTTCATTCAAAGGGAAAAAACCGTGCGGTTTCGGCCAGAGCGGACAATACCATCTGTGTTTGGGGGTGGGTCATGACAACAGCTTTCCAGTGATTCTCCTAAGATCCGATCGATTCCTGATCACTACACCTAGTGAGTTAGCTACATCTGGTCTAGTACATAACACCGTATACATGATAGAGCTTGGTGCCGAAGCATAGGGTATCCCTTACACGCGAGCTCTCTCCAAATCAGTCTCGGGAGACATCTTTTTAGAGAGAGTGATTCATGAGTAAGTGGGCGAACCACCACGCTTAGAATCTTCCATACTAAACCCCTTTAGTATGGTGTTAATGTACCTGGATTTGGGACACTCCCAGCATCCACTTAGATCTATCACCATAGATCATAATCCACAAGATGTAGTAGGTATCATCCAGATCTTCCATGGAGAATCCTCATGATAAGAGGAGCTTGATCGAGTGTAGCATAGAAAACCATTTCCTATCAAGAGTATGTCATCTACGTACAATACGTGGAAGGCAACCTTACTCTCTACAACCTTCTTGTATATACAAGGTTCATCTACCTTTTTGATGAAGTCAAACTCTTTGACTGCCACATCAAAACAGATGTTCCAACTCCGCGATGCGTGCATTAATCCTGATGGACTTAAGCATAGCCACTGGAGAAAATGTTTCATCATAAACTACACCTGGTTATTGATGAAAAACTTTTACTTCAAGTCTAGTTTTGAAAGTCTCATCTTTTCCATCTACACCAAGAATCTTCTCAAGATCCATTTGCTCCCAATGGGTTTTACCCCTTCAAGTGCAACATTCAAAGTCATACTTTGTTGGTGTACATGGATTCCATCTTTAATCGCATAGCATCCAGCCTTTTCACAGTCCCCACTCGTGATGGCATGCCTGAACCTAGTTGGGTCATCATCTACCATGATGCAATCCTCGCTCCCACCATCACCGAGGAAACCATAGTATCTCTCAGGTGGATGAGGAACCCTACCAGATTCGCGGAGAGGCTGAGGCTCGTTGAAGACTATTGAATCCTTTCGTTTCACCAAATCATCAGCTGTTAGTTTGTCTAGCTGGAACTCATTCCAGTTCTACCTCATGACCACTAATTTCTTCACAAGAAATTCCTTTTCTAAAAATGTGGCATGCTGAAAAATAAAACACCTTTTGCTCCTCAGTGTGGTAGAAGATATTCCCTTGCAAATGTTTGGGATATCCAACAAACTTACACAACTGACCTTGTCTCGAGCTTGTCCGGATTCTGCCTTTCAACATAGGCCGGACAACCCCATATCTTAACTCGTTTAAGACATGGTCTCTTCCCATACCATATCGCATATGGAGTGGTAGACACAGATTTGGATGGAACCCCATTCAATAGGTATGCAGCTTCTCAAGTGCATAACTCTATAAGGAAACAGGCAACTCAGCAATACTCATCATAGAGCGCACCATATCTCATAGGGTGCGATACCTCCGCCCCGATACACCGTTGTGCTGTGGTGTATACGAAGGAGTAAGCTAAGAGAGAATCCCATTCTCTTTTTATAAAATCCAGGAACTCCATGCCCAAGTATTCGTCTCCCCAATCACATCGAAAGACTTAATACTTTTACCTATCTGGTTATCAACATCAAGCTTATATTCCTTGAATTTCTTAAAAGTTTCAGATATGTATTTCAACAAGAATATATGTCTGAACTTTGAGAGATAGTCAGTGAATAAAATAAAGTACGAGGAACCAATCCTGGCATGTGTAGACTTAGGGCCGCATACATCTCCATGTATCGGTCCCAAGAGTTCAGCAACTCTTTCTCCATTTACAGTAAACGGAGTATTGGTCATTTTACCTTTGAAACAAGATTGGTAAGTATCATAAGATGAAAATTCGAACAGATTCAAATATTCATCCTTATGTAACTTAGCTGGTCGTGTCGCATTGATATGACCTAGTCTATAATACCACAAGAAGGATTCGTTCATTTCTTAACTACTCCTCTTGAGTGTGTTAGATAGAAAGAAGAGGATGAAGATGAATCAATATTAAAGAAAGAATAGGTTGCTAGAGAATCGGATCTTAGATAGTGCACGAATGAATGCATGGTTTGATTTAGAACGTATATGCCATTTCATAACGTGCCTGATCCAATCAACTCTTGATTCGGGAAAATGTTCACAACATTATCCTGTAATACAAAATTATATCCTTCTTTAAATTAATAAAGAAACTGATGTAATGTTGTATATCAGGTTCGGTATGTAATAACATTCGTTCAGAATCAATGTATTAACCATTTGGTAATACAAGGTGATATTTGCCAACTGATTTGGCTGCAACAATTGCACCATTCTTTAACACTTAGAGACATATCACCCAATCCCAGTTCTCTACCTTTCTGTAGCTCATGTAACAGATTATATTTGTGGGATCCTGATCCGTTATCTCATACCTAGGACGTAGAGAATACTGAGAAACAGTTCTTGGTAACGAACACACCCGAAGAATATGCATCAACATGCTTTTTCCTTGATTGGGTGGCATGGTAATTCTGGTATTCCCCTATTTCCTGCTCGGACTTATAGCAATTATAAGATAGAGCGGAACCAATGTTTCCTAGCTCAGCATAATAAGCAGGTTTGGTCAATACATCCATATTATTATCTTGATTAAGGCGTGGCATGGTCGCTACCAGGAGAGAGAGAGAGAGAGAGAAGAAAACACTCTGCGTGCTCTCTTGCAAGATCAGATTGGTTATTATTTTATCTAATCAGGATGGCTCCCACTGTTTTTATCAAATCTTCCTTCAAACCCTAAAAGGTAAGACTGGCCGGGATTAATTACACCATATAAGTTCGCCAATCTTTCGGTCAGGCCAGTATCTGTACTTTGATGGAGGTTCCCCGTGCTTTCGCACGGATCTAATTAAAATAAACCTCATTTTTCCTGGGACGTAACCCCATTAACGCCTTTCTAGACACCTACTTAATCGGCTAATTGTAATGTGTAAAACTCTCCCAGGAGTAACTCTTACTCGGAGTGGGTATCCGGATCCAACTATCTCATAGAAGGTATGCAATTTCACTGCAAATTTCAACACTTGAAATTCCCGATAATATTTTGCCCCTAGCGTCCTATGACCTTGACGGAGGCCAACAAACCATAGGCTGCTAGTCAAGTTCAACCCGTACATTTCATGATTGAATTAAACCCACAAGCACGACCCTTGACGGTGGCCAACAAAGTCGCACGACTATCCTAATCCAATCTCATCTTATGTTACAGATAAGCACTAGTTAGCTACCGCACACTACGTCTTGACGGAGGCCAACAAACGTAGCACGAATACTAAGTAGTACTTATCTGAAATGACGGAGGGCTACGATAGATTTTTAAGAAAACCTTTTGCGTAATGAACTTGATATCGTTGTAGAATCGAGTGATTTTGAAAAGGAGTGTTTTTGAGGCTTTTACTAGTTTCGCTAAAGAGGCCACTCCCGGTGAAGGGATCTCGGCTCTTTCCTCATCGAATGAGGTGCTGGATATTTCACAAATACTACTATGCAAAGCATGAACTACAAAAACAATCAAAAACAAAACTAAGTGGGTTGTAGCATCTGCCAGTTTCGCTAAAGAGGTCACTCCCGGTGAAGGGATCCCGACTCTTTCCTTATCGAATAAGGTGCTGGATATTCTGCAAGGAATACCGCTATGCAAAGCAAAAACTAGAGCTACCATTTTTAAAACAAGATTCTACAACATCTTTAGGTTTCTTTCTTGTTCATTAATCTTATTAATGAAGTCCCATCAATTATGCTTTCTAAGTATCACAGAAAAAACGAAAATATAACGTACGCTTATGCCATCCGCATTCTCCACAGTGTCCCGTTATGCACCGTTAGGTTACTTACCTAACGGCATAACGGGGTGGGTGTTCCCCTCCGAAAGACGGCGCACAAGACCGCGGATGTCCTGACGCTGAGATTCAGGGCAGATGTTATTTGGTTTTATCCGTCCACCTCTCCGAAGATGCCAAGTTGATTTATGGCACCGTATATCGGAGGTTTAGACGGATGCGGCCGATGTAGCAGACTTCGTCAGATTCCCCCTCGCTTGAGGGGTTTTTGATTGTGGGGACGCTCTTCCCTGCAGGCGCAAGCCCCTGCAGTTAATTACGCTACCACATCGCGGTAACAACTTTCTCCTTCTCTAGAATTTCACTTCGTGTTATGGGTGTTTGTTTTGTTTGTGGTTGCCCGTGGATTGTATACGGAGACTGAGTAATGTCGTCGCCCGTAGGAAGTGGATTAGTCCAAATCCGTATTTACTTAGATTTGGGTTTGGTGTTTTGGTTTAAGGATACGTTAGCCGTATTTAGGCTAAGATCGACTTAAACGTTTGTTAAGGATATTTTAGTCTGATTTGAGACTAAGATCAACTTAACGAGATCGTTTGGATCCGACAAAAGAGCATTTGGGGGCTCTATTGTTCCAGTTTAGGGACGTAGGGGTCCATATTCCAGTTTAGGGACGTGGTGGTCTATGTTCCAGTTTAGGGATGTGGTGGTCCATCATTAGTTTAAGGACGTTTCGGTCCGACATTAGTTTAAGGACGTTTCGGTCCGACATTAGTTTAAGGACGTTTCGGTCCATATTCCAGTTTAGGGACGTAGGGGTCCATGTTCCAGTTTAGGGACGTGGTGGTCTATGTTCCAGTTTAGGGACGTGGTGGTCCATCATTAGTTTAAGGACGTTTCGGTCCGACATTAGTTTAAGGATGTTTCGGTCCGACATTAGTTTAAGGACGTTTCGGTCCACGAGTTTAAGGACCCCGCAGTCCATATACGTGTGTGGTCGTCGGGACCCGTCACCTCTTTGACGTCGTTGAAGGATTACAACGACGGGTGTCAGAGGAGTTCGGAGATGTACCCTCGAACCGGAGGTAAATTGATTTAAGAGAGCAATCTTGCTCAGTCAATTTAATTTAAGGACTTACGGCCAAAATTGGGCTAAGTCCAGTTGAAAATATTCAACATTTTATTTGCTTTTGCATTGCATTTCTTTTTATTTTTATTTGGGCTTTGCCCAGAAAGGATGCAGAGCATCAATTTGTTTTGGGCTCTGCCCTTTATAAATGATGCAGAGCATCAATTTTATTTGGGCTCTGCCCTTTTATTGCTTTGCAATTTATTTTGGCCCGCTTGGTCTTTTTGATTTGGGCCTGGCCCTTTTAGGAAATGCATTGCATTTATCAGGCGCTTTGCGCCAATCAGAGAGCGCAAGCGCTCGTGGTGATGACACGTGTCATGCAGCGCAGTGCGCTGCGCTAGTGCGCTACGCTTGCGCTGCTGACACGTGGCGCGCTCTGGTGAGTTGCGCCAATTTCAGAGAGCAAAGCTCTATTCAAAAGCGCATAGCGCAAATGGTTCAGACGCTGACACGTGGCGTTCTCTGGTGGCTTGCGCCAGCCCAAGAGCGCAACAATGCAGATTTATAAGTGCAAAGCACTATTAATTTGAGAATCTTTTAGATTCAAGAACCGATGGTTTATAAGAGAAGTGCGAAGCACTATTTGATTTCTTGATCTGATTTAGATCAAAGAAAAATAAGTTTCTCTTGTTTTTCTTATCTCAGAGAACCAAAGGTTCATGAAAAGTGCAAAGCACTATTTAATTAATTAAAGATCATTGATCTTCTTTTTAGATCTATGATCTGTTCATAAGAGAACTTTCTCTTTCGCTAAAGGTTTTTACCATTTTATTCTTGAGGAATTCTTCAGAGTTCTCTTTTTTTCCAGAAAATGTTTATGCCTTTGAATTGAGGCTTGGGGTCTCTTTTATAGTGCCCATAAATTAGTTAAATTTGTTGAAGAGATCTTTCTCTGAGTGATTTGGGGAATTTTCCCCACCGTTGGATCTTTGATCCAAGGGCTTCTGTTTTACAGAAGAAAATCTTCTTGTTTTAACAAGAACATAAAAGATTTCTTAGAATTTTAATTCTGTTTGGCGCAGATGCCCCCGCGCGTGACACGTGTCACGCAGCGCACAGCGCAGCGCAAATGCGCTAGCGCATCTGCACTGACACGTGTCGCGCAGCGCACAGCGCAGCGCAACTGCGCTAGCGCATCTGCGCTGACGCGTGTCGCGCAGCGCAGTGTTTGCGCAAATGAAGCGTTGCTTTGTTTAACACAGAGCTTTGCTCTGATTGGACGCGCCTTCTTGGACGCTGCGCTGATGCATCTGCGCATGACACGTGGCGCGTTGCGCCCGAGATTTGAAGCGTTGCTTCAAAATTTAAATTTTGAATTTCCAACAGAGCTTTGCTCTGATTGGGGGAAACAAATGCCCCCCCCCACCGTTGCGCTCACGTGGCGCGCACGTGAGTGCAACGGTGACAAGCCCCTGACCGTTGGATCAAGGGGTGAGCTGAAGGGGCGCAAGCGTCTTATAAATAGGACTCTTTGCCCTTAGAAAATCTTCACCATCTTCAAGATTTTTTACCAGTGCTTTGCTCTTGCTTGAGAATTTCAGAGCTTTGCTCCTTTCCAAAGTTAGAAACTTTAGGTAAAATTAATTTAAATCAAATTAACTTAAATTAACCTTAACCAAAGAGCTTTGCTCTTACAGATCTTTTGATCTAAAGAGATCCCTATTGGGGTTTCATAAACAGAGCTTTGCTCTCAAAAACTTCTAGATCTGCAGAGATCTTGTTCATGGGTTCTAACCCATGGACAGAGCTTTGCTCTTTGAATCATCTGTAGATCTTTTAGATCTGAAAAATGAAGAAATTTTCATAAGTTTTTCATGGATTTTTCAAGATTCCAAAAATTTTAATTCTTTTAGGTGTAAACATTTTCTGATGGACCTTTCCATTATTACCATAGAGCTATGCTTTTTTAAGGAATCTTATTTCCCTGAGACCAGAGTTTGACAAGTGTCACTTTGTGACAGAGCTTTGCTCTGAAAGAGGATATTTTCTCCTTGTCTCTAGGGATTCTTCCCCTTTTTTTTATTAATGGGAATGTTTTCCTAGGGACCAACTGACAATCTCATCCAATGATGAGGTTGTTTTATTAACTGACGTATTGTCATCCAGATTTTGTGGGTCCCCCTTCGGTCTCCTACCCACTGCACTGCTGTGTGGTGTAATTAATTAATTTAAATTTAATTAATGCATTTTCTTTTTTTAAATGTCAAGCGTTGGAATTACAACACTAACGACTAAATTGTTCTTTTGCAGCGATCATGTCTCTAGACACTTCATTCCCGTTCGTCCGCTCGGAGGAGGGATTTCCCGAGGCGCCCTTGGACCGTGAAGTCCTGGCCATGATTAAGGAGTACGACCCGGAATACAAGAGTCTCCACCTTTGGGGGTCGTGGTACAATCAGATCATTATGGGCCGACAGAGCTTCACATGCGCGGTGCCGTCAGAACCCATAACGGCGATTCATTACGCCAGCCCACCCCCGGTGCAGTACGCCGTGGAGATGGTTGATTGGACATCGAAGGGCTTTCTACATCCTTCCATAGATACGATTCCGGTTCAGCGTCCCATGGTTTTGGATATCCTGGGACGCCGCATCTGTCAAGGCGAGGAGCGACCTTGGGGGCAATCATATAATATCGGTTTGATCCCCCGCCACCCAATCGGCTATCTGCCGTGGGCCCGGTATATCCTGTCGACGAAGAAGTCGCAGTTGATAAGATTAGGATTGTATACCGCAGTCTACGTCTCCCTCTTCCAGTATCCCACGCTTCCCACCTGGTGGTTCAAGGCCTTCCTGGAGCAGTGGAACATTCCTACCCACACTTTCCTCGCCATGGATCGGGAAGTGTCAATCTCTTTGGAAGAGTTTACGGAGGTATCCAGTCTACCGGTCATGGGGGAATATTATGAGGAGTTGCTCCCGACGGATGAGTACGTCTTTGGTGCTAAGCCGGTGATAAGGGGGCTCACGCCGGAGAACGCTGTTCAACACCAATTTCCAAGTCTGATCAAGGTGTTGAACATCTACGAGGCCCTTTTCATTAAGCGTGGGAGCCGCGGAGTTAATTTTGAGGATTTCATTGCTCGGTTCCTTCACCCAAACGTCCTCTCGGCAGAAGCTGCCAAGTTTGCCACCCTTGAGGACCCTTTCGGTTTAGGTTTGGATAACCTGCCGGTGAAGGAAATAGACCAAAAGGACTTTTTTCTTCCTAACTCCCCAACCATGTCTTTTGCAGAAGTCGCAGCCCCCGAGATGGACGAGGAGACCTTCTTTTTAGGATTTCTTGGGCTTTGGCTGAGTTGGTTTGCGCTCCCAATGCACTCTCACCGCATGCGGCCCTCTGTTTTTTACCCAGCCCACCGAATGGCTATCGGGGTAAAGGTGGCTGTTGGGATCGCCGGCTTGGCGCACTTATATCATGGCCTCAGCCGAGCAGCGGACGCTAACGAGCCTGGGGTGCTGCACGTGGTCTTCTCGATGCACTACTTTATGTCGTGGCTCGAGCTACATACGGCGGGTGTCTTCGGCATGCATAAAAGGCCCTCGTTCTATGAAAGGTGCAGTTTTCCTCGCATTCTACAGTTGATTGGGGCATCAATTGTAAATCCATCGCCACAAAATGCCAGGGGTTTACTCCTTCGCTCCCACACCGTTGGAGCCGGTGTGTCTTTCATTGACAAGGTGTTGACTATTGGAAAAACGTCCACCACTGCAGTGCGGCCATTGCAAGACACTTTCAAGGATGGAGCTTCAGTTTTAACGGCCCGGGAGACCCTTCACTTATATTCCATCAGACCGGGCTTCTTGGTGTTTAGGCAGGATGGGGCAGCGATCTTCATGAGATATAACCCGCATCGTTTCACCCAACAGCTGAGCTATAATCAAGGGGTACCGCTGGAGGCTTTTTTATCGGAACCTGCCGCGACTGAAGAGGGGATGGAGAGAGCGCTGCATCACTTCATGCGTCTAAACACGGGCTCTCACTTCTTTATCAGTGAGCCGGCTTGCGCCCCACGACTTCTTAGGGTATATACAGATTGGTACAGTCATTCGACGGGAGCGGTCATAAAGGAGGAAAGGCGGTTGCTGATCGACCGTAAGGGTGCACCTCCAGGTAGCGATCGCAACGCTCCTCTGGTGCCAAGGACCCCGGTAATCCTCCTTTTAAAAGATGCCAAAGCCGGACCCTCGCGCGCGCAGAGTCCTCCGCGCGGATTGCCGCTCCCTGATATTGCGGATGCATCACCAGCGCCCTGTGCTCCAGTGGAGACAGTGGTTATAGCCTCACCGGAGTCTGGCGTGGGTGCGGACATCGGGACCTGCCATCCCAAGGTGGCTGCTAAACGGAAGTCGATCCCACGTGCACCTCGGGTCGGAGGGCAGAAGAAAAAGAAGTCGCTCTTCGCTGCGGACGTCGTGTTCGGTCAGGAACCCCATGCTCCCTATGCCGAGGGCCTGATCGAATACGGGACTAACGAAGGATTAGTGATGCCGCCGCTGGACGATACAGACTTGGAGCTGCTCTCGAAGCTTCAGCGTGGTTGGCGAGGCGTGACGCGTGGCTAGCTAAGCTTACGCAATCAGGTAACTACTAGTCGCCTTTTCTTTATTGCAACATATCCTCTTCATTGCCTTTGACTAAAGCTTTTCTTTCTTTTCTTTCAACAGGCATCACTGATAAAGAAGCCATTGCCGCTTCTCTGAAGACTTTCCAGGAGGAGGAACGTCTTAGAGCGTCCATGGGCCTTAGTAAGTTTCGATTTATCAAGTTTTCATTTCCCTTGTGTTATGGTCGATCTAACCTTTCCCTTTTAATCACAGGAACCTTAATGCCGCTCCTTCCAAGTGACGCAGATGTTCTACCAGTTGCCGATGTTCCTGCTTCCTCAGGATTACTGCAGGAGGTTCGTCTTGAAGAGCCAATGAGAGATGCCTTAAAGGCTCTGGAGGCATCTCTGAACGAGGACGAGGACGCCCTGAAGGAAGCGTCATAGAGGTCCATCGCGACAGCCCGGGAGGAACGGAAGCGGTCGAGGCGCGAAGCAAAGATACGGAGGGCTGCCTTGGCTATAGGAGCGGGCCCCAGCACCGTTTCTCGTGCTGATACTCCTTCCCAAGAGGCCCCTGTCGCCCTCCTATCTACTGCTCGGAGACAAGTGGCGCGCGCAGCTCGGAGCGCAAATGATAAATCCACTTCAGGTAATATTTCTCCCAAGATTTTGTTGTAAGAGTTATAATGCCATCGGTTCTTATATATTTTATCTTATAGGGCCAAGTCCGACCGAGGGGGAGGCGGAGACCGTTGAACCCAAGGAAGCAGAGGAGGCGATGATACCTGCCGAACTCGAGCCAACGGTGGGCAACGTTGGTGAGGCTTTAGAGTCTGAGGTGGAGGTTGAGGGGGCTGCAGCCGAGAAGGTCATTGATGCCGAACCTGAAGTGGTGGCAGATGAAATGATCATTATAACTGAGCCCAGGGTGTTGGCGAACGAGGCGCTTGAGGCTGGTGACCTCGTGGTGACGGTGGACGAGACAACCACGACTAATGAACCCGAGGGAGTAGCGGGTGAGGTGGCCATGGCTCCCGAGGATGAGCCAACTGCTCCTTCTCTGGAATCTAGGAATGCTCCAGTTATAGCCCTCCCCGTCTATGGTTCTCCGCCGTCTCCAGGTCTTGCGAGCACAACAACGGTTCCCATTGAGTCGGGTGATGAGGCCACGGGCGGTGGCCTCATGTCGATGGAGGAGGGAGCCGCCTCCATTTCGGCTGGCAGCTCACCAGGTAAATCCCAAGTTACTGTCCTCTTTATCTTACAATCCTTTCTGACAGGTTCATATTTGTTCGTAACGCAGGTGCAGCCAGTGCCGATGCCCCATTGCTCGAGGGAGCGCCTTCAACTACTGCCCTGGCGGTGGTCACCTCTCCGCCTTCTCTCATACTGTCAAAGATGTTGGAAGGTATGAGTTTGCAACTTATTAATCTCATTTTTCAGACGTATAATTTGTGTACTAAAGTCATACTGTTATGTCTTTCAGGAGTGCTTTTTGACCATCTTTATCAGGTGTTGCTCCCACACTTCTCTTTCCCATCCGAACTCGCTTCTTCCTCTGGTGGCGTTGGTGAGTATGATTTCCTTTGATATCCTTCTTTTTTTATTGACGGAATTACTTATAACCCTTTTTTTTATCTCAACTGCAGCGCTACAGATTGAAGGAGGGGATAAAAGATCGGCTGCGCCACCGGCCCTTCCGGCTTTGCCACCTGCCTCAGCTGGTATAGCGACTATCACATTAATAACTCCCCCTTTTTTTACTTCCTGAACCGTTATCTGATCACATCTTGTTTCTTTTCAGCGATCGTTCCGATCTCGGCGCCCTTCGAGTCTCGTATCATAATGCCGGTAGGTCCTTTCCTGAGATGTCCATCTTCGAAAGGCGCCGCGAACAGCTTGCGTATGTTGAGCGACTACGTTGAGGAGCTCGACGTTGAGACCCCTACTTCTGCTGCGGACTTCGCTACAGTGGTTAACCCGATGCTGGTGATACTCGTGAATTTCCATGACGAGGGCATCATCGCGTCTTGGGTTAATCATTGTATGAAGATCGAGGCTCGCCTGCATTAGCTGGAGTCGATGCGTCCTGCCCCCGAGACTTTAGCCGCGAGCAATGAAAGAGCAGCATGGATCGAGGGAAGCGCCTCTTACGTCCACCACTTGGAACAAGAAGCAGCTTTAAGGCTAAGGGAATGCCAAGAGACCTTGAGCGAGACGGCCCATCTGCGTGCTGAGGTTGAAGCGAATGCTGCCCAAGTGAAGACTATCTTTGAGGGTCTCCTGGAGCGCATCTCCCATGGGTTAAACTTGAAGTGAAAGCTTGATGTAGCTGAGCGCGATACCCCAGGTCGGGAAGCTGCTTATCAGGCCGTCAAGGAGCAGCTTGCGTCTGTCTTGCAGCAACGGGCCCAAGTGGAGGCGGAGCTGGCGGTGGTAGCTGATCAGGAGAAAGCGGGGAAGGAATTGCGCGAACAATTGCTAGATCTATGCAAGATACTTCCTTCTCAGTAATTCTCCTTGTATCGTTTGTACTTGTAAATAAAAAATGTATGTATATTTTTTATTCTTTAGCACAATGTATCCTGTACTCAATCAAGTTTATGAATAAAAGATGCACATTTTTTGTAATGTCTTGTGTCATTTCTCCGCCTTTTCTTTCTTTTATTATCAGCATGCCACCTTGGTAAACAGGGTCAACAGATAATAGAGCACGCATCTTGACTTTCTTAAGAAATAGCGATGGCTTAGGCCGCAGGTTCAGATCTGCTGCCTAAGACTTTTCAACTCTATAAGCCGTGAGGGTCTCATAGAGATTCTTCTCCCTACGGATCGAGAGGATCTCGTAGGTGGGTTTTCTCCTTAGGAATCGTGAGGTTTCCTAAGTGTGGTTTTCTCTTATAAGTCGTAAGGATCCTATAAGAGAATTTTTCCCTCTTACAAGTTGAGAGGACTCGTAAGCGGTTGTTTTCCTCCTCGTCCAAACTAGACTTTGGAGAGTGAGACCCGTGGATGGTACGCAAGAAACCGTTTTGGGCCAACTTGCGGGGTCCCAGTGCTTAGGAAACGGGCTTCTTTTTGGGCCCACTGCCTAAGGCTTTATCTCACGAGTCGAGCCGCCTCAACAATTTTTTCACAAGTCGAGACGAATCGAGCGTTTCTCGCAAAAACATCTTAACGTCGCATTTAACCTCTGCTCTTTACGACAGAAGCCCGTTAAGGTTGCTGGTACTTAGGGTTTTGGCCATCGTACCGTCGCATAAGCTGATATAGTCCTCGATAGGCAATCGTGCTGCTCGAGTAGCCCTGCGACTGCCGTGTCTCTGATCCCTTCGGGGGCTGGACAAGACGTCTTCAAGCAATCTTCCTAGGCAGTTTGACCGTCGGAAGAGCAAGCGTTAGGAATTTGCCATGTTGCTTTTTACTTGAGGTTAGGCTTATTTTGGCGAGCCCCGATGAGTCATAACTGTTAGTTATATGTATGCCCTAGAGGCCAGTATTGTACAGATGATGTATATTATATTGGATGCTTGGTCATATATAGAGAGGACAATCTTGCTCGATATGATAGTATGCTATCTGGTTACTCTTTATCTTAACATGTACACTTGTCTCTTTAAACTGTCTTATAGTTACATGTTGGTAAAGCCCTTAGGATGTGTACTTGACTACCTGGACTATGATGTAGATCATACTAGTGGGGACGTGGTAGTCCATAAGTACATCCTTCAAGGTCCCTAGTCATGGGTGTATCGAGACGGGGCATCGATATACCAGTGTAGACTAGCGTATACGCTTCTCGACCCATGAGATGGGCGATGGATGATCCCACATCCATTGGTGTTTGACATCAGAGATGGTATACGGGTGCTCAGTGGAGACTGGGTACACTGGACGAACTCGCCGAGAACTCCCAGATGGTATTATACCTCAAGTCAGATGGCAGTTCTCAGGTGACACTTGTACAGGTTAGTCTGTAGACCCGAGATCGTCATAGAGTCTTGTGTGACTCCCACTGTGCTTTGATCTCCATCTTACCACGCCCATGAGGGCGTGCAAAACGGTGGTCTTTGGATACAGTCCCGAGTCACATGGAGGCAATGAGCGATAGGAGGGGTTTCGTCTCTCCCGGTATTGGGGGTTGATGTTGCGCTGTGCTTGATTGGCCGTAACAGGGAAGTCCCTGGCCAGGGCTGATTCAGAGATTTGCTGGTAAGTGTTACCAGTAGTTTCTCGACCCGTTATGAGCCTAACATCTGCACGACTTATCGGTTATTGGGGTCTGACGCTTACCACCCCTAGACTTGATATGCGACATATCTGACGAAGAGACCGGACTGTAGGTAGTGTTGCCGGTTGGCTCGACGGAGTGGTGGCAGGTTCGCTTGTTTTCCTCTGATCGCTCAATACCCGGGTGGCCGTTACGTTTAGCTGACCACTTGTGGCCTGGGGGTGCTTGATATGATCATCACCCACTGCCGGCGTATTGACGAGTCTTAGAGTCCCACAAAGGAGTTACCTGGTCCAGGTGAAATGTTGTGGTGCGCGTATGCGATATGTGCATGGACCCGATTAAAATGCGCGTATGGGATACCGTATATTGATCGGGCAGCTGGCTTTTGGTGGGGTCATATGTGATATGGCCGGATTGATAAATCAAGTGTTGATTTATCATTTAACCATTAGTTTTATCACTTGAAACCTTTACTTGTGCATGATAGATGTATGCATGCATGTATGATTTCTTGCTTGTTGTTTCATGCACATATGATGTGCATGCACACATACATACATGAATCATCTTTCATGGTTGCTTATACATGGAATATGATGGCAATGCTAGACTTACACCATGGTTTTTACTATGAATTATTATTGCACTTATGCCAAAACAAAAGGAAAAGAAAAGGGGGTTAAATATTGGAATGTTTCTTCACCCACACCTTACTTACCCACCATTTAACCCTTGATTAGTTTTCCTAACATGTTTTGACTACGGTACAATAATGTCTTCATGTCTTAACCATGGAATGGATGAGAAGGAATAAACATAGAAATGTGTTTATTCTTTTCTTTTCCAAGAGAGGCTTTTCTCTTCTCCAAGGCAAGTCTTTTCTCTCCTTCAAGAAGAATCTTTCTCTTCTTCAAGAAGGTTAGCCATCATCCTCCTTGGTGCTTCTTCTTCCTCCCTAGCTCTCTTGTTCTCTTCAAGTGAGCAAAATATTGATCAAGAAAGGTTTTTGAAGTGAGAATAAAATCCACAACCTCATTCTATACAAGTTTAGCCCATTTGTGTAGAGTGTTATCTTCATCTCTTCTCCGGAAAGGTGAAGTTGCAAGCTTGGACTAGGAGCTCCGGGTGGATCGTCGTGGACGCTAGAGGACTTCAAGAAGGACATTCCTCCATCACTCAAGAGGCCAAAGAGTTCAACAATGGAATCTACAAAGGTTGTATTTCCATATGCTTGTAGTTAAGTTGTTAACTAGCTTCTTGTTTCGCCTAAACTTTAGTCAACGATCCGTATTAGAGTTCTTCGGCACATGTAAAATTTCAATTTGGCATGGTTGATGCCTTGTGACAACTCCTTGATGTGCCTAGGAACCCTACAGTGGTATCAGAGCCTAATTAGAGCCTTAGGCGATCCGTGGACGGAATTAGAAATCCGATCGAACCGAAATCCCATTGCAAAATCGTTCTCTGTACTTTTTTCAAAACTGTTGATTTTTGGGAATTAAAAATATCCAGAAAAATAAGCAGGCTTTTCTGAGAATAACTGTGAAATTTGAGCACACGACTCCACAAAAGTGCGGCGGAAGCGCCGCACAAGCAGGGCTTGTGCGGCCCTTCCGCGGCCAACAAGAAGCAGACACGTGTCCAATTTGCACAGTAACTCCTATAATACAGTGCTGATTTTCCTGGAATATTTTAACCTGAACTCAAGAGTTGAGTTTTTCTGAGTTATTTTGGGGAATCATTGTTTCGATCGGAAAGTCTAATTCTGTCTATGAGTTTTCCGGATAATTGTTGAATGTGTTAAAAAGTTCGACCGGATATAAATACCCAACTTTTCCCCTGCCGGAAAATTTCCAAGTGTTGGATTTTTCCGTGGTTTAAAGACATTCTAAGTAGTGCAAGTAACGCGATGGACCCTCTAGAAGACAACAAACCATAACTCGATTATGTGACCGTCTTGAACCGCCCTTTGAACCTTAGGGTTTGGGGCGGTACGGCGTGCCACATGTGAGGCGTTGGCTTGACCCTTCTACGGCTGGACCGTTGGTACTGAGGCATGAAGCGAATGTCTTTGACAGTGTTTCATGTGTTGAGCAGTTTCCGGAAAACTTGGGTGTTTGAATATTTGATCGGAAAGTTTAACATTTTCTGTTTATCTGGAATGTGATACAATAATTGGAATTCACAAACAGTTATGAGATAACTGAATGAATGTTATAAATCTAGCAGTTTAGCCTCACCTGATATTGAAAAGAGTTTTCGATAATGAGACTAAAATGCGGGGTTTATAATTGTTGGGCATGTGATGTCTAAGTATTTCATTTGATTAGGCATGCGATGTCTAAAGAGATTGCGGATTCCAACTGTTGTAGTTTTACACTTTCTTTTCTGTGACCGTAAGTGTAGTATGGCGATATCGCCGGTTTCGTTGCTATACGTCAACGACAATTGGGGTATGCATACTTACTTACGTTGATGACATGTGATGTTATGTGTTGCTGGATATATTATATTGGATCGTCGTGTTTGAATAGCCGGGGGTTTTTATGTGAGATGAGTGTTTTTCATTTTCATTCATGTAAAAACTTGTATGTAATATTCTTTTATTGGGGCACTTCCATGTTGCGGAAGATGTCACCTTTTGTATATTATTTACTTTTCCGCACTAGGATAGACCCAAGGAGGAGGGCACAAGTAACCGGGTTCTGGAGTCCAGTGGGAGACCAACTCGAGGAGTCGAGTCCGGGTCTCCTAACTCTAGAATTGGTAGGGTTGCTTGCCGCTCTCGTAGGGGTCTAGGGGTGTGGGTATGGCTATTCATCACGACCGTGGAATCCGTGTTTTGTACTGGCTCGTATTGAAAACACGGACGTCCTAGTATATCCAATATTTCATTTGATTCTTCTGCTGCGATATCTATGATGTGATCATGTGATGTTCTGTGATAGATACAGTATATAGTATATATGATATATTATATAGACGTTACTTATGTTTTACACCTGCGCTAGCCCTACCCTGCTCTGTCGTTAGTTACCTAACCTAACGGTGCACGAGGGGACATCGAGGCGAATGCGGATGGCATAAGTGTACGTCATATCTATCTGTGATGTTTAGGTGATTTAAATGATGGGACTTCATTAATGTGATTAATGAAAGAAAAGAAACCTAAAGATGTTGTGGAATCGAATTTCAAAATGAACAGGTAGCTACAGTTCTTGCTTTGCACAGCGGTATATGTGATATATCCTGCACCTTATTCGATAAGGAAAGGACCGAGATCCCTTCACCGGGAGTGACTCCTTTAGCAACAACTGGCAGATGCTACACACTCGGTTTCTTTTTGATTGCTTTTAGGAGTTTTTGCTTTGCACAGTGATATATGTGATATATCCCGCACCTCAGAAAACGAGGAAAGGGCCGACGATCCCTTCACCGGGAGTGACCCCTTTAGCAAAACTAGAAAAGCCTCAAAATCAATCCATTTTAAAACTTCATTTGATTCTACAACGATATCAAGTTCATTACGCTCATGGTTTTCAGAAAAACCTGCGTAGCCCTCCGTCAATTCAGATATATAATACTCAGTATTCGTGCTACGGTTGTTTGGCATGCGTCAAGGCGTAGTGTACGGTAGCTTATTATTACTTATCTGTAGCATGAGATGCGATGGGATTAAGCTATTCGTGCGGCGTTGTTTGGCATGCGTCAAGGGTCGTACGGGTGGGTTTAATTCGATCACGAATTGTACGGGTTGAACTTGACTAGCGGACTATGGGTTGTTTGGCATGCGTCAAGGTCATAGAACGCTAAGGGGCAAAATATTATCGGGAATTTCAAGTGTTGAAATTTGCAATGAGATTGCATACCTTCTATGAGATAGTTGGATCCCGATACCCACTGCGAGTAAGAGTTACTCCTGGGAGAGTTTTGCACATTGCAATTAGCCGATCAAGTAGGTGTCAAGAAAGGTGTTAACGAGGTTACGCCTCTGGGAAAACGAGGTTTACATTAATTAGGTTCGTGCGAAAGCACGGGGGACCTCCCTCAAAGTACCGACACTGGCCTGGCTGAAAGATTGGCGAACTTGTAGTGTGTAATTAATCCCGGCTAGTCTTTCCTTTTAGGGTTTGAAGGAAGATTTGATAAAAAGCAGTGGGAGCCATCCTGATTAGATAAAATAACCAATCTGATCTTGCAAGAGCGCACGCTAAGTGTTTTCTTCTCTCTCTCTCCAGGTAGCGACCATTTCATGCCCTAATCAAGATAATAATATGGATGTATTGACCAAACCCGCATGTTATACTGTGCTGGGGAACGTTGGTTCCGTTCTTTCTTATAAGAGTTATAGGAATGAACAGGATATAGGGGAATACCAGGATTCCCATGCCACCCGATTGAAGAAAGTACATGTTGATGCATTTTCTTCGGGTGTGTTCGTTACTGAGAACTGTTTCTCCATTTGCTCTACGTCCTGGGTATTGGATACCGGGTCAGGATCCCATATATGTAATCAGTTACATGGGCTTAGAAAAGGTAGAGAACTCGGAGAAGGTGATAAAGACATTAGAGTTGGAAATGGTGCAATTGTTGCAGCTAAGACTGTCGGGGAATATCACCTTGAATTACCAACCGGTAATACATTGGTTCTGAACGAATGCTATTACATGCCGAACCTGATATGCAACATTATATCGGTTTCTTTATTAAGTAAAGAGGGATATAATTTTGTATTACAGGACAATGTTATGAATTTCCGTAACCAAAAGTTGGTTGGATCAGGCACGTTGTGCAATGGCATTTATGTTCTAAATCAATCAACAGTTCTGAGCATAACAAACACACACAAGAGGAAGAGTTCTGAACTCAACGAATCCTTCTTGTGGCATTGTAGACTAGGTCACATCAATGCGACACGACTAGCTAAGTTGCATAAAGATGGATATTTAAATCCGTTTGAATTTTCATCTTATGAAACTTGCCAGTCATGTCTCAAAGGCAAGATGACCAAGACTCCGTTTACGGGACACGGAGAAAGAGTTGCTGAACTCTTGGGACTGATACATAGTGATGTATGCGGTCCAATGTCTACACATGCCAGGGATGGTTCTTCGTACTTCATTACATTCACCGACGATCTCTCAAGATACGGACATGTGTACTTGATAAGACACAAGTCTGAAGCTTTTGAGAAATTTAGAGAATATAAACAAGAAGTTGAGAACCAAACCGGAAAAAGTATTAAAATCCTACGATCTGATCGAGGAGGTGAATACTTAAGCAATGAATTCCTGGACTTCCTAAAAGAGAATGGGATTCTCTCTCAGCTAACTCCTCCATATACACCACAGCACAACGGTGTATCAGAACGGAGGAATCGCACCCTATTAGATATGGTGCGCTCTATGATGAGCACAGCTGAGTTACCTATTTCCTTCTGGGGATATGCGCTTGAGACAGCCATGGACCTATTGAATAGAGTTCCTACCAAATCAGTGCCTACCACTCCATATGAGATATGGAAAGGGAAGAGACCACATCTTAATTACATTAAGATATGGGGTTGTCCAGCCTATGTCAAAAGACAGAATCCGGACAAACTCGAGGCAAGATCAGTCTTATGTAAGTTTGTAGGATATCCCAAGAATTCACAAGGGTATATCTTCTACCATCCCGAGGAACAAAAAGTGTTTGTTTCTCGACATGCCACATTCTTAGAAAAGAGTTTTCTTATGAAACAGACAAGTGGCATTGAGGTAGAACTGGAAGAAGTTCCAGCGACAAAAACTATAACAGAAGACTTGGTAGAACCAGAGGATTCAGTAGTACCCGATGAACCCCAGCCTCTCCGCCGATCTAGTAGGGTTCCTCGCCAACCTGAGAGATACTACGGTTTTCTCATGGATGGTAGGAGCGAGGATTGCATCATAGAGGATGATGACCCAACTAGCTTCGAGCAGGCCATCACGAGTAGGGACTCAGTGAAATGGCTGGATGCTATGCGGTCCGAGATGGAATCCATGTACACCAACAAAGTATGGACTTTGGAAGTTGCTCCTGAAGGGGTAAAACCCATTGGGAGCAAGTGGATCTTCAAGAAGAAACTTGGTGTAGATGGGAAAGTGGAGACTTTCAAAGCTAGACTTGTAGCAAAAGGTTTTCGCCAAAGACCAGGTGTGGACTATGACGAAACCTTTTCTCCAGTGGCTATGCTTAAATCCATCCGGATCATGCTTGCCATCGCTGCATATCATGATTACGAAATCTGGCAAATGGATGTTAAGACCGCCTTTCTAAATAGTGATTTAGAAGAGTGCGTGTACATGATTCAGCCAGAGGGCTTCGTAGACAGTGGGAGCAGCGGGAAGGTGTGCAAGTTGCTTAAATCCATTTATGGATTAAAGCAAGCATCGCGGAGTTGGAACATCTGCTTTGACGTCGTTATCAAAGAGTTTGATTTCGTCAAAAACCCAGATGAACCTTGTATTTACAAGAAGGTGGCAGAGAGTAAGGTTGTCTTCCTCGTATTGTACGTGGACGACATACTCTTGATAGGAAATGATATTCCTATGCTGCAATCGGTCAAGCTCTTCTTATCACAAAGATTCTCAATGAAAGATCTTGGTGATGCCTCCTGCATATTGGGAATGAGGATCTATAGAGATAGATCCAAAAGGATATTGGGATTGTCCCAATCCAGGTACATTGACACCATACTAAAGAGGTTTAGTATGGAAGATTCCAAGCGTGGGAACTTGCCCACCATCTCTAGAGTCACTCTCTCCAAAGAGATGTCTCCCAAGACTGATTTGGAGAGAGCTCGCATGCAAGGGATACCCTATGCTTCGGCCGTAGGCTCTATCATGTACGCGATGCTATGTACCAGACCCGATGTTACATACTCACTAAGTATAGTGAGCAGGTATCAAGCTGATCCTGGAGAGAGTCACTGGACAGCTGTGAAGAGCATTCTCAAGTACTTGCGAAGGACTAAAGAGATGCTCTTGGTGTATGGTAACGGAGAACTCCAAGTGGAGTCCTTTACCGATTCGAGCTTCCAGAGTGATAAGGACGACTCTAAGTCGCAATCGGGATTTGTCTTTACCCTTTACGGAGGGGCGGTTAGCTGGAAGAGTTCCAAGCAGGAAACCGTGGCAGACTCGACGATGGAGGCTGAATACATCGCTGCCAACGATGCTGCCAAAGAGGCTGTCTGGATCAAGAAGTTCATTGCTGAACTTGGAGTGGTTCCATCCATTGAGAATCCAATACCCTTGTATTGCGATAACAATGGAGCGGTGGCTTTGGCCAAGGAACCCAGGTCCCATCAGCGATCCAGGCATATTCTGAGGCGGTATCACCTGATCCGAGAGATAGTTGATCGCCGGGAGATCGAGGTCAGGAGAGTTGACACGAAGAATAACACAGCGGATCCACTCACGAAGGCTATTCCCCAGATACAGTTTGAGAGACTCTTTGGGATGCTTGGTATGCGATACTATAGCAGCTGGCCCTAGTGCAAGTGGGAGATTGTTAGTTATATGTATGCCCTAGAGGCCAGTATTGTACAGATGATGTATATTATATTGGATGCTTGGTCATATATAGAGAGGACAATCTTGCTCGATATGATAGTATGCTATCTGGTTACTCTTTATCTTAACATGTACACTTGTCTCTTTAAACTGTCTTATAGTTACATGTTGGTAAAGCCCTTAGGATGTGTACTTGACTACCTGGACTATGATGTAGATCATACTAGTGGGGACGTGGTAGTCCATAAGTACATCCTTCAAGGTCCCTAGTCGTGGGTGTATCGAGACGGGGCATCGATATACCAGTGTAGACTAGCGTATACGCTTCTCGACCCATGAGATGGGCGATGGATGATCCCACATCCATTGGTGTTTGACATCAGAGATGGTATACGGGTGCTCAGTGGAGACTGGGTACACTGGACGGACTCGCCGAGAACTCCCAGATGGTATTATACCTCACGTCAGATGGCAGTTCTCAGGTGACACTTGTACAGGTTAGTCTGTAGACCCGAGATCGTCATAGAGTCTTGTGTGACTCCCACTGTGCTTTGATCTCCACCTTACCACGCCCATGAGGGCGTGCAAAACGGTGGTCTTTGGGTACAGTCCCGAGTCACATGGAGGCAATGAGCGATAGGAGGGGTTTCGTCTCTCCCGGTATTGGGGGTTGATGTTGCGCTGTGCTTGATTGGCCGTAACAGGGAAGTCCCTGGCCAGGGCTGATTCAGAGATTTGCTGGTAAGTGTTACCAGTAGTTTCTCGACCCGTTATAAGCCTCACATCTGCACGACTTATCGGTTATTGGGGTCTGACGCTTACCACCCCTAGACTTGATATGCGACATATCTGACGAAGAGACCGGACTGTACGGTAGTGTTGCCGGTTGGCTCGACGGAGTGGTGGCAGGTTCGCTTGTTTTCCTCTGATCGCTCAATACCCGGGTGGCCGTTACGTTTAGCTGACCGCTTGCGGCCTGGGGGTGCTTGATATGATCATCACCCACTGCCGGCGTATTGACGAGTCTTAGAGTCCCACAAAGGAGTTACCTGGTCCAGGCGAAATGTTGTGGTGCGCGTATGCGATATGTGCATGGACCCGATTAAAATGCGCGTATGGGATACCGTATATTGATCGGGCAGCTGGCTTTTGGTGGGGTCATATGTGATATGGCCGGATTGATAAATCAAGTGTTGATTTATCATTTAACCATTAGTTTTCTCACTTGAAACCTTTACTTGTGCATGATAGATGTATGCATGCATGTATGATTTCTTGCTTGTTGTTTCATGCACATATGATGTGCATGCACACATACATACATGCATCATCTTTCATGGTTGCTTATACATGGAATATGATGGCAATGCTAGACTTACACCATGGTTTTTACTATGAATTATTATTGCACTTATGCCAAAACAAAAGGAAAAGAAAAGGGGGTTAAATATTGGAATGTTTCTTCACCCACACCTTACTTACCCACCATTTAACCCTTGATTAGTTTTCCTAACATGTTTTGACTACGGTACAATAATGTCTTCATGTCTTAACCATGGAATGGATGAGAAGGAATAAACATAGAAATGTGTTTATTCTTTTCTTTTCCAAGAGAGGCTTTTCTCTTCTCCAAGGCAAGTCTTTTCTCTCCTTCAAGAAAAATCTTTCTCTTCTTCAAGAAGGTTAGCCATCATTCTCCTTGGTGCTTCTTCTTCCTCCCTAGCTCTCTTGTTCTCTTCAAGTGAGCAAAATATTGATCAAGAAAGGTTTTTGAAGTGAGAATAAAATCCACAACCTCATTCTATACAAGTTTAGCCCATTTGTGTAGAGTGTTATCTTCATCTCTTCTCCGGAAAGGTGAAGTTGCAAGCTTGGACTAGGAGCTCCGGGTGGATCGTCGTGGACGCTAGAGGACTTCAAGAAGGACCTTCCTCCATCACTCAAGAGGCCAAAGAGTTCAACAATGGAATCTACAAAGGTTGTATTTCCATATGCTTGTAGTTAAGTTGTTAACTAGCTTTTTGTTTCGCCTAAACTTTAGTCAACGATCCGTATTAGAGTTCTTCGGCACATGTAAAATTTCAATTTGGCATGGTTGATGCCTTGTGACAACTCCTTGGTGTGCCTAGGAACCCTACAATAACCACTCCGCGCTGGTGTGGGGATGACCTCCGATAGTCTTTCGGGCTTTATGTGAGTTGCCGTCAAGACCCTGAAGCTAGGAATTTGGCCTTTGTTTCGTTTGCTGGCATTGCGTCTGCTGTATCGAGACGAATGTTGCGGTGGGAACTAGGGATTTTGCCGTGGCTCCGTTTGTTTGATGAAGTTGTGTTTGCTGTGTCGAGATGAACGTTGGGGTGACATCTTGTCTGCTGTATCGAGACGGACGTCGAGGTTGTCTCTAGGTTGCTGGTGAACCGCCGAGGTTTGGAACTAGGGATTTTTCCATGGCTCCATTCGTTTGATGACGTTGCGTCTGAAGTGTCGAGACGAACGTTGGGGTGACATCTCATCTACTGTATCGAGAAGGACGTCGAGGTTGTCTCTAGGTTGCTAGTGAACCGTTGAGGTTTGGAACTAGGGATTTTGCCGTGGCTCCATTCGTTTGATGACGTTGCGTCTGAAGTGTCGAGACGAACGTTGGGGTGACATCTCATCCGCTGTATCGAGATGGACGTCGAGGTGGTGACCATTCTGTGCTGGTGCGAGATGATCTCCGATTGTCTTTCCGGTTTTATATGAGTTACCGTCAAGACGTTGAAGCTAGGAATGTGGCCTTCTCTTCGTTTGCTTTGGTGTGTCCAAATCCTGTTGGAGGAAGAACACTGGGGTTGACATTTCGTCTGCTGTATCGAGACGAACGTCGCGGTGGAGTTGGGATTTTGCCGTTACTCCATTTGTTTGATGATGTTGCGTCTGCTGTGTCGAGACGAACGTCGAGGTGGTGACCACTCTGTGCTGGTGCGAGATGATCTCCGATTGTCTTTCCGGTTTTATATGAGTTACCGTCAAGACGTTGAAGCTAGGAATGTGGCCTTCGCTTCGTTTTGTTTCGACCGTGGGCTCTTTTGTTGGCGTTGTATCTGCATCTTAATGGACTGCGAAGGAACGCCGTTGTTAATATCTCGTCTGCTGTATCGAGACGATTGTTGAGATGAAGCTGGGATTTTGCCGTCGCTTCACTTTGTTTCGACCGTGGGGTCTTTTGTTGATATTGCATCTACATTCTGTTGGACTGCAAAGGAACGCCGTTGTTGACATTGCGTCTGCAAAATTGCGACAAATGTCGAGATTGTCTCTAGGTTGTCCATGAACCGTCGAGATTTGGCTTCGCTTTCTGATGGAGCCTGTTGGGAAGGTATGGTTCCCTCTTTGTTTGTGCCCCTGGATTGTATACAGGGATCGATGTGATCTCACCTGCAGGGCATGAATTTTGTTATATATATTTTTCATTTATTTCCTTCCGCGATGCTCTATCATTTCAGCTTTTATATCGCGGAGGTCGCGATTGCCCAATCATTTCGGCTATTTTTCGCGGTGCCCAATCATTTCGGCTATTTTTCTTTTTACTCGCTGCTTTTTATTGCGAGTTGCCCAACCATTTCGGCTATTTTGCATGCATACATTTTTACTTGCTGATTTTGTTTGCAAGTTGCCCCATCATTTCGGCTATTTCATATGCATGTATGGCTCGCTGATATTTTTTTTTTATCACGAGTGTGGAACTTGGAATCTGACGCCAATCTCAGCATCAACATCGCTACAACTGGAATATCAACAGGAGCGAATCATCATTTGCCGTGAAAGGGCTTGGAATTTGATATCGGTTTTAGGCATCAGCATCGCTACAACTGGAATATTGCCAGGAGCGAATCATCATTTGCTTCTGTCGATGTTGAACAAGAGTGGCTTAGCGAACAGGGTTAGGGCCCTGTCGACTAAGGCTTTTGACTTCATGAGCCGTAAGGGTCTCACAAAGGTATTTCTCCCTACAAGTCGTGAGAATCTTGTAGGTGTATTTTCTCCTTAGGAATCGTGAGGATTCCTAAGTATTTGTGCCTCTGTAAGTCGTAAGGATCCTACAGGAGGGTTTTCTCCTCATAAATCGGGAGGACTTACAAGGGTTGTTTACTATGCGAACATATCCCTAGTCCCGGATGGGACTTGATTAGGGAAATGCTTATTTGCGCCCGTGGATTGTATACAAGAGCCAGTATTGGACCACTTGTAGGGCATGAATATTGCTATTGGGGGTTTGCTTAAGTACAGGTTTAGATCTCTGTAACTTAAGACTTTCAAATCTTATGAGCCGTGAGGGTCTCATAAGAGAGTTCTCCGTACGAGTCGTGAGGATCTCGCAAGTGTATTTTCTCCTTGGGAATCGTGGGGATCCCTAAGTGCGTTGCTCCCTTGTGAGTCGTAAGGATCTCACGTGGGTGGTTTCTCCTTACAAGGTCGAGAGGACCCTATAAGTGTTTTTTAACGAGGTTGCACCCTTTCGGGTTTTCACAAACGCTCGCCGGTAGTCCTGCTGTTTTTACTCACGGAGCCCTTTTGGGTTTTCATCCGTGCCCATTTTGCTTATGGACATACCGTTTTTTTAATTCTTTTAATTCTTTTTTTTAACGAGGTTGCGCCCTTTCAGGTTTTCACAAACACTCGCCGGTAGCCCTGCTGTTTTAACGAGGTCAGCCTGAGGATGCTGCGGTAGTAGTTTAAAGACATTTCGGTCATTTGCAAGTTTTAGGACATTGCGGTCCATCATTAGTTTAAGGACGTTTCGGTCCGGGGTCTCCGTATTTGAAGCGAATATCTAGTTTATTGACTTTTCGGTCTATGGGTCCTTCCCCATGAATGAGCATGATGCCCCTGGCGTATCCATCTTTGTCAGAGCGTGCGGTTGTGGTGGGTTCACTTTCCAATTTTCGGACAACGCGAACTTGCCCTGTTGGTATTGGTCTTCAACCCAGTTCTTGAAGACGTAGCAATCCTCGATCAGATGACCTACCGTTTGATGGTAAGGGCAATAATTAGGATTATTAACATCGCCTGGCCGCAACGGGCGTTTTGGACCCAGCAGATTGATGAGTCTGTCGCACTCTGCCAGCTCGAACAGTCCCCTTGTTTTATCTTGTGGAAACGAGTAGAGATGTTTCAACTTTTCCTGGAGGGGTTGCCGCTTGTTGCTTAGGCGAGCAACCGGTCTAGGGTCACTTAATTGTTGTTGAGCGCTGGCGACGAAGGCCGTTTTTCCTTTTCCTTTATCCTTTTTGTTCGCTCCGTTGTTTGCGGGGCCGGGATTTTTTTCGAGTAGCGTGCGATTGCATGGTTGATCGTTCTCGCAGCTCCTTAATTCCTTCATTTTTGAAATAGATTCCCCGAGGGAAGGGTTGGGGGTAGCTTCTTCATCAGAGTCGCTTCCAAAGGTGATAATTCGCGATACCTTAGAGTCAGCTATATGACAATCGTCGGCGGCTCTTTTGCGCTCATCTATCACATTTTTTCGATGTCTACAAGCTTCACATTTTGTCCTGTCGAAGTGTTGCTTTTGAGCGACATACCCTTGCCACCAACAGTTAAAGGATTCGCAGTCTTCGGTAGGATGTATGATCTTCTAATGATATAAGCAGAAGTTAGGGTGCATCTCTACCTCAGCGAGAGTATTTTCTTCAGAGGGCGATAGCTTCATTCCTACTGATAAAGCTTTGGCGAACCTTTTCCTCGTCTTGAATTTGTTTTTATCCGCAGTGGATGGCTTTTGATTTGACGGGAATGCCTTGGCTTTTTCCAGTATGGCCATTTCACGCTCTTGATTGGCTTTTGCTTTCAGACGAATTTCATCGATCAGCTCGTCTAATGGCTGTAGAATTTCCGGTTCGGGGTTCGCCATTGGTTTCTCGGCGCAAGAAGCTTCATCGTCATCTGCCAGTGAGTGAGAAATCACATGACAAGTCGCTACGTAGTCTTCGGATTCATCTGATGAGTTTTCTCCATCGTTTTCATCCTTGACTAAAGAACAAGCTGCCCCCGGCGTGTCCGTCTTCTTTGGAGAGTGCGGCTGTGGTGGGTTTACCTTCCAGTTTTCCGACAGCGCGAACTTGCCTTGTAGGTACTGATCTTCGATCCATCCCTTAAAGACGAAACAATCCTCAATCGGGTGACTTACCGTTTGGTGGTCAGGGCAATAATTGGGATTATTAAGATCGCCTGGCTGCGACAGACGTTTTGGACTCGGCAGATTAATGAGTCTGTTGCGCATTGCCAGCTCGAACAATCTTCTCGTTTTATTCTGAGGAAATGAGTAAGGACGTCTTAGCCTCTCTTCAAGGGATGGGCATGGACGCACGTTGTTTTGGCGAATGATCGGCTTTGAGTTGTTCGACTGTTGCTGAGCATTGGCGACGACGATCGCTTTCCCTTTTCCTTTCTCATTTCGGGAATCTGGTTTTGGAGGAGACGGTCTGTGGCCCATCTGGTCCATTTGGGCTAACTTGTCAATCAACTCTTGAAAGGTGGTCGGTCTGAAGAACATCATGAATTGCAAGATGGTCGCTTGCGGATCGAGAGTGCCCACAAACATGCCTACCGCAGGTGCCTCTTCTATGCGTTGTTCGCATTTCGACCATAGGTTTCGCCATCGTGTTGCGTATTGGACCCACGTTTCGCCTGGCCTTATTCTGGCATTTATTAGTGCTGTTATCGGGGTGCGTTCACTAGCACTCGCGAATCTTTGTGTAAACAGTAGCTCCATCTCCGCAAATGTTTTGACAGAGTCGTTAGGTAGTTCTGAATACCATTCAAAGGCTGTTTCTGCTAAGCTGCCGACGAATTGGCGTAGCAACAACTTGTCATCGCCTCCAGTGTTGCTGCATAAGGCCCTGAATTGAGCGACATGTTGATGCGGATTCCCTGTCCCTTTATATATGTGGAATTTAGGGATCGTATATCCCGGCGGGTAACTGATTTGGTCATACCAGCCCGGATACGGTCGTCCAGTTCTAGGAATTTGCCCAGCCGTTTCATTCGCCTGATGAACCCGGATCTGCTGAGCTATATATTCGTCCAGGTCAACTTTGGAGATTGCCTCCTCCTTGGCTGTTGACAGAGCCGATGGAGGATTTGACGTTTCTCCCCTGTCGTCTTCAAGGACGATCGGAGGATCTTTAGCAGGAGGGTCCGGCTGTAACATCATCCCTACCATATCTTGGAAGAGGAGCGCCATCTGTTTTATGTTAGCCGCTTGCTCTGCAGCTTCTTTGTCCCTCCTTTCGAGGACTCTGCGTAAAAAGTCCGCGTCGGTTTCTTGTTCGTGCCGCTGTTCTGATGATACTTCCGAGTTTCTTTTGGCTTGGTAAGCGCAGTCATTGCAGTCATCATTTCCTGAAGTTTTTTTTATTGCTCCTGGGCTTTCGTCACGGATCTAGTGAGCGGTCGATGGCCCGTAGAAGCACGGCTATCCTATTTTCCGGCAGCCATATAAACAGTGTGCACCACTATGCCCCCAGACTTGGAGCGTTTGTGTTCAACGCTTTTATGCTTCGCCATGTTCACAGGGGCTTTCTGCGGCCTCCTTTTCTTTTGAGTGATTAGAGTTGAGGGGGCCGTTGTAGTGGGTACCCAAGTAGCTGTTGCTTTTTGTGGCTTGACGGAGTAATCCTTCTCCTGCCGAACCTCCGTCTTTTTCTGTCGGTGGAGATAGTTTTCATCAATCACCGACTCTTGGACCTGTCGCCAGACCCCGTAAACTTTAGAGGACAGCCACTGAGGGGGCTGCTCTGGCTTTTTCTCCGGAGTACTCTTCGCAGCTGAAGGAGTTCGTTTCAACATTGCAGTAGAAGAGTTTCTGCACACCGTGTTCAGCAATTCAAAGCTGTTCCCGATTGGAACAGTAACATCGATCCTCACCATCGGAGCTGGTGGCGTAAATCCAGAGGGAGAGTTGGCCCCAGCCTTCCTCACTCGGCGCCAGTGGCGACGTCGAGCGTGTCTTGCGGATGGAGTCACCTCCGTTGTTGGATAAGCTTCTTCATGCCCCATGCTCTGGGTAGGGGAAGCAGCTTTGAGGACCTCGCCTGGAGCAGTAAACGGAATAACCAGCCTTGTAAAAACTGACTTCTCGGAAGGAGGAGCCTTTCCAATGATTTCGTCCGTTTGAGTCGGGATGGCTATCCGTTTTGGGATGGCAGCTTCGGGTATCGCAGGTTTGCGGACGTTCTGGCCCAGTCTGTTGAAAACTGAGGTATTCCAGCTGGGCGACCCGTTGAGAGGGGTCGCGACAGTGGTAAGTCGATCAAAGACCGGCTTCTTTAGAGCTTCTTGCGATGTCATTGGGGCATTGAAGCTTATCGGTAGGAGCATGGTCCCGAAGAATAGTCCAGTGGTGGCTTAAGTTACTTGCTCCACTGGCATCTTGGAAAGGGAGGCCGCTTGGGGCCCATAAGTCACTCCTCCAGCAAGGACCGAGCGAGGGTTGCAGTTGCAGGCAGTGCAGTTTGAAGCCATTGATCTTCTATTTTCTGCACGGAGCAAGACACCAAATCTTAGTACCTCGAATCCACAGGCAACCACAGTAAACCGCGATTCGTTCGCGAACACGACACACGAAGTGTGGAGTGGAAAGAGGAAAAGGTCCCACCGGGCGTGCCAGAATCTGTTCCCCTCCGAAAGACGGCGCACAAGACCGCGGATGTCCTGACGCTGAGATTCGGGGCAGATGCTATTTGGTTTTATCCGTCCACCTCTCTGAAGATGCCAAGTTGATTTATGGCACCGTATATCGGAGGTTTAGACGGATGCGGCCGATGTAGCAGACTTCGTCAGATTCCCCCTCGCTTGAGGGGTTTTTGATTGTGGGGACGCTCTTCCCTGCAGGCGCAAGCCCCTGCAGTTAATTACGCTACCGCATCGCGGTAACAACTTTCTCCTTCTCCAGAATTTCACTTCGTGTCGTGGGTGTTTGTTTTGTTTGTGGTTGCCCATGGATTGTATACGGAGACTGAGTAATGCCGTCGCCCGTAGGACGTGGATTAGTCCAAATCCGTATTTACTTAGATTTGGGTTTGGTGTTTTGGTTTAAGGATACGTTAGCCGTATTTAGGCTAAGATCGACTTAAACGTTTGTTAAGGATACGTTAGTATGATTTGAGACTAAGATCAACTTAACGGGATCGTTTGGATCCGACAAAAGAGCATTTGGGGGCTCTATTGTTCCAGTTTAGGGACGTAGGGGTCCATATTCCAGTTTAGGGACGTAGAGGTCCATGTTCCAGTTTAGGGACGTGGTGGTCTATCGCCAGTTTAGGGACGTGGTGGTCTATGTTCCAGTTTAGGGACGTGGTGGTCCATCATTAGTTTAAGGACGTTTCGGTCCGACATTAGTTTAAGGACATTTCGGTCCAACATTAGTTTAAGGACGTTTCGGTCCATATTCCAGTTTAGGGACGTAGGGGTCCATGTTCCAGTTTAGGGACGTGGTGGTCTATGTTCCAGTTTAGGGACGTGGTGGACCATCATTAGTTTAAGGACGTTTCGGTCCGACATTAGTTTAAGGACGTTTCGGTCCACGAGTTTAAGGATCCCGCAGTCCATATACGTGTATGGTCGTCGGGACCCGTCACCTCTCTGACGTTGTTGAAGGATTACAACGACGGGTGTCAGAGGAGTTCGGAGATATACCCTCGAACCGGAGGTAAATTGATTTAAGAGAGCAATCTTGCTCAGTCAATTTAATTTAAGGACTTACGACCAAAATTGGGCTAAGTCCAGTTGAAAATGTTCAACATTTTATTTGCTTTTGCATTGCATTTATTTTTTTTTTATTTGGGCTTTGCCCAGAAAGGATGCAGAGCATCAATTTGTTTTGGGCTCTGCCCTTTATAAATGATGCAGAGCATCAATTTTATTTGGGCTCTGCCCTTTTATTGCTTTGCAATTTATTTTGGCCCGCTTGGTCTTTTTGATTTGGGCCGGGCCCTTTTAGGAAATGCATTGCATTTATCAGGCGCTTTGCGCCAATCAGAGAGCGCAAGCGCTCGTGGTGATGACACGTGTCATGCAGCGCAGTGCGCTGTGCTAGTGCGCTACGCTTGCGCTGCTGACACGTGGCGCGCTCTGGTGAGTTGCGTCAATTTCAGAGAGCAAAGCTCTATTCAAAAGCGCATAGCGCAAATGGTTCAGACGCTGACACGTGGCGCTCTCTGGTGGCTTACGCCAGCCCAAGAGCGCAACAATGCAGATTTATAAGTGCAAAGCACTATTAATTTGAGAATCTTTTAGATTCAAGAACCGATGGTTCATAAGAGAAGTGCGAAGCACTATTTGATTTCTTGATCTGATTTAGATCAAAGAAAAATAAGTTTCTCTTGTTTTTCTTATCTCAGAGAACCAAAGGTTCATGAAAAGTGCAAAGCACTATTTAATTAATTAAAGATCATTGATCTTCTTTTTAGATCTATGATCTGTTCATAAGAGAACTTTCTCTTTCGCTAAAGGTTTTTACCTTTTTGTTCTTGAGGAATTCTTCAGAGTTCTCTTTTTTTCCAGAAAATGTTTATGCCTTTGAATTGAGGCTTGGGGTCTTTTTTATAGTGCCCATAAATTATTTAAATTTGTTGAAGAGATATTTCTTTGAGTGATTTGGGGAATTTTCTCCACCGTTGGATCTTTGATCCAAGGGCTTCTGTTTTACAGAAGAAAATCTTCTTATTTTAACAAGAACAGAAAAGATTTCTTAGAATTTTAATTCTGTTTGGCGCAGATGCCCCCGCGCGTGACACGTGTCTCGCAGCGCACAGCGCAGCGCAACTGCGCTAGCGCATCTGCGCTGACACGTGTCGCGCAGCGCAGTGTTTGCGCAACTGAAGCGTTGCTTTGTTTAACACAGAGCTTTACTCTGATTGGGCGCGCCTTCTTGGGCGCTGCGCTGATGCATCTGCGCATGACACGTGGCGCGTTGCGCCCGAGATTTGAAGCGTTGCTTCAAAATTTGAATTTTGAATTTCCAACAGAGCTTTGCTCTGATTGGGGGAAACAGCGGGACTAGCGCGGTTGTAAAACATAAGCAACGTTTATTATATATCATATATATAATAATCCATTCGTCTTAGAATATCAAGTGATCACATCACAGAATATCAGCAGCAGAAGAACACATATGAAATATTGATATACTAGAAATTCCGTGTTTTAAATTAAGCCAGTAAAAACCATGGATTCCACGGTTGTGATGAATATCCAAACCCACATCCCTAGACCCCTACGAGAGGGGTAAGCAACCCTACCAATTCTAGAGTTAGGAGACCCGGTCTCGACTCCTCGAGATGGTCTTCCAGTGGACCCTAGAACTCGGTTACTTGTGCTCTCCTCCTTAGGTCTATCATAATGCGGAAAAGTAAAAAATATACATCAATGGTGACATCATCCTCAACCCGGAAGTGCCCCAATAAAAGAATATTACATACAAGTTTTTATATGAATGAAAATGAAAAAATCTCATCTCACGCAAAAAAACCCGGCTATTCAAACACGACGATCCAATATAACATATCGCATCAACACATAACATCACATGTTATCAACGTAAGTAAATATGCGTATCCTAATTGTCATTGACATATAGCAACAAAATCAGCGATACAACACATATTACACTTACGGTCGTAGAAAAAAAGTGAAAAACTACAACAATTGGAATCCGCAACCACCTTAGACATCATAAACCCAACATATCACATACTTTGGATTTCATGCCTAACCAAATGAATTCCTTAGACATCGCATGCCTAACAATTATAAACCCCGCATTTTAGTCTCGACATTGAAAACACTTTTCAATAACCAGTCGGGTAATTAAATAAGATTCCCGACAGCCTGATCGAATGCTCGTCAGAAACTTTAGTAGACAGCCGCACCCCCGATGCCGTTGATGAAGTGCACTTAGGAGGAATACCACGGACGCGAGCAACCGGGAGGATGCTTTTGGCAACGGGGTTCTCCTACAGTCACTTGGTCGGGGTTATGGGGCGTGGCTATCTGGTAAGGTTACCCGGCGAGTATCCGCGTACGCTACGTGATTGTGACGGACTTTTGATCCACATCAAAATCCCGTGGCAACCGATCAAATGAGACTAAATTTCTAGATTTATAAAATTCAAATAAGTTTTCACAAAACCGAATATTGTGGATTCCAAGTATTGTATCACAATCAGAGATAGTTAGATGATGTTAAACATTTCGATCGAATCAACAAACACCCAAAATTTCCCAAAGAGCTCAACACTCGAGCACGGTTTAAAAATAACCCAGAACATGCCACAACATCTATGGACCAACCGTAGAAGGGCCAACCATTGCCTCACCTATGGTGCCGCGGAACTACCATAAACCCTAGGGTTTGGTGGCGGTTCCGGCGGTCATAGAATCGAGTTAGGGTTTCGTTCTTCTTGAGGGTCCATAGAAAACACCTGCATGCTTTCTGAAGATTTTAAACTTGGAAAAATCCAACTCTTAAAAAAATTCCAGCGTGGGAGAAAATGGGTTATTGATATTCGTTCGAAGTTTTTAACGTCGTCAAGATAACCCGAAACGATGTTAGAATTAGGACTACGAAGTACTCCGAATTTCCTTTACACAAAGATAACATCACATGCAATCTCAATAAAAACAAGCAACACCTGAAACACTAAAAACCAGAGACTGGAACACCACGCAAAAACGAAGCCAGAACAAGCCCACAAAACCGGTGGGGCCGGTCAAAACCTCACATGTCGCCGGGTCAAAATGGGTGAAAGGGGCTCATTTTTGTCTGGTGTTCATGTTACATCTCATGTAACATTCTGCAGATGCTTAAAAAAAATTAGACACTCTAAAAATTTCGACAGAAACTAGGTTATTTGTTTTGATGTTTCGAAGTTGTTTCGGTTTCGTAATTCTACAAACATCATCTAATTCTCTAGCATGGTTCTGATACCACTGTAGGGTTTCGCAGCACCGCTACTGGGTTTCGGGAGGCATCGACCATGCCGTTTTCAAAAAATTGGCACGCTAAAAACCCTAACCTAGAATCTTAACTAGAGAATTAGACGAACATGCATGTAAATATATTTACATATAAGTGAACAAGGAATACAATTTTTGTAGACCGGTTCTTCACTTCAATATCTCCGTGTAGTAGTCCCTTCGCTCCAAGTAGTGAGCTCCCGGACTTTAGAAAGGCTCCACAAGATGAAAGGAATAAGCTTGCTTGAAGTCTTCGAGGCCGAAAATGATCTACGTCGAGGAGACACTAACTCAAGCAACCTCTTCACTAATTGTGAAGCAAACAACCTAAACTAAATGGCTAATCTAGTGTAGGTTGATGAAGTAGGAATTTTGCTCACTTTAGAATAATTTTTCTCACTAATTTTCTTCACCTCCCAAAAGCTAGAAAGCTTGAGGAAAGAGATGAAGAAAAGCAACCATGGAAAAAGTCAAGTGTAGAATGGCAATCATGGATGAGTTAATATCATATACTAACCCTTGTAGAGACTAAACCATGGCTAATCATAATGGTTGGGTTAATAAATATTTTAAGTAAAACAAAATTAGTCAATGGTTCCACAAGCTTCAACCATGTGAATAATTTCCAACTAATTATGATTTACTTCAAATAATAAAACCCTTCATTATGTTAAGCATGGTGTAAGTCTCATACACCCATGTTGTATATAACAACAAGCATGACACAGTAATATATATCACATATATATTAAGTGTACATACTAGTAAGAAAAAGAAATGCTTAAGAGAGCTAATATTAGTTAATGTAAATTAATATATCAAATATATAATTATACATTAAATTATTAAATCAACACTTGATTTAATAATCCGGCTATATCACATATAACCGACTAATATCATATGTATCAATTTTATCGAATCAACACTTGATTCGATAACCCGGCTATATCACATATAACCGATCGATATCACATATCGCGAGAATAGAATGTGGTATCACATACGCGCATTAATCTCGGTCCCTCACATATCACATATGTGCTCCTACTTCATTTCGCTTGAGCTAGGAACGCTCTGTGTAGGACTCTAAAGACTCATCAATACGCCGGCAGTAGGTGATGATCATATCAGTCACCCACAAGCCGTCAGCGGTACTAGCTGGATTTAACAGCTACCCGGGTATTGAGCGATCAGAAGATCAACAAGCAAGCCTGCTCATACTCCTGCAAATCCAATAAGTAACACCACCGTACATTCCGGTCTCTTCGTCAGATATGTCGCATATCACAGCCTTGGGGTGGTAAACGTCAGACCCCAATAGCCTGATAAGTTATGCCGATGTGAGGCTCATAACGGTTCGAGAAACTACTGATAACACTTACCAGTAAATCTCAGCAACCCTGGCCAGGGATTTTCTGCTATGGCCAATCGAGTATAGTGCAACATCAACCCCCAATACCGGGAGAGACGGAATCCCCTCCTATCACTTATTGCCTCTATGCGACTCGCGACCGTACCCAAAAACTACCGTTGTGCACGTTCTCTTGAACGTGGTAAGGTGGAGATTAAAGCACAGTGGGAATCACACAAGACTCTATGACGATCTTGGGTCTACAAACTAACATGTACCAGTGTCACCAGAGAACTGTTATCTGACGTGAGGTATAATACCATCTAGGAGTTCTCGGAGAGTCCGTCCAGTGTACCCAGTCTCCACTGAGCACCCGTATACTATCTTTGATGTCAAACACCAATGGATATGGGATCATCCATCGCCCATCACATGGGTCGAGAAGCGTATACGCTAGTCTACTCTGGAATATCGATGCCTCGTCTCGATACTCCCATGACTAGGAACATTTGAAGGATGTACTTACCGACTACCTCTGCCCCACTAGTATGATCTGCATCATAATCCTGGTAATCAAGTACTCATCCTAAGGGCGTTATCAACATGTAATAGAGAGACAATAAGTGTACATATTAAGACAAAGAGCAACCAGATAGCATACTATCATGTCGAGCAAGAAATTCCTCCCTATATATGTCCAAGGATCCAATATAATATACATCACATGTATAATAATGACCTCTAGGGCATACATATAACTAACAGCGGGTACATTACCACGCTTATAATCTTTCATACTAAACCCCTTTAGTATGGTGTCTATATACCTGAATTGGGACAATCCCAAATCCATTTACTTCTATCTCTATAGATCTATATCCCCAGGATGTAGGAAGTATCAGTTAGGTCTTTCATGGAGAACTTATGTGATAAGAGGAGCTTGACCAGGCGTAGCATAGGAACATCGTTTCTGTTTACCGCCAAAAGACATGACCGGGACGTTGGGACGTCTGGCTTGAATTTTGGGGCAGATGCTATTGGATTTATCCGTCTACCTCTCCGAAGATACTAAGTTGATTTATGGCACCGTGTATCAGAGGTTTAGATAGATGCAGCCGTTGTAGCAGACTTCATCATATTCCCCCTCGTTTGTTAGGGATTTTTGATTGTAGGGACGCTCTTCCCTGCAGGCGCAAGCCCCTGCGGTTAATTACGTTACCGCATCGCGGTAACAATTTTCTCCTGCTCTAGATGTTCACTTCGTATCGTGTGTGTTTGTTTTGTTTTTGGTTGCCCGTGGATTGTATATGGAGACTAATTTATGTTGTCGCCCATAGGGCGGAGATTAGTCCAAATCCGTATTTTCTTAGATTTGGGTTTGGTTTGATTTAAGGATCGTTAATCTCGTTTGAGATCAAGATCAACTTAAATATTTATTAAGGATACGTTAGTCTAATTTTAGACTAAGATCTACTTAACAAGGTTTTAGGATCATTTAGATCCAACGAAAGAGCATTTGGGCTTTATCCTTTTTAGTTTAGGGAAATTACGGTCCATTGGGTTTAAGGACATCATAGTCTATGTTTAAGGACATCATAGTCCATAGAGTTTAGTTTAGGGACGTTGCGGTCCATAGTTTAAGGACATCATAGTTTATAGAGTTTAGTTTAGGGACATTATGGTCCATGGAGTTCAAGGACATCATAGTCCATAGAATTTAAGGACATCATAGTCCGTAGAGTTTAGTTTAGGGACATTACGGTCCATAGAGTTTTGGTTTATTGGTTTGGGGGTGCGCCAAGAGTTATTGGTTATTGGGACCCTCCACCTCTCTGAAGACGTTGAAGGATTACAACGACATATATCATAAGTGTAGAGAGATGTACCCTTGAACCAGATTCCAAATCGAGGAGTTATCAGATCTGAGCATGGAGGCTTGGTTTGTTTGGAGATTTAATCTCTGGAGGAACTTAACTGATTTAAGGTTGGAGTTGGTTCCTTATAGTGTTAAACTCTAATGTACCTTTAGTGCTCATGTGCTCCCACGTGATGCTCTGAGGCACAGTTAAACACTAGAATTTGAGAGCACTCACGTGTCCCACGTGATGCTTTTAAAGATAGTGATGTTCGCTTGATTTTATTCCCCATCTTTATATAAGTGTTAAACACTTTATCCATGTGGCCATCATGTGTGAGCACGTGAGGGCGCCTCAGAGTCAGACATTGTTTCCTTGGGTTTATCCCCTTTTCTTTAAAAAGGTGGCAAGCATTGCTTGCTTTTTCACCCGGAAAAGGCAGTGGATGAAAGAAAGGTGAATAAGCTCTTTATCTTAGCGAGGGAGGTCACGTGTGACCACGTGATCTATTTCAATCTTTCTTTTGAGTTCATCACAGGTGGTCACGTATGAACACGTGATCATCAATATACATGGAATTCTTTCTCACGTATGAACACTTAGTTCTTCCCTTAGGTTTTGGATCTGCATGGCAGAGTCTCCCAGATGAGAATTAAATTCTTAACTTGTGGAGAGATCTGCTTCTGCAGATCTTTCACCTGAAGGGAGAACTAAGTTTTTATATGAAAGGTTAAACCCTAGTTTTATCAAAGGAATTAAATTCATATATGCCTTTTGGGAGAATTAAATTCTCTGAACTTAGATCTTCCCGTAGGTTTTGGATCTGCATGTCGGAATCTCCCCGATGAGAATTAAATTCTCAACTTGTGGGGAGATCTGCTTTTGCAGATCTTTTACCAGAAGAAAGAACTAGGTTCTTTGGAAGAGTTAAACTCTTGTGGAGACGAAGAAGAAGTAAGATGTTCTCTGTGTTTTGTTCTTTCTTACCTAGGGTTTCTTCTTTTCTTTTGAACTTGCAGTTTGGGGGGGGTTCTTCTGTGCAAGAGTTGAAGTCTTGGGTCCTTTATATAGGAGAGGCTGATTTGTTGATTCAGTTAAGAAAATCTCTCATTGAGAGATTTTTTAATTGATTTGGAGAATTTATCCACCGTTGGATCTTTGATCCAAAGACTTCAGTTTTACAGAAAATATTTTTCTTATTTTTAATAAAATTGGGAAAATATTTTCCCACATAGAACTTATTCTGTATTTTGATGATTTTTAATCACCATTGGATCTTTGATCCAATGTTGCTCTGATTTACCTAGCATAATCTTTCTTGTTTAGAAAGATTGGGGAAAATATTTCAAAATAGGGTTCTGAACCCTTTTATATAGAATTTAATTCTTTTGGGTAAGAAGATATTAGGAATTCTCACGTGTAGCACGTGACCCAGTGGCATTAGGCCGGTTTGCCTATATGCAGCAGTCCCGGAGAAGAGCATCACGTGTTGGCACGTGATACGCCTTCTGGTCTACTATTTGTTTTATAAAGGCGTCTATATACTTCGTATATAGGTGCTCACGTGTGGCACGTGAGGCCTAACTTCAGTCCCATTTGTTAAGTGTAATGCTTGTAATTTTGGCTCCAAGGCGCATCACGTGTGGGCACGTGATGCTCTTTTTGGGGAATTTTCCCATTGCTTTTTTATTTATTATTTATTTTTCCAAAGGGAACAAATGCTCCCACAGAGTTGTTCTCACGTGGCTTGCACGTGAGTGCAACTCTATCACCTTTACAGCCGTTGGATTGCCTAGGGGAATGGGGAGGTGGACCGCCCTTGTCATGTCTTATAAATGCAAGGGTTTGGTCTTTAGTCAGACACTGTTCTTTTATCTTATTCCTTTTTTGTTTCTTTGAGAATTTAATTCTCCTCTTCAGAGCTTAGTTCTCTGCCACTGCAATTCCAGAGTTAAACTCTTTTGGAAAGAGAAATCATTTTAGGTAAAGATCTTGAACATTTAGAGAAACCCTTTTCTTTAAAGAAAACTTCTGGATTTTAAATCAATTTTGAAAGCTTTGCTCTCCTCTAAAACCCATCTCTTTAGAGATGCAAAGATATAATTTTTTGAGTAATATCTCTCCATGCTTTAGGCATTCCTCCTATGACCTTTATGGCATTTGATTTTTCATTTCCCCTTTTATGGGGTTTCTGGAATTTAATTCCATTGCATAAAAAGAATTTAATTCCTCACCGAAGAGCTTAGCTCTGAAAGATCAAGAGGGCTCTTCGGGAATTTGATTCCCCTGACTTCTTGAAAATATTTTCAAGGGATTTTCCTTTATTTTTACCCATTTGACAGAGTTTTGTAATGGGTGTTCTTTTGTGAGGATGTCCCAATTCGTTTGAACTCCAATGTGCATTTATTGAGAATCTTTTTTTATTCTCACAATGATTACCCTGCCTCACGATTGGCGAGCCGTCAAACTGATTTTGTGGGGTCCATTATTTTTGCAATCAATGGTCCCATGGAATAAACTTCTTGTCATTTTCTTCTGCTGTTTATATATATATATATATATATATATATATATATAAGTTGCATTAATAGTTTTTCCTCCCTTTATTTCAGGAACCATATCTTCTCTTCCTTACTTTCCTTTTACTTGCTTAGACGTTGCTTTTCCACAATCGTCGTCGGACGAAGAAGCAATGGCGATGATCAGGGCCCATGACAGGGACTGTACCAGTTTGCTCTTGTGGGGAACTTGGTATGGGCATATCATCCGGGGCTGTCGTGGCTTTCTTTGCGAAGTGCCAACAGAGCTTCTTCGCCCAATTTTGCCGATGGAGCGTCCGCAGACTGCTTTTGTGGTGGAGGCGGCTGATTGGACTCCTATAGGCCGGCTTGAGCCGTCGACAACTGGGATACCCAACCAGCCTTTGCCGGCCAGAGACATCTTGGAGCGTCGCATTTTCCAGGGTGAAGCTCAACTCTGAGGACAAATTTATAAGATAGGTCTTACCCCTCGCCCCCAACGGGCTATCTTCCATAGGCTCGATATGTTCTATCCGTCCATCGTGTGCGATTGCAGAAGGTCGGACTTTATCAGGCAGTGTATGCATCCCTTTTTCATTAGCAGTCCCCTCATGTCTGGTGGGTTAAGGCTTTTGTGAACCAGTGGAATCTTCCTACCAACACCTTCTTACTTGGGGATCGCGAGGTCTCTATTTCATTGGAAGAGTTTCGCGAGATTTCGGGACTACCAATGTGGGGAGAGCATTATAAAGAGTTACTGCCTCCCGATGAGTATGTGTTTGAGACGATGCCGGCTTCACTTGACGGCTAGATGACTGAAAACGCCGTCCGCCATAAGCACCCTAGCTTAATCAAGGTTTTGGTTATTTTTGAGAAACTGTTCACGGCGTCGGAAGGTCATGGCATCACTTTTGAGAGCTTCATTGCCTGCTTTATCCGTGAAGACGTTTTGTCCAAGACGGCTCTAAAGTTTGCGAACATTAAAGACCCTTTTGGGTTTGGGCTAAATAAACTGCCGGCCAAAGAAGAAGATTTACCGCAGTTTTACATCACGATCTTGTCGACCGTGTCCTTTGATTCGATTGCGGCTCTCGGCATGGATAAAGAGACCTTCTTTGTCGGTTTTATCAGCCTTTGGCTTAGCTGGTTCGCCATTCCAACGCATCGTCGCTTCAAGAGAGCTTCAGTCATCTATCCTGCTCATCACATGGCTGAAGGGACACGACTGGCCGTGGGTATCGCGGGGTTATCGCACTTATACCATGGGCTGAGCGCTGTGGCCAATACTTCGACCCCGGGTGTAGATGTTGTGAGTTTCTCCCTCCGCTAGTTTACGTCGTGGATTGAGATACATGTATTGGGGGCATTCACAGCGCATCAGAGGCCAGATTTCTATGATGCTTACACATTCCCGTGGCTCATGAGGTTGGTGGATGCTTCTGCTCCTGATCCAACTCAGCTAGGGGCCATTCGTGTGTTGCTTAACCCGTATGCTAACGAAAGTGGGATGGTATTCAACAACCGAGTCCTCTCTGCTCCTTCGGGACCTGTTCAACAGCTATTCGATTTATCGAAAGGGGGAGCACCATCCTTAAAGCCTAAGGAAATTATGCACTTGTATTCGATTGGGCCGGGTTATTTGATGTTCTGTCGAAATGATACGGCTCTTTTCATGCGGTATAATCCGCACCGCTTTGCTCGGCAATTGGGTTATAACCAGGGTGTTCCCTTCGAGGCATTTTTGGTGGAGCCCGGCTCGTCTCTGGGAGTTGTTCATGACATCATCTATCACTTCATGCGGTTGAACACCGGCTCTCATTTCGTGATCCCCAAGGCCGACTATATTCAAAGGTGTGTGGGGTCTTTTACGGGTTGGTACTGTCATCGAGTTGGTCCCATCATTGCCGAGGAGAAGCGGATACTCTTCGGATATAAAGCTCCCGTCCCGACCTAAGCTACGGGCGTTCCGCCGTGACCGCGGACAGTGGTTTGCCCTCCATTGAGGGGTAACGGTGCCTTACTAATACCTGAGGCGGCGGATGCAGAATCGACTCCTCCCACAGTTGGTATGCCAATGCGCACTAAAGCCCAGGCAAAGGCTTCCGATAAGGCGCCAGCAGTAGTTTCATCAATTGCGGCGTCATCAATGGCGGTGTCATCACCGGTAGTACCGCCAAAAGAGGGTTTTGAAGGCAAGGTTAGGCAGCGTCGCGCCAAAGCGCCGATGGGAAGGAAGCGATCCTCTTCTAGCGTTAGCCCCAGCTCGAAAAGGAGGAAGAAAACGGTTGCTGGCTTGCTTGACCTTCTGTTGGGATTCGAGCCTATTGTTCAAGATGAACCACTATCGATGCAAAAGCCAGATGATGGTCTTATTTACCCTGGCTCTTCTGCTGAGGAAGCCGCGCAATTGGCTGAAGCTTTAAGGCATTCACAGGATGAGACCGAGAATGTACACATCCCGAAAAGGCCCTATCCCCCGGTTATGTAACACCTTAGATTGTGTTTTGTAGCTAATTATATTTTAATATATGGTTTTTAATAAAAAGTTTACCAATTTGGTTTTTAAATATTTTATCCTATTTTATGAGTATTTTGTTAGAATTTTCCTAGGCACACACACTTGTGCATGTTAACTAGGGTGCTAAATGGGAGGTTAATCATGATTAGCAATCATGATTAGCTAACCATTTTCCTTTAAGCTTGTTTTATTAATTGTTTTGGAGTTTTGGGTTTAATAGTGTGCATGGTTGTTTTTAAATAAAATGAATTTGAAAAAGGATTTTAAAAAAATGGTTGAATTGTTGACTTTGAGAGAGAGAAAAAGCATGGTGCTACATGGCCAAGCCATGCTTCCTTAATTGAAGAAAGAGAAAGAGAATGGGAGGGGTTATTGAGTGTTCCCTCATTTCTCACTCATTCTCTCATACTCTCTCAAACACACACACACAAGCTTCAGCAGCAGCAGCCCCAGAAGCAGCTCCGGCATCACCATCATCAACAACAGCATCATCATCATCAGCAGCAGCAGGAGCAGCAGGCAGCAACAGTAGTAGCAGGAGCTCCAGCAACCTACAGCAGCTCTTCTCCACTTCTTCACCTGCTCTCTAGGGTTCTTTAGGGTATATTTCTGAACCCTTTCCCTAGTTTGCTTAGCTTGAGTGTTAATTAGCTTTGATTAGTGTTAAATTAGCTAGTTTAGTGCTAATTAAGGTGATTTGTGTGGAATGTTGTTTAAGTGATGATTTTGTTAGTTAACCTAGATTATTTTAGTGTTATTAGGGTCACTTCAACTGAGAAATAACCCAGATTTCACTAAAATACCATACGGTTTGCTTTTTGTGCAAATTGGTGATTTTAAAGCGATATATTGGGTTTCTGAGTTCTGCTTTTGACCCGGACCCTTCAGAACAAAATTGAGGAAACTGGAACATGCTTATTAGGTCAGAACCACTCCACCAGAACACGAGCCACCCATCCCAAAACTTGGCCGCAGATTTATTCAATCTGGCCGCAGAGGGGTTGGGTCTTAGGGTTTTGGGTACTGTAGTCTGCTATATTTTGTAGTGTTTTGGCATGTCTAGTTTTGTAAGATTTTACCTGTAGGAAAATCTGGGATCAAATATCGTTTTGGTGTTCGTTGTGTTTGCGCGATACGCGCGATACGTGAGTGGGTTCTGTGATCCAGCGTATCGCGGCGTGTCGCGATGGTTTTAGACGCGTACACACACGATTCAGCGTATCGTGCACGCGCGCGTATAGTTCGCGACGCGAGTTTCTCATTTTGGTTCGATATCGCGTTTTGCGGAATATTTGGCTTATATATGATTTCCATGTCTTATTTGCAGGTTTGCAGGCAGGGACTATTGACACTGCTACCGAGGGAGACGTGTGGTAGGATTCACCTAGCGTGGAGCGTAGGTGAGTAGATTTAACATCTACAGGGGAATCGCCCGCATGGCGTTATGCGTCTGGGCTAGGATTCAATACTTGTCGCATATTCTACGCCATTGTTAGAATTGCGCATTTACCCTATTTTACTTAGATATAGTTGTACTGTGACTAGTAGCCGTAGGGCACTGCACACATTATTGACGGTTCATGTTGCACGAGCACGGATTGTATGCTACACCCACACCGTCAATAATTGCCATGTCACACACTAACCATTATAGATACTATTGCTTATCACACATGACATCTAACTTATCGGTATACCTATAGTGTATCATACCTTTAGTGATAGGTACATATACACCTTGCGGTACAGTTACAGGTATACCTTGCACATATGTTACTCATCCCGGGGGGATATCCTACATATCTTACTTATACCCAGGGGGTATACGACATCAGTTCTTATAGGTAGATACCTATAAATTGCTACACCTGTATGTTACATACATATTCAGTTGCAGTTACATATTTACCTTTACTGATGTTACTTAGCTGTACCTTATTGGTTTCGCATACATCTGGTTTCAGCTACATATTCTCATTTATGTGCTCGCATTTCAGATATATCGTATATGTTTATTCCTGGATTGCGCATTATTATTTGGATTGTACATGATGTTTTCTGGATTTGGGAACCGCGGGAGTTCATTAAATTATCCATACATTGAAAAACCCGGTTTCCTTGATATGATATTTGCGCATCCACCATGGGTTTTATCGATGCTGATTATATATACCCCTACGAGGAGGCGTCGAGGCCGTAGAGGGTACATGGTGGGGCCCGGAGGTACCTCGGGGCAAAAAAGAGATGTCGATGTGCTATGAGCCGATGAGCCCGGCAAGGGAACCATACCATCCGGTGACGGTACCAATGACTCGGCGGGGATCATGGAGATACCGTTGGGAGTCATGCACGTATGCATACGTCGAAAGGCGAGGGTCAGAGCTAGGCACTCGTGCTTTCGGGACAGCGTATGATACATACCTATCAGGATTTCTGTGTCGATTCTTGGCACATTGTTTTCATGATATTTCTTTTAAACACCTTTGTATATATAACAGGGGATTAGCCGTTGTTATATATACTCTTACACCAATATTAGTGGAATGGGACGCTAATATATGTGTATTTCCCCCATCATATTTATTTCTGCAAATATATATATACCATTAGGATGTTAGAAACTTACTTGAGATTCGACTTGGGATATAGATGATTCATTGAGATTGGATATTGGATATGAAAGAGATTGTTGATTGTACATTCGAGATATAGGAGAGCTATTCGATATTGTACATTGAGGTGATGTGATACATATACGATGTGAGAGCCCAGTTTGGGGCTGATTTGAGGATTTGGGATTTGAGTGTCTTGATGGATTGTGATCCTACCACGATGTCAGGTTTCCGTGGAAATGACATATTCCACCCCCTACCTCACACTTATCTACCTTATGCACAGTTCATATATTGGTAGTACCTGTTAGTGTACCCTTGTGATCGTTGCATATTTACATTCTCATATCCCTATTGCATGGTTATTGCATATTATTGTCATATTACTATTGCCTCACATATTGATTGTACCTGCTAGTGTACTTTCCTTTATTCAGCATTTGCATGACAAGTTATTACTGTAATCGCATATCTTAGATTCATGCTGTACGTGCATTCCTACGATTACCTGCATATGTTATCTACTATTCACGAGTTGGCAACTCACCCCTGTTGTGCCACAGGTGTTTCAGGTTGTTCCCCAGAGTAGTCGAGGCAGGCTATTCCGCTTTTCAGCTATCATCTTTTGCTACAGATACCGCATCAGCTCACAGTACTATTTTGTTTAGGTGGGTTTTGGTGGTTATATGTATTTTGTATTGTACATTCGTTGTATCTTGTACTCTCCATCTACTATTATGTTGTTGACTTAGAGACTTGGTGAGGACGATAATATATATTATTGTGGATTTATTGCCTTTATTTCTTCGCTACGGCGTCATATTTTTGTATTGTATTCATCTTGGCTAGTTTTTACAAAAGGGGGTGTTGCCAAAATTTTAAAGAAAGAAAGTAGAACTTTTAAAGAATTTGGGTTGCGATTTCAATTGTTTCAAAAACTTATATTATCTTTTCCGTATTTTCTTGGTTTAGATTTCTGGGTTTTGGCTTTCTTTTACTACGTTACGTCTTAGGGCGTTGCGTAGTACTAGGGCCGTCACGAACCAATGTTGGGTCGTGACAAAGTTGGTATCAGAGCTCTAGGTTTTACCTTTCGGAGTGTAGGATGACCTTAGTATGATAGAGTAGGTAGCTTAAGCAGAGTAACGTAGTGTGTGTATGTCTGCAGCATACCCACGATGCGGTACTTTGCATTAAGTGACCTAAGTACAAATTGCTTGAAATTCCTTCCTTGATAATTCATATCCTTGAGATTCGATTCCTTATTCTTATCGAATCTTATATCTATTTATAGCCTTGCCGCCGATGACTATGGGGACTCAGAGTGATGCAGCGAGGGCCGAGGTCAGAGTTGGCTCGGATGAGACGAGTACTGACCATGATGGCACTCTAGTTGCACAGGTGCAGACGGATCAGCCTACGACCTATACTATTGATAGACTTTTGGTAGAGATGCAGGACTTCCGCCAGACTATGAGTTCATTGGTTGATGTCGTTTGGGAGCTATGACAGGAGGTTGTCACCCCTGTTACTCAGTTATCACTTATGATCAGCATGCAGCAGTCCGTCACCTACATAGCACCAGTGGTTGCAGCTCCAGTTGATGAGGCACATATTCCAGGACAGTAGAGGACTCGTACCAGTGTACCAGCCCAGAGGCAGAGGTTTGGTCATCGAGATAGATTTCGTGGCCGTCGCGGGAGTAGCAGAGGCTTAGGACGAGGATAGTCGTTCAGCTCTCATCCCCAGGATGGTCAGCAGTCAGCACGTGGATGTTTTCGATGCGGAATCCTTCAGCACTTCGTCAAGGATTGTTCCTTAGCACCTCGTCAGGATCGTACTCAGAGAGGCCATGGACGTGGAAGGTTCGCTCAGAGGGCTCAGTCTACCAGAGGAGTTCATCCAGTTGCGGGTAGAGGGCAGACACAGGAGTTTGCTTCTACTCATGGGGACGCGCAGACGTCCAATGTGGAGTTTTCAGGTACCCTTAATTTATATGTTCTTTGATGTATTCATTTGTTTTTCATGCTTGTACCGTGGTTGGGTAGATTAGTCGTAGTTAGTTGTTTTAACTTCTGTCAGCGATTCTTTTGTTGCGCGACACGTATTCAGTTGTGTGCCAATCGGATAGGAGATAGAGATTCGTCCGTCGTTTTGATCCTTCTAGAGATGTTGGATTTGACGTTCTCCTGGGCACGGACTGGTTAATTACGTGTTAGGCGTCTGTGGACCACCGTGAGGAAACAGTCAGGTTTGTTTTTCTCGACAGGTTAGTTCTTGTTGTGCAGGTGGATAGTTGTGCCGCCTCTCACAGCTTGAATTTAGCATTTTTCGCTAGTCGGCTTCTGAGGAGATGTCGTGGATTCTTGGCGTTCATTCGTGATACCGTAGCCACAGAGGGTTTGTTAGGCCGGTGTTCTTTTCGTGCGAGAGTTTTTCCGGCGTTGTTCCGGATGAGCCGGCGAAGCTGGGGAGCTAAAGGATCAGCTGCAGAGTTGTGGTTTGGGGAGTTTTGTGCGTCTGAGTGTTTCGCTTTTGGAAGCTCCTATTTCTATTCGTCAAGGAGAAAGACGACAGTTTAGGGTTGCGTATCGACGGATCGTTAATTGAACCGGCTTACGGTGCGGATAGGTATCCCTTACCTCGCATAGACGATTTCTTCGATCAGCTCCAGAGTGCGAGACATTTTCTAAGTTGGCTTGGGATCAGGTCATCATTATTGCGGTTCGGAGTGACGGCATTCCGAAGACTGCCTTGTGCGTGCTACGGGCTTTGTGTGTTTTGGTGAGTCATTGGATTCACTGATGCCCTGGCAGCATTTGTAAATGTGATGAACCAGATTTCTTCAGGCCGTTCCTCGACCAGTTTTTGTTGTGTTATATACGACATTCTGGTCTATTTAATGTGTCTAGAGGAACAGGAGTAGCACTTGAGGATTTGTTATACAGATACTGGGAGAGCACCAGCAGTTTGCTAAATTCTCGGAGTGTTTCTCCAGGCTTGTTTTGTGTTGACTCCTAGGTCTTGTAGTCACGGGAGATGGTTTCGTATGGTTCCGAGGGAGATCGTGGCTGTACAGCTTAGGCCCAGACTTGTGTGCAGGACGGAGATCCGCAGATTGTTGGGCTTAGCAGGTTTTACCGCCGTTTCATGCAGGATTGCTAGAGTAGTGCTGCACCGTCGACTGAATGGACCGGAAGGGAGGTTTCTTTTCTGTGGACTGAGGCATGTGTACGGAGTTTTCGGCAGTTGGAGATTCGGTTAACAACTGCATCAGTTCTTTCTTTGCTTTTGGTTCGGGCGACCTTGTTGTTTAACTGTAAGGTTTCTTAAGTGGGCTCGAGTGTGTACTGAGGTGACACTACAGAGTCATCGCTTTTGCTTCCCTACATTTGGAGGAAGTACGAGAAGGATATTCCACTCATGATCTGGAGATGGCGGCGGTGGTTTTGCGTTGGAGATTTGGGAACACTACTTGTTCGAGAGTCGTGTCAGATTTTCCACGGACCACTAGAGCTTAATGTACATCTTCCTGCAGCGGATTTGGATTGTTGTGATAGTCTTCTGCAGATTTACAGTTCTTGTGTGATCGTTGAGTATAGCTTAAGTTCATCTCTACGGAGGGGACAGCTTGCTCATGTCCGCGCCCGACCACTTTCCTTAAATCGTTTTCGCGAGACACTGCCCGCCGATGCTCGTTCGTCAGAGATACTTGAGCGTACTCGGCTGGGTAGTGATTCGGAGACCTTGATTTGTGACAATGGTGTGCTAAGTTAGGGATGCGTTTGTATACCTGGTATCATCGGGTAGAGACGTGTAATCCTAGAACATGCACCTCTGTCAACTCTCTGTATGCATTCAAGTTCCACCAACATTTAGCGTGACTTGTGAGATAGTTACGGGTGGACAGGGATGTAAAGAGAAGTTCCAGGTTTCGTTTCAAGGTGTCTGTTTTGTTGTGTGTTTGTTTTGATTGTTGTCAGCAGTTTGGGATCGTCACTCGCCTTTGTTAGGGTTCTCCTTCGATAGTTGTTATCAGGAGACACTCCAATTAGCAACCTTTAAGCTTAGGGGTTAGGTCGTGTCGATCACCAGTCTGTTGTTTTTTCTGACTCTGCGTAAGTAGGACTTTGGACCCCAGCTAATCTAGAGACTTCGGAGATGGTCCAGTTGTGTTAGGTCAGGATGGGAATTGTCCATTGCGAACCGAGGTCTTATGCCGACTGTGTTGGTCATAGACTCGAGTTCGCAGGGATAGATCATGTATTCCTACGGACTTTCCGATGAATGACGTGTTAGATTTTGGGAAGCTTGTCCCAGGATTTAGGTCCTTCTGAGATCCTATAAGCGAGTTAGTTTCGTTGCCTTTAATTTGGCACTTCCGCCCAGATTATTGGATTTTCACCCCGTATTCCTTGTGATGAAACTTTACAATTACCTTCTTGACCTTTCTCACATGATTTAGCATCAGACCTTTTAGCTTGACGCGATCTTTCGTTCACCAGCAGCCAATGGTATTAATGGCTCGGCAGGTGGAGGAACATCGGTCAAGGGTCTTGCTATCTGTGAAGGGTTTTTCTTGGGCGTAGCCGTATAGTGAGATAGTCACTTGGGAGGCTGCGAGTGAGATCTGGGAGTTGTAATCTTCCCTTTGAAGGTACGCGTATCGGTATATTTTTAAATTCGGGGACGAATTTCTTTTAGGGGGGAGATTGTAACACCTTAGATTGTGTTTTGTAGCTAATTATATTTTAATATATGGTTTTTAATAAAAAGTTTACCAATTTGGTTTTTAAATATTTTATCCTATTTTATGAGTATTTTGTTAGAATTTTCCTAGGCGCACACACACTTGTGCATGTTAACTAGGGTGCTAATTGGGAGGTTAATCATGATTAGCAATCATGGTTAGCTAACCATTTTCCTTTAAGCTTGTTTTATTAATTGTTTTGGAGTTTTGGGTTTAATAGTGTGCATGGTTGTTTTTAAATAAAATGAATTTGAAAAAGGATTTTAAAAAAATGGTTGAATTGTTGATTTTGAGAGAGAGAGAAAGCATGGTGCTACATGGCCAAGCCATACTTCCTTAATTGAAGAAAGAGAAAGAGAATGGGAGGGGTTATTGAGTGTTCCCTCATTTCTCACCCATTCTCTCATACTCTCTCAAACACACACACACAAGCTTCAGCAGCAGCAGCCCCAGAAGCAGCTCCAGCATCACCATCATCAGCAACAGCATCATCATCATCATCAGCAGGAGCAGCAGGCAGCAACAGTAGTAGCAGGAGCTCCAGCAACCTACAGCAGCTCTTCTCCACTTCTTCACCTGCTCTCTAGGGTTCTTTAGGGTATATTTCTGAACCCTTTCCCTAGTTTGCTTAGCTTGAGTGTTAATTAGCTTCGATTAGTTTTAAATTAGCTAGTTTAGTGCTAATTAAGGTGATTTGTGTGGAATGTTGTTTAAGTGATGATTTTGTTAGTTAACCTAGATTATTTTAGTGTTATTAGGGTCACTTCAACTGAGAAATAACCCAGATTTCACTAAAATACCATAGGGTTTGCTTTTTGTGCAAATTGGTGATTTTAAAGCGATATATTGGGTTTCTGAGTTCTGCTTTTGACCCGGACCCTTCAGAACAAAATTGAGGAAACTGGAACATGCTTATTAGGTCAGAACCACTCCACCAGAACACGAGCCACCCATCCCAAAACTTGGCCGCAGATTTATTCAATCTGGCCGCAAATTACGGTCAGGAAAAGGGGTTGGGTCTTGGGGTTTTGGGTACTGCAGTCTGCTATGTTTGTAGTGTTTTGGCATGTCTAGTTTTATAAGATTTTACCAGTAGGAAAATCTGGGATCAAATATCGTTTTGGTGTTCGTTGTGTTTGCGCGATACGCGCGATACGTGAGTGGGTTCTGTGATCCAGCGTATCGCGGCGTGTCGCGATGGTTTTAGACGCGTACATACACGATTCAGCGTATCGTGCACGCGCGCGTTTAGTTCGCGACGCGAGTTTCTCGTTTTGGTTCGATATCGCATTTTGCGGAATATTTGGCTTATATATGATTTCCATGTCTTATTTGCAGGTTTGCAGGCAGGGAATATTGACACTGCTACCGAGGGAGACGTGTGGTAGGATTCACCTAGCGTGGAGCGTGGTGAGTAGATTTAACATCTACAGGGGAATCACCCGCATGGCGTTATGCGTCTGGGCTAGGATTCAATACTTGTCGCATATTCTACGTCATTGTTAGAATTGCGCATTTACCCTATTTTACTTAGATATAGTTGTACTGTGACTAGTAGCCGTAGGGCACTGCACACATTATTGACGGTTCATGTTGCACGAGCACGGATTGTATGCTACACCCACACCGTCAATAATTGCCATGTCACACACTAACCGCTATAGATACTATTGCTTATCACACATGACATCTAGCTTATCGGTATACCTATAATGTATCATACCTTTAGTGATAGGTACATATACACCTTGCGATACAGTTACAGGTATACCTTGCACATATGTTACTCATACCGGGGGGGATATCCTACATATCTTACTTATACCCAGGGGGTATACGACATCAGTTCGTATAGGTAGATACCTATACATTGCTACACCTGTATGTTACACACATATTCAGTTGCAGTTACATATTTACCTTTACTGATGTTACTTAGCTGTACCTTATTGGTTTCGCATACATCTGGTTTCAGCTACATATTCTCATTTATATGCTCGCATTTCTGATATATCGTATATGTTTATTCCTGGATTGCGCATTATTATTTGGATTCTACATGATGTTTTCTGGATTTGGGAACCGCGGGAGTTCATGAAATTATGCATACATTGAAAAACCCGGTTTCCTTGATATGATATTTGCGCATCCACCATGGGTTTTATCGGTGCTGATTATATATACCCCTACGAGGAGGCGTCGAGGCCGTAGAGGGTACATGGTGGGGCCCGGAGATACCCCGGGGCAAGAAAGGGATGCCGATGTGCTACGGGACGATGAGCCCGGCAGGGGAACCATACCATCCGGTGACAGTACCAATGACTCGGCGGGGATCATGGAGATACCGTTGGGAGTCATGCACGTATGCATACGTCGAAAGCCGAGGGTCAGAGCTAGGCACTCGTGCTTTCGGGACAGCGTATGATACGTACCTATCAGGATTTCTGTGTCGATACTTGGCACATTGTTTTCATCATATTTCTTTTAAACACCTTTGTATATATAACAGGGGATTAGCCGTTGTTATATATACTCTTACACCAATATTAGTGGAATGGGACGTTAATATATGTGTATTGCCCCCATCATATTTATTTCTGCAAATATATATATACCTTTAGGATGTTAGAAACGTACTTGAGATTCAACTTGGGATATAGATGATTCATTGAGATTAGATATTGGATATGAAAGAGATTGTTGATTGTACATTTGAGATATAGGAGAGCTATTCGATATTGTACATTGAGGTGATGTGATACTTATATGATGTGAGAGCCCAGTTTGGGGCTGATTTGAGGATTTGGGATTTGAGTGTCTTGATGGATTGTGATCCTACCACGATGTCAGGTTTCCGTGGAAATGACATATTCCACCCCCTACCTCACACTTATCTACCTTATGCACAGTTCATATATTGGTAGTACCTGTTAGTGTACCCTTGTGATAGTTGCATATTTACATTCTCATATCCCTATTGCATGGTTATTGCATAGTATTGTCATGTTATTATTGCCTCACATATTGATTTTACCTGCTAGTGTACTTTCCTTTATTCAGCATTTGCATGACATGTTATTACTGTAATCGCATATCTTATATTCATGCTGTGCGTGCATTCCTGCGATTACCTGCATATGTTATCTACTATTCACGAGTTGGCAACTCAACCCCGTTGTGCCACAGGTGTTTTAGGTTGTTCCCCAGAGTAGTCGAGGCAGGCTATTCCGCTTTTCAGCTATCATCTTTTGCTACAGATACCGCATCAGCTCACAGTACTATTTTGCTTAGGTAGGTTTTGGTGGTTATCTGTATTTTGTATTGTACATTCATTGTATCTTGTACTCTCCATCTACTATTATGTTGTTGACTTAGAGACTTGGTGAGGACGATAATGTATATTATTGTGGATTTATTGTCTTTATTTCTTCGCTACGGCGTCATATTTTTGTATTGTATTCATCTTGGCTAGTTTTTACAAAATGGGGTGTTGCCAAAATTTTAAAGAAAGAAAGTAGAACTTTTAAAGAATTTGGGTTGCGATTTCAATTGTTTCAAAAACTTATATTATCTTTTCCGTATTTTCTTGGTTTAGATTTCTGGGTTTTGGCTTTCTTTTACTACGTTACGTCTTAGGGCGTTGCGTAGTACTAGGGCCGTCACGGGCCAATGTTGGGTCGTGACAGGTTATCTTTGTTAGTTATATGTGTGCCCTAGAGGCCATTACTGTACATACGATGTATATTGTAGTGGATGCTTGGACATATATAAGGAGGACTTTCTTTCTCGACATGATAGTACGCTATCTGGTTGTACTTTATCTTAACATGTACTCTGATTGTCTTTTTTGTTACATATTGATAAAGCCCTTAGGATTTGTACTCGACTACTGGGACTATGATGAGATCATACTAGTGGGGCCACGGTAGTCTATGAGTACATCCTATAACTGTTCCTAGTCGAGGGTGTGTCGAGACAGGGCATCGATACACCAGAATAGACTAGCGTATACGCATCTTGACCCATATGATGGGCGATGGATGATCCCATATCCATCGGTGTTTGACATTAAGGATGGTGTACGGGTGCTCAGTGGAGACTGGGTACACTGGACGGACTCGCCGAGAACTCCTAGATGGTATATATACCTATTGTCAAATAGCAGTTCTCTGGTGACACTTGTACAGGTTAGTCTATAGACCCGAGATCGTCATAGAGTCTTGTGTGATTCCCACTGTATTTTGATTTCCTCCCTACCACGGCTCTATTGAGTCGTGCAAACAGGTGGATTTTGGGTACAGTCCCGAATCATATGGAGACAGTGAGCGATAGGAGGGGTTTCGTCTCTCCCGGTATAGGGAGTTGATGTCGCGCTATGTTTGATCGGCTATAACACTTAAATCCCTGGCCAGGGTTCTCGAGGTTTACTGATAAGTGTTATCAGTAGTTCCTCGACCTGTTATGAGCCGTAAATCAACATGACTTATAAAGTTACTGGGGTCTGACATTTACCACCCCTATACTTCATATGCGACGTATCAGGCGAAGAGACCGGACTCTACGGTAAGTGTTGCTTATAGGCTCGTAAGGGTTGTGATGAGTTCGCTCGTCGGCCACCTTTTCGTCATGTACCTGGGTAGCCGTTACGCACAGCTAGTGCCGCTGACGTGCTTGTGGTTAAACCCATTGCCAGCGTACTGACGAGTCTTTAGAGTCCCACACAGAGGGTTCCCTCGTTCAGACGAAAGATGTAGATACCGTAAGTTGTTACGGCAGCCGTAAGGTGTTGCGGCAGGTTTTCGATTATGTTCGTGTAATTGTTACAGGAATAATAATCGGAAGAATAATACTGGCCGGATACCGGTATTATATTGGATTAATTGTATTCGTATTTTTCGGAATTCGGATGCGTGTATACAGTATACGGTATACGGAGGAGGGGTATTTTTGTAATTGTTACAAGAATACCTTCTAGAAGGTGCCACCTCATAATGACATAATTATGACATCATTTATTTTGTGAAAATAAATTAGTGAGGTGTAAATTAAAAGGTATAAGCATGATAATGTGGTTGTTGAAGTGGATGTACTATTAAAGCATGATACTTCTTTCATAATACATGCTTTAGTTAGTGCTATTTTCTTTTTCATCATGCTTAAACTTTTTAATTATGAAATGCACTTATTCTCTCCTCCACTTCTTCTTATAAATACCTTCACATGAGATGTGAAATCAAGACATTCCAATCCTACCATCTAGGTCTTCGGTGGCCGGAGATCGAAAACATCGGCAACATCTAAAGGAGCCAAGGAGTTCACCAAAAGAGGAGAAAGGAGCAAAGGAGTTGCATCCAAGAGAAGACCCGAAGGACCGTATCATCAAGGTATAATCCCTAACATAGTAGATAAGATCTCTAGTTAGGATTTACTAGTTGTGGTTTAGACAAGATCTTCGGTTAAGTGCGTGTTGTATGCAAAGAAAATTTTCGTTCACCGCTTCCGCCGCGCCACAAGAGTTGTGGGAGCATGCAGCACTCACCAACATGGTATCAGAGCCAGGCTAAACCACAATTAGATGTTAGCCAAAAGTTAGAAGCTCGATCGACAGTTTTTTCTCCCGAAAACTCGTATTCTGCCCTTGCTGCTGTCAGTTTTTGAAAGTGTTCAAAAAATAATTTGACATGTCTTAAAAATACAAGCAGGGATTTATAAGATCACTGTAGAAAACCGGAGTCCCAACTCGCCAAGACTTCCGCGGATCCGCGGCCAAACCCTGGGTTTGGCCGCGGATCCGCTGCCGAGTCAACGCGGAGTTGACTCGGTTTGCTACAGTATTCTTATATTTGGTAAATATGGTTTCTTGGATGTGTAGAATTGTACAAAGTTGTTTGTACTGGAACATGTCAAGTGTTGGCATGGTTTAAAAATTATCTATCGAAATTCTAAAGTGCTTGGCTAATCGGGTTTTCATTTTTTTTGTTATATGTGTTTGAAACGTCCGCTAATTGCTATATGACGATTAGTGGGGGTTGCACATATAGATATCATGAGATGGTATGTGTATATGAATGTGTTGGATCGTTGTGATGAATGGACGGGGGGGGTGTGAGAAGAGTGTTTTTCCTTTTCTATCATTCCATGTAATTTGTAAAAAGCAATGTTATATTGTATAATTTCTTTTTACTAATTTTGCTCCTAGGATAGACCCAAGGTGGGGTGCACAAACTACCGGGTTCTCCAAGTGCCGAGTGGCCTACTCATTTGTTGAGGGAGGTTGCTACACTTCGGGAATTTGGCGGGTAGTTTGCCGCACCCGTAGGGGTTTAGGGGGGGTTTTGGCTATTCATCACGACCGTGGAACCCATTTTTCATTAAGGGCTTGAATGAAATACGGAATTCCTAGCATATCCAATGCATTCATCTGTGATCTGAAATGATTATATTTATATATGAGATATATATAATAAACGTTGCTTATGTTTGGCACCCGCACTAGTCCAGCCCCCGCTCTGCCGTTAGTTAAGTAACCTAACGGTGCATGACGGGGCCCAGTGGCAAATGCGGATGGCATAAGCGTACGTTCTATTTGCGTTTCTTTTCTGTGATGTTTAAGAAACGTAAATGATGGGACCACATTAATGTGATTAATGTTAAGAGAAAGAAACCTAAAGATGTTGTAGAATCAAACTTTTTGAAAAAGGGTAACTCTAGCTTTTGTTTTGCATAGTGGTATTCTTGAATATCATGCACCTCATTCGATGAGGAAAGGGCCGAGATCCCTTCACCGGGAGTGACCCCTTTAGCGAAACTGGAAAATGTTACAAAGAACTCGAATTGATTTTATAGTTGATCTAACTTTGCTTTGCATCGTGGTATTTATATATCCAGCACCTTATTCGATAAGGAAATAGCCGAGATCCCTTCACCGGGAGTGACCTCTTTAGCAAAATTAGAAAGATACTACAAAACCATTCGATTTTTAAAACTGTAGCTTAAACCACTCCTTCCCACTTGATTCTACAACGATATCAAGTTCAAAACGTTAAAAGGTTTTCATAAAAACCATCCGTTGCCCTCCGCCATTTTAGGAAGCAGAGTACTTAGTATTCATGCCACGTTTGTTGACCATAGTTAAGGCGTGGTGTACGGTAGCTAAGTGGTGAATTCCTACAAAGCATTTGATGCGATCGATTAGGGCATTCTCATGTCTTTGTTGACCATAGTTAAGGGTTATGTGGGTGGGCCTAAATCAATCACGAAATGGCAGGTTGAACTTGACTAGTGCTTATGATTTGTTGACCATAGTTAAGGTCATAAGTCACTAGGGGTAAAAATCATATCAGGAATTTCAAGAATTGAAATTTGCAATGAGATTGCATACCTTCTATATGATAGTTGGATCCCGATCTCGCTGCGAGTAAGAGTTACTCCTGGGAAAGTTTTACACAAGAAAATTTGACGAAATTATAGGGTGTAATGATTCCTGACTAATCTTACCTTTTAGGGTTTGAAGGAAGATTTGATAAAAACAGTGGGAGACATCCGGATTAGATAATAACCAATCTAATCTTGTAAGAGCATACGCTAAAGTGTTTTCTTCTCTCTCTCTCTCCAGATAGTGACCATATCATGCCTTAATCAAGATAATAAATACGGATATATTGACTGAACCCGCTTGTTATATTGAGCTGGGGAACGTTGGTCCCGCTCCAACTTATAATTGTTATAAGACAGAGCAGGAAATAGGGAAATACTAGAATTCCTATGCCGCCCAAACGAAGAAAGTGCATATGATGCATCTCCATCGAGTGTGTTCATTACAAGGAACTGTTTCTCAGTATCCTCTGCATCCTGGGTATTTGATACTGGATCAGGATCCCAGATATGTAATCTGTTACATAGGGCTACAAAAAGGGTAGAAAAACTGAGAACGGGTGATAAGTTTCATGAGACAGAAAACGGGGCAAGTGTTGCAGCCAAGTCTGTTGGTCACTGTCACCCTGTATTACCAATACATTGATTCTGAACAAATGCTATTAGATACCGAACCTGATATACAAAATCATATCAATCTCTTTATCAGTAAAGAAATGATAAAATTTTGTATTGATGGATAATGTTTTGAACATTTCCTATATCAAAAGTTGATCGGTTCAGGTGCGTTATCTAAAAGCATTGACGTTCTAAATCAAACTATAGTTCTTAGTATACAGAACACACACAAGAGGAAGAGTTTAGAAATGAACGGATCCTTCTTGAGGCATTGTAGACTAGGTCACATCAATGCGACCCGGCTGGCTGAAGTTACATTTTAGATGCATATTTAAACCAGTTTGAATTTACATCTTGTGAAACTTGCCAGTCATGTCACAAAGATTGAATGACCATAGCTCTGTTTATTGGAAACAGAGAAAGAGTTAGTAAACTCTTGGGACTGATATATGATGATGTATGTAAACTCCCCTGTCTACACATGCCAGGACCGGTTCCTTGTACTTCGTTACATTCTCTGATAATCTCTCAAGATTCAGACATATGTTCCTGTTGAAACATAGGTCCAAAGCTTTTGAGATATTCACAGAATATAAATTAGAAGTAGAGAACCAAAAACGGGTATAAGTATTATGTCCTTTGATGAGATCAAGGAGGAGAATACTTGAGCATGGAAATCCTGGACTATTCTAAAGGAGAATGAGATTCTCTCTCAGCATTACTCCTCCGTATACACCATAGCACGATGGTATATCGGGGTGGAGCAATTGCACCCTATGTGATATGGTGTGCTCCATGATGAGTACTACTGAGTTTTCTATTTTCCTTTTGGGAGTTATGCACTTGCGAAGCTGCATACCTATTGAATAGGGTTCCAATCAAATCAGGTGCCTACTGCTCCATATGTGATATGGTATGGGAAGAGCCCATATCTTAAAGATGTTAAGATTTGGGGTTGTCAGGCCTATGTCTAAAAACCAAAATCCGGACAAGCTCGAGGCAAAGTCAAAACTGTGGAAGTTTGTTGGATATCCCAAGCATTAGCAAGGGAATATCTTCTACCTAACCGAGGAACAAAAGTTGTTTTGTTTCTCAGCATGCCACCTTTGTGAAAGTGAATTTCTTGTGAAGAAATTAGTGGTCATAAGGTAGAACTGGAAGGCGTTCCAGCTATACAAACTACAACAGATGACCTAACCGAGGAACAAAAGTTGTTTTGTTTCTCAGCATGCCACCTTTGTGAAAGAGAATTTCTTGTGAAGAAATTAGTGGTCATGAGGTAGAACTGGAAGAAGTTCCAGCTACAGCAGATGATTTGGTAGAACCAAAGGATTCAATAGACTCTAACGAACCTCAGCCTCTCCGCCGATCTAGTAAGGTTCCTCACCCACCTAAGAGATACTTCGGTTTCTCTATGACAGTGGGAGCGAGGATTTCATATTACCCCAGCGTGTCCCGAGACCGGAAGGTGTTCCGACGGGTTGTAGTCTTCGCAAGGGGGCATGCGTAGAAAGTAGCTGCTGAGGGACCTTTTGGTGCCACGGCGACCCTATGGGATGGGGTTGTTGCCTGACCAAAGTGGTATGACCTAACTAGTTTCGAGCAGGCCATCAGGAGTGGGACTCTGTGAGAATGGCCGGATGCTTAGCAATCTGAGATGGAATCCTTATACACCAACAAAGTATGGACTTTGGTCGCTTTGTCTGAAGGGTTAAATCCCCATCAGGAGCAAGTATATCTTGAGAAGATTACTTGGTGTACATGGAAAAGTTGAGACTTTCAAAGCTATGCTTAAGTCCATCCAGATCCTACTTGCCACTGCTACATACCTTGACTACGATATCTGGTGGTTGGGTGTCATGACTGCTTTTCTAAATGATGTTTTAGAAGAGAGCGTCTATAAGTACACAGCCAGAGGGCTTCGTAGACAGTAGGAGCAGCGGAAAAGTGTGCAAGATGTTTTATGCGATAAAACAGGCATCGCGGAGTTGGAACATCTGTTTTGATGTGGTAGTCAAAGAGTTTGACTTCATCAAAATAATAGATGAACCTTGTATATCATAAAAGATGGTAGGGAGTATGGTGGTGATCCTCGTAGAGTACATGGATGACATACTCTTGATAAGGAAGGAGTTTCCTATGCTACGCTCAGTCAATCTCCTCTTATTATAAATATTCTCCATATAGGATCAAAGGTGATACCTCCTAAATCCAGGGTTTTGGATCTATGAGATAGATCTAAATGGATATTAGGATACTCACTAATTGTAGTGAGATAGTATCAATTGATCCTGGGGAGAATCACAGTGGAGTTGGAACATTTGTTTTGATGTGGTGGTCAAAGAGTTTGACTTCATCAAAATGGTAGAACCTCGTGGTATGGAGTATGGCGGTGATCCTCGTAGAGTACGTGGATGACATACTCTTGATAGGGAAGAAGTTTCCTATGATACACTCGGTCAATCTCCGCTTATCACATAAGATTCTCCATATAAGATCAAGGTGATACCTCCTAAATCCTGGGTTTTGGATCTATGAGATAGATCTAATTGGATGTTAGGATTTTCACTAGTTGTAGTGAGATGGTATCAATCGATCCAGGGGAGAATCACTGGAAAGGTTCTAGGGTGATAAGGATGACTGAATGTCAGTCGCAGTCATTGTATTTACGCTTAGTAGAGGGACGGTATGTTGGAAGAGTTCCAAGCTAGATACCGTGACATACTAGAAAGGAAAGATACGTCATTACTAAGGATGCTACCAAAGATGAAGTCTGGATATATATAAAAGTTCATAAGATGAAATTCGTTCCTACCATTGTATGACAATGGAGTTGTGGCTTTAGCCAAGGAACTACCGTCCCATCAGAAATCCAGATATAATTCTTAGGCAGCACCACCTGATCATGGAGATAGTTGATCTCCAGGGAGATCGAGGTTAGGAGAGTAGATACAGAGGACAACGGAGCGGATCCACTCACTAAGGCTTTTTCCCAGTAGAGACTTTTATGGGATGGTTGAGTATGAGATACTTAAACAACAGCTGATTGTTTGGTATGTGATACCACAACAGATGGCCCTAGTGCAAGTGGGAGATTGTTAGTTATATGTGTGCCCTAGAGGCCATTACTGTACATACGATGTATATTGTAGTGGATGCTTGGACATATATAGGGAGGACTTTCTTGCTCGACATGATAGTACGCTATCTGGTTGTACTTTATCTTAACATGTACTCTGATTGTCTTTTTTGTTACATGTTGATAAAGCCCTTAGGATTTGAACTCGACTACTGGGACTATGATGAGATCATACTAGTGGGGCCACGGTAGTCTATGAGTACATCCTATAACTGTTCCTAGTCGAGGGTGTGTCGAGACAGGGCATCGATACACCAGAGTAGACTAGCGTATACGCATCTTGACCCATATGATGGGCGATGGATGATCCCATATCCATCGGTGTTTGACATCAAGGATGGTGTACGGGTGCTCAGTGGAGACTGGGTACACTGGACGGACTCGCCGAGAACTCCTAGATGGTATATATACCTATTGTCAGATAGTTCTCTGGTGACACTTATACAGGTTAGTCTGTAGACCCGAGATCGTCATAGAGTCTTGTGTGATTCCCACTGTATTTTGATTTCCTCCCTACCACGACTCTATTGAGTCGTGCAAACAGGTGGATTTTGGGTACAGTCCCGAATCATATGGAGACAGTGAGCGATATGAGGGGTTTCGTCTCTCCCGGTATAGGGAGTTGATGTCGCGCTATGTTTGATCGGCTATAACACCTAAATCCCTGGCCAGGGTTCTCGAGGTTTACTGATAAGTGTTATCAGTAGTTCCTCGACCTGTTATGAGCCGTAAATCAACATGACTTATAAAGTTACCGGGGTCTAACATTTACCACCCCTATACTTCATATGCGACGTATCAGGCGAAGAGACCGGACTCTACGGTAAGTGTTGCTTATAGGCTCGTAAGGGTTGTGATGAGTTCGCTCGTCGGCCACCTTTTCGTTATGTACCTGGGTAGCCTTACGCACAGCTAGTGCCGCTGACGTGCTTGTGGTTAAACCCATTGCCAGCTTACTGACGAGTCTTTAGAGTCCCACACAGAGGGTTCCCTCGTTCAGACGAAAGATGTAGATACCGTAAGTTGTTACGGCAGCCGTAAGGTGTTGCGGCAGGTTTTCGATTATGTTCGTGTAATTGTTACAGGAATAATAATCGGAAGAATAATACTGGCCGGATACCGGTATTATATTGGATTAATTGTATTCGTATTTTTCGGAATTCGGATGCGTGTATACAGTATACGGTATACGGAGGAGGGGTATTTTTGTAATTGTTACAAGAATACCTTCTAGAAGGTGCCACCTCATAATGACATAATTATGACATCATTTATTTTGTGAAAATAAATTAGTGAGGTGTAAATTAAAAGGTATAAGCATGATAATGTGGTTGTTGAAGTGGATGTACTATTAAAGCATGATACTTCTTTCATAATACATGCTTTAGTTAGTGCTATTTTCTTTTTCATCATGCTTAAACTTTTTAATTATGAAATGCACTTATTCTCTCCTCCACTTCTTCTTATAAATACCTTCACATGAGATGTGAAATCAAGGCATTCCAATCCTACACAAAATTATGATAAGTGTATCATAACAAGTGTATAAGAAGAAAGAAAGAAAATGATGATTATCATTCTTCCTAGCTTAAACCCTCACATGAGATGTGAATCCTAAGCTTAGGATTTCATGTTAATCCAATACAATTATCTCTATATCATCCTAGTGACCTCTTCTAGCAAATTTGGTCTCTCGGTTAAACTCTTGAGAAGAGTTTCTAGCTTGCACGAAAACTCTCGGGTGGATCATCTAGGTCTTCGGTGGCCGGAGATCGAAAACATCGGCAACATCTAAAGGAGCCAAGGAGTTCACCAAAAGAGGAGAAAGGAGAAAAGGAGTTGCATCCAAGAGAAGACCCGAAGGACCGTATCATCAAGGTATAATCCTTAACATAGTAGATAAGATCTCTAGTTAGGATTTACTAGTTGTGGTTTAGACAAGATCTTCGGTTAAGTGCGTGTTGTATGCAAAGAAAATTTTCGTTCACCGCTTCCGCCGCGCCACAAGAGTTGCGGGAGCATGCAGCACTCACCAACAATCTTCTACGAAGATCCTCCATCGCTACAGAGAGTACATATGGGTCCTTTGCGACGGGAAGAAGAGATAGCCCTCAAGCAGCCTATCTCAGCAGCTTCCGAAGATGAGCTAACATTGAAGACCGGTGGCCATGAATCTTCTTTCGAAACCCGGCGAGCACATTTCCTCAGGAAGGAACGACTGCTTGAAAAAGCCATACTAGAAGCATCTTGGCGCATTGGTACATATGCTTTACGTAATTTTTCTTTTGGCAAATAATTTGTATTGCTTTATATCTTCTCATCTTTGCGAAAACTTTGCAGGGACATCAGCAACGACAGAGGATTTGAGCCCAAGTCACGCCCGGACTGTGGATGCTATAAATGTATCCGATAAGGCATTGGTAGATGCAGAGGAGATCATTATAGCTGCTATTCCTGCTGTGGAGCTTCCACTGGTAGCCTCCGTTCCCTCGGTGTCTGTTCTTCCAGAAGAGGTGCCCTTATCGGCCGTAAATCTAATGGATTTTTCTGGTGACGGCTTGGAGATTATGGAAAGGGTAGTTGAGACCGCCGTCCTTTCATTGGAGTCTGAAGTGGCGGCTGTTGCCCCTCAATTAGAAGCTGTCACACCAGCAAATGTCTCTGGTGATGTTCCTGAGGGCATGGAGGAGGCTGCCGAAGCTGCTATCCCTCCAGTTCAAGACGGGAAGAATATCGAAGGTAGTCTTCTTATACTTTGTTTTAATAGTATTTCCATTATCTGAACCTTTCCTTCCTTTCAGAACTATGGAAATTGGCGGCTTCTATTGTGGACCTATCTCCCAGGAAGTCTTTCCAGCGCTTACTTGACATAGCTGCCGTATGGGCGATATCCCCGCAAAGCATCGTCCTTTCTTCCGGGCAAGGTCTGTGTTCTTTGACCATTTTGCTTTATTATCACTATTTTTTACGATGATGCTAACATGCCCTCTGCAATTCTGGAAGCTGATGATGAAGTGGAAATCCTTGATGGGCCTGGGGATCTTTCAAACCCCCCTTGCATGGCTGTGGGTAAGTAAAACTCTACCCTTAGTATTGTTTTGTTTATTCCATGTTTGCTGGTCTTGCTGACTAGTCATAAACTTTGACAGCTTTGCCAGCTCTGGCTCCGTTGGAATCCCGAATTTCTATGACACCGGGACCATATGCCCGAGGTGCATCTGAAAGGATGGCGAGACAAAGCATTCACTCCTTGTCGGCCCTTATTGAAGATCTTTGTGCTGGAATTTCTGTTACGGCCGAAGAATTTGCTGCCGAAGCCAATACTTCTTTGCCCTTCCTTGCTACTTATCATGATGAGGCATTGGTGCAAGTTTGGGTTGAGTATTGTCACAGGGTAGAGGTGATCAGTCGAAAATACTGCATTTTTAACACGGCAATTTCCCTATCTTTTGCACTCATCTAGAAGTGTTCGGTATTCATATTGCACATATTAGCAAAACAGTCCTGAAATACCAGATTGCATGTGTTATACTCTAAAACCGACATTTCTGAGGGAATTGTGTGTGTATCATGGCATCGCATCATCCCTGTATTGCGCAACACTTATTTCGAGATTTGTGCAGGAAATTGCAGGAACAAAGCCAAAAGAAGCTAATCAAAATACACCAACTCCAAGTTTTGAGATCTGGTAGAAATCTAGAGGGAAAAATAAAATTCAAAATATCAGGAAAAGGCCCAAGTCTAAGCCCAAATGAGTACCAGAGATCCAATGCCATAAGGCTTCAGAAGCGCCGCGGTTCTGCGGCGGGAGCCAGCTTGCGCCGCGGAACCGCGGCGGCTATATGGCTTCAGCTCCTCAATTTTTGTCCACATGTCTCAAATAACGGCCCAAGCTTCCAGAACATTGTAGAAACGCCACGTGGCACATCTAGAAGGCTCGGCTTAACAAACTTCATCTAGAAGGCTCTCTTTAACAAACTTTTGGAGGGAAAATTCAAATTTGAAATCCTAGATCTAGGGTTTTGATGGTCTATAAAAAGGAGCCTAGATCTAGGGTTAAGGGCTAATCTTTAATCAATCATTAATCTCCATCTTCTTCCACAAGTTGAGTGACACGACTTGTGCGAAACCCTAACCCTAATTCCAATCCAAATTCAAGATCCCGAGTACCAAATCAAGCGAGAAGCCTTCAACCTTTTAGGAGCGGAGCCGATCTTCAATCGAGCAAGTGATCCAAGCCGATCCACGACTCAAGGAGCCGAGCGAAGCCAAATCGACGATCGAGTTCTTCCTCTTGTAGTTCTTGAGTGATTGTAACAGAATTGTTGATATAAATAAAAGGTGAAATTCGTTAATCTCGCTTTCTTTAAATTCTTGCATCATGATTCGATCTCAATTTGTAATTGTAGTTCTTGTTGTGATGTTTGAGTAAAACTCTGCTCGAAAAGGAGTCGAGACGATCAATAAAATGATGATGTAACAAATCTTAAAACGATTCTTAAGTCCTACGAGTTTTGTAACCCTAGCAAATTGAAGAATCGATGACCTAGTTTCGTTGCGATACTTTCTTGATTGTGATCGCTCGAAATTAGGGATCTACGATCGTTTCTTGAATTTACTAGAGGCTAGAATGTGAATGATATCGACGAAGGAACAAGGGATAAATGATGAAACCCTAGTTTCACTAGAAATCCCTAATTCTCGTCGATCATCATCGATCTAGTATCAATTCATCGATGGATAAGAATACGTCATCACTAGATTACATCATATCTATAGATCCGATCGATTCCTATGAGCCTCATTTTGATTCTTGATATTTGGTTTGGAAAAATCAACAAACTCTCAATTCTTGATTCTATCGTTTTCTTGTTATTACATCTAGATTTTCTAATTCTTGAACTTCAATTACAAATCATGAATTGTTTGTTTTCTTTTCATTAAATTTTCGATTCAAACAAAACAAAATACGAACGAATCGCGCAATCCCTGTGGACTATCCGCACTTACTAACACGCTACATCCGACACCGTTATTGATTGCGATCAAATATTTTTGGTTGTGATTCTATTCATTTTCTCTAAATCGACAACGGAAAATCGTTTCAATCAAATGGCGCCGTTGCCGGGGATTGCGCGCTAATTCGTTCTTTATTTGAAATTTGAATTGAAAGATTTATTCCATTATAATTTTTAGATCAAAATTCGCGCAAACACTAATACGAGTTGTTGTGATTTGTGCGAGGAAATCTGGAATCATTCGAGCTTGGGAAAGATTATTCTGAAAATTCTAGAGAGATGAGAGAGCCAACATAAGCTCTCTGTGAAATTTTGAAGCAGTGAACTGTTCAACTTGCGGCGATTCCGCGGTAAGCCTCCCATTGCGGCGGTTCCGCGGCGGCCTGACGTCATCCCTGCACCAAAATTGCTCGGTAAACTTTGAACTTTCTTATCTCTCCCCTCATCTGCTCCAATTAACATTTTGTGCAGGTTTCTTTGCAAAAATCGCAGCGCCGCGCAAAAAGCAAAAATTAAATTGTGCGTGTTTTTGGTTTTGTGGTTGTTTGCATAATAATACGGACATTAAGGGGCAAAGACCAAATCCAGATTAGGTGGGGAGTTCATTACCCTTCCTAAGCCCCGAAAATCACAAAATTTGCATCCGCATTTACCCTAATTAACTAAAAAATATCTAGAGATGACTCTAAGGACCGTCGCGCTCACTTAGGACAAGAGAAGGCCGTGGGTAATTCATTGCTTATCCGCGTTTCTTTTGTGGTGTCTAAGGCAAGTATGTCGAAGGCTAGTGGTTACTTAATTAGGCCCACTACTTACGTAGTGGAGAACCTCCCACTTACCTGACACTTACCTGGCCACAGGAGAGACAAAGAGGCAGTGGAGGATTTATCTTGCGACTTGTCTTTTGGCAGTTAGGAGCGGTCTAGAGCTTTGATCTAGGTGACCCATAGAATTAGGGTTTTGCTTGTTGCATTTTGTGATTTGCATCATTTTTTTTTCAAAAATCCGTCCACTTTTCAAAACAAACACCGTATCCATTCATTCATTTCCCCTACTTATAAGTCACGCTGCCACTTGTACTAACCCTTTTTAGTGCAAGATAGGATGGACACGGGATTCTAGTGCCCGTTTAGTCCGCGTTTCCTCGATCGACCCAAAAGTCGGTATTTCTACATTTACCTTTTCTTTACCCACCACCACACCCACATCGATGGATCCGTCTCCATCGAACTTCTTTTCCACTACTCTGCCGCCGTCCGTTGGTGCGCAGAATCCACCCCGCATCTCTCTCCATAATAGATGCTATCCTACACGAGGTCCCCTTTCGACCTGTCTTTCCATTCCACCAGCCAACGGGAAAATTTTTGAAATTAAACCCCAATACATCAACCTTCTACCAAAATTTCACGGTCTCGAGACTGAAGACGCATATGCATTTATCACCAAATTTGAAAATGTATGCGCAATGATGGGTACCTCACAGCTTTCTATGGATGCTATGCGTCTACGTCTTCTCCCATTTACCTTGTGCGATATAGCCGAGAAGTAGCTGTATAACACTACCGCACATTCCATTTCAAATTGGGGAGAATTCGTCAAAGCATTCCTTAAGAAATTCTACCCACATCATAAAACATCTCGAGTCCGTAGCGAAATAAATCAGTTCACCCAGCTTCCAAATGAACCATTTTCAAAATGTCTTGAACGCTTCAAGGATCTGTTAGTCCAATGTCCACATCACGGCATCCCTAGATGAGAACTGTGTCGAATCATTTATGAGGGCATTAATCCTAACACAAGACAGACCCTTGAATCCATGTGTCAAGGCAACTTCATGACCAAAGATGATGGGGAAGCCTGGAAATTTCTAGAAGATTTCGCTGAAAAATCTTTACAGTGGGAGGGTGTGAGTCAATCGTCTAGAGATGGCAATAATATTTCCATAGGAGTTAGAGCTGACATTTCAGCTATGCAAAAGAAACTCGAGACTATGGAAAACAAATTTTTAGCCGCCCTAAGTCAAATGTCACTCTCCAAAACTGTATATGGATGCTGTTCTGATCCTTCTCATTTGACGGAAGAATGTCCACTAAATTCTCCGTTTCAAGGTCACGAGCATACCAATGCCGCATTTCAAAGACCTAGAAACGATCCATTTTCTTCCACATATAATCAGGGTTGGAGGAATCACCCAAATTTTGCTTGGAACCAATCACAAAATCAAAATACGGTTCCAAACCAACACAATTTTCAAAGGGTCCCTCCACCACAACAGAATCCACTTCAATTGAGTCAGCACCCCTTCCAAGCACAAAACTTCCAAAATCCGGCCAACACTTTTGCACCACATGAAAACTCTTTGCAATTGACCGGTACAGATAATACCTCTGCACTAGCACAAACCTTGGATACTTTCATGAAACAATCCATCCAAGGGACGGCAAGTTTGCAATCTTCCGTCGAGAATGTGATGAAGATCATTGTCTCTCAAAATGAGAATATCAAATCGATGGAAGCACAAATTGCACAACTAGAAGCCGAAATGAGTGCAAGAGAGAAAGGGAAACTTCCAGCTCAACCTCTACCCAATCCTGGCTATTCACATCATGTGAATGCAATCACCTTGAGATCTGGAAGAGTGCTTGACAATCACATTGGGGAAGAGATTGATGACACAGAAAAATCTATCAATGACGCCCCGGCTGAGACCTTTCCTTCTACTTCTACTTCTAATTCTGACCCCAGTTCTTCTACCCCACCACCTTCTTGTGAGCCTATTCTTCGTTTCCCACAAGGCTCGCCACCTCAGCCCATCTCTTTTAGTTCTCCACGGACGATCCCCACTTCTATTCTGGGATCAGGTCCACCCACACGATCTTCTCCAATGTTGGACCCAGCGCTTATTGCACAAGCTCCTTACCCGAATCGGTTAAGGGAAAACAGACCAAGTCCACAAATGGAGAAGATCACTGAAATGTTTAAACAGGTTAACATCAACATCCCTCTTCTAGATGCTATCCAACAAGTCCCCGCGTATGCGAAAGTTCTTAAAGACTTGTGCACTAGAAAGAGGAAGAAACAAGTGCCCAAGAAGATATTCATAGCAAAGACTGTAGACACGACTTTCCCCCAACAATTACCGAGGAAACGTAAGGATCCGGGATATCCTACGATTTCCATTTCTATCGGGGGAAAACACATTAACCGTGCTCTACTAGACCTTGGCGCAAGTGTTAACCTGCTTTCTTTCTCAGTCTATGAGCAGTTAGGGATCGGAGAGTTGAAACCAGCCCAGTGCACTCTCCAGATGGCTGACCGATCAATCACCAAACCTAGGGGTGAACTGGACGATGTGTTAATAAAAATCGGGGAATTTATATTCCCGGTGGATTTTATTGTAATTGATACACAGCCTGTAGCGAACCCACGGAATCAAATTCCGGTGATTTTAGGTCGCCCCTTTTTGGCCACTTCTAATGCTATCATCAACTGTCGTAACGGTTCTATGACCCTATCCTTCGGGAATAGGTCAATTGAGCTGAACATTTACAAGTTGGGAAGTGTACCCTCCGAACCTACTGCTCATGTCTGTTCTGTCGACTTAATGGATGTCGACAACAGCGAATTTGATGATCCTCTTGATACCGATCTTGACCTTTTCATACGTTATTGTTTGACCCAACTATGTATCAAACATATACGGACTCTTCCACCGAGATGTCCGGGTCAACAACTAACACCGATTATGAACTGCTTTTAGAGTCTGAAGATCACCCCGCACTTTGTGATGATATTATTCTTCGGGGTATTGATGAAACGTTTGAGGAGATCTTCGCTGACGAACTCGCATTTTTGAATGACACGGGTGTTGAGATGAATCATCTCCCAAATCAATGAAATTGAACCTCCACCCATTCTTCTGAACTGTAAAAAGAATGCGAGTAATCCATCACATTCACTGCATCGTCTCTCCAAAATGAGACGCACACACATTCTATTCCACCACTTAACATTTCCCCACTTCTTCTTCCACCAACCAGAGCACTGCATTGATAAAATTTTTGAATGGTTGGTGTTAACCTTCGGTCTTTGCAAAGCTTGGCATCGACCAATGATTTTTGACCCCCACATGTGATTTTTAAAAGATTAACATTGCATAACTCAAGTTTGGGGGGCAATTTTTCTGCTTCTTGAAAAGAAAATTTTTACAAAATGATGAGCCAAGAATAAGTTTGGGGGAGGATCTTCACTTAAATATTTTGCTCCCATTAATAAATTCCTCCCAAGCTTACAGGTTTTTCGAGATTTAGCAGATGGCAACAGTGAGAACACTGTTGAAAACAAGTTTGGGGGAGCTTTGTGCTTATTTTTGCATCATTTGCATCATACTTTACATAAGCACAAAACATTTCAAAACCTATAAAAATTTAAAAATTTTCAAAAAAAATAAAATATATATATATAATATTTTTTGTACATAAATAAGATAATAAAAGATTAGATGGTGAAAAATTACATCCATGAGATTAGAAAAATTTAAGAAAACCAAGAAAATTAGAAGTTTTCTTATACGAACTAGTAATAAGTAGTTATGAGCCGTTGTCCCAAGGGTTAGTAAGATGAAGGAAGTCACTAATCTGAGGATAAAAATAAGTCTGAAAAATAGTTTCTATTCTGGAAGCCAAACATTTTGAACATTGATACCCTGCTATTCACACTTACACACGTCTTGAAACTCGGGATAGTAGAGGATACCTTGTAATGCTCTTGTTTTAAAGCCAAAAGTATGAAGGAAATAAAAAAAATGAATAAAATATAAAGTGGTGAGAAAAATGGACACTGGTTTTGCTATCGCCAAGGCAGCAATAAAAAAATATAGCGAGGGTGCCTCTTCACCTAGTGCCCTAAGGCCAACTGGTCTGGGAGTCACTGTTAAGCCTTAGGTGGTGCAAGACGAGAAAAATACACCAAATAAGCAAGCACAGGAGTAATCGGTTGGTTAGTACCTCAAGAAGTATTAACGGTCGCATGAAAGTGTGTGAGCAATCTCATCTAAATATTCATTGATTAAAAAGTACTGATGCTGATGGGCAAGAGTATGATAGCTTGAATTGAATTCTCCGGGTGTAGGGATGTCTTTACACACACGCAGGGTTATATGATCGATGTTTGGAAGAAAGATAGGAATAAAGAATAATACGATGTTTTATTGAGCGAGGACGTGATTTCTGACATCTTTTCATGACTATTAAGATAGGGCTCATGACAACCGAAAAGCTAGCTTAGTTGGAAACCCTAATTTTCAAGGCTTTTCTTTTACAATTCTTATCTTTAAATGTAATATTCATGATCTTCCTTTTATTATTGGATTTTGTGGGTGCAATCCGCTGAAAACCCTCAGGAGACAACACTCCTCCTACTAGGGACACCTAGAGGTTTAAAGGCTTGTTGCACGTGCTCAGTGCAATCGTGTTGCCTACGAAAGTGTGCTAGTTAGTTTTTCTCTTTCTTTATTTTCTCCGTCTCTTTATAATAAAGTTCGCTCGAGACGATCGAAAATAAGTTTGGGGGAATTTGATCAGTCGAAAATACTGCATTTTTAACACGGCAATTTCCCTATCTTTTGCACTCATCTAGAAGTGTCGGTATTCATATTGCACATATTAGCAAAACAGTCCTGAAATACCAGATTGCATGTGTTATACTCTAAAACCGACATTTCTGAGGGAATTGTGTGTGTATCATGGCATCGCATCATCCCTGTATTGCGCAACAGTTGCTTCGAGATTTGTGCAGGAAATTGCAGGAACAAAGCCAAAAGTAGCTGATCAAAAATACACCAACTCCAAGTTTTGAGATCAGGTAGAAATCTAGAGGGAAAAATAAAATTCAAAATATCAGGAAAAGGCCCAAGTCTAAGCCCAAATGAGTACCAGAGATCCAAAGCCACAACGCTTGAGAAACGCCGCGGTTCCGCGGCGGGAGCCAGCTTGCGCCGCGGAACCGCGGCGGCTATATGGCTTCAGCTCCTTAATTTTTGTCCACGTGTCTCAAATAACGGCCCCAAGCTTCCAGAACATTGTAGAAACGCCACGTGGCACATCTAGAAGGCTCGGCTTACCAAACTTCATCTAGAAGGCTCTCTTTAACAAACTTTTGGAGGGAAAATTCAAATTTGAAATTCTAGATCTAGGGTTTTGATGGTCTATAAAAAGGAGCCTAGATCTAGGGTTAAGGGCTAATCTTTAATCAATCATTAATCTCCATCTTCTTCCACAAGTTGAGTGACACGACTTGTGCGAAACCCTAACCCTAATTCCAATCCAAATTCAAGATCCCGAGTACCAAATCAAGCGAGAAGCCTTCAACATTTTAGGAGCGGAGCCGATCTTCAATCGAGCAAGTGATCCAAGCCGATCCGCGACTCAAGGAGCCGAGCGAAGCCAAATCGACGATCGAGTTCTTCCTCTTGTAGTTCTTGAGTGATTGTAACAGAATTGTTGATATAAATAAAAGGTGAAATTCGTTAATCTCGCTTTCTTTAAATTCTTGCATCATGATTCGATCTCAATTTGTAATTGTAGTTCTTGTTGTGATGTTTGAGTAAAACTCCGCTCGAAAAGGAGTCGAGACGATCAATAGAATGATGATGTAACAAATCTTAAAACGATTCTTAAGTCCTACGAGTTTTGTAACCCTAGCAAATTGAAGAATCGATGACCTAGTTTCGTTGCGATACTTTCTTGATTGTGATCGCTCGAAATTAGGGATCTACGATCGTTTCTTGAATTTACTAGAGGCTAGAATGTGAATGATATCGACGAAGGAACAAGGGATAAATGATGAAACCCTAGTTTCACTAGAAACCCCTAATTCTCGTCGATCATCATCGATCTAGTATCAATTCATCGATGGATAAGAATACGTCATCACTAGATTACATCACATCTATAGATCCGATCGATTCCTACGAGCCTCATTTCTATTCTTGATATTTGGTTTGGAAAAATTAACAAACTCTCAATTCTTGATTCTATCGTTTTCTTGTTATTAGATCTAGATTTTCTAATTCTTGAACTTCAATTACAAATCATGAATTGTTTGTTGTCTTTTCATTAAATTTTCGATTCAAACAAAAAAAAATACGAACGAATCGCGCAATCCTTGTGGACGATCCGCACTTACTGACGCGCTACATCCGACACCGTTATTAATTGCGGTCAAATATTTTTGGCTGTAATTCTATTCATTTTCTCTAAACCGACAACGGAAAATCGTTTCAATCAGGAGGCTTCCTTACATAATATCGAGTGTATACGCCTTCCTTCCGAGCTCATAACTGCCAAGGTGAGCTTGCGAGGGTGGATTGAGCGGTGCGCCACTAATATTCAATCTTGCGAAAAGAGGATCAACCGGAAATTTTCGAAGAGGGAGCTAACTTCAAATGCTTTAGGGGAACTTCAAGCTCAACTCATTGCTAAGACTGTGCGTACGAACTTTGACGGGTGCTTCAAGAAGCTATCACGGGGGTGGTAGCTATTGATAAAGCCATTATCTTTACCCATGAGATGGTTGAAGCTCATAAAGTTGCTAAAAATGAGCTTGAGGGTCGGCTCGCCTCGTATCAGGCTCAACAGTCTCAGGCAGAGGCCCGTCTCGCGGCAATAACAAAACTTGAAGCCGAGGCCCAGCGGAAGAAGTATGAACCGACAAACTTATTACACCGTCCGCCGGCTTAAAGATTTTTGTATATTCTCCTTTTCTTGTATTCACTCCTGAATGAGAGTATTTTGTATCCATTCAGATTCTTTTTATGACATGTATCTTGTATTCATTTTGAATTCTTGAATAAAAGACATATATTTTTTTATATCATGTTTACATGTAACTTTGGTGAATGTGTCCTATATGTAGTTTATCTTGATCTTCTTATAGGGCAGCGATGGCTTAGGAAACAGGTTCAGGTCTGTTGCCTAAGACTTTTCAACTTTATGAGCCGTAAGGGTCTCACAAAGCCTAAGCTTAAAGATTTTTGTATATTCTCCTTTTCTTGTATTCACTCCTGAATGAGAGTATTTTGTATCCATTCAGATTCTTTTTATGACATGTATCTTGTATTCATTTTGAATTCTTGAATAAAAGACATATATTTTTTTATATCATGTTTACATGTAACTTTGGTGAATGTGTCCTATATGTAGTTTATCTTGATCTTCTTGTAGGGCAGCGATGGCTTAGGAAACAGGTTCAGGTCTGTTGCCTAAGACTTTTCAACTTTATGAGCCGTAAGGGTCTCACAAAGACTTTTCTCCCTACGAGTCGAGAGGACCCCATAGGTGTATTTTCTCCTTAGGAATCGTGAGGATTCTTAAGTGTATATTTTCTCTCGAGAGTTGTAAGGATCTCACAAGAGAATTTTTTCCCCTTTACAAATCGAGAGGACATGTAAATGGTTGTTTCCCTCCTTGTCGAGATTAGACTTTGGAGAGTGTGGCCCGTGAATAGTATGCAATGGCCCATCTTGGACCGACTTGCAGGGCCCCAGTGCTTATGAAACAGGTCCTTATCCCCATTGCCTAAGGCTTTCCCCTACGAGTCGAGATGAATCGAGGGATCATTGTTTGACATGTTTCTGTTTTCTGCCGTGTCGGGGTTGACTTGCTCCGCTTTCTGCTATGTCAGGGTTGACTTGCTCCGCTTTCTGCGGTATCGGGGTTGACTTTCTCCACTTCTGGCGATGTCAGGGTTGACTTGCTCCGCTTTCTGCGGTGTTGGGGTTGACTTGCTTCGATTTCTGCGGTGTCGGGGTTTGACTTGCTCCGCTTTCTGCGGCCTCTTTCTGCGGTGTCCGTGTTTGACTTGCTCCGCTTTTTGCGGTGTCGGTGTTGATTTGCTCTGCTTTCTGCGGTGTCGGGGTTGACTTGCTCCTCTTTCTGCGGTGTCGGGGTTGACTTGCTCCGCTTTCTGCGGTGTCGAGAAGGAACGCCGCTTTGATCTTCTGGGATGCAGATGTTGTCGTCGAGATCTGATTCTCCCTTTGATGGAATCTGTTGGGAAATGTGGTTCCCTTTTCGTTTATGCACATGGATTGTATACAGGGGTCGGTATGGACTCGCTTGTAGGGCAAAAGTTTCATTCTTTCATTTTTTTATTTCCTTCCGCGATGCTCTATCATTTCAGCTTTTATATCGCGAAAGTTGCGATTGCCCAATCATTTCGGCTATTTTTCGCGATGCCTAACCATTTCGGCTATTTTTTCTTTTTACTCGCTGCTTTTTATTGCGAGTTGCCCAAACATTTCGGCTATTTTTATATGCATATATTTTACTCGCTGATTTTTATTGCGGGTTTCCCTATCATTTCGGCTATTTTATATGCATTTTTAGCTCGTTGATTTTATTGCGAGTTTGGAACTTGAGATCTGATACCAATCTTAGCATCAGCATTGCTGCGACTGGAATATTTCCAGGAGCGAATCATCACTTGCCGCGAAAGGACTTGGAATTTGTTACCGATTTAGGCATCAATATCGCTACAACTGGGATATTGCCAGGAGAGAATCATCATTTGTCTTTGTCAATTTGAACAAAGGTGGCTTAGCAAGGAGGGTTAGGATCCTGTCGACTGAGGCTTTTGACTTCATGAGCCATAAGGGTCTCATAAACGTGTTTCTCCCTATGAGTCATGAGAATCTCGTAGGTGCGTCTTCTCCTTAGGAATCATGAGGATTCTTAAGTGTGTGTTCTCTTATAAGTCGTAAGGATCTTACAAGAGTGTTTTCTCCTTATAAGTCGAGAGGACTTACAAGTGTCGTTCACCACATGAAGACATTTCGCACCATTGGTGGAACTTGGTGAGGGAACGTTTATTTGTGCCCGTGGATTGTATACAAGGGTCAATATTGAACCGCTTGTAGGGCAATCTGGGGAATGTGATGGCTTAAGAACAGGTTCAGATCCCTGTAGCTTAAGGCTTTTGAATCGTATGAGCCGTGAGGGTCTCATAAGGGAATTCTCCTTACGAGTCGTGAGGATCTCGCAAGTGTAATTTCTCCTTAGGAATCGTGGGGATCCTTAAGTGTATTGCTCCCTTGTGAGTTGTAAGGAGCTCACGCAGGTATTTTCTCCTTACAAGGTCGAGAGGACCTTACAAGTGTGCATGAATTTTTTTACGAGACTGCGCCCTTTCGGGTTTTCACAAACTCGCCGGTAGCCCTGCTGTTTTTACTCACGGAGCCCTTTCGGGTTTTCATCCGTGCCCATTTCGCTTATGGACATACCATTTTTTTTTGCCGTGTTAGCATAAGGATGTTGTGGTTCATAGTAGTTTAAAGACGTTTCGGTCCGTAGTTAGTTTCAGGACATTGCGGTCCATCGTTAGTTTAGGGACGTTTCGGTCTGTTGTTTTCCGTATTTGGGATGGGGTATCATTGGATACTACTTTTAGATTCTTGACTCAAGAAGATAGAGAGCGGACATAGGTGTCGTCATCTATCATTGACCTGAGTCATGATTCGTCAGGTGTACTTCTTAAGGAATCGGCCGTTTATTGGCCGGAAGGGTCTTTCGCCATGCATATCCATGAGCAAGTAAACCCCACCTTGGTAGACTTTGTCTATGATGTACGGGCCCTCATAGTTTGGCTCGAATTTCCCCCGTTTGGCATGATTGGGGATCATAGGTCATTTTACGACTAGCACGAGTTCGCCTTGGCAGAATGTTCTCGGCCTAGTCAATCTTTCGTATGAGCGCGTCATCCTTGTTTTGTAGGCTTCCAAGTTTTGCTGCGCCATGAGACGAGTTTCCTCGAGGGCTTCGAGCTCCTCAAACTGAAGATGAGCATTCTCTTCATCTGTTAGCTCGTAATGAACCGCTACTCGTAGAGACGGTAGCTCTATTTCCAAGGGGAGTACCGCTTCTGTGCCGATACCAATGCGAATTGGCATTGTATTTGTGGCCGTTTTGAACGTGGTCCGATAGGACCAGAAAGCTTCATGCAGTCTCCCATTCCAATCCTTTTTATTTTTGGACACTGTCTTCTTTAGGATCTTTGTCAAGGTTTTGTTGAAAGCCTCAGCTAGACCGTTAGCCCAGAGATTATAGACCGAAGAGTATCTCCAGTCTATATTATGCTGCTGTGCGAAGCGGCTGATTTTGTGACTTCTATAGGCCGGCCCGTTATCAGAGATAATCCGTCGCGGGGTGCCGAACCGCTAGACGACGTGTGTTTTGAAGAAGTGGAGAATGTTCTCTGTCTTCACTTATCTTAGCGGTATTGCTTCTGCCCACTTAGAGAAGTAATCAGTTGTCACCAATATGAACCGATATCCTTTGGATGACGCTAGTTCGATGGGTCCGATTATTTCGGTTCCCCATATTTCGAACGGCTAGCTAGCCACTGTTGGGTGTAGCGGGTTTGGATGCTGGTGGATAAAGTCTCCATGAATTTGGCATGAATGGCATTGCTTCGTGTATTCGAGACAGTCTTGAATCATCGTGGGCCAATAGTAGCCCATCCTTTTGATCTTCAACTTCATCTTCGGCCCGGCTTGATGAGAACCGCAAAGTCTGTCGTGAGTTTCTTGGACAACTCTCCTTGCTTCTTCCGATCCCAGGCATCTCAGCCACAGAGAGTCGAACGACCTCTTATATAGAGTATCATTGACGAAGGCGAAAGACAGAGCTCGTTTCATGAGCTGATGTCTTGTGGATGAATCTTCCGGTGTTTGACGGAATTTGAAGTAGTCTATAAAGACTTCTCTCCAATCTTTAGCCTTTTCTTGGTCCTCCGTTTGTAGGGTTATTTGCTTGGTCGCTTCCTTTTCTTCAGACGACTCCAAAGATGTTTCTGCTGGTGCGAGAACCCGACGGCTCTGCATAATGATCCTTATGTTGGGTTACTTAGCAAGGCAACAAGGTTTCGGGAGGCATCGTCCATACCGTTTTCAAAATTTTGCCTTTCTAAAGAACCCTAACCTAGAATCTTAACTAGAGTTTTATGCAAACAACTTTGCAAACGAAGTGAATGCGGAATACAACCTTTGTAGACCGGTCCTTCACTTCAAATGCTCCGTGTAGAAGTCCCTTCGCTGCGAGTAAGAATCTCCCGAACTCTTGAGAGGGTCCACAAGGTGAAAGATGCAAACTTGCCCGAAGTCTTCAAGGCCGAAGATGATCTACGTCGAGGAGACTCAAGCTCATGCTACCTCATCACTAATGTGTGAAATTAGTGAAGCAAACATCTTAAACTAAATGGCTAATAGTAGAGAATGATGAAGTAGCAAGTGTGCTCACTTTAGATTTCAATTTCTCAAAATCTATCATCACTTTCACAAAAGTTAGAAAGCTTAAAATGAGGAAGAAGAAGATGAAGCTCAAGATTAATCATATGGTTCAAAATGCAACCATGAGTGAGTATATCATCCATATACTAACTCATGTAGAGAGTTAACCATTGTGTATGGTTAATGGTTGGACTAAGTCAATGGTTATCTTCAAGCTTCTCCAAGCTTCCAACCATCAAAATACTTCCACTAATTTGTAATTACTTAAGAATAAATATTAAACCCTAACATTAACCCTAACATGGTGTGAGTCTCATACATCCATGTTGCATGTGTAAGCTAGCATGTCACAACAATATATATCACATATATATTTTGTGCATAAAGAAAACAATACATTAAACATATATAACATATATGTTAAATGTATCATAAGTGAGAATAATAAATACTTAAGTAAGCATAATATATATATATATATATATATATATATATATATATATCATTTCATCGAATCAACACTTGATCCGATAACCCAGCTATATCACATATAACCGGCCGATATCACATATCGCGAGAATAGAATACGGTATCACATACACGCATTAATCTCGGTCCCGCACATATCACATATGTGCACCTACTCCGTTTCGCATGAACCAGGAAATCTCTGTGTAGGACTCTAAAGACTCGTCAATACGCCGACAGTAGGTGATGATCATATCAAACACCCACAAGCCGCAAGCGGTCTGCCAAACGTAACGGCTACCCGGGTATTGAGCGATCAGAAGATCAACAAGTAAGCATGCTCACACTCCTGCGAATCCAATCAGTAACACTACCGTACAGTCCGGTCTCTTCGTATGATATGTCGCATATCAACAGCCTGGGGATGGTATAACGTCAGACCCCAATAGCCTGATAAGTCATGCTGATGTAAGGTCCATAACGGTTTGAGAAACTACTGATAACACTTACCAGTAAATCTCAGTAACCCTGGCCAGGGATTTCACGTTATGGCCAATCGAGTATAGCGCAACATCAATTCCCAATACCGGGAGAGACGAAACCCCTCCTATCGCTCATTGCCTCTATGTGACTCGGGACTGTACCCAAAAACAACCGTTTTGCACGATCTCTTGATCGTGGTATGGTGGAAATCAAAGCACAGTGGGAATCACACAAGACTCTATGATGATCTCGGGTCTACAGACTAACCTGTACCAGTGTCACCAGAGAACTGCTATCTGACGATAGGTATAATACCATCTAGGAGTTCTCGGCGAGTCCGTCCAGTGTACCCAGTCTCCACTGAGCACCCGTATACCTTCTCTGATGTCAAACACCAATGGATATGGGATCATCCATTTTCCATCATATGGGTCGAGAAGCGTATACGCTAGTCTATTCTGGAGTATCGATGCCCTGTCTCGATACTCCCTCAACTAGGAACAATTATAGGGTGTACTTGTGGACTGCCCTTGGCCCCACTAGTATGATCTCCATCATAGTCCTGGTAGTCAAGTACACTCCTAAGGGCTTTATCAACAAGTGAGAGAGAGACAATAAGTGTACATGTTAAGATAAAGTGCAACCAGATAGCATACTATCATATCGAGCAAGAAAGTCCTCCCTATATATGTCGAAGCATCCACTACAATATATATCCCATATACAGTTGTAACAACCGAGCCCAATGCTACTAGTTTCTGTTACCGTATGAATGGTGTATGGTATTATTTCATTGATCCTACTTGACTGTTGCTAGTTATAAATTTTACCCCGACAATTGATTTCTGCATATAACAATTTAAGGCATCTAAAATAAAATTAAAAATATTTGACATAGCCTGCTTGACACCCCTAACCCTGTGGTAGCGTCTTTGCATCGTGTCCTCGTCCCGTTCAGTGAAACGGACGTGTTTGGACAGCTACGCGCACGTACGTGTGTCCGTTTTGGGGGTATGCTTTTTGATCATAAAATACTTCATTTTAAATTTTGGATCCCGCCTATAATTTTCTTATTTCAATTTCAAATTTTTGGACCCGACCCGGGCGCAATTTGGAAATATTTTACATTTGCGCCAAATCCTAATTTCCGATTTTTTTTTATATCGTCGAATATTTTTTTAAACCCCAGATAATATTTTTCCTATTATCTTAACATCTTTTTTAAAGGTTTTCCTAACTGAAACCCCCTACAAAATCATTCCTTTCTTTCCTTATATTTGGCCACGAGCCAATCAATGTTCATTTTAACCCGGGAGCCCCACCATTTCTCGTTCTCTCTCACTTTCTCTTTCTCTCTCTTCTCTTTTCCTCTCTCCTCACGTCGCGACGAGATTCTTTCTCCTCCCTGTTTCTCTCTCCTCTCGATCTCTCACCTCCTCTCTATCTCTCTCCTTTCGCAATCTTTCTCTCTCTCTCTCTCTCTCCCCGTCTCTCCCTCTCTCCCCTATATATATTTTCTCTTCCTTCTTATTACTCCAGAACGCAGAACACACCTTCGCGAGCCCTAGCCGTCTCGTCCTCCCTCGCCTTCTCCCCAACGCCGACGCCATCATCACCGGCCTCGTCGCCTCCTCGCCCTCGTCAACTCCACCACATCTCCTTCCTCCTCTCCCCAAGGACCCTTCACCAGCACCGCGCACCCCTGCTCGCCGCAGCACGTCGAGGGATCGCCGGCGGCGATCTTCATCCGTTCCCTGGCCTCGCGAGCACCCTCCTCGGTGAGCATAGCATCCCCTCTCCTCTTCTCCTTTCTTCTTCTTTCATTCCTTCTTCTCTGTTCATATTTCTTATGATCTGTAGATTTGTCGCCGTCGTTGTAGGCTGTCCGCCGGAGCTCCGTCGACGTGATCGGCGACCACAACCTCTCCACAGATCCTCGTGAGCACCCTCTTCTTTATCCTCCTTCCCTTCTCTCTTCTTGATTCTTCTCTTATCTTTTCATGCATTTTAGATATTGTAGATTCACTGTTTTTGGGGTTCGCCGGAATCCGGCCGTACCGGCAACGTGTCCTGACGATCCAGCGAGGTACTCTGACCTGTGTGGTTCCACTGTTTGTCGTTCGGACCTATTCCGTGCACCGTGCGCGCATCGTGACCTTTCCCCCCGCCGACGCATGACGTTCCGTCTTCTGTTTCGCAACCCGGCGAGGCAAGTACACCTTGCTACATGCTAAATAATATATATACATATACATTGATAGCACCCTAAACCTGTAGGTTAACTTTAGTACCATAATTTCCCCTTTTTCGTGTTCAATGTCGTGTTATATCATTTTATCTTCCAAGCTTGAAACCTACCGTTTGCAATTACTTTATTAAACCTAATAACCACATTTACATGTTTAATCACATTTTCACTATTGACATGGCCTATGGCATTCTCTCTATAGTTTTACTCCATTCGGACACTCGTGTGCATTTAACTTGTAATAGCTGTGATTTCATCCATTGAACCTATATATAAATCATTGCATCCTTAAAATTCTTAAACTTGTTAACATGATTTAACGGCCATAATTGTCATACTGTATTCTTATAATGTTGAAATCATCTCTGTGACACAACTGATAACTGTACTGCTAATTAAGTGAATCTGCTTATTGCTTAATTCATTGCTTAGATCATGTTGTTGATAACCATGCTTGATTATGTAACTGATTATGAGCACATCTATGATATCGTTAACATCTTGACCTGACTTGCTGCATACATATTGATTGACCCGACATGGTACCGTATACTGCTTGACTTGACCTGATGTACCATGACTTGACCCATTACCTGATCTTGTGTCTAATGCCAACAAACCTGACATGTAGTCCTCATGGACCGTTCCTGTTGTCTATCCAGACAAACCTGCTTACCTGATCCTGTGTTGGCATTAGTTCTTGATTACTGAACACTTGACTTGACATACACATATAACCTGGGGGTATGGGGAAATCAAAGGTGAAACCTGACTTGTAACTCAACAGTTCGCTACTTGTTCTGATCAGTTTAGAGGCTAGGCCAGCCTTGGGATGATGCTGCTGACATCATTCATCTGTACACATTCAAGTTTAGTGCCTAGCGGCATGTCTTGGTTTCAGCCCGAGAATCTGGACCGTGGTCCCGGGTATGCACGGGATACTATTGAGTTACATCGATGATTCATCAATTTGATTTCAAAGTCTTTAGAACAGAAAACCCGATAGAACAATTTAGTTTACTCAATGCATACTACCCTACACTGCCCTGACTTACATTACTGTTACACCTGCTTTTCATTCATGTTTGTATTTGCATTGCCTGTTACCCTGTTTATATTTATTTACTTGATGACACGACGCGCTGACGTATGGGTTTTGCATGGCCCAGATTCTATACCGTTGTTGCAGTCCGAGCAGGAGTACTTCAGCCAACAGGCTGAGCTGTGAGTGTCAGCAGTAGTTAGTTTTTCTTTCCTGCATTTTTATTCCTGATGTGAGCCCGCATTATGGGACATACATTCCAGTTATTTTGTATTGGATCTTTCGCTTCCGCATTTTATTATTCTTGACTCATGTTATCTTGGATTATGGACATGTTTTAGATAGTTTTATTTTTTTGTTCTTGATATCTCTACAGCCGTAATGTGACTGTGGATGGATACTTCCTACCCAAAGGTAGCATGGTTGGCTATGTCACGTGCCCATTTTAGCGTATTCTGGGAAGCGGAGCGTGACAACAGTAATGGCCTCTAGGGCATACATATAACTAACAATCTCCCACTTGCACTAAGGTCATCTGTTGTAGTATCTCATACCCAACAATATAGCAGTGGTTGTAGTATCCCATACTCAACCATCCCAAAATCTCTCAAATAGTATTTGGGGAAGCAGGCCTTGGTGAGTGGATCCGCCGTGTTAACCTCAAAATCTACTCTCCTTACCTCGATCCCTTGGAGATCAACCATCTCCCTGATGAGGTGATACTTGCCTCAGAATTTGTTTGGAACGCTGATGGGACCTGCGTTCCTAGGCCAAAGCCACAACTCCATTGTTGTCACAATAATAGTTATTGGACACTCAATGGTAGGAACCTTGTTCATCTCATGAACAAGAAATGCCCAGACAGCCACTTTGGCAGCATCTATGGTAGCAATGTATTCAGCCTTTATCGTCTAGTATGTCACAGTATCTAGCTTGGAACTCTTCCAACATACCGTCCCTCCACTAAGGACAAAGACAATGCCTGTGACCGACTCTCAGTAGAACTTATCACTCTGGAAGCTCGAACCAAGTACATTCTTTTAGTGCTTCTCAAGTACTTAAGAAGGTCTTCCACAGCCGTCCAGTGATTTTTCCAAGATCCGATTGATTCCTTATCGATACACCTAGTGGGTCGTCTACATCTGGTCTGGTACATAACATCGCATACATGATAGAGCCTACTGCCGAAGCATAGGGTATCCCTTGCACGCAAGTGATCCATGAGTAAGTGGGTGAACCACCACTCTTAGAATCGTCCATACTAAACCCCTTTAGTATGGTGTTAATGTACCTGGATTTGGGACACTCCCAATATCCACTTAGATTTATCACCATAGATCATAATCCATAAGATGTAGTAGGTATCATCCAGATCTTATATTGAGAATCCTCGTGATAAGAGGATCTTGACCGAGTATAACATAGGAAACCATTTCCTATCAAGAGTATGTCATCTACATACAATACGTGGAAGACATCCTTACTCTATACAATCTTCTTGTATATAGAAGGTTCATCTACGATTTTAATGAAGTCAAATTCTTTGACTGCTACATCAAAACAGATGTTCCAACTCCGCAATACTTGCATTGATCCTGATGGACTTAAGCATAGCTTTGAAATTCTCAACTTTTCCATTTACACCAAGAATCTTCTCAAAATCCATTTGCTTCCGATGGGTTTTACCCCTTTAGGTGCAACATGCAAAGTCATACTTTGTTGGTGTACATGGATTCCATCTTTGATCGCATAGCATCCAACCTTTTCACAGAGTCACCACACATGATGGCCTGCCTGAACTTGGTTGGGTCATCATTAAACATGATGCAATCCTCGCTCCCACTGTCATCGAGAAGACTGTAGTATCTCTCAAGTGGATGAGGAACCCTACCAGATTCGCGGAGAGGCTGAGGTTCGTTGAAGACTATTGAATTCTTTGGTTTCACCAAATCATCAGCTGTTAGTTTGTCTTGCTGGAACAACTTCCAGTTCTATCTCATGTCCACATATTTCTTCACAAGAAATCCCTTTTCTAAAAAGGTGGCATGCTGAGAAACAAAACATCTTTTGCTCCTCAGAGTGGTAGAAGATATTCCCTCATAAATGTTTTGGGATATCCTAACAAACTTACAGAACTGACCTTTCCTCGAGCTTGTCCGGATTCTGCCTTTCGACATAGGCCGGACAACCCCATATCTTAACTCGTTTAAGACATGGTCTCTTCTCATTCCATATCTCATATGTAGTGGTAGGCCCTAATTTGGATGAAACCCTATTCAATAGGTATGCAACTTCTCAAGTGCATAACACCAAAAGGAAACAGGTAACTCAGCAGTACTCATTATAGAGCGCACCATATCTCATAGGGTGCGATACCTCCGCCTCGATACACCGTTGTGCTGTGGTGTATACGAAGGAGTATGCTGAGAGAGAATCACATTATCCTTTTAGAAAATTAAGGAACTCGATGCGCATGTATTCTCCTCCTCGATCACATCGAAGGACTTAATACATCTACCCGTTTGGTTCTCAACTTCAAGCTTATATTCCTTGAATTTCTCAAAAGTTTCAGACTTGTGTTTCAACAGGAACATATGTCCGAATCCTGAGAGAAGATCAGTGAATATAATGAAGTTCGAAGAACCAACCTTAGCATTTTTAGACATAAGACTGTATACATCATCATGTATGTGTCCCAAGAGTTCAGTAACTCTTTCTCTGTTTCAAGTAAACGGAGTATCGGTCATTTTACCTTTGAGACAAGACTGGCAAGTATCATAAGATGAAAATTCGAACATATTCTCATATTCATCCTTATGTAACTTAGCTGGTCGTGTCGCATTGATATGACCTAGTCTATAATGCCACAAGAAGGATTCATTCATTTCTGAACTACTCCTTTTGTGTGTGTTCTATATACTTTGAACTGTGGTTTGATTTAGAACGTATATGCTATTATATAACGTGCCTGATTGAATCAACTCTTAATTCAGGAAAATGTTCATAACATTATCCTCCAATACAGAATTATATCCTTCTTTAACTCATTAAAGAAACCGATATAATGTTGTATATCGGGTTCGGTATGTAATAACATTCGTTCTGAATCAATGTATCAATATAAGGTGATATCTGCCAACAGACTTGGCTGCAACAATTGCACCATTCTCTAACACTTAGAGACATATCACCCATTCTCAGTTCTCTACCTTTATGTAGCCCATGTAACATATTACATATACGGGATCCTGATCTTGTATCACATACCCAGGATGCAGAGGATACTGAGAAACAGTTCTCGGTAATGAACACACCCGAAGAAGATGCATCAGCATGCACTTTTTTCAATTGGGTGGCATAGGAATCCGGATATTCCCTTATTTCCTGCTCAGTCTTATAACAATTATAAGAAAGAACGGAACCAACGTTCCCTAGCACAGTATAATAAGCAGGTTTGGTCAATGCATCCATATTATTATCTTGATTAAGGCATCCATATTATTATCTTGATTAAGGCATGACATGGTCACTACCAGAAGAGAGAGAAGAAAACATTCTGCGTGTGCTCTTGCAAAATTAGATTGGTTATCAGTTTATCTAATCAGGATGGATCCCACTGTTTTAGTCAAATCTTCCTTCAAACCCTAAAAGGTAAGACTAGCCGGGGTTAATTACACCCTACAAGTTCGCCAATCTTTCGGCCAGGCCAGTGTCGGTACTTTGAAGGAGGTTCCCCGTGCTTTCGCACGGACCTAATTAAAATAAACCTCGTTTTTCCAGGGGCGTAACCCTGTTAACACCTTTCTAGACACCCACTTGATCGACTAATTGTAATGTGTAAAACTCTCCCAGGAGTAACTCTTACTCGCAGTAGGTATCGGGATCCAACTATCTCATAGAAGGTATGCAATCTCATTGAAAATTTCAATACTTGAAATTCCCGATAATATTTTTACCCCTAGCAACTTATGACCTTGGCTAAGGTCAACAAATCATAAGCGCTAGCCAAGTTCAACCCATCATTTCTTGATTGAATTAAACCCACCCGCGTGACCCTTGACTAAGGTCAACAAAGCCGCACGACTACCCTAACTCAATTGCATCATATGCTGCAGATAAAAACTAATTAGCTATCACACACTACGCCTTAGCTAAGGACAACAAACGCAGCACGAATACTAAGAATTACTTATCTGAAATGACGGAGGGCTACGATAGGTTTTTAAGAAAACCTTTTGCGTAATGAACCTGATATCGTTGTAGAATCGAGTGATTTTGAAAAGGAGTGTTCTTGAGGTTTTTACTAGTTTTGCTAAAGAGGTCACTCCCGGTGAAGGGATCTCGGCTCTTTCCTTATTGAATAAGGTGCAGGATATTTCATAAATACCACTATGCAAAGCAAAAACTATAGAAGCAATCAAGAGATAAACTGTGTGGGTTGTAGCATCTGTTAGTTTCGCTAAAGAGGTCACTCCCGGTGAAGGGATCTCGGCTCTTTCCTTATCGAATAAGGTGCTGGATATTCTATAAGGAATACCGCTATGCAAAACAAGAACTAGAGCTACCAGTTTTTAAAACAAGTTTCTACAATATCTTTAGGTTTCTTTTATTTCATTAATCTCATTAATGAAGTCCCATTTATTTATGCTTCCTAAGCATCACAGAAAAAACAAAAGCAGTAATATATAATATATATCATATATATATAATATAAGTATTCGTCTCAGAACATTTCACAGTGATCACATCACAAAGCAGCAGAAGAACACATATGAAATATTGGATACACTAGGAATTCCGTGTTTTAAATTAAGCCAGTATAAAACACGGATTCCACGGTCGCGATGAATAGCCAAACCCACGTCCCTAGACCCCTACGAGAGCGGCAAGCAACCCTACCAATTCTAGAGTTAGGAGATCCGGTCTCGACTCTGCGAGATGGTCTCCCACTGGACCCTAGAACCCAGTTACTTGTGCTCTCCGCCTTGGGTCTATCCTAATGCAGAAAAATAAATAATATATATCAATGGTGACATCATCCTCAACCCGGAAGTGCCCCAATAAAAGAATATTACATACAAGTTTTTATATGAATGAAAATGAAAAACTTTCATTTCACATAAAAAAAACCGTCTATTCAGAACACGACGATCCAATATAACATATCACGGCAACACATAACATCACATGTTATCAACGTAAGTAAATATGCGTATCCCAGTTGTCGTTGACATATAGCACCGAAACCGGCGATACACCACATACTACACTTACGGTCGCAGAAAAGAAAGTGAAAAACTACAACAGTTGAAATCTGCAACCCCCTTAGACATCATAAACCCAATGTATTGTTGGATATATATGCCCTAGAGGCCTTCATTGTATAAAATGCTAGGGATATGTATGTACATGACAGTCTTGCTTAATATGATAGTACGCTATTTGGTTTGTCTTTATCTTAACATATGATATATTTTGCGTAGTATTCATATATATATACACATGTTGATAAAGCCCATAGGGTGTTTGCCTGACTACCGGCGTTGTGATGGCAGTCATACTAGTGGGAGCTGGATAGTCAATAGGCACATCCTTAGATGTCCCTGGTCGCAGGAGTATCGAGACTGGGCATCGATACTCTGGAGTAGACTGGTGTATACATATCTAGACCGTGAGGAGGGGCGATGGATTGGTCCAGCAGCCATTGGTGGAATGCAACTAAGATTGTATACAGATGCTCACTGGGTGTGAGTGCACCAGACAGGACTCGCCGAGAACTGACTGGATGGTATTTATACCTAACGTCAGATAGCAGTTCTCAGGTGACATGTGTGCAGATAGTCCGTTGACTTAAGGTCGTCATTTGTCTCGTGTGAGTTCCCACTGTGCTTTGATTACTACCCTACCACGGTTCAAAGGAGTCGTGCAAACAGGTTTTAGTTGGGCACAGTCCCGAGCCACGTGGAGGCAGTGAGTGACTGTTAGGGATTCGTCTCTCCCGGTATAGGGAGTTGATATCGCACGGTGATCGGTTGGTCATTACCATAAGTCCCTGGCCAGGGATGATTGAGAATTACTGATAGACTGATCAGTAGATTCTCGGATGGTAATTGAGCCATGCCGACACGACTTGTACGGTTATTAGGGGTCTGACGTTTACCACCTCCCTAGACCATACATGCGATACTCTTAGACGAACAGACCGGACTGCACGGATATTTTCACAGACAGGCTCAGTAGGAGTTTTGATGGGTTTCCTCATCGGCCTTCTTATCGACATCTACCTGGGGACCGTTACGTACAGCTAGTGCTGCTTGCAGTCTGTGGTTAAACCCACTGCCAGCGTAGTAGTCGAGTTTTTAGAGTCCCACACAGAGTTTTTCCCAACTCCAGGCAAAACAATATAGAGGTCATACGGTTTTACGAAAAGGGTTCGGACGAATACGTGTTTAAACGCACGTACGACATTCGGATAGTTTTTACTAGACGGCTTTGGTTTAAGCCAGATTCTAATATCAGGTTATTGGATTTATACAGTCTAAAGTTTTTCCGTGTTTTCACGGATGGGAGGGGTATTCTCGTAATTTCCGGGAAGCTTCTAGAAGCATGGTGACTTGAGGGCTTTAGGTGGCATTGTCATTAATGATATTGTGACTCATAATGTGTGATTCACTATGTCATTAATGCATTATTAAATGCTTAATGACTCACATAGTGAATCACTCATAATACATTTATGTAGCATGATGAATAATCTCTTATTATTCATTTATTGATTTATTCATTATGCTTCATATATCAAGTGAGAAACAATTTCATTTTCATTATTCTAGTTCACCTTCTCTCTCCTCAAGCTCACTTTTTCTTCAAGCTCTAATCCTACCACTCATGAGTTGAGAACAAGGATTAGAAAAGACTAAACATTCCACAACCTAACTCTATATGATCTAAGTTCCTTTGATTAACAACTAGAGAAACTTAGTTACCTCAAGTTTTGAGGTGAAGCTTGGATTAGGGTTCTCGGGTGGATCATCTATCACTTGGAGGAGGCCGAGGAGGACGTAAAGATCGTAAAGACGAAGGACACGTATCGCTAGGTATAATCTCTTTACATAGTAGCTAAGAACTTCTATGGCAGTTGTTAATTATCGTTTAGCAAAGATCTTCGGTTAGTCGATGTATGCTTCAAGAACAAGATTGTTTTTCATATTTCCGCCTCCCCGCAACTCGTGGGGTGTTGCACATCGACTTACAGTGGTATCAGAGCCTCACTAAACAATAATTAACTCACTTGCAAAGTCGTATGAATTTCGAACGCAAAACGAACCGGAAAAGATATCGTATTCACAAAGTTTCTGTCGATTTTAAATTGAGGCCCAAAAATTTTTCAGGGACTTCCAGAATAACCTACATGGAAACCTAAGAACACTGGAGAAATTTGGGTGCATGAATCGGCCAACACACCGCGGAACCGGGCCGAACCCACCGATCCGCCGCGGATCCGCGGCCGAGTTGAGCCCGATTCACCCCAAATTTCCCCAGTAACTCTTCCGTGAATGTTTTGTTTTTTCTGGAATGTTTATTTTTTGCTCAGGTCTCAGATTTACAGAGAAGTATTGGAGCAGAATCTAATGGGTTTGATCGATCGAAATTATACGATGTTTGCTTGTTTGATTATATCTGTGAACTGTATTATGTGTTCTTAAACCTCCCCTAACTGCTAGTATGTCGGTTGGCAGGGGGTTGCACATATTTGTAATGTTTTAACTGTATGTGATTATGAACTCTATTGGATTGTTGTGATGATTAGCCGGGGTTATGTGATGGGTTATTGTATTAATTCATTCGATGTAATTGTAATAAGTTGTAATATTATTTTGCGGGGCACATCCAGGTTGCGGTTGTAGCCACCGTTGTATTATTTCTTTTTACTGTTTTTGCTCCTAGGATAGACCCAAGATGGGGTGTATAAACTACCGGGTACTTCGAAGTGTTTAGTGGCCTACTCACGATGTTGAGGGAGACCGCTTCACTTCGGGTACTTGGAGGGTAGTTTGCCGTACCCGTAGGGGTCTGGGGTGGGGTAATGGCTATTCATCACAACTGTGTAATCCGTCTTTTCTTACAGGCTCAAATGAAATGCGGATTGCTTGCAAATCCAATAAAGTTTATCTGTGATCTGGAATGCCTATTATTGCGTCTGACGAATGTATAATATCTATATATGATAGCTATTTAGACGTCACTTATGTTTTACACCCGCACTAGCCCAGCCCCCGCTCTGCCGTTAGTTAAGTAACCTAACGGGTGATGACGGGACCCCGTGGCGAATGCGGATGGCATAAGAGGACGTTGTATTTTCGTTGTTATCTGTAATGATAGGTTAAAGATGGGACGCATTATTTATAATGCAAAGAAAAATAAAACCTAAACTGAATCGTTGGAACAATTTCAAAACCACTCGGTTTTCTTCAAAAAGCAAATTTTAAATACGAAACTTAAACCACTCATTTTAAATAAAGGCTATCATGGTTCCTTCGATCATATCAAGTTCATTACGTTAACGGTTTTTTGCCAAAAACCAGCCGTAACCCTCCGTCGTTTCAAATAGACAACACATCGTATTCATGCTATGCTTGTTGGCCTACGTCAAGGCATAGTGGATGGTAGCAGTGTGTTTGCTTATTTGTTGCAAAGATAGATGCATTAGTATAGGACAGACGTACAGCCTTGTTGGCCTACGTCAAGGGCATGTACGATGTACCTAAATTAATCAGGACAACGACGGGTAGAACTTGACTTGCATCTTATGATTTGTTGGCCTACGTCAAGGTCATAAGAGATTGGGGTAAAAACTCACATCGGGAGTTTCAAACATAAAGGAAACTTGCAGATTTAGCATACCTTCTGGAGTGTGGTGACTAGAGTGGCTTCCATCTAGTACATCATGCAATGATAATTGGATCCCGATCCCACTGATGAGTAGGATTACTCTCGGGAAATTTTTTCACTTAACAATCAATGCTATAAACCAAGTAGGTGTCCAGAAAGGTGTTAGAGGGGCTACGCCTCCAGGGAAAAGAGGTTATTTAATTAAGGAACTTCGCGAAAGCGTTGGAAAACCTCCCTCGAAGTACCAACACCGGCCTGGCTGAAAGGTTAAGCAAGTATTGTGACGTGTGATTAAATCCTGACTAGTTCTTCTTTTAGGTTTTGAAGAAGGATTTGAGGAAACAGTGGGAGCCATCCTGTTTAGATAAAATGATAACCAATCTAAACTTGCAAGAAGCATATGCTGAGTGTTTTCTTTTCTCTCTCTCTAGCAGCTACCATGACAGGACTAAAACTATTACTTGAAAAAAATATACTGATCGGGCAGAACTATAAAGATTGGCTAAGGAACGTCAACATTGCACTGACTTATGACAAAGTAGCATATGTTACCACCGTTGTTCCTCCCCTTATCCCTGGACCAGATTCCTCAGTTGTGGACAAGGAAGTTCGCAAAACCTGGGATCTAGATTGTGAGCGAGCTAAGTGTATCGTGCTGGCGTCCATGAACAATGAACTCCAGAAACAGCACGAGAGTATCGATATTATATCCATCTTTCTCCATGTCAAGGAATTATATGGAGAGCACTCCCGTATCGCGAGGTACGAGACCTCAAGGAAACTCTTCCAGATGAGTTTAGCTCCAGGATCTCCTGTAGGAGAGCACGTCCTCAAAATGATCAGTCTCATTGAGGAACTCGCAAACCTGGGATGCGTGCTAGAGAATGATTTGAATATCGACTTGATTTTGCAGTCCCTTCCCCACACCTTCTCTCAGTTCGTACTTAGCTTCAACATGCACGAAATGGAAGCTGATCTTCCAAAGCTCCTCAACATGTTGAGGGTAGCAGAGACCTTCTTGAAAAAGGAGAAGACCCACGTTCTGTATGTTGGCCAATCATCCTCTTCTAAATCTAAAGCGAAAGCTAAAGGGAAGAAGAAGATGAAAGCCACCAAACCGAAGGGTGGGGTTAAGAAGGTGCTGGGAACGAACAAGGCAGGAAGGATGAAAGCGGATATAAACGAATGCTTTTATTGTCACAAGCAAGGGTACTGGAAGAAGGACTGTATAACCTTCAAAGCCAAGGACAAGAAGCAAGCTGTTGCTTCTGCTTCAGGTGTGTTCGTAATCGAAAATTGTCTTTCAGTAAACTCTATATCATGGGTATTAGATACCGGTTCTGGTTCTCACATCTGTAATTCATTGCAGGATCTGAGAAATAGTAGAGTACAGGGGACAGGTGATATGACTCTCCGGATGGGCAATGGAATGCATGTAGATGCTATTGCAATAGGGGAATATCACCTAGGGTTGACTAGTGGACACATTTTGGTGTTGTACAGCTGTTTTTGTATTCCAAGTATGTTATGTAATATTATATCAGTATCTTTGTTATCTAATGAAGGATATAATTTTGCGCTTGAAAGAAATGTCATGAACATTCTCCTAAATCAAGAACTGATTGGGTATGGCACACTGGAAAACGGCATATACATGCTTAATCAACCTCGAATTTTCAATATTCAAAACACACTTAAAAGAAAGGCTCCAGATTCAAATCAAGCCTTCCTATGGCATTGTAGACTTGGTCATATAAACGAAACAAGGTTGACTAAGTTACATAAAGATGGATATCTAGATCCATTTGAATATTCATCATATGCAACTTGTCAATCATGTATCAAAGGAAAATTGACCAAATCTCCGTTCACCGGACACGGAGCAAGAGCCACAGAACTCTTAGGACTTGTACACAGTGATGTATGTTGTCCAATGTCTACACATACGAGAAGCGGTCACTCCTACTTCATCACTTTTACTGATGACTTCTCTAGGTATAGATATGTGTTCTTAATGAAACATAAATCCGAGGCCTTTGAGAAGTTTAAGGAGTATAAAAATGAAGTAGAGAAACAAACTGGTAAAAGCATCAAGACACTTCGATCTGATCGAGGTGGAGAATACTTAAGCACCAGTTTCCTTGAATGCTTAAAAGAGAATGGAATTATCTCTCAGCTTACTCCGCCTTATACACCTCAGCACAATGGTGTATCAGAAAGGAGGAATCGCACGCTATTAGATATGGTGCGTTCAATGATGAGTAGTGCTGAGTTGCCACTTTTCTTCTGGGGATTTGCTCTAGAATCAGCATCATACTTATTGAATAGAGTTCCAACTAAGTCTGTGCCTACCACTCCATATGAAATGTGGAGCGGAAAGAGACCATATCTCAAGTATATCAAGATATGGGGGTGTCCGGCATATATTAAAAAGCATAGTCCGGACAAGCTCGAGGCAAGATCGGTTTTGTGCAAGTTTGTAGGATACCCCAAACATTCAAGGGGGTACATGGTCTACCACACTGAAGAACAAAAGGTGTTTGTCGCTCGCCACATTGTCTTCTTAGAAAGCGAATTTCTTGCAAAAGAAATTAGTGGGAGCGCGGTAGAGCTAGAAGAAATTCCAAAACCTCAAACTGCTACCGAGGACTTAGTAGAATCTCATATTTCAATAGAACATGACGAACCAACGCCGCTCCGCAGATCTAGTAGGTTTTCTCATCCTCCTGAGAGATACTATGGTTTTCTTCTAGATGGGGATCGAGAGGATTGCATCATCGATGATGATGAGCCTACTAGTTTTCAGCAGGCTATCACGAGTATTGATTCGGTGAAGTGGCTAGATGCTATGAGATCGGAAATGGAATCCATGTACAACAATAAAGTATGGACTTTAGAAGTTGCTCCTCCTGGGGTGAAACCAGTTGGATGCAAATGGATCTTCAAAAAGAAGATTGGTGCACTTGGACAAGTGGAAACCTACAAAGCTAGACTCGTTGCAAAAGGTTTTCGTCAAAGACCAGGATTAGACTATGATGAAACATTTTCACCTGTAGCTATGCTTAAATCCATTCGGATCCTGCTTGCCATTGCTGCCTTCCATGACTATGAAATCTGGCAAATGGATGTAAAAACAGCTTTTCTAAATGGACATTTAGAAGAAAGTGTTTACATGGATCAACCAGAATGTTTCTTAGACAGTGGGAGCAGCGGAAGAGTGTGCAAGTTGCTTAAATCCATCTATGGATTAAAGCAAGCATCGCGAAGTTGGAACATCTGCTTTGATGAGACAGTCAAAGAATTTGACTTTATCAAAAATGTAGATGAACCATGTATTTATAGGAAGATTGTAGAAGGAGCAGTAGTCTTCCTCGTTTTGTACGTCGACAACATACTACTGATAGGGAATGATGTCCCTATGCTACAATCAGTAAAGCTCTTCTTGTCACAGAAATTCTCCATGAAAGACTTGGGTGATGCAACCTACATTTTGGGCATTAAGATTTATCGTGATAGATCTAATAGAATGTTGGGACTTTCACAGTCCAGGTATATTGACACTATACTAAAAAGATTTAGTATGGAAGATTCCAAGCGCGGCAATATGCCCGCTTGTCACGGGATCGCCCTCTCAAAAGACATGTCTCCAAAGACTGATGAAGAGAGGGCTCGCATGAGCATTATACCCTATGCTTCGGCAGTAGGATCTATAATGTATGCGATGTTATGTACAAGACCAGATGTAGCTTACGCACTTGGTGTGGTAAGCAGGTATCAGTCTGACCCAGGTGAGAAGCATTGGATAGCGGTAAAGAACATTCTCAAGTACCTGAGAAGGACTAAGGAGATGTTCTTGATTTACGGTAATGGGGACCTCCAGGTAGAGGCTTTTACCGACTCCGGCTTCCAAAGTGACAAAGATGATTCTAAATCCATTTCGGGTTTTGTGTTTACCCTCAATGGAGGGGCGGTATGTTGGAAGAGTTCCAAACAAGATACCGTCGCAGACTTAACTATGGAGGCTGAGCATATAGCTGCTAGTGAAGCCGCAAAAGAGGCTGTCTGGATGAGGAAGTTCATCTCTGAACTTCAGGTGGTTCCGTCCATTACCAATCCAATACCTTTGTATTGTGATAACAATGGGGCTGTAGCATTAGCGAAGGAACCGAGGTCCCATCAGAAATCCAGGTATATCTTAAGACGGTTTCACCTGATCAGGGAGATCGTTGATCGTCGGGAGATTGAGGTACGGAGAGTGGACACAAAAGACAACACGGCAGATCCATTCCCCAAGTCCATCCCTCAAGTCCAGTTCAAGAAGCTGTTTGAGATGTTGGGCATGCGGTACACCAACAACTGGATCTAGTGCAGACAGTGGGTACTCATTGCGCCAATTATAGGCCTTAGTGCAAGTGGAAGATTGTTAGATATATATGCCCTAGAGGCCTTCATTGTATAGGATGCTAGGGATATGTATGTACATGACAGTCTTGCTTAATATGATAGTACGCTATTTGGTTTGTCTTTATCTTAACATATGATATATTTTGCGTAGTATTCATATATATATACATGTTGATAAAGCCCATAGGGTGTTTGCCTGACTACCGGCGTTGTGATGGCAGTCATACTAGTGGGAGCTGGATAGTCAATAGGCACATCCTTAGATGTCCCTGGTCGCAGGAGTATCGAGACTGGGCATCGATACTCCGGAGTAGACTGGTGTATACATATCTAGACCCTGAGGAAGGGCGATGGATTAGTCCCGCAGCCATTGGTGGAGTGCACCTAAGATTGTATACAGATGCTCACTGGGTGTGAGTACACCGGACAGGACTCGCCGAGAACTGACTGGATGGTATTTATACCTAACGTTAGATAGCAGTTCTTAGGTGACATGTGTGCAGATAGTCCGTTGACTTAAGGTCGTCATTTGTCTCGTGTGAGTTCCAACTGTGCTTTGATTACTACCCCACCACGGTTCAAAGGAGTCATGCAAACAGGTTTTAGTTGGGCACAGTCCCGAACCACATGGAGGCAGTGAGTGACTGTTAGGGATTCGTCTCTCCCGGTATAGGGAGTTGATATCGCACGGTGATCGGTTGGTCATTACCATAAGTCCCTGGCCAGGGCTGATTGAGAATTACCGATAGATTGATCAGTAGATTCTCGGATGGTGATAGAGCCATACCGACACGACTTGTACGGTTATTAGGGGTCTGACGTTTACCACCTCCCTAGACCATACATGCGATACTCTTAGACGAACAGACCAGACTGCACGTATATTGTCACGCACAGGCTCAGCAGGAGTTCGGATGGGTATCCTCACCGACCTTCTTATCGACATCTGCCTGGGGACCGTTACGTACAGCTAGTGCCGCTTGCGGTCTGTGGTTAAACCCACTGCCAGCGTAGTAGTCGAGTCTTTAGAGTCCCACACAGAGTTTTTCCCAACTCCAGGCGAAACAATATAGAGGTCATACGGTTTTACGATAAGGGTTCGGACGAATACGTGTTTAAACGCATGTACGACATTCGGACAGTTTTTACTGGACGACTTTGGTTTAAGCCAGATTCTAGTATCAGGTTATTGGATTTATACAGTCTAAAGTTTTTCCGTGTTTTCACGGATGGGAGGGGCGTTCTCGTAATTTCCGGGAAGCTTCTAGAAGCATGGTGACTTGAGGGGTTTAGGTGGCATTGTCATTAATGATATTGCAACTCATGATGTGTGATTCACTATGTCATTAATGCATTATTAAATGCTTAATGACTCACATAGTGAATCACTCATAATACATTTATGTAGCATGATGAATAATCTCTTATTATTCATTTATTGATTTATTCATTATGCTTCATATATCAAGTGAGAAACAATTTCATTTTCATTATTCTAGTTCACCTTCTCTCTCCTCAAGCTCACTCTTTTTTCAAGCTCTAATCCTACCACTCATGAGTTGAGAACAAGGATTAGAAAAGACTAAACATTCCACAACCTAACTCTATATGATCTAAGTTCCTTTGATTAGCAACAAGAGAAACTTAGTTACCTCAAGTTTTGAGGTGAAGCTTGGATTAGGGTTCTCGGGTGGATCATCTATCACTTGGAGGAGGCCGAGGAGGACGTAGAGATCGTAAAGACGAAGGACACGTATCACTAGGTATAATCTCTTTACATAGTAGCTAAGAACTTTTATGGTAGTTGTTAATTATCGTTTAGCAAAGATCTTCGGTTAGTCGATGTATGCTTCAAGAACAAGATCGTTTTTCATATTTCCGCCTCCCCGCAACTCGTGGGGTGTTGCACATCGACTTACATGTATCACATATATTAGATTTCATGCCTAACCAAATGAATTTCTTAGACATCACATGCCTAACAATTATAAACCCCGCATTTTAGTCTCGATATTGAAAACACTTTCCAATAACCTGTCGGGTAATTCAACAAGATTCCCGATACCTGATCGAATGCTCGTCGGAAACTTTATTTGATGGCCGCATCCCCGATGCCGTCGACGAAGTGCACTAAGGCGGAACACCGCTGCCGTGAGCACCCGAACGGATGCTTTTGGCGACGGGGTTCTCCTACAATCACTTGGTTGGGGCTATGGGGCATGGCTATCTAATAAGGTTACCCGGCGAGTATCCGCGCACACTACGTAATTGCGACGGACTTTTGATCAACATCAAAATACCGTGGCAACCGATCGAATGAGACTAAACTGCTAGATTTATAAAATTCAAACTAGTTATCTCATAATTAATTGTGTGGATTCCAAATATTGTATCACAATCACAGATAGCTAGACGAAGTTAAACTTTTCGATCGAATAAATAAGTATCCAAAATTTTCCAAACCGCTCAACACTTGAGCGGAGTTTAGAAGGTACCCAGAACATGCCACAGCTCCTATGAACCATTCGTAGAAGAGCCGACCCATGCCTCACTCATGTCGCCACGGAACTGCGGCAAACCCTAGAGTATCACTGCGGTTCCGCGATCCAAAATGTCGAGTTTGGGTATCGTTCTTTTAGAGGGTTCACAGAATTGCTTGCATGATTTTCTGACGATTTTAAACTTGGAAAAAATCCAACACTTGGAAAATTTGCAGCGGGGAAAAATTGGATTATTGATATCCGTTCAAACTTTTTAACATTTTCTAAATAACCCGAATACATGTTAGAATTATGACTGCGAAACACTCCGAGTTGCCTTTGCAGAAAGTTAACATCACATGCAAATTTAGCAAAAACAAACAACACCTGAAACACCAAAACCCAGAGACTGGAACATAGAAGAAATTTGAAGCCAAATGCCCATGAAAAAACCGAGCACACCGGATTTTCCATTCATGTGGCCGTCCCAAATTTCTCTAAATTGCCTCGAATTTTTTCTGTGTTCATGTCATATCACATATAACATTCTTTAGTTGTTTAAAAAAATTTTAGAGGCCATTAGAAATTCGACAGAAACCAGATCATGATGTTTCAAGTTTCGGAACAGTTTTGGTTTCGTGATCTAACAAACATCGTTTAAATCTCTAGCTTGGCTCTGATACCACTGTAGGGTTACGTAGCAAGGCTGTAAGGTTTCGGGAGCCATCGTCCATGCCGTTTTAAAACTTTTGCTTTTCCAAAGAACCCTAACCTAGAATCTTAACTAGTGTTTTAAACAAAACAACATGCAAACAACTTTGCAAACTAAGTGAATGCGGAATACAACCTTTGTAGACCGGTCCTTCACTTCAAATGCTCCATGTAGAATTCCCTTCGCTGCGAGTAAGAATCTCCCGAACTCTTGAGAGGCTCCACAAGGTGAAAGATGCAAACTTGCTCAAAGTCTTCGAGGCTGAAGATGATCTACGTCGAGGAGACTCAAGCTCATGCTACCTCTTCACTAATGTGTGAAATTAGTGAAGCAAACACTCTAAACTAAATGGTTAATAATAGAGGATGATGAAGTAGGAAGCGGGCTCACTTTAGATTTCAATTTCTCACAATCTATCATCGCTTTCACAAAAGCTAAAAAGCTTAAAATGAGGAAGAAAAAGATGAAGCTCAAGTGATGAAAGAATAAATCATATGGTTCAAAATACAACCATGAGTGAGTATATTATCCATATACTAACTCATATAGAGAGTTAACCATTGTGTATGGTTAATAGTTGGGTTGATAAATATCTTAAGAAAAACAAAAGAGTGGGCTAAGTCAATAGTTATCTTCAAGCTTCTCCAAGCTTCCAACCATCAAAATATCTCCACTAATTTGTAATTTCTTAAGAATAAATATTAAACCCTAACATTAACCATAGCATGGTGTGAGTCTCATACATCCATGTTGCATGTGTAACCCAGCATGTCACAACAATATATATCACATATATATTTTGTGCATAAAGAAAACAATACATTAAACATATATAACATATATGTTAAATGTATCATAAATGAGAATAATAAATACTTAAGTGAGCATATATATATATATATATATATATATATATATATATATATATATATATATCATTTCATCGCATCAACACTTGATCCGATAACCCGGCTATATCACATATAACCGGCCGATATCACATATCGCGAGAATAGAATGTGGTATCACATACACGCATTAATCTTGGTCCCGCACATATCACATATGTGCACCTACTCCGTTTCGCATGAACCAAGAAACCTCTGTGTAGGACTCTAAAGACTCGTCAATACGCCAGCAGTAGATGATGATCATATCAAACACCCACAAGCCGCAAGCGGTTTGCCAAACGTAACGGCCACCCGGGTATTGAGCGATCAGAAGATTAACAAGCAAGCTTGCTCACACTCCTATGAATCCAATCAGTAACACTACCATACAGTCCGGCCTTTTCATCTGATATGTCGTATATCAACAGCCTGGGGTGGTATAACGTCAGACCCCAATAGCCTGATAAGTCATGCCGATGCAAGGTCCATAACGGTTCGAGAAACTACTGATAACACTTACCAGTAAATCTCAGTAACCCTGGCCAGGGATTTCATGTTATGGCCAATCGAGCATAGCGCAACATCAACTCCTAATACCGGGAGAGACAAAAACCCTCCTATCGCTCATTGCCTCCATGCGACTCGGGTCTGTACCCAAAAACCACCTTTTTGCACGATCTCTTAACTGTGGTATGGTGGAAATCAAAGCACAGTGGGAATCACACAAGACTCTATGACGATCTCGGGTCTACAGACTAACCTGTACCAGTATCACCAGAGAACTGCTATCCGACGATAGGTATAATACCATCTATAAGTTCTCGGCGAGTCCGTCCAGTGTACCCAGTCTTCACTGATCATCCGTATACCTTCTCTGATGTCAAACACCAATGGATATGCGATCATCCATCGCCCATCATATGGGTCGAGAAGCGTATATGCTAGTCTACTCTGGAGTATCGATGCCCTGTCTCGATACTCCCTCGACTAGGAACAATTATAGGGTGTATTTGTGGACTACCATTGGCCCCACTAGTATGATCTCCATCATAGTCCTGGTAGTCAAGTACACTCCTAAGGGCTTTATCAACATGTGAGAGAGAGACAATAAGTGTACATATTAAGATAAAGTGCTACCAGATAGCATACTATTATATCGAGCAAGAAAGTCCTCCCTATATATGTCCAAGCATCCACTACAATATACATCCCATGTACAGTAATGGCATCTAGGGCATATATATAACTAACACGTTACGTCATCGAGGTTTTTGTCAGCCAGTTCTTTAGCGAGTTTGGCTAGTGTGTCCGCTTTGCTATTTTCTGTACGCTGTATGCTTTCCAGGGCGTAAGAGGGAATTTGAGTTAGTAATTGTTGCACTCTTTTGCCATACTTCACCAACTCTGGTTTGCACGTTTGATAGTCGCCGTTTACTTGGCTAACGACCAGCTGGGAGTTTCCGTATATGAGGAGGTTTTCGATTCCCATGTCGACAGCGATCTCAAGAACTGCTATCAAAGCCTCATATTCTGCTTCATTGTTTGTCATCGGCTCTGTTAAGGAAAAGGCAAAGCGCATTATCCCTCCTTGTGGAGTCACGAAGATGAGGCCTGCCCCAGATTTGATTATGGGGGGCTGTGCTTTCGCTTCTTCATGGAAGATGCCCCATCGAAGTAGAGTTCTCATCGGGCATCACTCTCTCCTCTCTTCCGGTCGATCATGTCAAACGTGTGCTCGTCTGGCAATTCACAATTTAGGGGTGAATCGGCAGGTATCGGATGTCAGCGAGGAAGTCGGCGATGGCCTGGCCTTTCACTGCCTTGAGAGGTCGATATGTTATCGAGAATTCCATTAAGAGTAGGGCCCATTTAGCGAGCCTTCCCGTTAGTATGGCTCTTGACATCAAATACTTGAGAGGATCCACCTTTGATATGAGATGGACCTTATGCGCTAAAGCATAATGCCGAAGCTTTATTATCGCGAAGATCAATGCCAGACAGTGTTTTTCGATAGGGGAGTAGTTGTTTTCTGCCCCCAATAGAACTCGACTCAAATAGTATAGGGCTCTCTCCTTCCCTTGGTCGTCCTCCTGTACCCATAGCGCGCCTAAAGAACCTTCAAGGGCTGTTGTGTACAGGATGAGGGCTTTCCCTTGACCGGAGCAGTCAGTACCGGTGGATTTTGCAGGTATTTCTTGATTTCGTCCAGTGCACTTTGGCATTTACGATCCCAAATGAACGGGGTTCCCTTCTTCATCAGGTGACTGTAGGGACGGCATTTTCCTGAGAGGTTGGCTATGAACCGTCGGATATACGCGAGCTTCCCTTGTAAAGACCGCAATTGTTTTAAGGTTCTTGGAGTGGGCATTTCCATAATCGCCTTGATCTTTGATGGATCTATTTCGATGCCCCGGTGTCGTATGATGAATCCTAGGAACTTGCCTGAGGAAACTCCAAATGCGCATTTCAGAGGGTTCATCTTCAGGTTATACTTACGAAGACGTTGGAACACTATTTTCAAATGCTCCCAGTGTTCCTCGTACGATTTGCTTTTCACTACGAGGTCATCGATATAGCATTCGACGATTTCATGGATGAAGTCATCGAAAATCTTCATCATGGCTCTCTGATAGGTAGCGCCAGCGTTCTTCAGACCGAAAGGCATCACTTTGTAGCAGAATATGCCCAGAGGAGTCCGGAAAGCGGTATGCTTCTGGTCCTCGGGATGCATCTTTATTTGATTGTACCCCGATGATCCGTCCATGAAGGAGAAGACTTCGTGAGTGGACGTGTTATCTATCATCAACTCGGTAACTAGTACGGGAAAATCATCCTTCGGGCAAGCTTTGTTGAGGTCCCGAAAGTCCACGCAGATGCGCACCGTCCCATTTTTCTTCATCACCGAGACAATGTTAGCGATCCAGTCAGGGTATTGAACTTCTTGGATGAAGCCGGAGTCGATTAGCTTCTTGACTTTGGCGTTGATACTCATTTCAAGTTCGAGCCGCATCCTTCTTGGTGCTTATTTGACTGGCTTGACGTCTGGAGATATCGCCAATTTATGCACAGCTATTTCTGAATCTAGCCCCGGCATATCGGAATAGTTCCATGCGAAGAAGTCTTTATACTGTATGAGCACGCCTTTTAGCGTAGCTACCTGTTCTTTAGATAGCAGCTCGCTGACGAACGTAGGCCGCGGGTCGTTTGCCGTCCCCAAGTCGATTTTCCTTAGGTTATCCGCAGTAGTGTGTATTCCATCTTCCAACTCTTTTGGCGCCAGTGGAAACTCTGAGATCAACTCATCTTCATCCTCATTTTCGAAGCACCATAAGATGTCATCCATATTCTCACGCTCTCTTTCTTCCGACAGCGTTACCACGTGACAGGTACAAGATCGTTTCCAAGACCGATGTAGATCTGGCTCTACTCTTGCTGTATACGTTGCTTTTGGCACATGCTTTTGCGATGGGGCTACCCTCCGACTGTTGGATAAAGCAAATCCACCGAGTTGATATTGGTCTTCGACCCGATTTTTGAAGGTGAAGCATTCTTCAAGAGAATGTCCTATCGCTCGATGATAGGAGTAATAATCCGGGTGATGAACCTCGTTTGCTTGATCGGGGTGCCGAGACTCTGGGAGTGTCATCAATTGATGTTTCATGACAAGGTCAAAGATTCTCCTTGTCTTGTCTCGAGGGAAAGAATATGCTCGATCCATCTTTTTCATAAGAGACGGATTCCGGCGGACCTTTTTTCGATCGCGTGGCCTTTTGGATCCGTTTTGCCGCTGTCGAACGTTTTTTCCGTTCTTTAACTTGTTTTTGCCTCTGCGTCGGGCCTTTTTCTTATCTAGGGAATGCATGATGGGCTGACGGTAAAGGGCATTGTCATCCTCCGTATCCTGCTGCGTCTTGGATTTCTCGTAAATGGCCATTTCGCGGCTGTGGTCGTTCCGAACCTTTTGACTCGCTTCCCTTATTAGCTTGTCCATCTGTTCTTCAAACGACGAACTCGACATTTTTATGGCAGGACCTCGTTCTTATTCAACATCGGCGTCTTTTAAAAGAGCATCCCCTTCTTCATCGAGGTCATTTATGACATGGCAGTCATGGAATTGCTCCCGTTTCTTGGACTGGACATATCCAAGCCCAATCGTTTCCATTTTCTCGTCGGGCAATTTTCGCTGAGTTCCGGGGACGTTCCAAATCCTGTTGTAGAACTGGGCTTGTCGGGGAGTCTGTTTGAAAGGTATGCCTTGGCATCTTAATAACATTTTCAATCCCTCCGCGTAGTATCTGGGCAGACGGATGGGATGGAGCCTGTCGAGCGCAAAATCGGCACCATGCCAGACTTCTCTTTCGACTTTAGTTTCCGTGGATTGATAGAATATGATCGCCTTTTTACCTCTTCGCCTGGGAGGGACGTAGAATGTATGCGACTCTTGCACGCTATATGTCTTAAGCGCATCAAGCTCTCTATAGTGCTGCCGTGGAACCATGGCGATTTGCAAACTCCGATCATCTCCAGTGAGGGCCTGCATTGATGGAAGGACCGAGAACACTGTGTTGACTTCGTCCTCAGAGTCACTGCCAAAGACCAAAATAGGGGTAGATTGTCTCGTCCTATTGCATTAGGACGGCCCCGAATAGACTATCTCTTCTTCCTCCTCGGTATCGCTCCCGAAGACCAGAATAGTGGTGATAGCTTTTTGTTTATTCTCCGGTTTATGGCATCTTTCCGTGTCTTCAATGTCTGGTAGGAAATACTTTGCATCTTCGTACTTTCGGACTTCATTTACGGAGAACGGGTTTAGTTCCCCCGTTACGGTATACTCAAGACCATCTTTGAAATACTTCATACACTGATGTTGTGTAGAAGGAATGATGTTGTACTCATGTAACCAAGGCCTGCCGAGCAAAGGTTGTAGCAGGTCTTTGCGTCAATGACATGAAATTTGGTGTCAGTGATGAGCAGCCCAAAGCGTAACGTCAGTATTACAGACCCAAGCATCCATGATGACTGGGAGTCGAACCCGGAGATGGTGATTTTATCCCGAGCGAGGTGCTGAACGCTCATGCAGATTTTTTTAGCACTCTCACATTTAGGAGGTTGACAGAGGACCCGTTGTCAACTAAGATCTTCCCTATCTTGATGTCATGGCAGTACCCGGTGACATATAGGAGACGGTTGTGCTCGCATGTTCCGAGGAGAAGATCTTCATCACCGAAAGTGATGTCAGCTGTGTGCACTTCTTCTAGCTCATCCTTCATCTTTTCTTCGGTAAGGAAAGCTTGAAACTGCTCGGGCTCTTGTAAGGACCTGATTAGAGAATCTTGTGCCTCTTTAGACAACAGAAGGGCATCCAAAATACTTAGCTGTGAGGGTATCTTGCTCAGCTGTGCCAGGACATTGTAATCCACTTTGTCCTTTTTAGGCGGGTCCTTGGCTGCAAGTTCTTCGACGACTCGATCATCGAGGGTGATATCCTCAGGAACTTTTTCCTTCCCCTTATCTTTTTTGTTCGATCCATTGTTTGTGGGTCCGAGATTCTTTTCGGTAACGTACGATTACGCAGCTGAATGTTTTCACAGTTCTTTATCTCTTCCTCTTTTCCAGAGGTGGATTCCTTGAAGAGAGGGTCGAAGGCTACTTCTTCATCAAAATCGCTTCTGAAGGTAAGAACTTGCGATCCCCTGGTATCGACCATGTGATAGTTGCTGTTCATACCAGAATATTGCATTTTATACCGCCCATTCTTACGCTCATGTGTTTATAGGTAGGTGCTTTTAATCCGTGTTTGCTACATATTTACAGATTACAGGTTTCCGGTACAAATACTGCAAATCAACACTAAAACTCCACAGTTACGCCAAAATACAGAACAACTATCACAGACAGATAAAAGCCGGGTTTCCGTCATCCGCATCCGTCTAAAACCGCTTACCAGTTCAAAAGTGCAGGACGAAAACAGTCGTCATTTCTGGTCAAGCGTGGGGCCCACTGAAGATATTCAAAGATGCGTGGGGCCCACTGAAGATATTCAAAGATATGTGGGACCCGAGGGAGTAGAATTTCAAAAGTGTTGAAAAGTAAAAGCCATCAATGTTGACTCTGGAAACTGAAGATATCGTAGAAGACTTTTGTGTATTCTGAAGATGCCAAACACCAGGAAACAGGGAACCAGGAACAGACACCAAAATTGACCCATCAAGCCCATCACTTGGCCGCGTTTCCGCGGCCAATAGGGGGCATTGGCCGCGGAAACGCGGCCGTACAGTGTCCTCATGTTGTCATCTTTTGGGGGCAGTTTGGTCTTTGCATGTGTGGTCTGCTGGTTGCCCTAGAACTTCAACTCCCTGCCTATAAATACAGCAGACCAGAGCTTAACCAAGTGAGCAATTTTTGGAGCTTTTCTTTAGTTTCTTCTTTGTGTAATTTTGTTCTTCTTCTTCCTCTTCTTCATTTTTCTCCATTAAATTGTAGTGAGAGCTTTTGAGTGGAAGATTAATGAAGATGAGGGTTCTTTATCTTTCTTGTTAGTTTGCTCCCCCTTGAGATTTCTGCTTTCTCTTGCTCATTCAATCTCTTCATTGAGGTTGAATGGTTAAGAGTTAGTTATTGATCTCAAGGGTCGTATTTTCTCCCGGGACTAGTACTTCATTTCACATGCGTTTTCTACCCTTCCCTTGATCTTGCAATCTCTTCATTGAGTTTGCAAGTTTAAGGGTTGGCTATTGAGCACATGCTTGTCTTGAGTCCTAGTTCCGTATTCTTTTTATCGCTTTTTATTATTCGCAATTTATTACCTTGTCTTTTATTACTTGCTTTTATTACTTGCAATTTTATTCATGCACTTTAATACTTGTATCTTTTCTTTTCTTTGTTCTTTTCTTTTTGTTCTCTTTTGTTCATTTTGTGAATGTTGTAATTATCGTCGTTGTTAAGAATCAATACGGTATTGTAAGTTAACGTTTCTTTGCCAATTCCTTTTCCCGTTATTTTCCATTTGAACTCCGCCCGAACCATACGCAAGCGCTCCGTTAGGCACCGTACCCTGACAAGGTAACGGTGATTCCTAACCACGACCGGTTGCGTTCGGTTTGGCTGGAGGCGAAAGCAAGAGACAAGAACGGAAGGACAAGGGTAAATAAGCCGGATTCCACGAATACCGCGCTTAAATCCCCTAATCCACGTTGTTGCCAATTGTCTAGCTTCAATTGGTCAAGACTCGGCTCAAAGGTTTTGAGTACGGATTTCTTAGCTTACAATCTCGTATTTTCTTAACAACTTTATACTTGCAGATAAACACATAGGTTAGATCAAACAAACATACAGATTCTTTATTGACTTGTCTAAGACAAGAAGGTAAGATAACACCATCTCCCTGTGGACCGACCCGTGCTCACCGGCTAGCTGCAAAGCGACACCGTCCTGATCGCGGTTACACTTTAAATCTTTGAACATCCGACACGCCAAAAGCGTGCGATCAAATGACGCCGTTGCCGGGGAGACGGTAGAGTATTTTCTTTCTTATTATTCGGGTTAATATTCTTTTTGTACATATATAACAAAAAAAAATTATTCTTTTTTGTTTTTTTGGACAATATTTTTGTGGGCAAGTGTGCAGATTTTTGCAAGTTTGCAAACTGCGATTGTGGGGAGCAAAGTGTGCATTCAAGGCAAGGGTGATTTACGAAGTACAGTGCCAAAGATCCGGGTAGTTTGACCCACGCAAGCGAACCTTTCAAGCTTACCGGATTCGATTCAACGGGGGTTTCTTAACCCAAAACTTAAACGGTACGTACTTTACTAACACCTTCTTCTCAAATCCGACGCTTCCAATATACTATTCTTTGCAGGATTCTTTGCAAGTTCGCTAGCAAACGCTAAAAAATTGACTAACCCGTATTTGTTGCAGCGCCGCGCTTAAAATAAAAAAAACGATTGTTTGATTCTTTATAGAATTTTTTGAATTGCGCATTGCATCAATTAATACGGACTTAAGGGCAAGCGAACCCCACAACATACGGTAAAGGATTTCATCACCTTTTCCGTGGCCCACAAATCACGAACTTGAGCATAACGATAACCCGCACAAATTTTAAAAGAAACTAGACTTTAAGCCTTAAGGACTTCGCGCTCACTAGGAGAAGTTAACTGTATTTAGAAGCTTGCTTAACGGTATATTGTTTACGGGGTGTCTAGGAAAGTGTTAACGGCGAAACCGCCAAAAGAGAAAGGGTTATTTAATTAAGGAACTTCGCGAAAGCGTTGGAAAACCTCCCCTTATCTCTGCACTTACCTGGCCTCGTGATCAGTGTATCTTGAGCCTGTTTCTCGACACAGTTTTACTTCGACAATCAAGTTCTCGAGCAGGTCTAGTTGACCTAGGTGAACCCTAGAACGATTAGGTGTGTGGTATTTTTGTGTCGTGATTATTTTTGTCCATATTCTTTTTTATGTATATTTCATTCTTCTGCTAACAACTAACTAAAAAAAAAAATTCGCATTCTTTTTCCCCTCCTTTTCTCTACCTTTCTCTCTCTCTCTTCATATCATGGGTACTCCACCTCGCAAAACTCTTGCCGAACTTTGGTACCCACAACCAGACATTACATCCTACGGTTCTTGTTTTGGTCGAACTTCGAACGACCCATCCATGCCAAAAATTTCATTAAAAGATCGGATAGACGCGTCTAGGACGAACAACTGGACCCCGCAATCCACTTCGTATCAACCGTTTCAAACATTCACCCCTTCTTGCGTTGATACACCTTTCGAAAATCCAGTTGTAACCCCAAGACCAATGTCTCTTGCTGAACATATTGAACAATCTCGTAGCCGATCTTTCACTCCTTTCACCACTTCAAATTCTTGGGATCAACAATTCCATTCACCTTCTTATCCCAATGCTGATCCCACTCCTGTCCAGCCATTCAACTCCTACCAATCCTACCCTAATTTTGCACCTTCCCTAGACATTGCATCAGAACAGCCTTTTGGGAGTTTTCAGTATCCAAACAACTTTGAATCTTTTACTGAAACCCCTTCACAACCAATGTCTAGTTTAGAACAGTCCTTGGAAGACTTTAGGGTAGCGTCAAGCCAACAGATGATGGATTTGAATGCGTCCATGGCCGCCCTCAAGCAACCTAGTGACCCGGTAGCTAGTTTTCAACTAGCTCCTAATTTTTCAATGTATGATGAGGCGGCAGGACAGGCTGTGAATTTGAGTGGAGAGAGTGAGATATACCCCCTTCCAAATCAAACCTACCCGTCCCAAATTGAATCCCACAACTCCTGTTTTGAAAGTCTATCGAGTATCCCACATGATTTGTCAATTGAAGATAGAATGATGAATGAGTTGTGTGACTTCGTAGTGTTTGATTTGCCCGATTGTGAAGGGTCTCTTCCAAGTGAAACCGATCCTAATCCTTTTAACCTCTACACCTCCATCTTAGAACCTGAATTGATTAATATCCATGCTTTGGTTGAGGTGTCAGAGAATTTTGATTTTCACTTGATCGAGGATATTGACGCTGGGAATATTTTGGATGATGAACCCGTAGATTTGGCTGAGTTTGTCTCTTCAAATCATCATCCCGAGTCTTTAACTGTTTTTCCCGAACCCCATATGCGTCTTGATTTTGAAGAGAAGTGCATGGATGTGATAAATTTTGAGGAGAATTCTGAGGATAGTTTTGAGGATGAACCAGTTATAATTGATGAGTCGGATTTTCCAATTCATCCTGTTCCTTTCCTTGACTGTGTACACCCTCCTGAACCTTTACCTGATACCCTTCCTCAACCCCTTCCCTCCATCCTTTCCATCGTTCCGTCCTTGCAAGAACCCGTATCACTTACATTTCATTTGTCTGGTTTACCAAGTTCGGCGTACCCATGGTTTCTTACGAATCTTGAGGGATTTGACCCAATCTCTCGACGGGTAAATATATTAGCACAATCGCTTTTCACACAGCGTTCATCCCAAATTGTGCTAATCTATTTACTCCATTTGGACCCTCAAGTTCGTATTCCACTTCTTTTTCCCTTCCGCCATTCTTCTTCTTCTCATCTACCGAGACCGCATTCCACTTCTCTCCACAAGCGGTCTCGCGTATTCTCCATTTCTTACCTCTTCACCTTCTTTCACCAACCGCTGCTTTACAATGACAAAATCTTTGAATGGTTGGTGTTAACTTTTGGCCTGTGTAAGGCCTTGTATAGATGGATACTGTTCTTTCCCCCCTAATCCTGAATTTCAACGCTTAACAGTGGAAACACTGTTTTACTTAAGTTTGGGGGGGACATTTTTTTTGTATATATTTTTGGTTTTCCTTTTTTGTTTTGTATATAATTTGTTTTTAAGGAGCGCCGGCAATTTTGACCCTCTTGGTATAGCCTGACAGTGAGGACACTGTCAAGTTTAAGTTTGGGGGTGTGCTCGGTAAGCTTTCTTCCTTCGCATTCATTTGTATATTTTGCATTTGCATACCTTATTTAAAAACCCATAAAAATTAAAAAAAAAATTCCAAAAATATAAACACTTTGTCGTCAAGTTGGCTAATAGGGTAACTTAGATTTTTATTCTGAAAGTTTAGTTGATATGTTAGAAATAACTAAATTCTAAGCTTAGGAATTAATAACCCTAAAAATAACCCTCATTCTGTCTAACTTTGGTAAGTATACGTTCTTACAATTTTTGAGTTCAGTTCTTGAGTGAAGTCAAGATGAAGGGAGAGTATTGATGCCTTACGGGAGGATAAGTCTGAAAAATAGTTTCTTTTCTCGAGTTCAAATTTAGAGAGTATATACCCTACAAACTGCACCTACACGCACCTTGAAACTTGGGATAGTAGAGAATACCTAGAAACACTTTTGCCTGAAAGCCTAGTATGAAAGAAAAAACGGTATTTGAAGCTAAACACCAAAGAGCATATTGAAAAAATATATCCGGTCTTGAAAAAGAAAAAAAAAAGAAAAAGAAAAAGAAAAAAAATAGAATAAAGTCAAGACCTGGAAACTGCTATTTACGCTTTAAGTTCATACATTCAGTAATCGGCCGTTAGTGCCTCAAGAAGCATTAATAGTCGCATGAAAGATGTGTGAGCAAAACCGTCCATCCCTAATGAAAAGAAGTAGTATTAGGTATTAGGGCAAGGGTATTATAGCTTGAATTGAATTCTTGAGTGTAGGGGTGCAAATACACACACACGTAGGGGTATACAATCGATGTTTGGATAAAAGATAGAAATAAAGAATAAGACTTGTGTTTTATGTAAAATTGATAAAAATCCCTGATTTGAGGCCTCACTTTAGAAGGAAAACTCAGGAGATCCAAGGTTAAATAGATAGGAGGTGTGAAAAATAAGGGTTGGATATTTCTAACTTAGAATAATAGAGTTTCTAACGTAAATACTAAACTATAGGAGTAGAATCGACGTTAACTTATGACACTAGCTTGACGGGATTTTGTGGGTAGTATCCGCTGAAAACCCTCAGGAGACAACACTCCTCCTACTAGGGACACCTAGAGGTTTAACGGCTTGTTGCACATGCTCAGTGCAATCGCGTTCCCTGCGAAAGTGCGGTTATCATTTTATTTTTGTGAATAATTGGTTTTGCTCGGGACGAGCAAAAGTTAAGTTTGGGGGTATTTGTTCATACCAGAATATTGCATTTTATACCGCCCATTCTTACGCTCATGTGTTTATAGGTAGGTGCTTTTAATCCGTGTTTGCTACATATTTACAGATTACAGGTTTCCGGTACAAATACTGCAAATCAACACTAAAACTCCACAGTTACGCCAAAATACAGAACAACTGTCACAGACAGATAAAAGCCGGGTTTCCGTCATCCGCATCCGTCTAAAACCGCTTACCAGTTCAAAAGTGCAGGACGAAAACAGTCGTCATTTCTGGTCAAGCGTGGGGCCCACTGAAGATATTCAAAGATGCGTGGGGCCCACTGAAGATATTCAAAGATATGTGGGACCCGAGGGAGTAGAATTTCAAAAGTGTTGAAAAGTAAAAGCCATCAATGTTGACTCTGGAAACTGAAGATATCGTAGAAGACTTTTGTGTATTCTGAAGATGCCAAACACCAGGAAACAGGGAACCAGGAACAGACACCAAAATTGACCCATCAAGCCCATCACTTGGCCGCGTTTCCGCGGCCAATAGGGGGCATTGGCCGCGGAAACGCGGCCGTACAGTGTCCTCATGTTGTCGTCTTTTGGGGGCAGTTTGGTCTTTGCATGTGTGGTCTGCTGGTTGCCCTAGAACTTCAACTCCCTGCCTATAAATACAGCAGACCAGAGCTTAACCAAGTGAGCAATTTTTGGAGCTTTTCTTTAGTTTCTTCTTTGTGTAATTTTGTTCTTCTTCTTCCTCTTCTTCATTCTTTCTCCATTAAATTGTAGTGAGAGCTTTTGAGTGGAAGATTAATGAAGATGAGGGTTCTTTATCTTTCTTGTTAGTTTGCTCCCCCTTGAGATTTCTGCTTTCTCTTGCTCATTCAATCTCTTCATTGAGGTTGAATGGTTAAGAGTTAGTTATTGATCTCAAGGGTCGTATTTTCTCCCGGGACTAGTACTTCATTTCACATGCGTTTTCTACCCTTCCCTTAATCTTGCAATCTCTTCATTGAGTTTGCAAGTTTAAGGGTTGGCTATTGAGCACATGCTTGTCTTGAGTCCTAGTTCCGTATTCTTTTTATCGCTTTTTATTATTCGCAATTTATTACCTTGTCTTTTATTACTTGCTTTTATTACTTGCAATTTTATTCATGCACTTTAATACTTGTATCTTTTCTTTTCTTTGTTCTTTTCTTTTTGTTCTCTTTTGTTCATTTTGTGAATGTTGTAATTATCGTCGTTGTTAAGAATCAATACGGTATTGTAAGTTAACGTTTCTTTGCCAATTCCTTTTCCCGTTATTTTCCATTTGAACTCCGCCCGAACCATACGCAAGCGCTCCGTTAGGCACCGTACCCTGACAAGGTAACGGTGATTCCTAACCACGACCGGTTGCGTTCGGTTTGGCTGGAGGCGAAAGCAAGAGACAAGAACGGAAGGACAAGGGTAAATAAGCCGGATTCCACGAATACCGCGCTTAAATCCCCTAATCCACGTTGTTGCCAATTGTCTAGCTTCAATTGGTCAAGACTCGGCTCAAAGGTTTTGAGTACGGATTTCTTAGCTTACAATCTCGTATTTTCTTAACAACTTTATACTTGCAGATAAACACATAGGTTAGATCAAACAAACATACAGATTCTTTATTGACTCGTCTAAGACAAGAAGGTAAGATAACACCATCTCCCTGTGGACCGACCCGTGCTCACCGGCTAGCTGCAAAGCGACACCGTCCTGATCGCGGTTACACTTTAAATCTTTGAACATCCGACACGCCAAAAGCGTGCGATCAGTTGCCGACAGTTCTTTTGTGCTCGTCTGTCGCATTTCTCTGCTCCCGATGAGTTTTGCACTTCATCCGCTTGAAATGTTGTCGGTGAGCAACGTATCCTTGCCACCACTTTTTAAAGGCCATTCATTCTTCGGTAGAGTATGCAATCCTCTGATGGTATAAGTAGTAGTTAGGATGTATATCTGCTTCGTCGAGGTGTATAATGCCAGGAGTATTTCTTTTGAAAGATGGGAGCTTCATTCACATTGACAGGGCCTTACTGAAACGTTTCCTTGTCTTAAGCCTGCTTTTGTCTACCGCGGGCGTGCTTCGATCTGGTTGGAGTGCTTTGTGTCTTATCCCTACCATGATTTCTTCAACTTGACGCCGATGCCTAGCCCTTTCAAATATGGCCATTTCACGCTCTTGATCATCTTTGCTCTTCTGACGGGCTTCATTCAACAACATGTCAATCATCTCGTCTGACGGTTCTAAGGATTTTGTCACCGACCCTACCCCCAGCTCCTCTATATTATCTTCTGATGCCGAGTGAGCTTCTTCGTCATTTATTGGTGAATGAGAGATCATGTGACAACTTGCCATATAATTCTCGGGTTCTTCTGACGAGTCTTCTCCTTCATCATTGTCATCATCTCTGCCCTCAAGGATATGGTTGAGAAACTCATGGAGTGTAACCGGGATTCGCGCCTTCTGGTTATATTCTTCCAGCGCGTCAATATGCTTTTGCAGGTCCGTGCGCTTGTCATCAGACTGCGTGGGCTTTTTGGTCTTCTTCTTTTTCTTTGAAGACTTTGACGGCTAGGCCTGGGTATTTTGCCCATTGCTACCAACTCTCGGCATTGGGCACGGTTTTAGCGTCCCCTCAATGATCTCTGGCTCCAGTGGGTTCTTCCATCTAATTGACGAACATGCTTGAAGATCCTTGAGCATTATCTTAGTCTTGTCTGAAAGAACAACCTCCCATGGAGCTTCCTCTATAAATGAGCATGATGCCCCCGGCGTGTCCACCTTTTTAGGAGCGTACGGTTATGGGGGGTTTACCCTCCAATTTTCAGACAGCACGAATTTTCCTTGTTGGTACCGGTCCTCAATCCAGTTTTTGAAGACGAGGCAATCTTCGATTGGGTGGCCCACTATCCGGTGGTACGGGCAGTAAATGGGATTGTTGACGTCACCGGGCTACAGTGGGCTTTTCGGATCCGGCAGGGTGATAAGCCTGTTGTGCACCGCTAGTTCAAACAGTCTCCTCGTTTTATCCCGGGGAAACTAGTAAGGAAGTCTCAACTTCTTGTCGAGGAATCGCGGTATGTTGCCTTGGCGAGCAACCAGTTTCGGGTCACTCGGCTGTTGCTGAGCGTTGGCGACGAAGGTAGCTTTCCCTTTGCCCTTTTCATTTCGAAGCTCCGTTTTCAAGGAGGGCGGTCTATGTCCCATCTGGTCCACTTGGGCCAGCTTTTCGATCAAGGCTTGGAAAGTGGTCGGCTTGAAAAACATCATGAATTGGGATATGGTTGCCTGCGGATCTAGGGTCCATACAAACATGCCCACAGCAGGAGCTTCTTCTATGCGTTGTTCGCATCTCGACCATAGGTTCCACCACCGAATTGCATACTGAATCCATGTCTTTCCTGGATTCACCCTGGCATTGATCAATGCTGTGATCGGGGTGCGCTCGCTAGCGCTTGCGAAACGCTGGATGAATAGCAACTCCATTTCCGTAAATGTTTTGATGGAATCATTCGGAAGCTCCGAGTACCATTCAAAAGCTTTCTCTGCTAGGCTGCTGACGAACTGGCGAAGTAGCAGTTTGTCATCACCTCCAGTATTGCCGCAGAGAGCCCTGAATTGAGCAACGTGCTGATGGTGATTTCCTATCCCCTTATACACGTGAAATTTAGGGATCGTATATCCCGGCGGGTACTTAATTTGATCGTACCAGCCTGGATATGGTCTCCCAGTTCTGACGACTTGGCCAGTTGCTTCACTTGCCTGATGAGATCGTATTTATTGAGCTATGTAGTCATCAAGCGCGGCTTTCAAGATCATCTCCTCCCTAGTTGCTGATAAAGCCGGAAGAGGGTTTGATGTCTTCCCTCTGTCATCTTCAATGATTATTGGGGGATCTTCGGCTGGAGGGTCCGGCTGGATCATCATCCCCACCATATCTTGGAACAGGATCGTCATTTGTTTCATATTAGTTGCTTGTTCCGCGGCTTCTTTATCTTTCTTTTCGAGCATTCTTCGGAGGAACTCGGCGTCGGTTTCCTGCTCCTGGCGTTGATCCGATGATACTTCCGAGCTTTCTTCTGCCCAGTAAGTGCGTCCATCTTTGTCAGTATCTCCTAGAGTTTCTGCTATTGCTCTTGAGCCTTAGTTACTGATCGTGTAAGTGGTCGATGAACCCCATAAGCACGGCTTTCCTATTTTCCGAAAGCCATGTAAATGGTGTGCACTACCATGCCCCCAGACTTGGGGCGTTTAGATTCAGTGCCCTTGAGATTTGTCATAGACACAGGGATCTTCTCCGGCCTCTTCCTTTTATGGGCGGTCGAAGTTGAGGGAGTTGTTGCAGAAGATGCTTTCCGTGGTACAACGGCGGGATGACACTCCTCTTGCCGGACCTTCATTTTCATCTGTTGGCGGGAGTAGTCTTTGTCGATCACAGAGTCTTGGACTCTTCACCAGACCCTGTGGATTTTAGAGGACAGCCGCTAAGGGGGCTGTTCTAGCTTTGCTTTAGTAACATTTTCCACAGGTGGAGGAGACTTTTTCAACACGGCGGTTGGAGAGTTCTTGCTCACCCTCCTTAGCGGCTCAAAGTTGTTCCCAGTTGGAACAGCAGCATCAACTTCCACCATTGGAGCTGGTGGGGTAAGTCCAGAAGGGGAATTGCCCCCAGCTTTCCTCACTCGGCGCCAGTGTCAACGTCGAGCATGTCGTGTAGCCGGGATCACGTTTATCATCGGAGTAACTTTGTCCTGCCCCCTGCTTTGAGGAGAGACTGTTATTGGTGTCAGCCTATCAAAGACTGACATCCGCTGGGAAGGAATGGTCAACCTGTCGAAGGCCGACTTTCGAGTAGGGGAAGTAGTTTGGACGACTTCATCTGCAGCAGGAGTTGGGATAGCCTTCTCCGGTATTGCAAGCCTTTTCGCGGACCCATTTGAGCTTAGGCTCAGCCTGTCGAAGACCGAGGTAGTAGACCTGGATGACCCGTTGAGAAGGGCCGCGGTAGTTGTAAGCCGATCGAAGACCGGCTTCTTTGGAACTTCCTGTGATGGCATCGAGACGCTGAAGCTTGTTGGTAGGATCATGGTCCCAAAGAACAACCCAGTGGTGGCCTGTGTCACCTGTTCCACCGGCATTGCGAAGATGGAGGCCGCTTGGGCCCATAAGTTACTCCTCCAGACGGGACGGAGTGGGAGTTGTTGCGGTTGGTGCAGCTGGAAGCCATTGATCTTCTTTTCTCTGCACGGGAGCAAGACACCAAATCTTAGTACCTCGAATCCACAGGCAACCGTAGCAGACCACGATTTGTCCGCGAAACACGACACACGAAGTGTGGAGTGGAAAGAGAAAAAGATCCCACCGGGCGTGCCAGAATCTGTTTACCGCCGAAAGACACGACTGGGACATTGGGACGTCTGTCCTGAATTTTAGGGCAGATGCTATTTGGATTTATCCGTCCACCTCTCCGAAGATACCAAGTTGATTTATGGCACCGTGTATCGGAGGTTTAGATGGATGCGGCTGTTGTAGCGGACTTCGTCAGATTCCCCCTCGTTTGCGAGAGGTTTTGGATTGTGGGGACGCTCTTCCCTGCAGACGCAAGCCCCTGCAATTAATTATGTTACCGCATCGCAGTAACAACTTTCTCCTGCTCCAGATGTTCACTTCGTGTCGTGAGTGTTTGTTTTGTTTTTGGTTGCCCATGGATTGTATACGGAGAGTAATTTATGTTGTCGCCCGTAGGGCGGGGATTAGTCCAAATCCGTATTTTCTTAGAGTTGGGTTTGGTTTGATTTAAGAATCGTTAACCTCGTTTGAGATCAAGATCAACTTAAATATTTGTTAAGGATACGTTAGTCTAATTTTAGACTAAGATCTACTTAACAAGGTTTTAGGATCATTTAGATCCAACGAAAGAGTATTTGGGCTCTATCGTTTTTAGTTTAGGGACATTACGGTCCATTGGGTTTAAGGACATCATAGTCCATGTTTAAGGACATCATAGTCCATAGAGTTTAGTTTAGAGACTTTGCGGTCCATAGTTTAAGGACATCATAGTCCATAGAGTTTAGTTTAGGGACATTACAATCCATGGAGTTTAAGGACATCATAGTCCATAGAGTTTTAGGACATCATAGTCCGTAGAGTTTAGTTTAGGGACATTACGGTCCATAGAGTTTTGGCTTATTGGTTTGGAGGTGCGCATAGAGTTATTGGTTATTGGGACCCTCCACCTCTCTGAAGACGTTGAAGGATTACAACGACATATATCAGAGGTGTGGAGAGATGTACCCTTGAACCAGATTCCAAATCGAGGTGTTATCAGTTCTGAGCATAGAGGCTCGGTTTGTTTGGAGATTTAATCTCAGGAGGAACTTAACTGATTTGAGGTTGGAGTTGGTTCCTGATAGTGTTAAACACTAATGTACCTTTAGTGCTCACGTGCTCCCACATGATGCTCTGAGGCAGTGTTAAACACTGGAATTTGAGAGCGCTCACGTGTCCCACGTGATGCTTTTAAAGATGGTGCTATTCGCTTGATTTTATTCCCCAATTAAACACTTTATCCATGTGGCCATCACGTGTGAGCACCTGAGGGCGCCTCAGAGTCAGACATTGTTTCCTCCGGTTTATCCCCTTTTCTTTTAAAAAGTGGCAAGCAATATCAGCGAGGGAGGTCATGTGTGAACACGTGATCTATTTCAATCTTTCTTTTGAGTTCATCACAGGTGGTCACGTGTGAACACGTGATCATCAATATGCATGGAATTCTTTCTTTGAGTCTTAAAAATCTTAAATCCCTTATATATATATATATATATATATATATATATATATATATATATATATATATATATATATATATATATATATATATATATATTAGTTTTATCAGAGGAATTAAATTCCTATATGCTTTTTGGGAGAATTAAATTATTTGAACTTAGATCTTCCCGTAGATTTTGGATCTGCATGGCAGAATCTCCCCGATGAGAATTAAATTCTCAACTTGTGGGGAGATCTGCTTCTGCAGATCTTTTATCAGAAAAAAGAACTAAGTTCTTTGGAAGAGTTAAAATCTTGTGGAGACGAAGAAGAAGTAAGATATTCTCTGTGTTTTGTTCCTTCTTACTTAGGGTTTCTTCTTTTCTTTTGAACTTGCAGTTTTAGGGGGAGTTCTTCTATGCAAGACTTGAAGTCTTGGGTCCTTTATATACGGGAGGCTGATTTGTTGATTCAGTTAAGGAAATCTCTCATTGAGAGATTTTTTAATTGATTTGGGGAATTTATCCACCGTTGGATCTTTGATCCAAGGACTTCTGTTTTACAGAAGACATTTTTCTTGTTTTTAACAAGATTGGGAAAATATTTTCCCACATAAAACTTATTCTGTATCTTGGTGATTTTTAATCACCATTGGATTTTTGATCCAACGGTGCTCTGATTTACAGAGCACAATTTTTCTTTTTTAGAAAGATTTGAGGAGTATTTTCTCAATCAGAATTTAATTCTGTATTTTAGTGATTTTTAATCACCATTTGATTTTTGATCCAACGGTGCTCTGATTTACCGAGCACAATCTTTCTTGTTTAGAAATATTGGGGAAAATATTTTAAAATAGGGTTCTGATCACTTTTATATAGAATTTAATTCTATTGGGTCAGAAGATATTAGGAATTCTCACGTGTAGCATGTGACCCAGTGGCACTAGGCCGGTTTGCCTATATGCAGCAGTCCCAGAGAAGAGCATCACATGTTGGCACATGATGCGCCTTCTGGTCTGCTATTTGTTTTATAAAGGCGCCTATATACATCGTATATAGGTGCTCACGTGTGGCACATGAGGCCCAACTTCAGTCCCATTTGTTAAGTGTAATGCTTGTAATTTTGGCTCCAAGGCGCATCACTTGTGGGCACGTGATGCTCTCTTTAGGGAATTTTCCCATTGCCTTTTTATTTATTAGTTATTTTTCCAAAGAGAACAGTTTCCTATCAAGAGTATGTCATCCACGTACAATACGAGGAGGACAACCTTACTCTCTACAACCTTCTTATATATATATATATGGTCCATCTATCGTTTTGATGAAGTCATACTTTTCGACAGCTTCATCAAAACAGACGTTCTATCTCCGCGATGCCTGCTTTAAGCCGTAGATGGATTCAAGCAGTTTGCACATGCTTCCGCTGCTCCCATTTTCTACGAAGCCCTCTGACAGTGTCATATACACGCTCTCTTCTAAATCACCATTTAGAAAAGCGGTTTTGACGTGCAGTCTGCCAGATTTCATAGTTGTGGTATGCAGCAATGGCAAGTATGATCCTGATGGACTTAAGCATAGTGACAGGAGAAAATTATTCATCATGGTCGATACCAGGTCGTAGACGAAAACCTTTTGCTACAAGTCTAGTTTTGAAAGTCTCAACTTTTCCATCTACACCAAATTATCTTTCTCAAAAATCCTCTTGCTCCCGATGGGTTTACCCCTTCAGGAGCAACTTCCAAAGTCAACACTTTGTTGGTGTACATGGATTCCATCTCAGATCGCATAGCATCCAGCCATTTCACATAGTCTCTACTCGTGATGGCCTGCACGAAAACTAGTTGGGTCATCATCATCCATGATGCAATCCTCTCTCCCACCGTCTATGAGAAAACCGTAGTATCTCTCAGGTGGATAAGAAACCCAACTAGATCTGCGGAGTGGCTGCGGATCATCGGGACTATTGAATCCTCCGGTTTGATCAAATCGTCAGTTGTAGTTTGTGTTACTGGTACTTCTTCCAGTTCTATCTCTTTGCCACTAATTTCTTTCATAAGAAATTCCATTTTTAAAAAGGTGGCATGTTGAGAAACAAAACACCTTTTGCTCATCGGTGTGGTAGAAGATATACACTCGCGAATATTTGGGATATCCTACAAACTTGCACAGAACTGACCTTGCCTCAAGTTTGTCTGGATTTTGCTTTTCAACATAGGCCGGACAACCACATATCTTAACTCGTTTAAGAGATGGTCTCTTCCCATTCCATATCTCATATGGAGTGGTAGGCAACATATTTGGTTGGAACCCTATTCAATAGGTATGCATCTTTCTCAAGTGCATGTCCCCAAAAGGAAATATGTAACTCAGCAGTACTTATCATAGAGCGCACCATACCTAATAGGGTGCGATTCCTCCATCCCAATATACCGTTGTGTTGTGGTGTATACGGAAGAGTAAACTGAGAGAGAATTTCATTCTCTTTTAAATAATCCCGGAATTCAGTGCTCAAGTATTCTCCTCCCCGATCATATCGAAGGATTTAAATACTTTTACCCATCTGGTTCTCAACTTCGTACTTATATTCCTTAAAATTCTCAAAAGATTCAGATTTGTCTTTCAACAAGAACACATGTCCGTATCTTGAGAGAACATCGGTGAATGTAATAAAGTACGCGGAACCATCCCTGGCATGTGTAGATATAGGACCGCATACATCACCATGTATTTGTCCAAGAGTTCAGTAGCTCTTTCTCCGTTTCTAGTAAACGGAGATTTGGTCACCTAGTCTTTGAGACATGACTGGCAAGTTTCATAAGATGTAAATTCCAACGGATTCAAATATGCATCCTTATGCAACTTTAGCTAGTCTTGTCGCATTGATATGACCTAGTCTGCAATACCACAAGAAGACTTCGTTCATTTCTGAAATGTTCCTCTTATGTGTGTTCTGTACGTTTAGAACTGTGATTTGATTCTGAACGTGTATACTGTTATACAACGTACCTTACCCAATCAACACTTGATTTAGGAAAATATTCATAATATTTTTGATACGAAATAACAGTCACTCAGAATCATTGTATTACAAGTTGGTGACACTAAGTGATATTTGCCAACTGCTTTGGATGTAACAATTGCACCATTCACTACTACTAGAGATATATCACTCTTTCCCAGTTCTCTACCTATCTGTAGCCCATATAACAAATTATATATATGGGATCCTGATCCGGTATCCAATAATCATGACGTAGAGTAAACTAAGAAATGGTTCTTGGTAACGAATACACCCGAAGACAATGCATCAACATACTTATTCTTCGTTCGGGTGGCGTGGGAATCCGTATATTCCCCTATTCCTTACTCAGACTTATGACAATCATAAAATAGAGTGGAACCTAGCCCAGTATAATAAGTAAATTCGGTCAATGCATCCATATTTTTATCTTGATTAAGGCATTTCATTGGTCGCTACCAGGAGAGAGAGAAGGATAATCACTTTGCGTGCGTTCTTTGCAAGATTAGATTGGTTTTTATCTAATCAGAATGGCTCCGACTGTTTTTATCAAATCTTCCTTCAAACCCTAAAAGGTAAGATTAGCCGGGATTAATTACACCCTACAAGTTCGCCAATCGTTCGGCCAGGCAGGTATCGGTACTCCGAGGGAGGTTCCCTGTGCTTTCGCACGGACCTAATTAAAATAAACCTCGTTTCCCTAGAGGCATAACCCCGTTGACACTTTTCTATACACCTACTGGATTAACTAATTGTAAAGTGCAAAACTCTCTCAGGAGCAACTCTTACTCACAGTGGGTATCGGGATCCAATTATCATATAGAAGGTATGCAATCTCATTGAAAATTTCAACACTTGAAATTCCCGATAATGTTTTTACCCCTAACTTCCTATGACCTTGTCGAAGGCCAACAAACCATAGGCCGCAAGTCAAGTTCAACCCGTTCATTTCTTTATTGAATTAAACGCACCCGCACGACCCTTGATGAAGGCCAACAAATTCGCACGACTACCCTAATCCAATCGCATCACATGCTGGCATATAAACACTAATCAGCTACCACACACTACGTCTTGATGAAGTCCAACAAACGTAGAATGAATACTAAATAGTACTTATCTGAAATGACGGAGGGCTGCGCAGGTTTTTAAGAAAACTATGAGCGTAATGAACTTGATATCGTTGTAGAATCTGATGATTTTGAAAAGGAGTGTTTTTGGGGCTTTTGCTAGTTTCGCTAAAGAGGTCACTCCCGGTGAAGGGATCTTGGCTCTTTCCTCATCGAATGAGGTGCTGGTTATTCATTAAGAAATACTACTATGCAAAGGAAGAACTAGCGAAGCAATCAAAAGACAAAACTGAGTGGGTTGTAGCATTTGTTGGTTTCGCTAAAGAGGTCACTCCCGGTAAAGGGATCTTGGCTCTTTCCTCATCGAATGAGGCGCTGGATATTCATCAAGGAATACCACTATGCAAAGCAAAAACTAGAGCTACCCTTTTTGAAAATTTGATTCTACAACATGTTTAGTTTTCTTTCTTTTCATTACTCTAATTAATGAAGTCCAATCATTTAATATTTCCTAAACATTACAGAAAAGTGAAACGAAAATAGAATGTACGCTTATACCATCTGCATTCGCCACTAGGCCCCGTCATGCACCGTTAGGTTACTTAACCACCGGCAGAGCGAGGGCTGGACTAGCACGGGTGCAAAACATAAGCAACGTTTATTATATATCATATATATAATACAACATTCGTCTCACGCAGTTATATGATCACATCACAGAACCAAGCAGCAGAAGCAACATATGAAATATTAGATATATTAGGATTTCCGTGTTTTAAATTTAGCCAGTAATGTAAAACACGGATTCCACGGTCGTGATGAATAACCAAACTCACATCCCATGAACCCCTACGAGAGCGGTAAGTAACTCTACCAATTCTAGAGTTAGGAGACCCGGTCTCAACTCCTTGAGATGGTCTCCCACTGGACCCTAGAACCCGGTTACTTGTGCTCCCCGCCTTGGGTCTATCGTAATGTGAAAAAGTAAATAATATACATCCATGGTGACATTATCCTCAACCCGAATGTGCCCCAATAAAAGAATATTACATACAAATTTTACATGAATGAAAATTGAAAAACTCTCATCTCAAATAAAACCCCCGGCTATTCAATCACGATGATCCAATAAAATATATCAGCGACACATAATATCACATATCATCAACGTAAGTAAATACACGTATTCAAAATTCCGTTGACATATAGCAACGAGATTTGGAATACCCCACGTATTACACTTACGGCCGCAGAAAAGAAATGTAAAACTGCAATAATTAGAATCCGTATTTTCTTAGACATCATAAACCCGGAATATCTCATATTCCGAATTTCATGCATAACCCTATAAACCTTGCATTTTAGTCTCATATCAAAAACTCTTTTCAATAATTTCGTCGGGTAATTCAATAAGATTCCTGACTAACCGATCGAATACTCGTTGGAAACTTTAGTAGATGGCCCACTCCCGATGTCGTCGACCGAGTCCACTTAGGCGGAACACCGTGGCCACGAGCACCCGAGTTGATGCTATTGGAAACGGGGTTCTCGTACAGTCACTTGGTTGGGGGAATGGGGTGTGGCTACCCAGTACAGTTATTCGGCGAGTATTCGCGTACGATACGCGATTGCGACGGAGTTTCGATCCGAATCGAAACTTCATCGAAATCGATCTACCGAGACAAAAACGCTAGATTTATAATCACTAACTAGTTTTCACAAAACTAATTAAATGTGGATTCTAACTAATGCATCCATATCAAACTTAAACCCATAACGACATTAAAACACGACTACGAAACACTCCGAATTCCTAATGGAAAAGATAACATCACATGAAATCTTGGCAAAAACAAACATAACCTGAAACCCTAAAACCAAGATATCAGAACACCATAAAAATTTCAAGGTCTTTTAATATAGTAAAAAAGGTGAGGCCGGTTTTTTGAGCAACCTCACCGGGTCAATTTTAGAGTTTTGCCCTCAAATTTCTCTGGTATTCTAGTTACATCATATGTAACATTCTGCACTTGTTTAAAAAAAATTTAGAGACCTTTAAAAAATCGACAGAAACTTGGTGTTCGGGTTTGCGGCTTCGGGGTTGTTTCGGTTTCGTGTTTCTAATAATATCGTCTAATCTTCTAGCCTTGGCCCTGATACCATGAAAGTCTACCCTAGCACCACCATGAGATTCTAATGACATCAAGCATGCCAAATTCAAATTTTTATAGGTGCTAAGCTAGACTTAATAAGATCGCTAACTAGATTATTGGGATTTTAGTTTGATATCAAAGTAAACTATAAGAAGTGAAGATGGATATGCACTCATAGATCGAGTCCTTCACTTCACATGCTCCGTGTAGTAGTCATGACACTCCACTAGGCTCCATTTGAGCCTTTGGACGAGCTTCCTCCGATGACCTTCATGCCGAAGATGATCCACGCGAAGTCCCTCCAACTCAAGCTACCTCTACACTAAACTCTTTTAGTGTAGAAAACACGCTACACTTGATCTCTAGTCAAGTGTAGGATGGTGAAGTAGGGGTTTAGAAGCTCACTAGTATGTGTTCAAATTTCATGATTCACATCACATGTGAGGGTTGAAGCTTGAACCATGGTGGCATGAAGAAGAGGAAAAAGATGAGAGCAAGAGAGCAACAATGGGAGCAACTAAAGAATGAGCTCTAGTGTTGAATGAATGAGAGTATGAATGGCCACCCTTGACCCTCACTCATTCAAGTATGAAATTATTGCAATATAAAATTTCAATCATGCTTGAATAGTGAGTCAAGAGAATAAACAAATGGAAATGCCATACTTTCAACCATGCTCCCAATTTCCACCTCAATTCTATTTTCACAAAATAGAATTCATGCCATGCTATATATATATATATATATATATATATATATATATATATATAGAGAGAGAGAGAGAGAGAGAGAGAGAGAGAGAGAATATTGGAGAAAAGATGTCATAGGAGGGAATTTTCTTCTATGGCGTCGAAAAAATACCCCATCATTTTTTTCGACGATCGGCACCCACCATCTTCATCGTTATCATCTAAGATGTGAGTACACCAAATTTTATGTGATGCTACAACTTTTTCACCGTTGATTTAGCAATGTAAAAAGTTCTATTGTCGGTAAACCGTTAATTTTGAACCCACTAAATCAACGGTCAAAAAGTTGTAGAATCACATGAAATTTGGTGTACCCACTTCTTAGATGATAACGATGAAGATGGCTGGTGCCGATCGTCAGAAAAACTGAGGTAGGGGGTATTTTTTCGACGCCATAGGAGGAAATTCCCTCCTATGGCCTCTTTCCTCCATTATTCTCATATTTATTATATATATATAGCACATATATATATTAATATATATAAGAAAATATTTAGTGAGCTAATGATATTAGTTAAGATATAATTATATCAAATATAATATATATCACATTATTAAATCAACATTTGATTTAATAATCCAGTTATATCACATATGATCGACTAATATCATTTATCTGTATATCGCATTATCAAATCAACACTTGATTCGATAATCTGGTTATGTCACATATAACCTAACTGATAATAGATAACTGCCAGATTACAATACGGTATCACATATACGTATTTAATTAGGCCCACACACATATCACATATGTGTCCTACTTCGTTTCGCTTGAATCAGGGAACTTCTGTGTGGGACTCTAAAGACTCGTCAATACGCCAGCAGTAGGTGATGATCACATCAGTCACTTATAAGCCATCAGCAGTACTAGATGGACGTAACGGCTACCCAGATATTGAGCGATATGAAAATCAGCAAGCAAGCTTGTCCATACTCTCCATGAAGCCTATCAGTAACACTTCCGTACAGTCCGGTCTCTTCGTCTAATATGTCGCATATCATGTTTAGGGGTGGTAAACGTCAGACCCCAGTAACGTGATAAGTCATGCCGATGTCTGGTCTATAACGGTTCGAGAAACTACTGATAATTAGTAAATCTCAGCAGCAGCCCTGGCCAGGGACTTCCAGTTATAGCCAATCGAGTATAGCGCAACATCAACCCCCAATACCGGGAGAGACGAAACCCCTCCTATCTCTCATTGCCTTCATATGGCTCGGGACTATACAAAAAATCTACCTGTTTGCACAACTCCTCTTGAGCGTGGTCGGGAGGAAATCAAAGCACAGTGGGAGACACACAAGACTCTATGATGATCTCGGGTCTGCAGACTAACTTGTACCAGTGTTACCAGAGGACTGCTATCTGACGATAGGTATAATACCAATTAGGAGTCCTCGGCGAGTCCGTTCGGTATACCCATTCTTTAATGAGCACCTATGTATAATCTTTGATGTCACACATCAATGGCTGTGGGATCAGCCATCGCCCTCTAAGAGACAAGAAACGTACACACTAGTCTATTCTGGAATATCGATGCCCTAGTCTCGATATTCTCTCGACTGGGAACAGTTAAAGGATGTACTTTTGGACCACCCTGGCCTCACTAGTATGATCTCATCATAATCATAGTAGTCAAGTACATATAAGGGCTGTATCAACATGTAAGAGACAGACAGTATAAAGATACCAGTCTACATGTTAAGATAAATATAACCAGATAGCATACTATCATGTCGAGGAAGAAAGTTCTCTATATATATGTTCAAGCATCCACTATATTAACAATAATGGTATCTAGGGCATACATATTCCTAACAGTTTTTACTTCTTCGTTCCATCATGATGTGTCCTTAGTTGGTGGAGCACAACCTCTTGACTCACCAAGTAGATCTCTAACTACTCTCTTGATACAACTAGCCATCGTGTTCCATATTCTGTCTGAATCATCTTCAGATTGCTAATCCGCCTCTTGAAGTACATGATCTATAAAAGTCTTTTAGTTATTTTCTTTCAGTCGTCACCACTTAATTCTAGATTCTACTTTACGTCTAATCTTCCTAGATGCTCTTCTAAATCAAAAATCTAGAACTAAAAGTTTATGTTGAGTGGTTACACTCTCACCTGGTACTACCTTACAGTCGATACAACAATCTCTATTTATCCTTCTCGTCAGAAAAAAATCTATTTGACTTGCGCTTGATCCGCTCCTAAAGGTGATAAGGTGAGACTTCCTAAATCAAGTATTTGCTATGACCAAGTCATAAGACAAGGCAAAATCTAGAATCGAGCTACCTGCTTCATTTCTTTGTCCAAAACCAAAACCTCCATGAATAGTATCAAACCCACTACGGCTAGTACATACATGTCCATTGAGATCACCACCAATAAATAACTCCTCTCCACTAGGTATCCTTTGTACCATCTCGTCTAAATCCTTCCAGAATAGACGCTTACTAGCATCATCAAGACCTATCTGTGGTGCATAAGCATTAATAATATTAAGAATCTCCCCACCCAGAATAAGCTTAACCAGTAAAATTCTATCACATTCTCATAATCTCAACTACATTCTTAAGCAACCGTCTATCTATGATTACGTCTATTTCATTACGATTTTTATCTCTACCTGTATTCTAAAACTTATAACCTCAAGACTTTATGACTCTATCCCTTTTCACCTACCCACTTAGTTTCTTATAAACACATAATACCAACTCTCCTCCTAATCATCACCTCAATTAATTCTGTTAGTCTATCCGTAAGGGAACATATGTTCCAAGTATCTAGACGGATCTTATGAAACCCTTGCTTATTTGTCATTACATCCGGGGTCCGATATAGCGTGCCGCTTCAGGACGACGACCTAAAAGCCCTTACATATTTAACACTACACCCGGGATCCGATATAGCGCGTCGCTGAGTAGGAGACACCTCAACGATATTTTTATTATGGTTAATGTCATAGAATGTGACAAAGTTTTACATTGGCTGTCACAAGTCTTCCACAACTCTCACCCTTTCTCATCCAGACTGACAGTCGTCTGTGGTGGGTTTTCACTATTTTATTATTCAACATAATATTATAGACATATTAAGAATATGCATATAAACACGAATGCAAAAAACATAAACATGCCGATTTAAAAGTAAACTTAAAATCTAATTAATCACAAACAAATATAGTTTTGTTTCGTGAAATAAAGTACAGGTAGAATGCTAACCTCTACGGCTTTATGCAAAAATGATTAAAAGTGGGTGTTTTTAAAACCAAACCTGCAGCACATCTCCTACGTGCACGCAAAACGCGGCGGGGTCCGGCCGTACCGGAATCCAATCCCCTTCCACCGACGGCCCCATTATCTGCAGACCACCGACGGTGGATCTAAGCAGAGTCAAGATCTGAGGGTCAGTATGCTCTCCAAATCCAACCCTACTCTCAAGCTCATCATTGGAGCTTGAGTTTTTAGGATAGTGATTAAGCCTAAGCAATGAGTCACTTCTGGTGTCCCTTACGAGCCTGCTAAATATCTTAGAATCTCCCAGCTTTAGTCCTTCACCCAATAGCTCCAGCATCTCACATGCCAATCTTCTCATTGCTTCCACATACTCATTCACCACACAGCTGTGAAAAGAAACAAAAGTGTAGAAATAAAAGAAGAAAGAGATGAAAGGTTGAAAAGCAATTCAATGTGGAAAGTTTTGAAGAAAGTTTGATTGGATTCATGATCACTCACTTTCTCTGACTGCTCTTTTAGTCTTTACTGAAGGTCCTTGCCTTTTTACCATAAACAGCTCATGTGGTGTTGTTTTTTTGGGTATAGGGTATGCTTTGTATAGGTTTGTAGAGGTCAATTTTAGATGTGGATGAGGGTTGTCAATTCTTTCAGGTGTACTATTTGCAACAGTTTTGGATTGGGGTCCCTTCAATTGGGGAGTTTAGGTTTACGCGATCTATTAGCACAAACACATCCTCTGATCAGCTCGACCACAAGGCTTAAATTCTACTCTAAACAACACAAAGCAAGTTTCCAGAGTTACATTAGGCAATCATTTTTTTGTATAACACAGATTGCTCGGAGAGATTAGCGTAAATGGCCGCATTATTGAAAAGTCTGAGGGGGTGTTTGCACTTGTATGATGCTAAGGAGTTAAAAGTGTGATAGGCAATAATTATTGAAATTGATTGCAAATTCGAAGCCTGATATCAAAAGCCCAAGATGGTTCCCAAGAGTGAATCCGTGCAGCGCACGTAATCGGCTTCATAGTTGGATTAGGATTAGCATATACTAATTAATATTAAGTTATCTCTAAGTCTCTAATTTAGATTCTGCACTAATCTCTAAGTAAAACCTAGCCCCCCACCGTCGCTCCCTCTCTCTCTCTCTCTCTCTCTCTCTATATATATATATATATATATAAGAATAATGGAGGAAAGATGCGGGAATTTTCGATCAGCACCCATCATCTTCATCGTTATCATCTAAGATATGAAAACACCAAATTTCATATGATTCTATAACTTTTTCACCGTTGATTTAGCAATATAAAAAGTTCTATTATCGGTAAACCGTTAATTTTGAACCCACTAAATCAACGGTGAACAAGTTGTAAAATCACTTGAAATTTGGTATACCCATATCTTAGATGATAACGATGAAGATGGTGGGTGCCGATCGTCGGACAAAATGAGGAAGTAGTTTTTCGACGCCATTAGTGGAAATTCCCTCCTATGGCCTCTTTCCTCCATTAAACTTTAATGGAGGAAAGGTGTCGTAGGAGAGAATTTCCTTCTATGGCGTCGGAAAAATGCACCCTCCATGAATTTTTTCGACGATCGGCTTACATCACCTCTATCTTTATCATCTAAGATGTGGATACACCAAATTTTATGTGATTATACCATTTTTTTCCCCGTTGATTTAGTTGGTGCAAAATTAATGGTGTACCGAAAATAGAACTTTTTACATTGCTAATTCAACGGTGAAAAAGTGGTGGAATCATATGAAATTTGGTGTATGCACATCTTAGATGATAACGATGATGATGGTGGATGCCGATCGTCGGAAAAAATGGTAAAGATTGCATTTTTTCGATGCCACAGGAGAAAAACCCTCCTATGGCATCTTACCTCCATTATTCTCTCTCTCTCTCTCTCTCTATATATATATATATATATATATGCGCGCCAAGGAATTAATTTATTAATATACAGAGCCTTCAATAGAGGATTGAAGTGGAAGTATGTGGCCATAAAGAAATCCAACAGAGAGCCTTTAATTTCTGGGCCTGCAAGTCGGCGCCAGCAAGGATTAAATCCAAAGGGGTTTAAAGAGGCAGCGGCTGAAGTAGGTAGAACCATACTCATTCGTGAATTATTCGGTGGATTCATGAATAATTTGTGATTTTTTGACCAGTCGATTAAATCGCCGTTACCGAACGCGCCGAATAATTCGCGAATTATTCGGCGCGTTCGGTAATTATTCGAAAAAACAACGAATAATTCTAAAAACAGCGAATAATTCACAAAATCAAAACCCAGCGTCTCATATATTAATTTCTTGCTCGAAATCCTTCCCGAACACTTGCCGAATCTTTCCCGAATACCTGCCGATTTTTCCGAATAGTTCTCCGAACCCGGATTTTCGACCTCGCCGAATTATACCCTAATCACAAATTTGTGACCATGGGTAGATCTAGAGAGAGATCTAGAGAGAAAGTTCTAGTGGAATATATCTCATGTAATTTCAGCTGAAGGAGGTACAGAGATTTGTTTTGGGTTTCTGTGGTTGTTTGGATATATCTCGCGTAATTTCTTACTCTGGTGGAAAGTTCTCATTACGAATGCAGGATTAGGTGCAATTACGCCGAATCTGGGTATATCGTTGTGTTCTTTGTGTTGTTGGTGTGCTTTTCTATTTATTTGGTGTGTTGCGATAGTCGTCGAATATATCTTTTCATTGTCTTTATTTGCACGCGATTCTGTTTATTTCCACTGCGCCGTACCGTTTGTCTGTGCGATAGGCTTGTGTGATTCTTTTGTGGTTCACCGTGCCGTGTCAGAATAGATCGGGATACAATAAGTAGTATCAGAGTATCGGTCTCGGTGATTCGAAGATTTGGGGAAAATAACGACTACAAACTTTAAGATAGAAAAGTTCAACGATCGTAACTGCTTATGAAAGTTGAAGATGACCACAGTTTTGAAACAATAGGGCGTTCACGAGATAGTTTTCATGAGAGATAAGATACCGAAAGGGACCGCGGATATAGAGTTGGATGTGATGGAAGATAAGGAGCACAGTTCGTTACACCTTTCTTTAACCGACCAGGTGCATTTCGAGATCGTGCAGAAGCTCACAGCAGTAGCTATTTGGAATAGGTTGGAGTCCTTCTACAATAAGAAGTCTCTCACAAACCGTCTCTATCTCAAGCAGAGCTTGTACACCTTGAAGATGAAAGGAACTTCCATCAAAAATCACATCGACGAGCTTAAACAGATTGTTATGGACTTACGAAATATGGAGGTGAAGATCGATGATGAAGATCGGACGATGATTTTATTGTGCTCTTTGACCACCGAGTTCGGTCAGTTTGTCAAATCTATGGTGTATGGCCGAGACAAGTTATCATTAGAAGATGTCAAGGCAGGTTTGCACAGTGAGGCATTGAGAGATAAAATGGTCAGTGACAGAAGAAGTTCGGGAGACACGATGTTCGCTAAAGGCCGCTTGGTGAAGAGGTCGGATAATGGTTCTAAGGAGTCTTGAAGCCGGGTGAATGATAAGTGCAGACATCGCAAATAAAGATGACATTGGAAGATGGATTATCCGAAGATAAAAGAGAAAGGCAAGCAAATTTTTTCCAGCACTGCAATCGCAAAGGAGGATTTGGATTAGGGTATTGATGATTCGGTTCTATTGGTATATGCGATTTCAGACGTACATGATTCTTGGATGGTGGATTCGGAAAGCTCGTTCCAATTGACTCCGTATCGGAGTTGGTTTGCTAGATATCGTTCAGTTGTTGGAGGCTCGGTTTTCATAGGGAACAATGCGTCGAGCAAAGTTGTTGGGGTGAGCACAGTTCGGATTCACATGCATGATGGGATAGTTTGGACGTTGACAGGTGTCAGACACGTGTCAGAATTGAGGAAGAGCTTGATATCTTTGTGAGCTTTGGGCAGGATCAGCTATAAGTGCGTGACTGACAGATATTCCATAAGGATTTCCAAGAGTGCTCTGATTGTTATGAAGGCAAAGAAGATAGGGAATCTATATTTTCTTCAGAGACAAACAGTTGTAGAATATGCTATCGAAATTTCTACCAGTTCAGACGGTTCAAATTCAGTTAGGATGTGGCGTCCACATTTAGGTCATACCAGTCAGACGAGTTTGGAGGTGTTTCGAAAGAGGCAGTTACTTGGAGCTAGAGAGTTTGGCAGGATAAATTTCCGTAAGGACTGTGAGACGAAGATACATGTGGTTCCGGCACCGGATTGTTCTTGAGGTGGAGTCAGACATGATGTTTCCTTCATGGACAGCTTTTCGAACAAGTTGTGAGTGTATGTTCTCAAACCCGAGCCGAGAAAGTTCAGAACGGCCGTGTTGGATTTGCAGTTTGGGAAGCGCGTAGAGGTTTTTCAGTCTGATTTTGGAAGAGGGTTTGCTTTGCAAGGATTCGCAAGCTTGTGCAGGCCGGAGAGGATCGTACATCAGTGCACCACATTGGGAGATCCTTGGTTAGATGGAATTGCATGGCGGATGGTTCGGATGGTTCGGAAGAACAAAACTTTACGGTTTACGGCTGGTTTTCCAAGAGAGTTTCGGGCTGAAGCCTAATCTACTGCCAAGTACCTCATTGATTGGTCACCATCGACGGTTGTAAATATGAGAATTCCCGAGAAGTTATGGACTGAAGGGGCTGGAAATTACTCAGGGCTTCACGTTATTGGGTGCACCGAAGAGCCCGAGATCAAGAGACGTTCTCTTGTCGGCTTAGGAGGTGAAGCAAAAGGATACAGATCGTTGTGTTCTGGGACCCAAAGTGGAGTAATCAGCCAAGCGACATTCGTTGAATCTGTGATACTTCGTAGAAGACAAACTCTGTCAGATAGTGAACGGAGAACAGTTGTGCCGCCAAACGAGATAGAGTTCGAAGTCCCGGTCCAAGTTATGAAAGATGAAATGGTTGGTACTCCGATTCAGGTGGAGAGTTCAGTACAGTCGACGGTGCAAAGGTCGAGGACAGTTCGGTATACATGAGTGGGTAGGGACGAGTTTCTAAGGCAAGAGAATCGGGAGTTCGGCAGAAAGTATGCATGTTTAATTCGTAACATGGTGAGAGTCATGGATGGGGAGTTACGTCGGTTGCAGCAGTGTATCGAGCAGGTTCTAGCTTGGCATGGGATGGAGGAGATCCGGCCCATGTCTTCTTGCTTAGAGGCGCATTTCATGTTTACAGTGATATTATCACCAGGGTTAGATGCAGATCATGTGTCTTTAGTGTCATATGTGAGTGCAGAGGTTGGTGTAGGATGCATGTGGCTGGGTATTGTACAGGAAGCTGGAGCAATCAGTAGGTACTTGACTAATTAGAGCAGATAGCATTGGCAGGCTGTGGAGTGCATCCTAAGATACTTGAAAGATAGTGAAGGGTTCGGTTTGTCATTCGGTAGAGGCAGTGTTGATAAGAGCATCGTAACAGGGTATGATGATATGGGTAGATGGAGGTCGACGATGGGTGTCATGTTGGGCACATATGCAGTGCCAGGTAGATTGACGCTTCAGCCAGGTATCACGCAATCAACTGCAAAGGCAAGTTTGGTAACCGTCTTGGAGACGGTTATGGGGAGCACATATTTGCGGAGGATGTTCGGTTTGGGAGTTCCACAAGATGCGGGAGTATTCTTCTTGAAAGCCGAGAAGAAGGCAATGTCTCTTACTATAGTTGGTATTCTAGAGAATCCGGGGGACGCGTTTCTGAGATTGTTCCGATCAAAGTTCAAGTTATGCCCGGTTGATTGTTAAGGGAAAACCGCGATGAAGACAGAATTTCAAGGACTGAGAAAGTGTCGAGATTGTGAGAATTTGAATCAATGTGGAGATTGTTGAAATTTATTGCAATTTCGGAGCCTAAGATAGTGCCCAAGAGTGAATAAGTACAGTGCACGTAATTGGTTTCATAGTTGGACTAGTATTGGCTTATACTAATTATGTCTAAGTTATCTCTAAGTCTCCAATTTAGATTCTAGACTTATCTCTAAGTAAAACATAGCCAATATATATGATTTAGAATCAATCAATAGAAATGGCGACCAAGGAATTAATTTATTAATATAAAGAGCCTTCAATAGAGGATTGAAGTGGAAGTATGATGCCTCCAATAGAGAGCCTATAATTTTAGGACCTGCAACTCGGCGCCAGCAAGGATTAAATGCAGAGAGATTTAAAGAGGCAGCGGCTGAAGGAGGTAGAGAGAGATCTAGAGAGAAAGAGAGAGATTTGTATTGGGTTTGTGGTTTCAAGAGTTGCGATAGCTATCGGATATATTTTTTTTATTGTTTTTGTTTGCACGCGATTCTGTTTATTTCCACTGCGCCGTACCGCTTGTCCGCGCAATAGATTCGTGTGATCCCTTCGTGATTCACCGCGCTGTGTCAGAGTAGATCGGAGTACAACAATAATTTACGGGCTTCTGCCCTTAACCCTATTGATTGAATAAAACATAGATCTGCCCATTAACTTCTAAGACTTTGTATTAGGCTAAATCTTAAGGAAGGCCCCTTGCTTTTGCCTACGTAGCATGATATCATTACACGGAATAATTCAACTTTTGTGGTTGAACCAAGGGTAGAGTGTAGTCTTTACAAAAAACACAGGATGATATTCTCTTATTTATACAGAAGCGAGAGATATTTCGTGCCATGTGTACCGATCGATGTTGAGCAAATTTACAGAGGACATTTTGCTTAGTAACTGTGCGAAGTGCAGATATTTGAGAAAATTACGCATATAATCATGCAAGGGCAATCCTCAACATGTAAGGACATGCAAATGAATAGGAAATCTTGAAAGTGTGTTGCACTGTGAATGGTGAGCAATTAATACAGGAATAACATATAAAAATTAAGCATATAATCATGCAAGAGCAATCCTCAGCATGTAAGGACATGCAAATGAACAGGAAATCTTGAAAGCGTGTTGCATTGTGAATGGTGAGCAATACAGGAATAACATATAAAAAAACCTGTGGTTATGTGTGCTTCATGTGGAAGTACGACTTATAATAATTTCAAACCCTAGTAGAGCATCAAATAATTCGTCTCATTATATAAAATCTGATGTCTAATGAGGTGAATTGTCAACTCATGTGGCTTTGATTAGACTAATCATTTACATCAATGATATCATCCATGTTATAGTTAATAGTAATAACATCCTTTATATATCTGCCTATAATTATACTTATTATATTCTCAACTTGGTAGGCAGTTAACTAATTCTACTGTTTGGGTTTTAGCATATTTTAGTGGTGACATCAAATTAAAAGGCAAAATGAAAACTACATGCAATTTAGTTGTGCTTTGTTTAAATTTTGCCAATGCCATGATGTGCTATGCATTTAGGAGTGCACTTTCATAGAGAAGTACGTAAATCTATCATCGTCGCCGTCTAAGTGTCTTTATTCGAAAATGAAGTATAATGGCCTGTGAAAAACTTAATGAAGTGTTATGATCCACTGGAAGTCAACTCTCTGATGGTCAGTCAAAATGAAATTGTGACTGAAAACTACAGACAAGAAAGGAGGCCGAAAATAAAGTCACAAATATATCAAGGTTTTCTTGAAAACGGAGCATAATGGTTTGTGAAAATATTTATAGAGTATTATGATCGATTGTCAACATGATGTCTAAAGTTTGTTAATGTCGTAATGTGTCATGTGATAGGAGTGCGCTCTTATAGAGAAGTACATCATATCATATGCATCATCAAAGTATCTTTTCTTGAAAATGGAGCATAATGGTTTGTGAAAAACTTATTGTGTTCAACTCTCAGCCTGATCTCAACCTTTCGATGGTTAGTTTCTATTTGAGAACTATAAACAAGAAAGGAGCTCAGAAATAAAGTTATACCCCTAGGTTTTCTTGAAAATGGAGCATAATGGTTTGTGAAAAATACTTTATACAGTTTTATGATCGATTATCAACGCGATGTCAACCATAGTCAGATGAAATTTCTGAGTGAGAACGATAAAGAAGAAAGGAGTTTGTAGTCACATCCCTAGGATCATAAAGAATCATGATTTTCTAAATTTACATGGACATTAACAGATGTACATTATTAGCACCTACAAATGGGGGCATCTAATGTTGTGTCATTACCAAAACCATAAGCTCATTTAAGCTTGTGCATATATATCAAACCAAACTTCTGTTCTAAGTTTGAAAAAGATAGCAACCCAAAAAAAAGCAATATTCTGCCAGCTCGAGACAACAACACTATATCACTATATTTATCAAGAAACTATATCTACCAACCATAGATTTTCTCACATAATTTGTTACCTGAATTCTAAAGGATCCTTCTGGCAAATGGTCTTGGCTCTCAAAGAAATGTAGGTTGAGCTAGCATGGAGAAGTAAGTATTCCACCTCCCCGGTATCCCCATTGGATCCGATGCTCCGTGACCCGTACCCGAGAGGGTTCGGGGGTCCGGCCCGCTGCTTATCGGGTCCGGGCAGGGAGAAAAACTCCAACCCGATAGCCTCCATTTGCAAAATTACGTTTTCGGGTACGCCATGGTTGACCACCATGAAGAACCCGAGGCTCTCGCAGGCTTTTACAATGAGTTCGGATACGTGAGGTCTCGTGTCGGCCATGTCGATAACGGGTATCTCGGTGCGGGTCGGGTCCATGGAAGCTAGACCCATTAGGGAGATAAATATGGAGAGAAAGAAAGAGTTGGTTATAGAGGGAGGTGGTGGTTGAAATTTATAGAGGTTTTAGGTGGGTAATTGAGAGATTTTAAGTACGACTGGAAAATCCCTGGACTGCTACAATGCACACGTGAGAGCAGAGAGCATTTTGGAAATGTTGACTAAAGTTGTTACTAGGGTTATGTTTTCTCCTATTTTAGATATTGTCTCTCTTTGCACAAGGGTTGCTTGTTTTGCTGGAATCTAGACGGAATTTGGAAGGAAGTGGTAAGAAAGAAAATTTTACTAGTTCGGTTAAGAAATTTTCTATTGAAGATAGGATATAGAGGAGGATATATATGTTCTTCAAATATACATAATTTCTTCTTCATGCTGGTCAAATCTAAGCCGCATTAGCATGAAGTTTTGGTTTAGAAGATGATTTCTACTATTCTTAGGATGAATTAATCACAAGGCAAGTTTTTTTTTATTAATATGACAAAGAAAATTATTTTATATGGTTTCTTTGGATTGCATTTCCCTATAATTCTTCAAAGGAAAAGGTTTCTTTGGAAAATGCTCAAGAATCGGACGTATTATATATATTACCAGTTCGTTTATAATGGTTGTATGGTTAATTATTTGTGTGTTTGAAACCAGAAAATAGAGTATCGCTCATATGCGGTTAATGTTGAAATTCTCATGATATTTACTAAGTTAGAAAAATGCTAGAGCTAAAGCATATTATTTTAGATTGATGTCATTTTTAAAGAATTTTCTTCCTAATTTATAATATTCCAAATTGTCATGATATCTTTTGGTGCATGGGCGACTTATTAATATAGGGCTGGCATAAGAAACCAATAATTAAATATTAGGTTCTAAGAAATTAATAGGATATCATGCATTCTTTGACAACATGCAATCTTGTGTCATTGACATTTTTCACTAGAGTAAAGTTAAAATAATGTGCAATTAGGAGGACGAGACACTACTATAATAATGGGTTGCCCATACGGAGTAATAATTGTCCCTACGTCTTACTTCATAAGGACATTTATCCTTACGGATTACTCTGTAGGAAGATAATCTTTATTTAATTTATTGATTTATAAAATAAAATACGTGTCTTACGTATTTATCTGTAGAGCCTGACAGATTCCCCTACGGATTTATTCGTAGGTCTAGATAAATGTCCCTACGGATTAATCCGTAAGAGCAAATTTTACCCTTGTTACTGAGTGTATCCTGATATTTTGTCCCTACGGTGAATTGTGTAGAAGCAAATATTGCACCTACGGATTATTCCATAGGTGCAACAGATGGCCCTACAGATTAATCCGTAGTGACAAAATATCAGGGTTTTTTTTTAAATGGACTTCATTTTTTTCCCCATCCTTTGCACAATAATATATACATCATATAACCAAATACAGAAATATTCATAATCAACATCTCACGCATAATATATAAAAGAAATAAACAAACAGAATACGATATCAATCTAAATCATCGTGAACAAGCAAATAACCACAATTATCGTTGCCACGCCCCGCTTCCCAGAGTGCGCTAAAATCAGCACGTGACAGAGCCAACCATGCTACCTGTGACTAGGAAACATCCATCCACAGTCACATTACGGCTGTCTATAAGATATCAAGAACAGTAGAAATAAAATAAACTATCTAGTGCATGTCCATAAGCCAGAATAAACGAGTCAAGAAATAATATGCAGAAACAATAGAACCAAGTAACAATAACAATCTGGGAAGTACGTCCTAAATACAGGCTCACAACAGGAAATAAAAGTGCTGAAAGAAAACTAAACTAAAATACTAACAGGTCCTCACTGCTCGGCCTACTGACTGAAATACTTCTGAACGGCCTGCGACAGGGAGAGAGGATCTGGGCCATGCAAAACCCAGACGTCGGTGCGTCATAATATCAACAATAATACAATCAGTAGGTAACAAGACATGCAGGCATGAGTATGAACAGTAATAAAGGTATAACAGTAACACGAATGTGAAACAGTGAAGGGTAAAAGCATATGTGACGTGCAGTGGGTAATCTGAACTAAACTACTGGGTAACTACTCTCAATTCTGTGAAATCAATTTAATGAATCATCGATGTAACTCAATAGTATTCCGTGCGTGCCCGGGACCACGGTCAAGACTCTCGGGCTGAATCCGAGACGTGTCGCTAGGCAGTAAACAGGTAACATGTACAGACGAATGATGTCAGCAGCAGCATCCCGGAGCTGGCCTAGCCCGTAAAACTGATCAATATAAGTATCGAACTGTCGACTTACAAGTCAGATTTCATCATTGATTTCCCCATACCCCCAAGTTATGTGTTCAAGTCAGGTATTGATAAATCTGAAGCTAATGCCAACACAGGATCAAGCAGGAACATGTTTGTCTATACAAACAACAGGATATGTCCATCGGGACAACATGTCAGGATTGTCGGCATTAGAAACAGGATCAGGTAACATGTCAAGTAGTGGTATATCAGGTCATGTCAAGTGGTGCATAGTGTATCACATGGGTGCTCAACAGTAAAATGTAGCAAGTATAGGATCAGGGTAAAAGTACAGATGTACAGTAAAAGCATGGATGCACAATATTTATCAGGGGTTGCATCATGATTATGTAGGATGCACATTATCAAGTATGGGGTGCTAATATAACAATAATATGAATTAATACGATATGGCATGAAACTAGATATAAAGAATTAATGGTATGGATACACAATAAAACATGGATGCATAATTAACTATCAGAGTTTACCACTATAGCTCCATTACTATGTAGGATGCACATTATCAAGCATGGGGTGTTAATGTAGCAGTAATATGAAATAACGTGTCATGGTATTCAACTAGATATGTAATTAATGGTATGGATGCACAATTATCGATTAGGGTTATATTTACAGTTCCAAGATTAAGTGAGATGCACATTATTAAGCATGGGGTGTTACTATAATAATAACATGAATTAATATGATTTATAGAGGCAGTTATATATATTTTAAATGATATGGATGCAAACGGGTATCCGAAAACGGTAAAACTTTAATATGGATGTATAATGTGATAAACGGGTAATATTTTACTCATATGGATGCATAATATTATAACTAGCATGTAGTAAGATGAATTAGCATGCGACTAGCTATGTAAATAGCGATATGGATGTACACGGATGCCCGAAGACAGTAAAATAGTAAAATGGTAATGTGGGATGTACAACTAAGCAATATGAAATGTTATTATTCAATTGGATGCATTATATAGTAGTATAGCATGTAGAAAGATAAACTTGTCTCGATCGGATCACACGACGGATACGCACGGCACGTTCGACGTCGGTAAATCGTCGCAACGAACACGCGGCACGGGACGGGTCCAAGCAAGGCAAGCGGGTAATCACGCAAGAAAGGGACGTTCACTGGATCGCTTGGATCGGCAGCGACGGCACAACTTCGGCGATCGCCGGAAACAAGAAACCAAGAAAAGAGAAGAAAAGAAAAAAAAGAAAAGAAGAAGAGGAAGAAGAATAGAGAAGAGATGAAGAAGGAGAGGGGCTGCACTATGGTCTCTGGTATAGCTCTGGGTCAGGGACAGAGGAGGCGAGGGGGCGTCGACGGGGGTTTTCCGGCGATGGGCAGTGATGGGTACAAAAGGGTTTGTAGTGAAAGATGGGTTCTTGATTGTTGGGGTGTGTAGGGTTTTTAGTACTCAGGTGAGGAGAGGAGAGAGGAGAGAGGAGAGAGATGGTGGTGATGGGGTAATGCCGACGGGGTCGAAGCTCCGGCGAGGAGCCGGTGTTGGGTTGGAGGGTCTTCTCGGTTTGTGTTCATATCACAATTTTGCATTATTATATTCCCTATTCTTATTCATTTTACAAATAAACATGTGCTTTTGATCCATGTCTGCTACATAGTTGCAGGTTACAGGTTCTCGGAATAAAACAGTGAAATTGATGAAAAGACGATACAAAAGTGAGACTACGACCAACAAATGGAAGAATCTTGATCATGCCTACAGTTTGAAGAACAAATGAAGATCAATGGACAAGTTCACAAAGCACAAAGGCAGCGCAAGGTTCAAGACTTCGACACGAAGCAAAGGGTAAAAGTCCACAACAATATGCACTGTAGAAATCTGGAAGAGAACTAGAAGACAATCTGAGAAACCAAGTGAAGAAACAAAAAGCCAAATGCAACCAGAAGAACACCAGAAGATTTCAGCCAACAAGCCCACAATATGGCCGCGGAACCGCGGCCAAACATGCTTTCTGGCCGCGGATCCGCGGCCATATAGAGCACGTGTCGGCGGGAATTCTGACGGTGTGGCGGTGCGTTGACTAGGCTTGTTTAGGGTATATTTGTAAATGCAGATGTGAATCGAATGTAACCTTAGAGTTTCTATGATCTATAAATAGAAACCCTAAACCTTTTTTTGAGGCATGCCACTTTTTATTCATCTATTCAGAATTTTAATTCGGTGTAAATGTTTGAAGAGAGCCATCAAATAAAGTAAAATTTTTATTTCTATGCCCTAGTTCTTAAATTCCTTTCTGCCCTAGTATAGATTTTATTATCTGCCCCAGTTAATTAGTTTAGCACTTTTAATTAATTGCCATAGATAAAAATGTTTCTTTTAATCAATTTCCTAATGAGTGAGTAGTTCCTCACTTGTTAGGGTTAGGAATAGGAGAGGTTTGAGAGATGAAAATCTCTCACCCCTTTCTTGCCCATTACATATTTTTATATGACTCCATGCATACATACACACACCGCTCACTACGACACCCTATCCCAAGAGGTAGCGGTGATACCGTAGTTTAAAAGACCGGTTGTATATGTTTTCCATGGAGGTTAGGGTAAGAATTGAGAAAGGAAGGACAAGAATCTAGAGGAAGAAACCTAGTTTCTTTCCGATGGTACTAATCCACTTTGTTAATTATTACCATAACACCCCATAGATCTTAATTAGGACATAGAAAGCGGTGAGAAATATTGACTTTCCAAACTTAACCTAAACTTAACCCTAGCAAGATTTTAATCCTAGTCTAGATCAATCTTAGTTTTTAGTGATAATCAATCCAACACCGTTTGGAATTAACTCGTTAGAACAAATTGAGAATACACAAAATCCCTGTGGACCGACCCGTACTCACCGGCTAGCTACCAAGCGACGTCGTTCTTGATTGCGGTTAATATTCTTTGATCACAAAACATCGTACAAATCAAATGGCGCCGTTGCTGGGGAAGGCGTAGTATTTTCTTTTTGCAATTTCGGGTTAATATAAAATCATAAAATTCATAAAAACTGAAAAATTGAAAAAATATAAAAATTTTATCATCTTGTTATTTTTTGAAGGGTGTTTTGTTTGAATTGTGCAGGATCGACGAACGAATTCAGATCTGGAAAAATTCAGAAAGCGAAACAGAAAACAGCAGATTTGAACAACAGAGGAGTATCACAACAGAGCAACAGAAGAAGTTTGGAGGGCTGAGTCAACTAGTCAACCGCGTTTCCGCCGCGAAAAGCATACCTTGACCGCGCATCCGCGGCGCCCTTGTGACGTCAGCAAAGGAAATTTTCGCTGTAAGTTTCTCTTCTTCTTCTGAACCCCCTATTATCTCCTCTGTAAAATTTTCCTGCAGAATTCTTTGCGCAAAAACTTCTCCCCTTCTCCAATAACTTGATCTTGTGCAGGATTCTTTGCGCCGCTAAAAAAAATTGTTTACAAGTGATTGATTGTGTTTACTGCTTTGCATATTTAAATTGACTTTAAGGGGCTTGAACACCAATCCAGATTGGGTGGGGATTTCATTACCCTTCCCAGGACCCCAAAAATCACATAAAGCATATTGCATTGACCATCAAGTTAATTAAAAAAGATTAGACTCAGCCCTAAGGACTTCGCGCTCAATAGGACAAATGAATAGTTGTAGGCATCGACCGTTGATCATAACCTGACTTTGTGGTGCCTAGGCTAGACAGGTAGGGAAAGGTAATTTTAAAAGGCCCGTCTCACGGTGATTCGTGAGCGGATTCCTCCTTTCTCTACTTGTGCTTACCTGGCCACAATTGGCGGTGAAGAGGCGGTTTGAGGTCCTCACATCTTGCCCTTTGGAACAGTTAGGAGCTGTCTAGCTGACCTAGGTGACCCTAGATCTAGGCTTGATTGTGCATTTGTGATTGATTGAACGTGTGTCTAAGCCTTTTATTGAAAATCTTTTTGCAAAAAGCTCCCTATAACAAAACACAAAAAAAGGAAATTTTTTTTTACAAAAAACTTGCAACTTGTCGCTAAGAAATCCGTGCACACCACTTACACCCATTTCCTCTCATTGACGTTTTCTTACCCCCACCTTCTGTTTTTCACCTTTTGACTACACTACCTTTTTAGTGTATGTCCGGTTGGACTAGGGACACTAGTGCCCGATTAGTCCGTGTCTCGTTGGTACCGACTGACGACGCATTCGACTCCGAAGTCGAAATTCCTTCCACTTTTTTACCTTCACCTTCACCTTCACATTCTTCGTCTTCTAAGGAGATGTCGGGATTCAATCCTAACAACACCTTACCCGCGGGACTGATTCCACCTCCGCTAGGTGCGAATAACCCACAACAACAACCTGTCGAAGTGCCCCAACGAATCGCGCTCCAGGATCTTTTCTACCCTATCTGCACCGCCTTACCTACTTGTCTTTCACTCCCACCGACAAACCGGCAGTTGGTGGTTGTATATCAAATAGTTCCAACCCCTACGCGCTATCTCATTTGTAAAATAGCTACCGTACACCTTGTGTGAAAAAACTTACGAAAAATCGCGTTCAAGTTGCATGCTGTGTGCCATGAGGTGATCTACAGATTTAAAAATTGAAAAAAAAGAGAGGGTTATCAGTGATCGTACCTCCCCTGAAAATTTCAGAGGGTGAAAAACAAGAAGAGCGGCGGATCAGCGGCGGGAGCGAGCGTCTGGCGGCGGTTCCGCGGCTGAAGCGTGAGATCTCTCTGCAGAAAAGAGGCGGCGGCGGCTAGGGTTTAAGAGGAATTTTTTTTAGGGTTTAGAAACACAGAGGGGGATCGGGGTCTTTATATAGGGGGGAAATGATGGATATTTGCAAATAAACCCCTCGAAAAGAGGAAATTATTTGCAAATAAAAATTTTATTTTATTTATTTAATCTGTAAATTTACAAAAATACCCAAAAATAATTATTATATTTTTATTTTTAAATTTTTATTATTTTTTAATGTTATTTTTGAAAGCCAATTATACCCCCCCTCCAAACTTGAGTTAAACGATATTACAAGTCAATGCCAAACTTTGCAAAGACCAAAAGTCAACACCAACCAGTTGAAAAATTTATCTGTGTAGAGTATCGGTCGGTGGAAGAACATGTTGTACAGAGCCAAGAAGAAGTGGGGAAGAGATAAGTGGTGGTATGGAAAGTGTTTCCGTGAACGTGGATGTGAAGAGATAAGAGGTGATGATAAATAAAAACGAGAATGTGAATGATCATATATTAGTGGAATATTGGCATTCTCATATTTTATTAGAAGAAAAGGTGGTGATTCAACTTCTATAAGTGGAGGTTGATTAACCACAAAATCCCCGAGGTGTTTCTGTGGATCCTTTACTGGCTTGGCATCATCCATCATATGTATATGATGTTCAATTATGATGGAACTAATCTTCTCGATGTCCGCCATAGTCCAGCCAAAAACTTGCCGGTTATTTTGTAAGACCATTAAAAGGGCTTTATCTTGCTCGAGGGTTAGAAAGGCCGATATGATAACGGGAAAGGTCTCATTCTCATCTAGGTAAGCGTATTTAAGGTGAGACGGCAAAAGCTTGAGTTCGAGTTTTGGAGGTGAAACAATTGAAGGTAAAATTAGTGAAACTGTCTCGAACTCGAAGGATTCCATCACTGGTTCGAAATCACTGTAGGCAATCGAGTCGGATGGTTCAACTAACTCATCCGAAAATTCAAAAGACTCAAACTCGGACGGTGAGTCTTCAAAATCGTCCGAAAAAGTGAAACACTCGTAATCGCTATCGGTTGTGCAAACTGTGTCAGATTCAAGGAGGGACGCACTAGTGGGGTCAAAACCGTTGTGATCAAACATAAAATTTTCAAGCTCGCAGTCCTCCTGCGTGATTTCGTGGATCGAGCAAACTTCACGTATACTAGCTTTAGGCACGGAGGGCAGACTTCCTATCTTGTAAATGTTGAACTCATATGACATCTTCCCGAAGGATAAAGTCATAGAGCCATTTCGACAATTGATTACAGCATTGGAAGTGGCCAACAATGGTCGACCGAGGATCACCGGAATTTGGTTCCGTGGGTTAGCCACAGGCTGTGTGTCCATAACAATAAAATCAACGGGGAATATGAAGTCCCCTATTTTGATCAACACATCCTCTAACTCACCCCTAAATGGGTGATTGATCGATCAGTCATTTGGAGAGTACAATGAGTGGGTTTCAACTCTCCAACACTTAATTGCTCATACACGGAGTAGGGAAGCAGGTTAACACTAGAACCAAGATCTAAAAGTACTCGATTGATGTTCTTATCCCCAATTGTTATTGAAATTGTAGGACAGCCAGGGTCCTTTCATTTTTGGGGCAAGGGTTGAGGTTGGGTAATAGCATTGCTCACGGCACTAGCTACGAGCACTTTCTTCGGTATCTGAGACTTTCTCTTCGTGGTGTATAAGCCTTTTAAGATTTTCGCGTAAGAAGGGACTTGTTGGATTGCATCCAAAAGAGGTATGTTAATGCTAACCTGCTTAAATAACTCCACAATCTTCTCCATTTGGGGAGTTGGTTTATTGAATCTCAACATGTTTGGAAATGGAACATTTTGAAAATTTGTTGAGTCCAATATTTGTGGAGTAGATTGCGGAGTTGGAGCGGATCCCAGTGTTGGTGTGTTCGTGAAGTGAGATGTGGGTCCGTTAGAAGAAGTAGAGCCTGGTGAAGGATGAAGAATAGACTCTAATGAAGAAGATGAAGATGAAGAAGAAGAAGATGAAGAAGAAGCATCGGCAGAGGTATCATCACTATTACCCACGTTATTGTGCAACACTCTTCCAGATCTTAACGTGGTCACAGCATTTACATTATGATTTTGTTGTTCATAAGCAACATGTGCGTTGTGTGTGTGACCGGGATTTGGCAATGGTTGAGACGGAAGATTTCCCTTTTCTCGCTCGCTCAACGCAGCATTCGGTTTTGTAATTTGGGCCTCAATTGATTTGATACTCTGATTATGTGAAGCACTATTTTGCACCAAAGACTGAATGGAAGTCTCCAACCTTGCTGCGGATTGTGTAGATTTTTTTAGAAACGCATCTAGACTTCTTTCTAGCGAGGTAACCTTATCATCATTTGGTTGAACAAAATTGTTTGGAGGGTAAGAGTTGTTGGGCACAAAATTGTTCATTTGGTTTGGGTAAGGTTGTGGTTGGAAAGGTTGCTGGTATTGAGTTTGTTGGGGTGCTTGTTGTTGTGGAGGAGGAGTCCTTTGAAAGTTGTTGCTTCCTTGGAATTATTCATTTTGATTCCAAGCAAAATTTGGGTGGCTCCTCCAACTAGGATTATAAGTCGAAGAGTATGGATCATATCTTTGTCTTTGCTGAAAGGCAACATTGACTTGATCTTGTCCTTGAACAGGTGGATTGTAAGGACACTCTTTAGTAAGGTGGGATGGATCCTAACAACAAGCACAAACAGTTTGTGGGGGTAAAGAAGGGGCAGGAGAAGGCGATGAGATTTTGGTCTCAATTGCTTCTAACTTTTTCGTAAGTGCGGCCATTTCGGCCTTCATTGCTATCGACATATCTAGTTGATGTATGCCTGCCCTAGACTGATCAATTGAAGAAGATGAGGTGGTCTTAGTGCTCTCCCACTGAAGTGTTTGTTCAGCAAGATCGTTGAGAAACTGCTAAGCTTCCTCGCTTGATTTTGTTAGAAAGTGACCTTGACAAATGGTTTCCAACAACTGCTTCGTTGCTGGGTTCAATCCTTCGTATAAAGTTTGGCAAAGTTGCCAATTCTCGATACCGTGGTGAGGGTATTGAACAAGTAGGTCTTTAAATCTTTCAAAACATTTCCAAAAGGGTTCGGAAGGAAGCTGGGAAAATTGAATGATCTCATTGCGAATTCTCGCGGTCTTATGATGTGGATAAAACTTTTTTAGAAAAGCTTTAACAAACTCTTCCCAATTTTTAATCGAGTGTGATGCTGTGCTGTACAACGGAATGACACATAGCCTTATAGCATCATCAGACAGTTGGGTTTTCTTCATCATTGCGCAAATGTTTTGGAATTTGTTTATGAAGATATAGGCATCTTCGGATTCCAGTCCGTAAAATTTTGGCAACATGTTGATGAAGTGGGGTTTGATCTCAAAGTTGTCTCTATTTGCCGGTGGGAGTGAAAGACAAGTAGGTAAGGCGGTGCGGATAGGGTAGAAAAGATCCTGGAGCGCGATTCGTTGGGGAGCTTCGATAGGTGGGTGTTGTGGGTTATTCGCACCTAGCGGAGGTGGAATCAGTACCGTGGGTAAGGTGTTGTTAGGATTGAATCCCGACATCTCCTTAGAAGACGAAGAATATGAAGGTGAAGGTAAAGAAGTGGAAGGAATTTCGACTTCGGAGTCGAAAGCGTCGTCAGTCGGTACCAACGAGACACAGACTAATCAGGCACTAGTGTCCCTAGTCCAACCGGACATACACTAAAGAGGTAGTGTAGTCAAAAGGTGAAAAACAGAAGGTGGGGGTAAGAAAACGTCAATGAGAGGAAATGGGTGTAAGTGGTGTCCACAGATTTCTTAGCGACAAGTTGCAAGTTTTTTGTAAAAAATTTTTTCCTTTTTTTTCAATTTTTAAATCTGTTGATCACCTTATGGCACACAGCATGCAACTTGAACGCGATTTTTCGCAAGTTTTTTCACACGAGGTGTACGGTAGCTATTTTGCAAATGAGATAGCGCGTAGGGGTTGGAACTATTTGATATACAATCACCCTAATGCTTATGCACTGCCGGAATTAGTCACTCATTTTCATGAGTGTATGGAAGATGGGTGCCTCACCCAATTCGGGTTTATTAAATTTCTATGGGGTGAGAGGGAAATCATCATCGATAGGGACATTATACACGAGGTTACATTAATCCCTCGCATACCCGCACATGACCAACCCTTACAATTTGAGGATTACATGCCGTTGATGGGCAACGATTGCTCAAGGGAGCCGCGGAAGAGTATCCAAGCGAGAACCCTTTTCGCAAATGTCTTAACTGTGTGCCGATGGGCACAAAATAATATTTTCGGTAGCTCCCACAACACAACATTTTTTACACCCTCATTGCATATTGTGCATACCCTTATGACAAGAAACCCCTGTTTCGACATGTGCACAGTTTTGCTAAACTCCATAGGTGCGGGCAAACGAGCCGCAAATTACCCTTGCCCCATGCTTGTTACACAACTCTGTCGATATTTCCTCCCCGTGGAGGAGTTCGAATTTTACATGCATGGAGGCATACCTGTCCGGCCTCTTATTGAGGACGTTTCTACGTCCTATTCATGATTGACAGATGTATGGTCGAGGACTGAACCGACGGAGCACGTGCCCGCCCGCACACCTAGCTCTAGCTCGGCCGCGAGCGAAGGAGAAACGACCCCTCTAGAACATGCACAGTTGATGCGGAGAGTTGTGAGGGGCATAGAGGAGTTGAGGGAGACATTTAGGGTGACATCGAGGGAGCACGACCGTCGGTTGACGAGGGTAAAGCAGGGGATTCGAACACTGTTGGGTAGGGCTGAGCGTTCACGCTCACGCTCAAGAGCACGGCGTGGGGCCGAGTAGTGAGGGCACTGCTTTGGTTAAGTTTGGGGGAGTTGGTGGTTGTATATAGTTATCTGTTGCATTGCATACTTTTTTTAAAAAAATTTTGTATATATTTTTTTCTTTTTCTTTTGCATGTTTAAATTCTGCATTGCATCCTTATATAAAAATCATAAAAATTGAAAAAATTGAAGAAAAAAAATAGAAAAATATAAAAATCAAATAAAAACTGAAAAATTTGAAAAATTATAAAAATTAAAACATTCAATTTTGGCCATAATTGACTTGAATTTGACAAATAGGTTAACTAGTTAGGAACAACTAGATCTTAGACTTAGTAAATTAAAAACCCTAAAAATAACCTATCTTAAAATTTAACGGTAGAAAGTATATGTCTTTGTAGTTTATTTAGAAATAGGCAAATTTCGAGTTCACTTCTTGGGCTAAGTTAAAACAAGGGAAAAGTATTGATATTTTTATTAAAGTATAAGTCTGTAAAATAATTCCTAAGCTTAAGTCTAATTTCTGAAAATATATACCCTACAAATTGCACAAACACGAGCCTTGAAACTTGGAATAGTAGAAAAGACCTTGAAATGCTCTTGTCTAAAGTCCTTAGTACGAAGAAAAATAAAATAAAAATACAAGTGTGAATAAAGAAAAAAAATGAACACTGATTTTTGTAATTACTTAAGGCTGCATAAATAGAATTTTTTTTTAGCGAGGGTGCTTTATCACCTAGTGCCTTAAACCAACTGGTTTGGGAGTCACTGCTAAAGCCTTAGGTATTACAAGACTAGGAATTACGCTTTAAAGTGCAAACACATTTTGTAATCGGTCGTTGGTATCTCAAGAAGTATTAACGGTTGCATGAAGGATGTGTGAGCAATTTCATCTAAAAATTCACCAACTAAAAGTACTTCGGACGATGGACAAGAGTATAAGAGCTTGAATTGAATTTCCAAGTGTAGGGGTGATTTATACACACACGTAGGGTATGCGTTGGAGTTTAGATAAGAGATAGGAATGAAAAATAGGACTTATATCTTTAATAGAGATGATAAAAATTCCTAAGTTGAGATAGAACCTTAGAAGGAAAACTCAAAAGATGCTAAAAGCTAAGTAAATCTACGAAACATATATAATCTTAAGTTAAATGATAAGGAAGCGTGAAAAATACGGGTTGATAATTTCTGAGTCTAAGATAATAGAATTTCTTGTTAGAAAACCGAATTGGAGAATAAAAGTCAATAGGCCAAATTGATAGGATTTTGTGGGTAGTATCCGCTGAAAACCCTCAGGAGACAACACTTCTCCTACCAGGGACACCTAGAGGTTTAATGTCTTGTTGCACGAGCTAAGTGCAATCGCGTTTCCCTGCGAAAGTGAGGCTATGTCTTTTTCGAGAATAAAACTAGTTTTGCTCGAGGACGAGCAAAAGATAAGTTTGGGGGTATTTGTTCATATCACAATTTTGCATTATTATATTCCTCATTCTTATTCATTTTACAAATAAACAGGTGCTTTTGATCCATGTCTGCTACATAGTTGCAGGTTACAGGTTCTCGGAATAAAACAGTGAAATTGATGAAAAGACGATACAAAAGTGAGACTACGACCAACAAATGGAAAAATATTGATCATGCCTACAGTTTGAAGAACAAATGAAGATCAATGGACAAGTTCACAAAGCACAAAGGCAGCGCAAGGTTTAAGACTTCGACACGAAGCAAAGGGTAAAAGTCCACGACAATATGCACTGTGGAAATCTGGAAGAGAACTAGAAGACAATCTGAGAAACCAAGTGAAGAAACAAGAAGCCAAATGCAACCATAAGAACACCAGAAGATTTCAGCCAACAAGCCCACAATATGGCCGCGGAACCACGGCCAAACATGCCTTCTGGCCGCGGATCCGCGACCATATAGAGCACGTGTCGGTGGGAATTCTGACGGTGTGGCGGTGCGTTGACTAGGCTTGTTTAGGGTATATTTGTAAATGCAGATGTGAATCGAATGTAACCCTAGGGTTTCTATGATCTATAAATAGAAACCCTAAACCTCTTTTTGAGGCATGCCTCTTTTTATTCATCTATTCAGAATTTTAATTCGGTGTAAATGTTTGAAGAGAGCCATCAAATAAAGTAAGATTTTTATTTCTATGCCCTAGTTCTTAAATTCCTTTCTGCCCTAGTATAGATTTTATTATCTGCCATAGTTAATTAGTTTAGCACTTTTAATTAATTACCATAGATAAAATGTTTCTTTTAATCAATTCCCTAATGAGCGAGTAGTTCCTCACTTGTTAGGGTTAGGAATAGGAGAGGTTTGAGAGATGAAAATCTCTCACCCCTTTCTTGCCCATCACATATTTTTATAGAACTCCATGCATACATACACACACCGCTCACTACGGCACCCTATCCCAAGAGGTAGCGGTGATACCGTAGTTTAAAAGACCGGTTGTATATGTTTTCCATGGAGGTTAGGGTAAGAATTGAGAAAGGAAGGACAAGAACCTAGAGGAAGAAACCTAGTTTCTTCCCGATGGTACTAATCCACTTTGTTAATTATTACCATAACACCTCATAGATCTTAATTAGGGCATAGAAAGCGGTGAGGAATATTGACTTTCCAAACTTAACCTAAACCTAACCCTAGCAAGATTTTAATCCTAGTCTAGATCAACCTTAGTTTTTAGTGATAATCAATCCAACACCGTTTGGAATTAACTCGTTAGAACAAATTGAGAATACACAAAATCCCTGTGGACCGACTCGTACTTACCGGCTAGCTACCAAACGACGTCGTTCTTGATTGCGGTTAATATTTTTTGATCACAAAACATCGTACAAATCAGTTTGCAGTTGGTTTGCTTGGGTTGGAGGGTTGTTGCGAGGAGTGGGTTGGCTTCGGGGATGGAGAGGAGGAAGGAGAGAAGATGGAGAAAGGGAGGGTGTCGATGGTGAGGGGTCGGCGACGAGGGTGGAGGTGGTGATGACGAGGCTAGAGTTCGGGTGCAGGGTTGTAGGGAGAGGAGAGAGGTGAGGTGGTCGAGGGAGGAGAGGGTTGTCGCGAGGGGTGAGGTGATGGTGGAGGTCGAGAAGAGGGTCGGCGAGGACGAGCGCATCATGGGTTGGGGTTTTGGGTTCTCCTCGTGGTCGCTCGGTTTTAAAAAAAGAAGAGGGAGAAGAAAAGAAGAGGAGGGAGGTGAGTATAAGCAAGAGGGCGGTGACGGGACTCGAGAAATCTACAGTAATCACGAGAGGAGAGATGAAGGGAGGGAGAGAGAGAACGAAAGAGAGAGAGAGATGCACTGGGAGAGAGAGAGACAGAGAGAAGGAGAGAGAGAAAAGAAAGGAAGAGAGAGAGAGAGAATCAGTTAGTGCTGTTAGGATAATTTGTTAAAATTTTAATTAATTAAAAAAAATCTTTTAGTTATTTAAATTTTGATTCGTATTAAAATATTATATTAATAAAATATTTAATATTCTGGTAAATACAACTTAGTCCAAAACACGCCCGGGTCGGGTCTAAAAATTCAGTTTCAAAATATAAAAAATATACACGTCGACCAAAATTAAAATTAGATATCCGGGTAACGAAAATGCATACCCCCAAGAACAGATGCGCGTACGTGCGCGTCGCCATCCAAACAAGTCTGTTTCACTGAACGGGACGAGAACAAGATGCGCGGATGCTACTACAGGGTTAGGGGTATCAAGCAAGCCATGCAATGTATTTTTAAAAATATTTTATGTGGTTTTAAATGTTATGTTGAAAAATAAAAGATGCCAAATAATGCCAGTATGTAGTATGTATAAATGAAAGTGCTCGAGTCCACGTAACAAGTCAGGATAAATCATAAACATGAATTAAGACAGGTTTTAAGCATGTCGGTCGGGTCGGATGCAAATACAGATGTCAAAATACTATTCGCACCCAAAACACAGTAAATCAGGAAAATACCATTAATAAAGAAATACTTGAAACAGAACTGGTATAAATGAACTAGGGTGTTACATTATACCCAACTACAAAAAGAATTTCGTCCTCGAAATTCCAGGAACAAGAAAAGATAAATAATCAAGAATCTATAAGAATAGGTGTGGAAACTTCTGTCGAATCTCGTCTTCTCGATCCCAAGTCGATTCTCCATGCGAGCGATTTCTCCAAGAAACAAGTACGAGAGGGATAACCTTGTTCTTAAGGACCTTTTCTCTTCGATCAACAATCGACATCGGTCGTTCCTCAAAGGTCAAATCCTCTCTTACAGTCAGCTCCGAATGATCCAGCACGTGTGTTTCATCTCGAACATACTTACGGAGTTGAGATACATGAAACACGTCATAAACATTCGCCAAACATTGTGGTAACGCCAATCGATAAGCCACTTCACCAACACGCTCCAAAATCTCGAAAGGCCCCACAAATCGAGGACTAAGCTTGCCTCGACTCCCAAAACGAATCACTCCTCTAGTCGGTGATATCTTCAAGAATACCATATCACCAACAACGAACTCTAGAGGTCTTCTCGATGTGTCGGCCCAACTCTTTTGCCGATCTTGTGCTGCCTTCATGTGATTCCGGATAGTATAAACTTTCTCCACGGTTTGCATGATCAAATCCGGTCCCGACAATCTTCGTTCTCCAACATCGTCCCAACAAACAGGTGAGCGACACTTGCGACCATGCAATGCTTCGAATGGAGCCATCTGAATAGTCGCCTGAAAACTGTTGTTGTACGAAAACTCCACCAAGTGTAGATGATCCTCCCATGAACCCTTGAAGTCCAACATGCAAGCTCTCAACATATCTTCAAGAGTTTGGATCGTTCTCTCCGACTGGCCATCTGTCTGAGGATGATAAGCAGCGCTAAACTTCAATCGCATCCCCAAACTTTTCTGTAAACTCCTCCAGAAGTGTGATAAGAATCGGGTGTCACAGTCTGAAACGATGCTCACAGGTACTCCATGCAATCTTACAATCTCCTGCATGTACTGTTCCGCTTACGCTTCCGTTGATTGACCAACTCGAAATGGTATGAAATGAGCTGCCTTGGTCAATCGATCAACAATCACCCAAACTGCATTGTTGCCCTTTGGACTCCGCGGTAAAGCTGTCACGAAATCCATGGTTATATGTTCCCACTTCCATTGAGGGATCGGAAGTGGTTGTAATAAACCAGAAATCCTTTGATGTTCAGCCTTAACTTGCTGACACACCAAGCACTTCGCTACAAAACGAGCAATCTCCCTTTTCATGCATTCCCACAAGAAATGCTGTCGTAGATCACGGTACATCTTCGTGCCTTGTGGATGTACGGAATACGTGGAACTGTGTGCCTCCTTCATAACCTCTTCACGAATATCTCTTTTCGGCACACACAAACGGCTACCATATCGCAACGAACCATCTTCATGAATTAACAAGTCCGTTCGAAGTCCAGCTTCAACCTGTTCTCGAAACTTCTGCAATCTTGGGTCCTGCGACTGCGCTGCTTTAATACTCTCGATCAATGACGACTGTACTTGCAGCTGCATCAACTGTCCCGAAGAATGCGGTAGCACGATCTCCAACTCAAATCTCCGAAAATCTTCGATAAGCTCCTTCTGTGCAGTCAACATTCGATTTGCTGGCAAACGACTAAGCGCATCCGGCACTACATTAACTTTCCCCGGATGGTACTTAAGATCAAGATCGTAGTCATCCATCAGCTCCAACCATCTACGCTGCCTCATATTAAGCTCTTTCTGCGTGAACACGTACTTCAGGCTTTTGTGATCGGTGAATACTTCGACCCTTTCGCCCAATAAGTAGTGTCTCCAAATATTCAAAGCGAAAATCTCTGCTGCAAGCTCCAAATCATGAGTTGGGTAATTCTTCTCATGGATCTTCAACTGTCTCGATGCGTAAGCTATAACTTTCCCATGCTGCATCAAAACACATCCCAAACCTTTTCCAGATGCATCGCTATGAATCACCAATCCTCCGGAACCGTCTGGTACGGTTAAAATATGAGCGGTTATCAATCTCTGCTTTAACGCCTCAAAAGCTGACGTAAATCTATCCGTCCATACGAACGGTACGTCCTTTTGCGTAAGCTTTGTCAAAGGCTCAGCTAAACGAGCAAAATTCTCCACGAACCTTCTGTAGTATCCCGCAAGTCCCAAAAGACTTCTGATCTCCGCTACATTCTTCGGAATCAGCCAATCTTGAACTGCTGCAATCTTCTCAGTATCAACGGTGATTCCATCTCCGGATACGACATGCCCCAAAAACTTCACTTCTTCAAGCCAAAACACACACTTGCTCATCTTTGCATGCAATCTTTCTTGCATCAATGTCTGCAGTGCGATCTTTAAGTGTTCTGCATGCTCTTCTAGGCTCCTCGAGTAGACCAGAATATCATAGATAAACATCACTATAAACTGGTCCAAGAAAGGTGAAAAGATTCGGTTCATCAAGTCCATAAATACTGTCGGTGCATTCGTGACTCCGAATAGCATCACTAAATACTCGTAATGTCCATATCGAGTTCGGAATGCAGTCTTGCAAATATCCTCTGATTTAACTCGGACCTGATGATATCCAGATCGCAAATCCAGCTTCGAGAATACTCTCGCGCCACTAAGCTGCTCGAACAATTTGCCAATGCGAGAGATCGAGTACTTGTTCTTAATAGTAACCCGGTTTAATTCTCGATAATCGATGCACATCCTCCTTGTGCCATCTTTCTTCTTGACTAGAAGAACTGGAGCTCCCCAAGGTGAATTACTGCCGCGAATCTAACCCTTCTCAAGTAATTCGGTAGCCTGCTTCTTGACTTCTTCCAACTTCACTGGTGCCATTGGATAGTACGCCTTTGAGATTGGCGCTGCACCAGGAACAAGATCGATCGCGAACTCCACATCTCGTTTTGGTGGTAAACCCGAGATGTCCGCGAACACGTCCATGAACTCTCGAACTACAACTGGCGCTTCCTCCTTATCAATTTTCATCGACGTAAGAACACTGCGGGTCTGCCTAGCCCTAAACTCGACTGGCTCGACGGAACTGCTACCTCCAGCAAAAACAAACTCCGGATGTCCGGGATTCTGGAAAATTTCTTTCCTTGACCTACAATCAATGTGAGCGTGGAAAGTGCCGAGAAAATCCATTCCCAAGACAACATCATAACTGCCAGTATCGATCATCCAGAAATCTGCAAAACATGAACTGGTAAGCAATGAAACCGAGAGAAGCAAGGTAATATAACGACCATGAAACAAGGAAGTGAATCAAGACTAGGACTCCAAGTTACTTAAATAGAGTACCGCATTGTAACCATACTGCAGTTCATAGTTACAATTACATAACTCCGTCCAAGTCACCCAAATCCTAGCATCAGAATCAAAAGAATAGGAAAGGATAACCAATAGGGAACCAAAAAGATTTCAAGCCGAGATGCAAAGTTGTTTGCATATCGTCAAGACAAGGGTCAAGAGAAAGATAAGATTTAAGGATCAAGACAGCAATGTGGCAGGACATGTTCCTAATTATGGGTTTTCTGATTCGTGTATTGGGTCCAATACCCAACTACAAAAAGAATCAAACCCGATTAACCTAAATCCTATGGCTCTAATACCAAACAAACCCTGTCACATCCCGCTTCCCAGAGTGCGCTAAAATCGGCACGTGACAGAGTCAACCATGCTACCTGTGGCTAGGAAAAATCCCTCCACAGTCACATTACGGCTGTCTATAAGATATCAAGAACAGTAGAAATAAAATAAACTATCTAGTACATGTCCATGAGCCAGAATAAACGAGTCAAGAAATAATATGCGGAAGCAATAGAACCAAGTAACAATAACAATCTTGGAAGTACGTCCCAAATACGGGCTCACAACAGGAAATAAAAGTGCTGAAAGAAAACTAAACTAAAATACTAACAGGTCCTCACTGCTCGGCCTGCTGACTGAAATACTCCTGAACGGCCTGCGACAGGGAGAGAGGATCTGGGCCATGCAAAACCCAGACGTCAGTGCGTCATAATATCAACAATAATACAATCAGGAGGTAACAAGACATGCAGGCATAAGTATGAACAGTAATAAAGGTATTGTTCCCCTCCGAAAGACGGCGCACAGGACTGTGAAGCCCTGACGCTGAGATTCGGGGCAGATGCTATTTGGTTTTATCCGTCCACCTCTCCGAAGATGCCAAGTTGATTTATGGCACCGTGTATCAGAGGTTTAGACGGATGCGGCCGATGTAGCAGACTTTGTCAAATTCCCCCTCGCTTGAGGGTTTTTTGATTGTGGGGACGCTCTTCCCTGCAGGCGCAAGCCCCTGCAGTTAATTACGCTACCGCATCGCGGTAACAACTTTCTCCTTCTCCAGAATTTCACTTCGTGTCGTGTGTGTTTGTTTTGTTTGTGGTTGCCCGTGGATTGTATACGGAGACTAAGCGATATCGTCGCCCGTAGGACATGGATTAGTCCAAATCCGTATTTACTTAGATTTGGGTTTGGTGTTTTGGTTTAAGGATACGTTAGCCGTATTTAGGCTAAGATCGACTTAAACGTTTGTTAAGGATACGTTAGTCTGATTTGAGACTAAGATCAACTTAACGGGATCGTTTGGATCCGACAAAAGAGCATTTGGGGGCTCTATTGTTCCAGTTTAGGGACATAGTGGTTCATGTTCCAGTTTAGGGACGTGGTGGTCCATCGCCAGTTTAGAGATGTAGTGGTCCATGTTCCAGTTTAGGGACGTGGTGGTCCATCGCCAGTTTAGGGACGTGGTGGTCCATCATTAGTTTAAGGACGTTTCGGTCCAACATTAGTTTAAGAACGTTTCGGTCCACGAGTTTAAGGACCCCGCAGTCCGTAACGTATATGGTCGTCGGGACCCGTCACCTCTCTAACGTCGTTGAAGGATTACAACGACAGGTGTCAGAGGAGTTCGGAGATGTACCCTCGAACCGGAGGTAAATTGATTTAAGAGAGCAATCTTGCTCAGTCAATTTAATTTGAGGACTTACGGCCAAAATTGGGCTAAGTCCAGTTGAAAATGTTCAACATTTTATCTGCTTTTGCATTGCATTTCTTTTTATTTTTATTTGGGCTCTACCCATAAAGGATGCAGAGCATCAATTTGTTTTGGGCTCTGCCCATTTATAAATGATGCAAAGCATCTACTTTGTTTGGGCTCTGCCCTTTTTAAAATGCATAGCATTTTTATTATTTCGTTTGGGCTCTGCCCATTTATAAATGATGCAGAGCATCAATTCTGTTTGGGCTCTGCCCTTTTTATTGCGTTACAATTTCATTAGGCCTGCTTGGTCTTTTTGATTTGGGCCTGGCCCTTTAAGAAATGCATTGCATTTGTCAGGCGCTTTGCGCCAATCAAAGAGCGCAAGCGCTTGTGGTGTTGACACGTGTCGCGCAAGCGTAGTGCGCTGCGCCTGCGCTGCTGACACGTGGTGCGCTCTGGTGGCTTGCGCCAATCCAGGAGCGCAACAGCGCAGTTTGCAAGTGCAAGGCACTATAATTTGAGAATCTTTTAGATTCAAGAACCAATGGTTCATAAAAGAAGTGCAAAGCGCTATTCGTTTTCTTGATCTAATTTAGATCAAAGAAAAACAAGTTTTTCTTATTTCAGGAACCAAAGGTTCATCAAAAAGTGCAAAGCACTGTTCTTTATTTTGTTTTTCTTGTTTTAAAGAACCAGTGGTTCATAAGAAGTGCAAAGCACTGTTTATTATGTGAAGATCATTGATCTTGTTCTTAGATTAATGATCCATTAGAAGAAATTTCTTCTATTTTATGAAGTTTTTTTTACCTTTTTCTTGAAACTTTTTCAGAGTTCTCTCTGTTTGAAGCTCTTGATTTCTCAAGAATGTTGATTTTTTTTTGAATTGAGGTCTAGGGTCCTTTTTATAGTGCCCATAAATTAGTTAAAGAGATCTTTCTCTGAGTGATTTTGGGAATTTTTCCCACCATTGGATCTTTGATCCAAGGGCTTCTGTTTTACAGAAGAAAATCTTCTTGTTTTAACAAGAACAGAAAGATTTCTTTAGAATCTTGATTCTGTTTGGCGCAAATGCCCCAGCGCGTGACACGTGTCACGCAGCGCGCAGCGCAGCGCGACTGCGCTAGCGCATCTGCGCTGACACGCGTCGTGCAACACAAAGCGCTGCGCAACTGCGCTAGCTCATCTGCGCTGACAATTGTCGCACAGCGCAAAGCTCAGCGCAACTGCGCTGACACGTGTCGCGCAGTGCAGCGCTTGCGCAACTGAAGCGTTGCTTCCTTTAATTTTTGCTTTAAATAGAGCTTTGCTCTGATTGGGTGCGCTGCTTTGGGCGCTACGCTGATGTGTCTGTGCCTGACACGTGGCGCGTTGCGCCCAGCGCAAAGAATCTGAAGCGTTGCTTCATTTATTAAAGTTTAAATTTTTAAAGCAAAGCTTTGCTCTGATTGGGGGAAGATGAAGCGTTGCTTCATCTCCCGCCTCGGAATTTGAACAGAGCTTTGCTCTGATTGGGGTAAACAGGTATAACAGTAACACGAATGTTGAACAGTGAAGGGTAAAAGCATATGTGACGTGCAGTGGGTAATCTGAACTAAACTACTGGGTAACTACTCTCAATTCTGTGAAATCAATTTAATGAATCATCGATGTAACTCAATAGTATCCCGTGTGTTCCCGGAACCACGGTCAAGACTCTCGGGCTGAATTCGAGACGTGCCGCTAGGCAGTAAACAGGTAACATGTACAGACGAATGATGTCAGCAGCATCATACCGGGGCTGGCCTTACCCATAAAACTGATCAGTATAAGCATCGAACCGTCGAGTTACAAGTCAGGTTTCATCATTGATTTCCCCATACCCCCAAGTTATGTGTTCAAGTCAGGTATTGATAAATCTGAAGCTAATGCCAACACAGGATCAAGCAGGAACAGGTTTGTCTATACAGACAACAGGATATGTCCATCGGGACAACATGTCAGGATTGTCGGCATTGGAAACAGGATCAGGTAACATGTGAAGTAGTGGTATATCAGGTCATGTCAATTGGTGCACAGTGTATCACATGGGTGCTCAACAGTAAAATGTAGCAGGTATGGGATCAGGGTAAAAGTACAGATGTACAGTAAAAGTATGGATGCACAATATTTATCAGGGGTTGCATCATGACTATATAGGATGCACATTATCAAGTATGGGGTGCTAATATAACAATAATATGAATTAATACGACATGGCATGCAACTAGATATAAAGAATTAATGGTATGGGTACACAATAAAATATGGATGCATAATTAACTATCAGAGTTTACCACTATAGCTCCATTACTATGTAGGATGCACATTATCAAGCATGGGGTGTTAATGTAGCAGTAATATGAAATAACGTGTCATGGTATTCAACTAGATACGTAATTAATGGTATGGATGCACAATTATCGATTAGGGTTATATTTACAGTTCCAAGACTAAGTGGGATGCACATTATTAAGCATGAGATGTTACTACAATGATAACATGAATTAATATGATCTATAGATGCATTTATATATATTTTAAATGATATGGATGCAAACGGGTATCCGAAAACGGTAAAACTTTAATATGGATGTATAATGTGATAAACGGGTAATATTTTACTCATATGGATGCATAATATTATAACTAGCATGTAGTAAGATGAATTAGCATGCGACTAGATATGTCTGCGCCTGACACGTGGGTGCGCTGCTTTGGGCGCTGCGCTGATGTGTCTGCGCCTGACACGTGGCGCGTTGCGCCCAGCGCAAAGAATCTGAAGCGTTGCTTCATTTATTAAAGTTTAAATTTTTAAAGCAAAACTTTGCTCTGATTGGGGGAAGATGAAGCGTTGCTTCATCTCCCGTCTCGGAATTTGAATAGAGCTTTGCTCTGATTGGGGTAAACAAATGCCCCCCCACCGTTGCTCTTACGTGGCCCCAAACGTGAGCGTAACGGTGGCAGAATTCCAACCGTTGCGGCAACTTTTGGAAGTTGAAAGGGCACTTGATGCCTATAAATAGGACCTTTGGTCCTGCACAGACGATTATCATCTTTAAAATTTTCATTTTCAGAAACTTCAGAGCTTTGCTCTTGCCTTCAAGAACTCCCAGAGTTAGATTTTCTTTAAGAGAAACTATTTAAGTAAGAATTAGTCTTAAATTAAATCAATTTTAATTAATGGAGCTTTTCTCTCATAGATCTTTGATCTAAAGAAAATCCTTTTGGGGTTTCACCAAATAGAGCCTTGCTCTCAGGAATCTGTTTCAGGGTTTCTTAACTCATGAACAGAATTTTGCGTCTTTGGCAAAACATAGATCTCTTTGATCTAAAAAAAATGAACTCTTAAGAGTTCGAATATGGATAATGAGAATTAAAAATGGAGTTTTGTATTTAATGGATCATATCATCTTTTAATAGTAATGATCTCAGAGTTCTCGGGGGATTTCTTTAAATTCCCCTTATTAGGGTTTTGGTAGTTACTCCTGTTTGCAGAGCGTTGCTCTCGAGAAGTTTAACCCTCTGTGTATTTTTTATCGTTAATCTTCCTGTGATGTTTCCTCCAGGCATAATGGCGGTGCATCTATACAGTTTGCACGAGTTCATCACCTACGAGGATATCCGTGTACAGGGCCGTCAGCAAAACCAAGAGTTTACGGATGCCCAGTGTGCGGAGGTCATGGGTTGTCTGAACGCACGTCTTGGTTGGCTGCTCCCCCGCCGCTATGCTCTCTTGAAAGTCGTGTTGGGAGCCATTTGGAGAGCACTCCCGGGGTTCCACGAGGCCCTACCACTCAATGCGCTGGATGATGCCGAAGACAAGGTGCATTCAGTGTACCTGTCGGGGCTGATCTCGAAGAAACGGCGGGATAGCCTCATCGACATCCTGCATCAAATTTTCCAGCAGACGACGATAGTCGCTGCTTCTCGAAGGCTGGGTGGGCTTGCCGAGGATCTTGACACACAGGAGCGCGAGAGGTTGCGCACGAGAATAATCCGAAAGGCCAGAAGAACTCTGAATGGCCTTACTTTTGAATTCCTCAATCCGTGTCCTGGATCTGAGGTTATTCTATTGTAATAATATTTTTTGTTTATTGATTTTATGATTGTAAGAACTTTCGGCAATATTAATGGAAATTTTTTTTATCCCGGCTTGTCTTTATTTTTCGTTCTGAGTCTTTTGCTTATGCATGAATGAGTGTGTCTCGAACGCCTGATCAAATGTAAATCGGATGCTCTTTCTGTTGCTTTCTTCTTTCTCTTATTATCGGCATGCTATCTTAATAAACATGGTCAACAGATAATAGAGTAAGCATCTTGGTTTCTTCAAAAGATAGCGATGGCTTAGGCCGCAGGTTCAGATCTGCTGTCTAAGACTTTTCAACTTTATGAGCCGTGAGGGTCTCATAGAGATTTTTCTCCCTACGAATCGAGAGGATCTCGTAGGTGGGTTTTTCTCCTTAGGAGTCGTGAGGATTCCTAAGTGTGTTTTCTCTAATAGGTCGTAAGGATCCTGTAAGAGAATTTTTCCCACTTACGAGTCGAGATGACTTGTAAGCGGTTGTTTCCCTTCTTGTCGAAACTCGACTTCGGAGAGTGAGACCCGTGAATAGTATGCAAGAGACCGTTTTAGATCGACTTGCAGGGTCCCATTGTTCAGGAAGCAAGTTTTTTTTAGTCCCTGCTGCGTGAGGCTTCATCTTGCAAGTTGAGACGAATCGGGAATTTTCCCGCGGAGACACTGGTTTCTCTGCGAGCCGACGCGAATCAGGAGGCTCTCATCAAGGATTGGTTGTTTCCCTGAGTTGAGGTATTTGCTAAGGATTATTTGTTTCCCTAGCGCCAAGGGTTATTTGTTCCCCTGGTGTTGAAACGAATCGAGAATTTCCCACGGAGGCACTGGTTGCTCTGCGAGTCGACACGGATCAGGAGGCTCTCGTCAAGGATTGTTTGTTTTCCGGAGTTGAGGTATTTGCTAAGGATTATTTGTTTCCCTAGCGCCAAGGATTATTTGTTTCCCTGGTGTTGAAACGAGTCGAGAATTTCCCACGGAGGCACTGGTTGCTCTGCGAGTCGACGCGGATCAGGAGGCTCTCGTCAAGGATTGTTTGTTTCCCTGAGTTGAGGTATTTGCTAAAGATTATTTGTTTCCCTAGCGCCAAGGATTATTTGTTTCCCTGGTGTTGAAACGAATCGAGAATTTCCCACGGAGGCACTAGTTGCTTTGCGAGTCAACGCGGATCAGGAGGCTCTCATCAAGGATTGTTTGTTTCCCTGAGTTGAGGTATTTGCTAAGGATTATTTGTTTCCCTAGCGCCAAGGATTATTTGTTTCCCTGGTGTTGAAACGAGTCGAGAATTTCCCACGGAGGCACTGGTTGCTCTGCGAGTCGACGCGGATCAGGAGGCTCTCGTCAAGGATTGTTTGTTTCCCTGAGTTGAAGTATTTGCTAAGGATTATCTGTTTCCCTAGCGCCAAGGATTATTTGTTTCCCTGGTGTTGAAACGAGTTGAGAATTTCCCACGGAGGCACTGGTTGCTCTGCGAGTCGACGCGGATCAGGAGGCTCTCGTCAAGGATTGTTTGTTTCCTTGAGTTGAGGTATTTGCCGAAGACACTGGTTTCTTCGGAATTGGGGTGAACCGTCGAGATTTGGCTTTGTTTTCTGGCGGAGCCTGTTGGGAAAGTATGGTTCCCTCTTTGTTTACGCCCTTGGATTGTGTACAGGGATCGATGTGATCTCAGCTGTAGGGCCAAAGTTTTATCATCTCTTTTATTTCCGCGATGCTCTATCATTTCAGCTTTTATATCGCGAAGGTCGCGATTGCCCAATCATTTCGGCTATTTTTCGCGGTGCCCAATCATTTCGGCTATTTATTTTATTTTTACTCGCTGCTTTTTATTGCGAGTTGCCCAATCATTTCGGCTATTTTGCATGCATACATTTTTACTTGCTGCTTTTTATTACAAGTTGCTCTATCATTTCGGCTATTCCATATGTATGTGCGGCCTACTGGCTTTCCGCCGTAAACGTGGAACTAGACACCGATTTCGGCATCAGCACCGCTACAACTGGGATATTGCCAGGAGCGAATCATCATTTGCCTCCGTCGATGTCGAACAAAGGTGGCTTAGCGAACAGGGTTAAGGCGCTGTTGACTAAGGCTTTTAACTTCATGAGCCGTAAGGGTCTCACAAAGGTATTTCTCCCTACAAGTCGTAAGGATCTTGTATGTGTATTTTCTCCTTAGGAATCGTGAGGATTCCTAAGTGCATGTTCCTTTGTAAGTCGTAAGGATCCTACAGGAGGGTTTTCTCCTTATAAATCGAGAAGATTTACACGGGTCGTTCACCATACGAACATATCCCCAATCACGGATGAAACTTGGTTAGGGGAATGTTTATTCGCGCCCGTGGATTGTATACAAGGGTCAGTATTGAACTACTTGTAGGGCAATATCGAAGGTTGTGGGGGTTGCTTAAGCACAGGTTTAGGTCTCTGTAACTTAAGACTTTCAAATCTTATGAGCCGTGAGGGTCCCATAAGAGAGTTCTCCTTACGAGTCGTGAGGATCTCGCAAGTGTATTTTCTCCCTAGGAATCGTGAGGATCCCTAAGTGTGTTGCTCTCTTATGAGTCGTAAGGCTCTCACACGGATGGTTTCTCCCTACAAGGTCGAGAGGACCCTGTAAGTGTCTTTTAACGGGGTTGCGCCCTTTCGGGTTTTCACAAACACTCGCCGGTAGTCCTGCTGTTTTTACTCACGGAGCCCTTTTCGGGTTTTCATCCGTGCCCATTTTGCTTATGGACATACCGCTTTTATTTTATATATATTTTTATTTTCTTCTTCTCTTTTTTTTTATGAGGTCGCGCCCTTTCGGGTTTTCACGAACACTCGCCGGTAGCCCTGCTGTTTTTACTCACGGCGCCCTTTCGGGTTTTCATCCGTGCCCTTCTTTTTGCTTATGGACATACCGTTTTTATTTATTTATTTATATTTTTTTGTTATATTATTATTTTTTTTTATTTTGTCAGCCTATGGATGCTGCGGTATTAGTTTAAGGACGTTTCGGTCCGCTATTAGTTTAAGGATGTTTCGGTCCGCTGTTAGTTTAAGGATGTTTCGGTCCGGCATTGAGAAAGCTGGCTACTGCTTATAAAGCCTGAGCTGAGGAAGATAGCGAGCGGACATAGTCGTTGTCATCTATCATTGACCTAGGCTGTGGCTCATTAAGCGTAGTATTTCTTTAGGAAGCGACCGTTTATTGGCCTGAAAGGCCTTTCACCGTGCATATCCATAAGTAGATAGGTTCCACCTTAGTAGACCTTGTCTATGATGTACGGGTCTTCATAGTTTGGCTCAAACTTTCCCTGCTTGGCGCGATTGGGGATCATAGGCCTTTTGACCACTATCACTAGTTCGCCTTGGCGGAATGTCCTCGACTGGGTCAATCTTTCATATGAGCGCGTCATCTTTGCTTTATAGGCCTCTAGATTTTGTTGCGCTATGAGCCGGGTCTCATCGAGGGCATCGAGCTCCTCAAGCCGGAGGTGAGCATTTTCTTCATCTGTTAGCTCGTAGTGGACTGCCACTCGTAGAGAGGGTAACTCTATCTCGAGGGGGAGTACTGCTTCTGTACCGAATACCAACGCGTACGGCGTTGTGTTTGTGGCCGTCTTGAACGTAGTTCGATACGCCTAGAGAGATTCTTGCAGTCTCTCATGCCAGTCTTTCTTATTTCGTGACACCGTTTTCTTCATGATCTTTGTCAAGGTCTTGTTGAAGGCCTCAGCTAGACCGTTAGCTCGCGGATTATAAACCGAGGAATATCTCCAGTCTATATTGTGCTGTTGCGCGAAGCGACTGATCTTGTGGCTTCTGTAAGCTGGCCCGTTATCGGAGATGATCCGGCGCGGAGTTCCAAATCGATATATGACGTGCGTCTTGAAGAAATGGAGGATATTCTCCGTCTTAACTTCCCTCAGCGGTACTGCCTCTGCCCATTTGGAGAAGTAGTCAGTCGTCGCCAGGATGAAACGATGTCCCCTGGACGATGCTGGTTCGATAGGGCCGACTATATCAGTTCCCCATATTTCGAATGGCCAGCTAGCCACTGTTGGATGGAGTGGATTTGGATGTTGGTGGATGAAATCTCCATGGATTTGGCACGAGTGGCACTGCTTCGCATACTCAAGGCAGTCTTGGATCATCGTGGGCCAATAGTAGCCCATCCGTTTAATCTTCAACTTCATCTTCGGGCCCGCTTGGTGAGAACCGCAGAGTCTGTCATGAACTTCCTGAACGACTCTTTTTGCTTCTTTAAGTCCCAGACATCTCAACCACAGAGAATCAAATGACCTCTTGTACAGAGTATCATTGACGAAGGCGAAAGACAGAGCTCGTTTCATAAGCTGATGTCTTGAGGACGCATCTTCTGGCGTTCGACGGTATTTGAAGTGGTCTATAAAGACTTCTCTCCAATCCTCGGTATTTTCCCGATCTTTTATTTGCAGGGTCGTCTGCTCAGTCGCTCCCTTCTCTTCGGGTGATTCCGGAGATATTTCTGCTGGGGCAAGCACCCGACGGCTTTGTACCACAATTCTGACGTCATCGAGGTTCTCGTCAGCCAATTCTTTAGCGAGCTTGGCCAACGCGTCCGCTTTGCTGTTTTCCGCGCGCGGTATGTTCTCCAAAGTGTTGGAAGGAATTTGGGTCAACAATTGTTGCACTTTTTCGCCGTACTTTACCAATTCTGGTTTGCATGTTTGGTAGTCGCCGTTTACTTGACTAACGACCAGTTGGGAATCTCTATATATGAGGAGGTTTTCAATTCCCATGTCGATGGCGATCTCGAGGCCTGCTATCAGAGCTTCGTATTCGGCTTCGTTATTCTTCCTCGGCTCTGTCAAGGAGAAAGCAAAGCGCATTATCCCTCCTTGTGGAGTCGCGAAGATAAGGCCTACCCCCGATTTGATTATTGGCGTACTTTGTTTGCGTTTCTTCATGGAAGATGCTCCATCGAAATAAAGCTCCCATCGGGTATCACCATCGTCGATCGCATCAAACGCATGTTCGTTTGGAAGATTGCAATTTAAAGGAAAATCGGCGGGTATCGGATGCTCGGCGAGGAAGTCGGCGATGGCCTGGCCTTTCACTGCCTTGAGAGGTTGATACGTTATCGAGAACTCCATCAAGAGCAGGGCCCATTTAGCAAGTCGTCCCGTCAATATGTACTTCGACATCAAATATTTAAGGGGGTCCACCTTTGAAATGAGACGGACCTCATGCGCCAACGCATAGTGCCTGAGCTTTGTTATCGCGAAGATCAACGCCAGACAGTGTTTTTCAATGGGGGAGTAGTTGCTTTCTGCCCCCAGTAGAACTCGACTTAAGTAGTAGAGTGATCTTTCCTTCCTTTGATCATTCTCTTGTGCCCATAATGCGCCTAAGGAGCCTTCGAGAGCGGTTGTATAAAGAATGGGGGGCTTTCCCTTGACCGGAGCAGCCAACACCGGCGGGTTCTGCAGGTATTGTTTGATCTCGTCTAGCGCGCTTTGGCATTTTTGGTCCCAGACGAACGGGGTTCCCTTCTTCATCAGGTGGCTGTAGGGACAGCACTTGCCTGAAAGATTGGCTATAAATCGCCGTATATACGCGAGCTTCCCTTGGAGAGACCGCAGCTGTTTGAGAGTCCTTGGCGGAGGCATTTCCATGATCGTCTTGATCTTTGACGGATCTATTTCAATACCTCGGTGTCGGACGATGAATCCCAGGAATTTGCCCGAGGAAACTCCGAATGCACACTTGAGAGGGTTCATCTTCAAGTTGTATTGTCGAAGACGTTGAAATACGGTCTTCAGATGCTCGAGATGTTCCTCGTATGATTTGCTTTTAACCACGAGATCGTCGATATAGCATTCTACGATTTCATGATAAGGTCATCGAAGATTTTCGTCATGGCCCTCTGATAAGTAGCACCGGTGTTCTTCAAACCGAAGGGCATCACTTTATAACAGAATATTCCCAAAGGAGTCCGAAAAGCGGTGTGCTTCTGGTCTTCGGGATGCATCTTGATCTGATTATACCCTGACGAGCCGTCCATGAAGGAGAATACGTCATGAGTGGACGTATTGTCTATCATCAGTTCGGTGACTGGCACTGGGAAATCGTCTTTCGGGCAGGCTTTATTGAGATCCCGGAAGTCCACGCATATGCGCATTGTCCCATTTTTCTTCATCACCGGGACGATGTTGGCGATCCATTCAGGGTATTGAACTTTCTGGATAAAGCCAGAGTCGATCAGCTTTTTGACTTCAGCATTGATACTCATTTCAAGCTCGAGCCGCATTCTTCTCGGCGCCTGTTTGACTGGTTTGACGTCCGGAGATATCGCCAATCTGTGCACAGCAATTTCTGGATCTAGTCCCGGCATTTCGGAATAGTTCCACGCGAAGCAATCTCTATGCTGTAGAAGCACGTCCTTTAACGCAGCCACCCTTTCTTCAGATAGCAGCTCGCTGATGAATGTCGGTCGCGGGTCATTCGTCGTTCCCAACTCAATTTTCTTAAGGTTATCTGCAGTGGTATGGATTCTATCTTCCAGCTCTTTTGGCGCTGGTGGGAATTCTGAGATCACCTCATCATTGCTGTTTTCGAAGCACCAGGGAAGGTCATCCATGTTCTCGGGCTCTTCTTTTGATATCATTATCACGTGACAAGTACGAATTCGCTTCCAATCCCAATGTGGAACTGGTTCTTCTTCCGTGGCCTTGGGCTCGTGCTTCTGTGGCGGCGCTACTCTCCAGTTGTCGGACAGAGCGAACTTGCCAAGCTGATACTGATCTTCGACCCAATTCTTAAAGGTGAAGCAGTCTTCGAGAGGGTGTCCTATCACTCGGTGATAAGGGCAATAGTCCGGGTGAGAGACTTCGCCTGCTTGTCCGGGGTGTTTAGACTCCGGCAGTGTAAGCATCTGATGTTTTAAAGCGAGGTCGAGTATTTTCTTCGTCTTGTCTCGAGGAAAAGAGTACGCTCGACCCATTTTTCTTATGAGGGATAGATCAGAACCGCTCGATTCCCGCTTGCGCGGCCTTTCAGCCCCGCTTCGTTGCCGTTGAGCGCCTTTTTCGCGTTTCGACTTGTTTCTACCTCTGCGTCGGGCCTTCTTTATAACAGGTTGACAAGGAGCGGCATTTTCATCTGTCACGGCCTGTTGGAGAAGGCGTTGCGTTTTGGCTTTCTCGTAGATGACCATTTCGCGGTTATGATCGTCCCGGACTCTTTGACCCGCTTCCTTTATAAGCTTGTCCATTTGTTCTTCGAACGACGGACCGGACACTTTTGCATCTGGAACTTTCACTGGCTCAGGATTAGCGTCCTCCCATTGAGCATCCGCTTCTTCATCGAAGTCATATATGACATAGCAGCTGTTTAGTAGCTCTCGTTTCTTTGACCGGATGTATCCAAGTCCTTTTGTCTCCATTCTCCCATTAGGCAGTTTGCGTTGAGTCCCGGGAACGTTCCAGACTTTATCATAGAACTTGGCTTTTCGAACGGTCTGCTTGAAGGATATCCCCTGGTGTTTCAGCAGCTTTTTCAAACCTTTCGTATAATATCTAGGAAGACGGATAGGATGAAGCCTGTCGAGCGTAGGATCCGCGCCATGCCAGATTTCTTTCTCCACTTTGGTTTCTTCAGAGCGGTAGAATAGAATTGCTTTTTCTCTTTCTCGCCTGGGAGGGACATAGAACGTCCGCAGCTCTTCTACACTGTAGATATCAAGTACGTCCAATTCTTTACGATGTTTAAGCGGCACCATGACGACTTGTAGACTTTGCTCTTCGTCAGCGGACGTTTGTATTGAAGGTCGAGCAGGGATACAGCATGGACTTCATCTTCCGAGTCGCTACCAAAGATTAACGTAGGAGTAGATGGCCCTGGCTTATTGTATCGGGGCGGCCCCGAATAAACTATCTCCTCTTCCTCCTCGGTATCACTGCCGAAGACAGGGATGGTGGCATTAGCTTTATTCTCCGGCTTGTGATATCTCTCCGTGTCTTCGAAATCCGGTAAGAAGTATTTGGCATCTTCATATTTGCGGACCTCGTTCATGGAGAACGGGTTCAGTTCTCCTGCCACGGTATACTCGAGACCATCCTCAGCATACTTCATACACTGATGTTGTGTAGAAGGGATGATGTTGTATTCGTGTAACCACGGTCGGCCGAGCAGAGCATTGTAGCATGTCTTGGCGTCTATGACGTGGAACTTAATGTCCGTGACGAGTAGCCCAAAGCGTAGCGTCAGTATCACAGACCCAAGAGTTCTTGATGACTGGGAGTCGAACCCGGAGATGGTGATCTTGTCCCGAGCAAGGTGCTGGACGCTCATGCAGATTTCTTTTAACACCCGCACATTGAGGAGATTAACGGAGGATCCATTGTCGATCAGGATTTTGCCTATCTTTATATCGTGGCAGTATCCTGAGATATAGAGGGGGCGATTGTGTTCGCACGTCCCAAGGAGAAGGTCTTCATCACCAAAAGCGACATCGGCCGTGTGCACTTCCTCCAATTCATCCTTTATCTTTTCTTCAGCCAAGAAAGCTTGGAATTGTTCCGGATCTTGTAATTCCTTGATTAATGCATCTCTCGCCTCCTTTGATAGCAAAAGGGCGTCAAGAATGCTGAGCTGTGAGGGTAGCTTCCTCAGATGTGCTAAGATATTGTAATCCACCTTATTTCTCTTCGGCGGGTCTTTGGCACTTAGCTCCTCCACCACTTGGTCTTCTAAGACGATATCTTCAGAGACATTTTCTTTCCCTTTATCTTTTCTGTTTGAGGGCCCGAGATTCTTTTCGGGGAGCGTGCGATTACGTAGCCGGATATTTTCGCAGACCTTCGGCTCTTCTTCTTTTCCCGAGGTGGACTCTTTAAAGAGGGGGCCAAGCTCCAGCTCCTCATCAGAATCACTCCCGAATGTAGGCACCTTTGATCCCCCGGTGTTAACCATGCGACAATCTCCGGTAGTTCTTTTAAGCCCTTCGGTCGTATTTCTTTGCTCCCGACGAGTTTTGCGCTTTTCCCGCTTAAAGCGTTGTCGATGAGCAACGTATCCTTGCCACCATCTATCGAAAACTTTGCACTCTTGAGTGGGGTGCGAAACCTTCTGATGATATAAGCAATAGGAGGGGTGCATTTCTATTTCAAAAGTAATTTTTCCTTCAGAGGATGGTAGCTTCATGCCCATTGACATGGCCTTAGCAAACCTTTTCCTTATCTTGAATTTGCTTTTGTCGGTAGTGGAGGTATTTTGCTCCAGCGGGATCGTCTCAGCTCTTTCATCAAGTCGCTGGCGCTTGGCCCTTTCAAATATGACCGCCTCGCGTTCTCGATCAGCTTTACTTTTCAACTGAGCTTCATTAAGGAATGCGTCAATTACTTCATCTGATGGCCCCAAAATTTTTGGTTCAGGATCTGCCCCTAGCGTTTCAGTACAAGGAGTCTCCTCATCGTCCATGAACGAATGGGAAATCACATGACAGCTCGCCACATATTCTTCAGATTCATCAGATGAACTTTCTCCCTCATCTTCCTTTTGGAAGACGTGATTGAGGAACTCTTGGAATGTAATGGGAGTCCGTGCCTTCTGGTTGTATTCTTCCAGCGCGTCAATTTGTTTTTGCAAGTCCGAGCGATTGTCGCCAGGCTTCACGGGCTTCTTTGATTTCTTTTTCTTCTTCTTCGAAGATTTTGACGGCTGGTTGCGAGTGCTTGAGTCACCACCATCGGTCTTTGGAGTTGGACGTGGCTTCAACATCCCCTCAATGATCTGCGGTTCCAACGGGTTCTTCCACCTAATCGCTGGATATGTCTGAAGATCGTTTAGCATCCTCTTTGTCTTGGCTGATAATACAACCTCCCAAGGAGCTTCTTCAACGATGGAGCATGTTGCCCCTGGCGTATTCGTCCCCTTAGAGGTGTGGGGCTGCGGGGGATTCACCTTCTATTTGTCAGATAACGTAAATTTGCCCTGTCGGTATTGGTTTTCAAGCCAATTTTTGAAAACGTAGCAATCTTCGATCGGATGGCCTAGTACTCGATGATAAGGACAGTAATTGGGCTCATTGACATCACTTGGTTGCAACGGACGTTTTGGATCCGGCAGATTTATGAGTCGGTTGCGTAACGCCAGCTCGAATAACCTTCTCGTTTTATCGCGGGGAAAAGAGTAAGAACGTCCTAACCTCTCCTCAAGGGCTACATACGGACGCATATTATTTTGACGAACAACCGGCTTCGAGTCGCTCGGTTGTTGTTGAGCATTAGCGACAACGATCGCTTTTCCCTTTCCTTTGTCATTTCGGGAGTCCGGCTTTAGAAGAGGGGGTTTATGGCCCATCTGATCCATTTGCGCTAGCTTATCAATCAAGGCCTGGAAGGTAGTCGGCTTGAAAAACATCATAAATTGCGAGATGGTTGCTTGCGGGTCAAGGGTTCCCACAAACATACCCACCGCAGGAGCTTCTTCAATGCGCTGCTCGCACTTCGACCATAAGTTCCGCCACCGTATAGCATATTGAACCCATGTCTCGCCTGGCTTTACCCTGGCGTTAATTAGTGCCGTCATCGGGGTGCGTTCACTGGCGCTTGCAAAACGCTGAGTAAACATCAGCTCCATCTCCGTGAAGGTTTTGATAGAGTCGTTCGGGAGCTCAGAGTACCACTCGAACGATGTATCTGATAAGCTTCCAACAAACTGGCGAAGCAACAACTTGTCATCACCGCCGGTGTTGCCTTAGAGTGCCCTGAACTGGGCAACATGCTGGTGAGGATTGCCCGTCCCCTTGTAGACATGGAACTTGGGAATTGTGTAGCCTGGCGGGTACTTGATTTGGTCGTACCAACTTGGATATGGCCGCCCCGTTTTTACGACCTGGCTAGCTGCTTCAGCCGCGTGATGAACCCGTATTTGTTGGGCTATGTACTCGTCCAAATCAGTTTTGGAGATTGTATTCTCCTTAGCCGTCGACAGAGCTGGTGGAGGATTTGATGTCTCTCCCCTATCGTCTCCAAGGACGATCGGGGGATCTTCGGCCGGAGGATCTTGTTGGATCATCATCCCCACCATGTCTTAGAACAGAAGGCCCATACGTTGTATGTTGGCTGTTTGTTCAGCAGCCTCTTTGTCCTTCTTTTCCAATATTCGACGAAGGAATTCGGCATCGGTTTCTTCCTCTTGGCGTTCATCCGAGGACGTTTCAGGGTTTTCTTTTGGCCCAGTAAGTGCGGCCATAGCGTTCATCATCTCTTGGAGCTTCTGTTGCTGCTCCTGGGCTTTGGTCACTGATCGCGTAAGCGGTCAATGACCCGCAGATATGCGACTGTCCTCTTTACCAGACGCCACGTAGACGGTATGAACTACAATGCCCCCTGACTTAGGGCGTTTGGGTTCACCACCTCTGATATTCATCGTTGGCGTAGGGACTTTTTCTGGCCTTCGTCTCTTATGGGCCGTAGAAGTTGAGGGGGCCGTTGCTTTGGGCACCCAAGTGACTGTCATCCTTCCCTGTTTGATCGGACGGTCTTTTTCTTTTTCCACTTTCGCCTTTTTCTGTTGATGAGAGCGATCTGGGTCAATTACGGAGTCTTGAACTCTCCGCCAAACTTTATAAATTTTTGAGGACAGCCGTTGAGAGGGCTGTTCCTGCTTCGTTTCCGGAACTTTCTCCGTAGGTGGAGGAGATCTTTTCAGTGTAGCGGTTGGAGAGTTCTTATGTACCCTCCTCAGCAGTTCAAAGCTGTTCCCAGTTGGAATAGCAGCGTTGACTTCCACCACTGGAGCCGGTGGAGTTAGCCCTGAGGGGGAGTTGCCCCCTGCCTTCCTCACTCGTCGCCAATGGCGACGTCGAGCATGACGAGCCGTTGGGACTGGCTCGGAGATTGAGACAGCTTCTTTTTACCCCCTGTCAGAATGAGGCGCCGCTGGTGTTAACCTCTTAAAGACCGAGGTTTTCTTTTGAGGGATGATATTCAACCTGTCGAAGACAGATCCTCGAGCAGGGGCAGGAGCAGGAATCGTCAGTCTTGAAAAGACTGACTCTTCGACAGGGGAAGCCGCCTTGACGACTTCTGGAGCAGTAGTTATTGCCTTCCTTGGGACAGCCAATTTAGAGTTCTGATCCAGCCTGGCGAAAACAGAGGCTGTTGGTTTGGTAGTGGGCGACCCGTTGACAGGGGCCGTCGTAGCAGTGAGCCGGTCGAAGATCGACTTCTTGTTCCCTTCCGATGCAGGTATTGGCATAGAGAAGCTTGTAGGTGGGATCATGGTCCCGAAAAACAGGCCGGTGGTGGCCTGGGTCACCTGTTCTACCGGCAGAGCGAGGAAGGAGGCCGCTTGGGGCCCATATGCTACACCTCCAGGGGAGGTGAAGCGTCCGTTGCAGTGGCACTTCGAGCGGTTGGTGCAGTTAGAGGCCATTGATGCTTGAGTTCTGCGCCAGGCAAAAGACCAAATCTTAGTAACTTAAAATCGAAAGGCAACCATTTAACAAACCACGATTGGTTCGCGAAGACGACACACGAAGTGTGGAGTGGAAAGAGGAAAAGGTCCCACCGGGCATGCCAGAATCTGTTCCCTTCCGAAAGACGGCTCACAGGACTGCGAAGCCCTGACGCTGAGATTCGGGGCAGATGCTATTTGGTTTTATCCGTCCACCTCTCCGAAGATGCCAAGTTGATTTATGGCACTGTGTATCGAAGGTTTAGACGGATGTGGCCGATGTAGCAGACTTTGTCAGATTCCCCCTCGCTTGAGGGGTTTTTGATTGTGGGGACGCTCTTCCCTGCAGGCGCAAGCCCCTGCAGTTAATTACGCTACCGCATCGCGGTAACAACTTTCTCCTTCTCCAGAATTTCACTTCGTGTCGTGTGTGTTTGTTTTGTTTGTGGTTGCCCGTGGATTGTATACGGAGACTAAGCGATATCGTCGCCCGTAGGACGTGGATTAGTCCAAATCCTTATTTACTTAGATTTGGGTTTGGTGTTTTGGTTTAAGGATACGTTAGACGTATTTAGGCTAAGATCGACTTAAACGTTTGTTAAGGATACGTTAGTCTGATTTGAGACTAAGATCAACTTAACGGGATTGTTTGGATCCGACAAAAGAGCATTTGGGGGCTCTATTGTTTCAGTTTAGGGACATAGTGGTCCATGTTCCAGTTTAGGGACATAGGAGTCCATGTTCCAGTTTTGGGACGTGGTGGTCCATGTTCCAGTTTTGGGACGTGGTGGTCCATCGCCAGTTTAGGGATGTGGTGGTCCATCATTAGTTTAAGGACGTTTCGGTCCAACATTAGTTTAAGAACATTTCGGTCCAACATTAGTTTAAGGACGTTTCGGTCCACGAGTTTAAGGACCCCGCAGTCCGTATACGTATGTGGTCGTCGGGACCCGTCACCTCTCTGACGTCGTTGAAGGATTACAACGACAGGTGTCAGAGGAGTTCGGAGATGTACCCTCGAACCGGAGGTAAATTGATTTAAGAGAGCAATCTTGCTCAGTCAATTTAATTTGAGGACTTACGGCCAAAATTGGGCTAAGTCCAGTTGAAAATGTTCAACATTTTATCTACTTTTGCATTGCATTTCTTTTTATTTTTATTTGGGCTCTACCCATAAAGGATGCAGAGCATCAATTTGTTTTGGGCTCTGCCCATTTATAAATGATGCAAAGCATCTACTTTATTTGGGCTCTGCGCTTTTTAAAATGCATAGCATTTTTATTATTTTGTTTGGGCTCTGCCCATTTATAAATGATGCAGTGCATCAATTCTGTTTGGGCTCTGCCCTTTTTATTGCGTTACAATTTCATTAGGCCTGCTTGGTCTTTTTGATTTGGGCCTGGCCCTTTAGAAAATGCATTGCATTTGTCAGGCGCTTTGCGCCAATCAAAGAGCGCAAGCGCTTGTGGTGTTGACACGTGTCGTGCAAGTACGGTGCGCTGCGCTAATGCGCTGCGCCTGCGCTGCTGACACGTGGTGTGCTCTGGTGGCTTGCGCCAATCCAGGAGCGCAACAGCGCAGTTTGCAAGTGCAAGGCACTATAATTTGAGAATCTTTTAGATTCAAGAACCAATGGTTCATAAAAGAAGTGCAAAGCGCTATTCGTTTTCTTGATCTAATTTAGATCAAAGAAAAACAAGTTTTTTCTTATTTCAGGAACCAAAGGTTTATAAAAAAGTGCAAAGCACTGTTCTTTATTTTGTTTTTCTTGTTTTAAAGAACCAGTGGTTCATAAGAAGTGCAAAGCACTGTTTATTATGTGAAGATCATTGATCTTGTTCTTAGATCAATGATCTATTAGAAGAAATTTCTTCTATTTTATGAAGGTTTTTTTTACCTTTTTCTTGAAACTTTTTCAGAGTTCTCTTTGTTTGAAGCTCTTGATTTCTCATGAATGTTGATTATTTTTGAATTGAGGTCTAGGGTCCTTTTTATAGTGCCCATAAATTAGTTAAAGAGATCTTTTTCTGAGTGATTTGGGGAATTTTTCCCACCGTTGGATCTTTGATCCAAGGGCTTCTGTTTTACAGAAGAAAATCTTCTTGTTTTAATAAGAACAGAAAGATTTCTTTAGAATCTTGATTCTGTTTGGCGCAAATGCCCCAGCGCGTGACACGTGTCACGCAGCACGCGCAGCGCGACTGCGCTAGCGCATCTGCGCTGACACGTGTCGTGCAGCGCAGCGCTTGCGCAACTGAAGCATTGCTTCCTTTAATTTTTGCTTTAAATAGAGCTTTGCTCTGATTGGGTGCGCTGCTTTGGGCGCTGCGCTGATGTGTCTGCGCCTGACACGTGGCGCGTTGTGCCCAGCGCAAAGAATCTGAAGCGTTGCTTCATTTATTAAAGTTTAAATTTTTAAAGCAAAGCTTTGCTCTGATTGAGGGAAGATGAATGCTTCATCTTCCGCCTCGGAATTTGAACAGAGCTTTGCTCTGATTGGGGTAAACAGGTATAACAGTAACACGAATGTGGAACAGTGAAGGGTAAAAGCATATGTGACGTGCAGTGGGTAATCTGAACTAAACTACTGGGTAACTACTCTCAATTCTGTGAAATCAATTTAATGAATCATCGATGTAACTCAATAGTATCCCGTGTGTGCCCGGAACCACGGTCAAGACTCTCGGGCTGAATTCGAGACGTGCCGCTAAGAAGTAAACAGGTAACATGTACAGACGAATGATGTCAGCAGCATCATACCGGGGCTGGCCATGCCCATAAAACTGATCAGTATAAGCATCGAACCGTCGAGTTTGTTGGAGATAGTGCCCTCATAGTCAATTATTGGATCGCAGGTACGTGATTGCAATGATTGCGGAGGACCTATCCCGGTAGCACAGTCTTACTCGAGATGATAGTATGCTATCTGGTTTGCCTTTATCAGTCGTGTACATGTTCAGGTGACTGATTGCATGTTACACTTTGATAGAGCCCTTAGGATCTTGCTTTACTACCAACAGTATGATGGCGATCATATACGTGAGAGTTGGGTAGTTTATATGCATATCCTTAATTGTGGTCCCTAGTCGTAGGAGTTTCGAGACAGGGCATCGATACTCCGGAGTAGACTAGTGTATACAGTCGAGACCCCGACGAGGGGCGGTGGCCGGTCTCACAAGCCACTGGTGTCAGTTGGATCACCTAAGATGTATACAGGTGCTCATTGGGTTATGAGTACACCGGACAGGACTCGCCGGGAATCTGCTAGTTAGTATTATATCTATCGTCAAATAGCAGTTCCCTGGTGACATGTGTACAGGTTAGTTCATCGACCTGAGGTCGTCATTTGTCTCGTGTGAGTTCCCACTGTGCTTTGATTTCTACCCTACCACGGCTCAAAGGAGTCGTGCAAACAGGTAGCTTTTGGGTACAGTCCCGAGCCATATGGAGGCACGTGAGCGGATCGGCAGGGGATTCGTCTCTCCCGGTATTGGGGGCGAGGTCATGCTGTGTCTAGGAGAGCCATTACACAAAGCCCACGGCCGTGGCAGGAGATTTACTAGTAGGTACTCCAGTAGTATCTCAGGGTGTTATTGGGCTTCACTCCGACACGACTTATACTGCTATTGGGGGTCTGACGTTGCTAGCCCCCTAGGCAGATATGCGATACTCATTGACGAACGGACCGGACTGTATATACATTGTCACTGTTAGGCTCAGTAGGGTTTTCGGAGGAGTTCGCTCATCGGTCTCCCTTGAGTTTGCTCCTCGGCCACCCTTGAGGTCAGTCCATGGGCAGCCGTTACGCATAGCTAGTGCCGCTGACGGTTTGTGGTTAAACCCACTGCCAGGGTACTGACGAGTCATTAGAGTCCCCCACAGACAGTTTCCCAAGTTCGGGCGAAACGTTGTAGAGGCCGTATGGTTTTATGGCAGGGTTCGGAAAATGCACGTGCGTTTACGCACGTGTTATTTTTCGGGCAGATGATACTGGTCGGCTTTGGTTTAAGCCGGATCCGAGTATTATATTGAGTAGGTATAATATCTTTGTCTCAGTTGCATTTGTATTCGGTCGTAATACAAATGCGGGTATATTTATACAGTTTCAGGGTTATCCTGAAAGTCGTTTCAGGATCACTTTTGGAAGTTGCCAGTTTCCAGTTTTCTATCAGCCGTCTTTTAACATTCGGTTAAAGAATGATTTATCTTTTCTTCTGATAAGGTGAGTCATCATTCTAGAAGCTTCTAGAAGTGATGATGAGGCTTGATGAGTCATTCTTGATAAGGTGTCTAGGCTAATTAGTGTAGGGTTTTAATTGGATGCATTAAAAGACTTGATGACTAGGTAGATGATTCACTCTTTCATAATGGTTATGATAACTATCATTTTCCTATGGTCACCACTTGAACCCTCCTACACTCACCTCCCTCCTTTGATAAATATGGCCGGCCCTCTCTCTCCTCCCTCACTTGATTCACTTGATAAATTATGGTTGCTAAAAGAAAAGAGTATAGTTTTGGAAGCATGGAAATTTCCTAGTTCATTTCTTGTTCCATTTCATTTCCATCGGCAACTTCATTTACCGATCGTCCACGGACTTGGACGAAGTGAGACAAAGTCATCTACTCATTCTCTACATCATTCTTGGTCGTCTCTTTTAGCAAACTTGACGATCGAGTTGCCTCGAGTCAGAGGCGGGAGCCCGTTTAAAGAACCGATCATGTGGTGCCACCTCGACGAGGATATCAGAGATCGACGAGATCGGAGCAGCCGCAACGGAGCGTGGGATGATGGTTGAAGAACGAAGGACTCGGATCGTTCGGTACAATCTTTCTACACTCTTTACAGTATGTTAGTTTAGCAATAATGGCAGATCCGGGTTAAAGTATACGATAGCGCCAGTTTAAAAGTTTTTATTCCGCATTTGGCATCTGTAGACTGCCGGGGCGCTAGCGTAGACTTACAGTGGTATCAGAGCCTCACCATTTTGCTATACTAACTTGTGCTAACGCGTTTAAAACATCGATCCGACCGAAAATCGAAAACTGCAAAAATCCAAGCCGACAGTTTCTGTTAATTTTAAATGGTCTCAAAATTCATTTCTGTATATCTTAAAAATCAGAGCAGGCATTTTTAAGAGTCACGACAAAATTTGGGGTCGTGATCCCTCCAAGCTGCCGCGGAAAGGCGGCCAAACCCATGGTTTGGCCGCGCTTCCGCGGCCACGTGGGGAGCACGTGCTCCCAAATTTGGTCAGTGTGTTCTGTGTTGGATTTTGGGGTTTTTGGTATGTATCATTTTGGCCCAGGTTTTGTTACTGTTCACCAGTAAGTCGTGGGGCCCACTTTTTGATATTTGGTCTTTGGTCGATCGAAATTTAAACACGTTAGTTTACAGTGCTTACATTATATCTCCGACCGGGAATGTCATTTGATCGGTAAACCGCGTCTGATTGCTATAGTTCTTTTAGACGGGTTTGCGAACGTGACATTCGCGTTGATGTTCTGTGTTGTGCTGTGATGTTGCGGATTTGTCGTGGTGGATAGCAGTGTGCAATGGTAGTACAGTTTGAGTTTATTTGTACATTTGATATTGCGGGGCGAGCGTCCAACTTGTGGACTGCCGTCACTGCCTGTTGTATAATATTCTTTTGGGGCACGACCAGGATGCGGTCGATGTACCTATTGTACTATTTTTCATTACTGTACTAGGTTTTGCCCCGCGACGGAGTGCACGGATAGCCGGGTTCTGGAGGGCAACGGGTCCGCATCTCATGGCTTTGAGAGGCAGAGGGGTCCCACTCTAGAATTGGCAGACTATTCGCCGCACTCGTAGGGGGTACAGGTTGACCCAAGGAGGGGTGCTCAATTTACCGGATTCCGTGAAGTGCCGGGTGTTCCATTCACTATGCTGTGGGGGACTGCCTCGCTTCATGTTTTGGCGGGTAACTTGCCGCACCCGTAGGGGTCTAGGTTTCATTGCACAGGCTATCCACACGACAGGGGAACGTCGAGTTTCAGCAGCGGCTCTGTGAAACTCGGGGATCCCAGATTATCTGTATTGTTCTGTGATGCTTATTACTTTTCTGTAATGTTGCATACTATCACGCCTGGAGCGATTATTGTATATTGGTTTATATACTAATTAGATGTTGTATATGTTTTACACCCGCGCTAGTCCAGTCCCCGCTCTGTCGTTAGTTAAGTAACCTAACGGGTGATGACGGGACCCAGTGACGAATGCGGATGGCATATACGTACATTTTATTTTCGTTCTTTTCTGGTGTGATTGATTGATGGGACTGCGTTGATTCTGATCAATGCAAAGTAAAACAAACCTGTTTGAGTTGTTGGAACAATTTTAAAAAGGTGTTATTACAAAGACGTTTCTTTTTGTTATGCATAGCGGTATTCGATGTGAATATCCAGCACCTCATTCGACGAGGCAAGGGCTGATATCCCTTCACCGGGAAAGACCCCTTGGACAGAAATTTGCGTCAGAGTAATAACTTCACTATAGTCGATTACAAGTTGCTTTGCATAGCGGTATTCAGTGGAATATCCTGCACCTCATTCCATGAGGAAAGAGCCGAGATCCCTTCACCGGGAATGACCTCTTTAGCAAAAGGTTTTCGCCACTATATTTATAAAAAGCTATCAGGTTCCTTCAGCGATATCAAGTTCACTACGTTAAAGGTTTTTCGCCAAAAACCAGTCGTAGCCCTCCGTCGTTTCTTATGGATGGTCAGTAGTATTCAAGCTATGTTTGTTGGCTTTCGTCAAGGCATAGTGTTTGGTAGCTGCTGGGTATTCATTTGTTGCATAGATAGATGAGTTGGTTTGGGACAGTCGTATTACCTTGTTGGCTTTCGTCAAGGGTATGTACGGGTGGATTCAAATTAACAAGATAATGACGGGCAGAACTTGACATGTGACTTATGATTTGTTGACTTTCGCCAAGGTCATAAGAGCATGGGGCAAGAAAATGATATCGGGAGTTTCTAAAGAAACTGAAACTTGCCAAGTATGCGCATACCTTCTGGAGTATGAATAACGTGGATGCATTCCATCACGTTAACATGCGATGAGAGTTGGATCCCGATTCCCACTGATGAGTTGGTTTACTCTTCGGGTAATCCCGATTGATTCTTCTTTAGGTTTGGAGGAGAATTTGACAGGACAGTGGGAGGTTTCCGGATTAGATAAAGTGATGACCATTCTGATCTAGGTTAGAGTGCACGCAGAGTGTTTCTTTTCTCTCTCTCTCTTTGGCAGCGACCTTTGACCGACCCTAGACTATGACTCAGTGACCAGGTTGACCGAACCTTCTTAAAATACTGGCTTTTGGATTGTCCGAGTTGCATAAGTCATTGCCACTCCTTCTTTTACCCTTTGAATTTCTCAGAACACCCGTATTACTACGGATATCCACTTCCATTGGATAGAGCCATCGTATGGTTATATACGAACTCGAAGGGACTTCTTCGAGGAGGGATCCAGGTTCAGGAGAAATAAAATTGGTTTATTCAGTTGTCTTTTATTATCACCTTCTCTCAGGTTGCGAGAGCTCCTTGGTTTAGGAGAGTACACCTATTACGCTTATTGGATAGTCTTATTCCAAACCATAGGCTTGTGCCGAAAGGTAGGGAATGAAGAAAACCAATTAGCCTAAGTAGGGTGTGCAGAAGGTAATATGTAAAGACAAAATAAAGGGATTAGAAAGAGGGCAAAGTAAATTGCGACTGATATCATTCACGACCAAAACCGCGTACTTCATCGCCGCTCCTATTTCACCTTTAAAAGAATAAGGTATTATTCAGTTGTCTTTTATCATCACCTTCTCTCGAGATGCGAGTACTCCTTGGTTTAGGAGGGTACACCTATTATGCTTACTGGATAGTCTTCTTCCAAACCATAGGCTGGTGCCGAACGGTAGGGAAGGAAGAAAACCAGTTAGCCTAACGACGGTGTACAGAAAGTAACGACTAAAGACAAATAAAGGGATTTGGAGAGACGGCAATAAAATATACGGTTGAAGTCATGAATTGGATTATGGAAGAGGCATTGCTATGAATACCAGGATACCCCTACGAAACATTTTCATGTTTCAGTGCATTGTTAAAAGAAAAACTGTTTTCCCGATTAGACACTTACTCCAAGGGTATGTATTTACCAGGTTTCATTCTCATATCTGTATGGTTTTACAGATGATGAGTGGGAGTAAGATATTGGGAATTAGGTGATCATCCTCATTATATCGGAATTCGTTGTAATTGGTGATATTTGAGGAAATCGCCAGGGTACAGTTTTCAACCTACAACGCACAGGTTTTGAGTTGTTTAACTCAGCGGACTTATACAGAGTATTGTATGTTGTCCAGTGTCCATCAGGACAAAGGGGTAGGTCCTCGTACTATGTTCTGTTTACTTATAACTTCTCTAGTATTTAGACAAGTGTTTCGTAGAAATACAAGGTCTAAGTTTTGAGAAGTTGTGGGTATAAGAATAAAGTAGAGAACCAGGTATCACAAGTATCGGGATTCTTCAAAGAGATCGAAGATGTAGATTCTTGTGATTGGTATTCAGATGATAGTGATGGTTTTGAGAAACGTGTTTCTCTTTCAGGTTACTCATAATTGGATGGATTCCTAAGTTGAGTAATGCTGATTAGCCTCTTTCCATTAAGTTGATATGCACTGGAGACAGCTGCATGATTTGAATATGGTTCCAATTAAATAAGTGCCAAAGTTTCTGTATTGGATATAGAATGGATCGTACCTTAAAAGATATTAAGGTATGGGAAGTTGTCCAGCTTATGCTTAAAACCAGACTCTGGATAACTCAGGGCACGTTTCTGTAATGGCTGTTTGTGGGTTGACCCTGGCTATGACGAGGGTTGATATTCTACCATTTGGAAGATCAATAGTGATATTGTTCTTGACTCGCCACAGTTTTAGTAAAATGGATCTTTTTCAGAAAACAGTAGTGGGAGTATGGTAGAACTGGAAGTGATTCCAGAACCACGAACGATTACGGAAAATTTAATAGGACCTATATATTCGATCAGGTTTGACATTCCAATAGCCACTCCGCAGGTATGGTAGGTAACCTCAGACACCCGAGAGGTACTTCGGTAGCCTCAAGGACGGTGACAGGGAGGTTCTTATCTACCAAGACTTGACACTACTGTTGTTCCAGGATATGAGACCCGGTAGGAGGGTTGTCATAGTCAGTGGGAGCAGCGGAAGCATAGTGGGCAAGATGCTTATATCTATTTATAGACTTGAGCAGTTATAGCGGAGATAGATCATCTAATTTTGATGTGACAGTCATGGGTTTGACTTCAATCAGAATAGGGGATGGATCAGTTAAGAAGGTAGTAGGGTGTGATGTCATGGTATCTGGATGACATACACAGAGTAGGAAGTAAAATTCCTATACTACGATCGGTTGTACTGTGGTAGTCACACAGTTGTTTCTCCAGACAGGATATGGATATAATATTTGACATTCTGGTTTCTAGATCTATGGTTTTAGATCTGGATTTGGGTAGTTTCCCAATGTGGGTACTTTGACAGATATTCTAATGGTTTTTGGAATAGTTGACTCCTAGCATGGTGGTGTACCTGCAGGTGATGGAGTCACCCTCTCTAAAGGTGTCGTACAGACTAAAGGGGAGAGGGATGTGCATGATTGGCAGATCACTTGCTTAGGCAATTGAGTCAATCATGAGATGTCAAGTACCACACCAAATGTTGGTTTTGCACTAGATGCAATAAGTTTGTATTAATCCAATCCTGGAGAAACATAAGGAAGCAGTTTTAGAACATAAGTACATGTTCTACGGATTTGATGACGGCAGCCTCCTTCGGGAGACGATTATCATTCCATGCTTCAAAGGTGACGTGGATGACAGAGTAACTGTCAGAGTTTTAGTTTTTCCCTCTGACGAAGAGGGACAGTATTATGGACAGGTGGTCCAAGAGGATACTGTGGGAAGCAAGGTGCCCGATACTGATTAGGTTCAGTGATCGATTCAGTCTAAGAAGTTTGGATATGGAGTTCATTTATGAACTAAGGTCCCATCAGATATCCAGACATGTTCTAAGACAGGTACTACTCAATTCGGGAGATGGCTTTCTCCGCGAACTTGAGATTAAGAGAGATACAGAAAGATACTTCTAGGCGGATCCACTCACCGAGGCTATTTCTCGAACACAATAGTTTTACAAACGGGCTTTGTGAAACTGATTAGTAGAGGAGTTGGATGTTCGGTTTCACACGGGTTGTGAGTAGTCGACATCGCAATATTAGCCTTGAGTGCAAGTGGGAGATTGTTGGAGATAGTGCCCTCATTGTCAATTATTGGATCGCAGGTACGTGATTGCAATGATTGCGGAGGACCTATCCCGGTAGCACAGTCTTACTCGAGATGATAGTATGCTATCTGGTTTGCCTTTATCAGTCGTGAACATGTTCAGGTGACTGATTGCATGTTACACTTTGATAGAGCCCTTAGGATCTTGCTTTACTACCAACAGTATGATGGCGATCATATACGTGAGAGTTGGGTAGTTTATATGCATATCCTTAATTGTGGTCCCTAGTCGTAGGAGTTTCGAGACAGGGCATCGATACTCCGGAGTAGACTAGTGTATACAGTCGAGACCCTGACGAGGGGCGGTGGCCGGTCTCACAAGCCACTGGTGTCAGTTGGATCACCTAAGATGTATACAGGTGCTCATTGGGTTATGAGTACACCGGACAGGACTCGCCGGGAATCTGCTAGTTAGTATTATATCTATCGTCAGATAGCAGTTCCCTGGTGACATGTGTACAGGTTAGTTCATCGACCTGAGGTCGTCATTTGTCTCGTGTGAGTTCCCACTGTGCTTTGATTTCTACCCTACCACGGCTCAAAGGAGTCGTGCAAACAGGTAGCTTTTGGGTACAGTCCCGAGCCATATGGAGGCACGTGAGCGGATCGGCAGGGGATTCGTCTCTCCCGGTATTGGGGGCGAGGTCGTGCTGTGTCTAGGAGAGCCATTACACAAAGCCCACGGCCGTGGCAGGAGATTTACTGGTAGGTACTCCAGTAGTATCTCAGGGTGTTATTGGGCTTCACTCCGACACGACTTATACTGCTATTGGGGGTCCGACGTTGCTAGCCCCTAGGCAGATATGCGATACTCATTGACGAACGGACCGGACTGTATATACATTGTCACTGTTAGGCTCAGTAGGGTTTTCGGAGGAGTTCGCTCATCGGTCTCCCTTGAGTTCGCTCCTCGGCCACCCTTGAGGTCAGTCCATGGGCAGCCGTTACGCATAGCTAGTGCCGCTGACAGTTTGTGGTTAAACCCACTGCCAGGGTACTGACGAGTCATTAGAGTCCCCCACAGACAGTTTCCCAAGTTCGGGCGAAACGTTGTAGAGGCCGTATGGTTTTATGGCAGGGTTCGGAAAATGCACGTGCGTTTATGCACGTGTTATTTTTCGGGCAGATGATACTGGTCGGCTTTGGTTTAAGCCGGATCCGAGTATTATATTGAGTAGGTATAATATCTTTATCTCAGTTGCATTTGTATTCGGTCGTAATACAAATACGGGTAAATTTATACAGTTTCGGGGTTATCCTGAAAGTCGTTTCAGGATCACTTTTGGAAGTTGCCAGTTTCCAGTTTTCTATCAGCCGTCTTTTAACATTCGGTTAAAGAAGGATTTATTTTTTCTTCTGATAAGGTGAGTCATCATTCTAGAAGCTTCTAGAAGTGATGATGAGGCTTGATGAGTCATTCTTGATAAGGTGACTAGGCTAATTAGTGTAGGGTTTTAATTGGATGCATTAAAAGACTTGATGACTAGGTAGATGATTCACTCTTTCATAATGGTTATGATAACTATCATTTTCCTATGGTCACCACTTGAACCCTCCTACACTCACCTCCCTCCTTTGATAAATATGGCCGGCCCTCTCTCTCCTCCCTCACTTGATTCACTTGATAAATTATGGTTGCTAAAAGAAAAGAGTATAGTTTTGGAAGCATGGAAATTTCCTAGTTCATTTCTTGTTCCATTTCATTTCCATCGGCAACTTCATTTACCGATCGTCCACGGACTTGGACGAAGTGAGACAAAGTCATCTACTCATTCTCTACATCATTCTTGGTCGTCTCTTTTAGCAAACTTGACGATCGAGTTGCCTCGAGTCAGAGGCGGGAGCCCGTTTAAAGAACCGATCATGTGGTGCCACCTCGACGAGGATATCAGAGATCGACGAGATCGGAGCAGCCGCAACGGAGCGTGGGATGATGGTTGAAGAACGAAGGACTCGGATCGTTCGGTACAATCTTTCTACACTCTTTACAGTATGTTAGTTTAGCAATAATGGCAGATCCGGGTTAAAGTATACGATAGCGCCAGTTTAAAAGTTTTTATTCCGCATTTGGCGTCTGTAGACTGCTGGGGCGCTAGCGTAGACTTACAGAGTTACAAGTCAGGTTTCATCATTGATTTCCCCATACCCCCAAGTTATGTGTTCAAGTCAGGTATTGATAAATCTGAAGCTAATGCCAACACAGGATCAAGCAGGAACAGGTTTGTCTATACAGACAACAGGATATGTCCATCGGGACAACATGTCAGGATTGTCGGCATTAGAAACAGGATCAGGTAACATGTGAAGTAGTGGTATATTAGGTCATGTCAATTGGTGCACAGTGTATCACATGGGTGCTCAACAGTAAAATGTAGCAAGTATGGGATCAGGGTAAAAGTACAGATGTACAGTAAAAGCATGGATGCACAATATTTATCAGGGGTTGCATCATGACTATGTAGGATGCACATTATCAAGTATGGGGTGCTAATATAACAATAATATGAATTAATACGACATGGCATGCAACTAGATATAAAGAATTAATGGTATGGGTACATAATAAAATATGGATGCATAATTAACTATCAGAGTTTACCACTATAGCTCCATTACTATGTAGGATGCACATTATCAAGCATGGGGTGTTAATGTAGCAGTAATATGAAATAACGTGTCATGGTATTCAACTAGATATGTAATTAATGGTATGGATGCACAATTATCGATTAGGGTTATATTTACAGTTCCAAGACTAAGTGGGATGCACATTATTAAGCATGAGATGTTACTACAATAATAACATGAATTAATATGATCTATAGATGCAGTTATATATATTTTAAATGATATGGATGCAAACGGGTATCCGAAAACGGTAAAACTTTAATATGGATGTATAATGTGATAAACGGGTAATATTTTACTCATATGGATGCATAATATTATAACTAGCATGTAGTAAGATGAATTAGCATGCGACTAGATATGTAAATTGTGATATGGATGCACACGGATGCCCGAAGACAGTAAAATAGTAAAATGGTAATGTGGGATGTACAACTAAGCAATATGAAATGTTAATATTTAATTGGGTGCATTATATAGTAGTATAGCATGTAGAAAGATAAACTTGCCTCGATCGGATCACACGACGGATACGCACGGCACGTTCGACGTCGGTAAATCGTCGCAACGCACACGCGGCACGCGGGACGGGTCCAGACAAGCCAAGAGGGTAATCACGCAAGCAAGGGACGTTCATTGGATCGCTTGGATTGGCAACGGTGACACAACTACGGCGATCGCCGGAAACAAGAAACGAAGAAAAGAGAAAAGAAAAGAAAAAAAAGAAAAGAAGAAGAGGAAGAAGAAGAACGGAGAAGAGAGGAAGAAGGAGAGGGGCTGCACTATGGTCTCTAGTATGGTTCTGGGTCAGGGACAGAGGAGGCGAGGGGGCGTCGACGGGGGTTTTCCGGCGATAGGCAGTTATGGGTACTAAAGGGTTTGTAGTGAAAGATGGGTTCTTGATTGTTGGGGTGTGTAGGGTTTTTGGTACTCAGGCGAGGAGAGGAGAGAGGAGGGAGATGGTTGTGATGGGGTAATGCCGACGGGGTCGAAGCTCCGGCAAGGAGCCGGTGTTGGGTTTGAGGGTATTTTCGGTTTGCAGTGGTTTTGCTTGGGTTGGAGGGTTGTTGCGTGGAGTGGGTTGGCTTCGGGGATGGAGAGGAGGAAGGAGAGAAGATGGAGAAAGGGAGGGCGTCGATGGTGAGGGGTCGGCGACGAGGGTGGAGGTGGTGATGGCGAGGCTAGAGTTCGGGTGTTGGGTTTGAGGGTTGTAGGGGAGAGGAGAGAGGTGAGGTGGTCGAGGGAGGAGAGGGTGGCCGCGAGGGGTGAGGTGATGGTGGAGGTCGAGAAGGGGGTCGGCGAGGACGAGAGCGGCATGGGTTGGGGTTTTGGGTTCTCCTCGTGGTCGCTCGGTTTTAAAAAAAAGAAGAGGGAGAAGAAAAGAAGAGGAGGGAGGTGAGTGTAAGCGAGAGGGCGGTGACGGGACTCGAGAAATCTACAGTAATCGCGAGAGGAGAGATAAAGGGGAGAGAGAGAGAGATGCGCTGGGAGAGAGAGAGAGAGAGAAGGAGAAAGAGAAAAGAAAGGAAGAGAGAGAGGGAGAGAATCAGTTAGTGCTGTTAGGATAATTTGTTAAAATTTTAATTAACTAAAAAAAATCTTTTAGTTATTTAAATTTTGAGTCGTATTAAAATATTATATTAATAAAATATTTAATATTCTGGTAAATACAACTTAGTCCAAAACACGCCCGGGTCGGGTCTGAAAATTCAGTTTCAAAATATAAAAAATATACACGTCGACCAAAATTAAAATTAGATATCTGGGTAACGAAAATGCATACCCTCAAGAACGGATGCACGTACGTGCGCGTAGTCATCCAAAAAAGTCCGTTTCACTGAACGCGACTAGAACAAGATGCGCAGATGCTACCACAGGGTTAAGGGTATCAAGCAGGCCATGCAATATATTTTTAAAAATATTTTATGTGACTTTAAATGTTATGTTGAAAAATACAGATGCGAGATAATGCCAGTATGCAGTATGTATAAATGAAAGTGCACGAGTCCACGTAACAAGTCAGGATAAATCATAAACATGAATCAAGACAGGTTTCAAGCATGTCGGTCGGGTCGGATGCAAATACAGATATCAAAATACTATTCGCACCAAAAACATAGTAAATCAGGAAAATACCATAAATAAAGAAATACTTGAAACAGAACTGGTATAAATGAACTAGAGTGTTACAATCGTCCAAAATATATACAATATGTATCAGATAAGTACATACATCCTCAAAAATATAAAAAAAGCTACCCTAGCTCGGTCCAACTCCTCCACCTCTTATAATCATCGTAATCTAGCGCATTTGCTTCTCGGTGCAGCCCTGAGTCGTCAAAAACTCGACTAATGAAGGAGCGGACTGTGCGGGAGTCTAAGCGGGCTGTGGAGCTGCAGGAGTGGTCTGCGTAACCGCAGCCGAGATAGTGGCTTGCGAAGCCGCAGCCGAAGGAGATGCATGTGGAGACGCAGCCGAAATAGCCCGTCGCTTCTGTTAAATTTTGTGTGTAATAAACGAGTAAGAATGGTGTATTAGATTTTAGTCGAATTCGTATCATTATAAGGTTATTGCGAAACCCCAATCTAAGAATACTTAGGGACTTAGGCCTCGTTTGGGTATCTAGTTTGGAAAACCATTGTTTATTTTAATTAGATAGTTTTATGTAAGTATAATTAATCAAAGCTAAGTCTACATCCAAATAAGCTCAGGCTATTAATATTGCATATGTTGCTATCTATAATGTGATATAATATTTTATTATTAAGTAATATACGTATGATTGATCAGTTTTTCGTATGCGTTTAAAAATCAAAGTTAAGAATACCGCAATCAAGACGGTGTCGCTTGGTAGCTAGCCGGTTGAGTATGGGTCGGTCCACAGGGAGATGGATTCCTTTTCTTTATGTTCTAACGAGTTAAGTCCAAAAAATTGGTGGTTTTGTTGTATTTAAAGGCTTGCTAGGGTTAGGATTAGGTTAGTTCGAAAAAGGGATTCTTCTCGCTTCTATCAATGCCCTAATTAAGAATATAGGTGTTAGGGTAATAGTCAACAACGGGGATTAGCACGACTAGGAAGAAACTAAGTTTCTTCCTTTTGGTCCTTGTCCGTCCGTTCTTGGCTCTTAGCCCTAACTTCTGGTTAATTCAACCACAACCGGTCTAACTAGGGAATCACCGCTATCTTGTAGGATAGGATGCCGTAGTGAGCGGATTATGGTTGATTTAAAGAGAGTCGTTTAAATAAAATTATTTGGGCAAAGAAAGGAGGAAGAGAGATTTCCATCTTTCTAACCTTCCCTATCCTACCCCTAACAAGTGAGCAATTACTTACTCATTAGGAAGGTGACAATCAAATTCATTTTTATAATTTTTAATATTAGAAAACTAAATTGCAGATAATAAAAGAACAGATAAAAATTGCAGGAATTAAAATTGCAGATAAAAAGAATGAAAGATAAAAATAAAAAATACCTTTATTGATGACCTCTCAACGATTCATTACAAAATGAGAATTAAATCTTGAAATTGAAAAGAGATTAAGAACTAAAGAGAGACATCTCAAAAGAGGCACAAAAAATAGAAAGAGGCATCTTCCTATTTATAGATAGGAAAACCCCTAGATTTACATTCTGATTCATACATGAAATTACAAAACAACCCCAAAGACCGAGTCAAAGTACCGACACCCCACCGACACGTGCATTGCACGGCCGCGGTTCTGCGGCAGGAAGCCATGTTTGGCCGCGGTTCCGCTAAGGGATCTCTGGCTCAAACTTCTAGGGTTGCTTCATGTTACTTTTGCCTTCTTCACTTGGTTCCTCAGAATCTTTTCTACTTTCTTCCAGATTTCCAACAGTGCAGAATTATGTGCAGTTTTACCGTAAGCTTCACGTTGAAGTCTTGAATCTTGTGCTGCCCTTGTGCATTGAACTGTTTACTGATCTTCATTTGTTCCTTGAACTGTTAGGCGGCATCATAAGGATTCATCTTTTGTTGGTCGTAGTCTCACTTTTGTAACGTCTTTTCATTAATTTCACTGTATTGTTCTGAGAACCTGTAACCTGCAGCTATTTAGCAGACATGGATCAAAAGCACCTATTTATTTGTAATATGATTAAGAATGGGCGATATAATAATGCAAAATTCTGATATGAACAAATACCCCCAAACTTATCTTTTGCTCGTCCCGAGCAAAGCCAATTTATTCTCGAAAAATCCTAACATCACTTTCGCAGGGAATCGCGATTGCACTGAGCTCGTGCAACAAGCCGTTAAACCTCCAGGTGTCTCTAGTAGGAGGAGTGTTGTCTCCTGAGAGTTTTCAGCGGATACTACTGTAACACCCTAGCTCATTTATACCAGTTCTAGTCAAGTATTTCTTTATTTATGGTAGTTTCTTGATTTACTGTGTTTTGGGTGCGAATAGTATTTTGACATCTGTATTTGCATCCGACTCGACCCACATGCTTGAAACCTGTCTTGATTCATGTTTATGATTTATCCCGGCTTGTTATGTGGATCCGTGCACTTTAATTTTTTTCATATACTGCATACTGGCATTTATCTGGCATCAGCATTTTTTAATATAACATTTAAAGTCACATAAAATATTTTAAAGATACATTGCATGGCCTGCATGATACCCCTAACCCCGTGGTAGCATCCGCACATCTTGTTCTCGTCCCGTTCAGTGAAATGGACTTGTTTGGATGACTATATGCACGTGCGTGCATCCGTTCTTGGGGGTATGCATTTTTTCGTTACCCGGATATCCAACTTTAATTTTGGTCGACATGTATATTTTTCGTATTTTAAAACTAAATTTTAGACACGACCCGAGCATGTTTTGGACTATGTTTGTATTTACCAGAATATCAAATTTTATTTATATAATATTAATTTTATAAACTGATACAAATTAAAATTTAGTTAACTAATAAAAGATTTTTTAAATTTAAATCTAAACAAATTTCCTAACAAACTAACAACCCCTTTCTCTCTCTCTCCTCTGCATATATATATTTCTTTCCTTATTTAATACACAACCTCTTCTTCTTCTTCTTTTTTCTTTCTTTTTCTTGATCTTGTCTCTTGATTCCGGTGATCACCGCTGGAGCCGTGCCCGTCGCTGACGATCCGAGTGATCCAGTGAACGTACCTTGCCTGTGTGATCACCCTCTTGCCTTGCCTGGACCCGTCCCGTGTGCCGCGTGTGCGTTGCGACGATTTACCGACGTCGGACGTGCCGTGAGTATCCGTCGCGTGATTCGATCGAGGCAAGTTTATTTTGCTACATGCTATGTTACTGTATTTACATCTATTTGAATAAATATAGCACTTGTATTTTAAATCATGCATCCCACATTATCATTTTGCATGTTTCACCGTTTTCGGATATCTGTATGCATCCGTACAAGTTATTTCATATCTAGTGCATGTAAATTTATCTTGATACATGCTAGACTACAATATACTGCACCCAATTGAATAATAACATTTCATATTGTTTAATTATACATCCCACATTTACCAGTTTATCATTTTACGGTTATATGACATCCGTATGCATCCATATCAGTATTTACATAGGTAATCGCATGCTAAATCATCTTTCCACATGGTAGGTATAGTATTATGCATCCATATGAGTAAAATGTTACCCGTTCATCCCATTGTACATCCATACTAAAGTTTTACTGTTTTCGGATACCCGTTTGTATCCATATCATTTAAAATATATATCGTCGTAATATTTCTTATTATTATCTTTAATTAGTTTATAATCTGCATTTTATAATGTTATACAAAATATAGTTTGAAAATATTATAGTTTACAAATGAAACGTCGTTGCAAAGCGGAGACGACAAATCTGAAATTTACTGTACACCTTACCTTATAAAATTCATTATAAATTATAGAAAAATTATTAGGATACCTTCTTTAGTTCGTTATGAATCTAACTCAGAATAATATAACTCTATGAAATATTTACTTGCAAAATAAATTGTTTAAATAACGTAAAATGCAAATGAAGATATCTCTAAACTGCTGTCCAGGGAAATTCCAGCAGCAAACTTTCAATTTCGAATGTTCATAGCTTTTTGTAGGAACAACCTGAGATACTTAAACTTATAAAAATGAAAATCTTATTGAATTATCTTTGTTTTGGTATAAGACACGTCCCTTTTGGAGAACGTTTGTTATTTTTAGCTATTTTACAAATTAGGGTGACGCTGAATTTCTGAACGGAACTTTCTTGTGCATGGTTAATCAATACCACTTTTATAATTATTAATCGGGTTGAATATGTTATCCATGTTAATATTATTATATAAATATCTATTTAATAAATAATAGTGCTTGTGTTTTAATATTCAACAAATTTTACCGATTTACAGTTGTATAGTATCCGTCTGTATCCGTACGGTTTATTATATATCTAGTTGCACACCGAGACCATATTATTTCATGTTACTGTCGTATTAGTGCACCATGCTTGATAATTGTGCATCCTACTTAGTCATGATGTGACCCCTGATCGATATTTGTGCATCCATGCTTTTATTGTACATCCGTATTTTCACCCCGATTCAATACTTGCTACAGTTCGATTATGAGCACCCGCTTGATACCTGTGCACTACTTGACATGACCTGAATGACCTGATACACTACTACTTGACCTGACTTGATACATGTTCACTACCTGACACGACCTGATATATCACTACTTGACATGTTACCTGATCCTGTTTCTAATGTCGACAATCCTGACATGTTGTCCCGATGGACATATCCGGTTGTCTGTATAGACAAACCTGTTCCTGCTTGATCTTGTGTTGGCATTAGCTCCAGATTATTCAATACCTGACTTACACACATAACTTGGGGGTATGGGGAAATCAAGAATGTATCCGAACGTAACTCAAAGGGCTATTACATCTTGTTACCGTGGTCCCATGGGGTTGAACGGGACATAGACTCACAGTCTATCATATCTTGTTACCGTGGTCCTGTGGGGTTGAACGAGACATAAACCGATAAGTTACGATGAGGATTGCATTAATTGATTTCGAATAACTTTAGAGTAGATAACCCTATAGCACAGTTTAGATTACTCACTACACTTCACCTGTTTATATCCTGTTCACTGATCTATATTCATGTTATGGTTTACTTGCTACTGATGACTTGTTACTGTTCATACTTCATGCCTGCATATTTCATCACATCCTGCTTGCTTAAAATTATTGATATTATGACGCACTGACGTCTGGGTTTTGCATGGCCCAGATCCTCTACCTTTGTCGCAGGCTGATCAGGAATATTTCCGCCGTCAGGCCGAGTAGTGAGGATCCTGTTAGTATCCAGTTAGTTTAGTTATTTCCGTACCTTCCAGATTGTTATTGTTATTTGGATTTATTGCTTCCGCATATTATTTCTTGACCCGTTTATTCTGGCTCATGGACATGTACTAGATAGTTTATTTTATTTCTACTGTTCTTGATATCTCTAGACAGCCGTAATGTGACTGTGGAGGGATGTTTCCTAGTCACAGATAGCATGGTTGGCTCTGTCACGTGCCTATCTTAGCGCACTCTGGGAAGCGGGGCGTGATAGGGTTTGTTTGGAATCAGAGCCATAGGATTTAGGTTATCGGGTTGATTCTTTTGTAGTTGGGTATTGAACCCAATACACAAAGCAGGAAACTCGTAATTAGGAACATGTCCTGCCACATTGTTATCGTGATTCTTGAATCTTATCTTTCTCTTAACCCTTGTCTTGACGATATGCAAACAACTTTGCATCTCGGCTTGAAACCTTTTGGTTCTATTGTTTCTCCTTTCCTATTCCTTCGATTCTGATACTAGGATTTGGCGACTTGGACGGAGTTATGTGATTGTACCCATGAACTGCAACATGGTTACAATGTGGTACTCTATTTAAGTAACTTGGAGTCCTGGTCTTGATTCATTTCCTTGATTCATGGTCGTGAAATTTCTTTGGTTCTCTCAGTTTCATTGCTTACCAGTTCATGTATTGCAGATTTCTTGGTGATTGATACCGGCAGCTATGATGTTGTCTTGGGAATGGACTTTCTCGGCACTTTCCACGCTCACATTGATTGTAGGGCAAAGAAAGTGAATTTCCAGATTCCCGGACATCCGTAGTTTGTTTTGCTGGAAGTAGCAGTTCTGTCGGGCCAGTCGAGTTTAGAGCTAGGCCGACAAACAGGTTCTTTCGACAATGGAAGTTGATAAGGAGGAAGCCCCAGTTGTGGTTCGAGAGTTCATGGACGTGTTCGAGGACATCTCGGGTTTACCGCCAAAATGAGATGTGGAGTTCACGATCGATCTTGTTCATGGTGCAGCGCCAATATCAAAGGCGTACTATCTAATGGCACCATTGGAGTTAGAAGAAGTCAAGAAGCAGGTTACCGAATTTCTTGAGAAGGGTTGGATTCGCAGCAGCAATTCACCTTGGGGAGCTCCAGTTCTTCTAGTCAAGAAGAAAGATGGCACAAGGAGGATGTGCATCGATTATCGAGAATTGAACCGGGTGACTATTAAGAACAAGTACCCGATCCCTCGCATTGGCGAATTATTCGAGTAACTCAGTGGCGCGAGGGTATTCTCGAAGCTGGATTTGCGATCCGGATATCATCAAATTCGAGTTAAATCAGAAGATATTTGTAAGACTGCGTTCCGAACTCGATATGGACATTACGAGTATTTAGTGATGCCATTCGGAGTCACGAATGCACCGGCGATATTTATGGACTTGATGAACCGAATCTTTTCACCGTTTTTGGACTAGTTTATAGTGGTATTCATCGATGATATTCTTGTCTACTCGAGAAGCATTGAAGAGCATGCGGAACACTTGAAGATCGCACTGCAGACATTGAGGTAAGAAAGATTGTATGCAAAGATGAGCAAGTGCGAGTTTTGGATTGAAGAAGTGAAGTTTTTGGGGCATGTTGTATCCGAAGATGGAATCGCCGTTGACCTTGAAAAGATTGCGGCAGTTCAAGATTGGCCGATTCTGAAGAACGTAGCAGAGTTCAGAAGTTTTCTTGAACTTGCCGGATATTACAGAAGGTTCGTGGAGAATTTTGCTCGTTTGGCTGAGCTTTTGACCAACGCGCACGGAAGTACCGTTCGTATGGACGGGTAGGTGTACTTCAGTTTTTGAGGCGTTGAAGCAAAGGTTGATAACCGCTCCTATTTTGACTGTACCAGACGATTCCGGAGGATTGGTAATTTACAGCAATGCATCTGGGAAAGGTTTGGGATGTGTTTTGATGCAGCATGGGAAAGTTATAGCTTACGCATCGAGATAGTTGAAGACCCATGAGAAGAATTACCCGACTCATGATTTGGAGTTAGCAGCAGTGATTTTCGCTTTGAAGATTCGGAGACACTACTTATTGGGCGAAAGAGTCGAAGTATTCACTGATCACAAAAGCCTGAAATACGTGTTCACACAGAAAGATCTTAATATGAGGCAGCGTAGATGGTTGGAGTTGATGGCTGACTACGATCTTGATCTTAAGTACCATCCGGGGAAAGTTAATGTTGTGCCGGATGCGCTTAGTCGGTTGCCAGCGATTCGGATGTTGACTGCACAGAAGGAGCTTATCGAAGACTTTCGGAGATTCGAGTTGGAGATTGTGCTGCCGCATTCTTCGGGACAGTTGATGCAGCTGCAAGTATAGTCGTCATTGATCGATAATATTAAAGCAGCACAGTCACAGGACCCAAGATTACAGAAGTTTCGAGAACAAGTGGAAGCTGAACTTCGAACGGACTTATTGATTCATGAAGATGGTTCGTTGCGATATGGTAGTCGTTTGTGTGTGCCGAAAGGTGACATTCGCGAAGAAGTTATGAAGGAGGCGCACGATTCCTCTTATTCTGTACATCCAGGAGGCACGAAGATGTACCGTGATCTACGACAGCATTTCTGGTGGGAAGGAATGAAAAGGGAGATTACTCGCTTTGTAGCGAAGTGCTTGGTGTGTCAGCAAGTTAAGGCTGAATATCAAAGGGTTGCTGGTTTATTGCAACCATTTCTGATTCCTCAATGGAAGTGGGAACATATAACCATGGATTTCATGATAGCTTTACCACGGAGTCCAAAGGGCAACAATGCAATTTGGGTGATTGTTGATCGATTGACCAAGGCAGCTCATTTCATACCATTTCGAGTTGGTCAGTCAATGGAAGCGTTGGCGGAACGGTACATGCAGGAGATTGTGAGATTGCATGGAATACCTGTGAGCATCATGTCCGACCGTGACACCCGATTCTTATCACACTTCTGGAGGAGTTTACAGGAAAGTTTGGGGACGCGATTGAAGTTTAGCACAGCTTATCATCCTCAGACAGATGGCCAGTCGGAGAGAACGATCCAAACTCTTGAAGATATGTTGAGAGCTTGCATGTTAGACTTCAAGGGTTTGTGGGGGGATCATCTACACTTGGTGGAGTTCTCGTATAATAACAGCTTCCAGGCGACTATTCAGATGGCTCCATTCGAAGCATTGTATGGTCTCAAGTGTCGCTCACCCGTTTGTTGGGACGATATTGGAGAGCGAAGATTGTTGGGACCGGATTTGATCGTGCAAATAGTAGAGAAAGTTATTACTATCCGGAATCATATGAAGGCAGCACAAGATCAGCAGAAGAGTTGGGCCAATACATCGAGAAGACCTCTAGAGTTCGCTGTTGGTGATCTTGTGTTCTTAAAGATATCACCGACTAGAGGAGTGATTCGTTTTGGGAGTCGAGGCAAGCTTAGTCCTCGATTTGTGGGGTCTTTCGAAATTTTGGAGCGTGTTGGAGAAGTGGCTTATCGATTGGCGTTACCATAATCTTTGGCGAATATTCATGACGTGTTTCATGTATCTCAACTCCATAAGTATGTTCGAGATGAAACACACGTGCTAGATCATTCAGAGCTGACTGTAAGGGAGGATTTAACCTTTGAGGAACGACCGATGTCGATTGTTGATCGAAGAGAAAAGGTCCTCAAGAACAAGGTTATCCCTTTCGTACTTGTTTCTTGGGGGAATCGCTCGCACGGAGAATCGACTTGGGAACGAGAAGTCGAGATTCGACAGAAGTTTCCACACCTATTCTTATAGATACTTGATTGTTTATCTTTTCTTGTCTTGGGAATTTCGAGGACGAAATTCTTTTTGTAGTTGGGTATAATGTAACACCCTAGTTCATTTATATCAGTTCTAGTCAAGTATTTCTTTATTTATGGTAGTTTCTTGATTTACTGTGTTTTGGGTGTGAATAGTATTTTGATATCTGTATTTGCATCCGACCCGACCCACATGCTTGAAACCTATCTTGATTCATATTTATGATTTATCCCGGCTTGTTATGTGGATCCGTGCACTTTCATTTTTTTTCATATACTGCATACTGGTATTTATCTGGCATCTATATTTTTTAATATAACATTTAAAGTCACATAAAATATTTTAAAAATACATTGCATGGCCTGCATGATATCCCTAACCCCGTGGTAGCATCCGCACATCTTTTTCTCGTCCCGTTCAGTGAAACGGACTTGTTTGGATGACTATGTGCACGTGCGTTCATCCGTTCTTGGGGGTATGCATATTTTTCGTTACCCGGATATCTAACTTTAATTTTGGTCGACATGTATATTTTTCGTATTTTAAAACTGAATTTTAGACCCGACCCGGGCATGTTTTGGACTATGTTTGTATTTACCAGAATATCAAATTTTATTTATATAATATTAATTTTATAAACAGATACAAATTAAAATTTAGTTAACTAATAAAAGATTTTTTAAATTTAAATCTAAACTAATTTCCTAACAAACTAACAATCCCTTTCTCTCTCTCTTTCCCTCCCCTGCATATATATATTTATTTATTCTTTCCTTATTTTATACGCAGCCTCTTCTTCTTACTTTTTCTTCTTTCTTCTTTCTTCTTTCTTTTTCTTGATCTTGTTTCTTGATTCCGGTGATCACCGTTGGAGCCATGCTCGTCGCTGACGATCCGAGTGATCCAGTGAACGTATCTTGCCTGTGTAATCACCCTCTTGCTTTGCTTGGACCCGTCCCGTGTGCCGCGTGTGCGTTGCGACGATTTACCGACGTCGGACGTGCCGTGAGTATCCGTCGCGTGATTCGATCGAGGCAATTTTATCTTGTTACATGCTATGTTACTGTATTTACATCTATTTGAATAAATATAGCACTTGTATTTAAAATCATGCATCCCACATTATCATTTTGCATGTTTCACCGTTTTCGGATATCCGTATGCATCCGTACAAGTTATTTCATATCTAGTGCATGTAAATTTATCTTGATACATACTAGACTACAATATACTGCACCCAATTGAATAATAACATTTCATATTGTTTAATTGTATATCCCACATTTACCAGTTTATCATTTTACGGTTATATGACATCTGTATGCATCCATATCAGTATTTACATAGGTAATTGCATGCTAAATCATCTTGCCACATGCTAGGTATAGTATTATGCATCCATATGAGTAAAATGTTACCCGTTCATCCCATTATACATCCATACTAAAGTTTTACTGTTTTCGGATACCCGTTTGCATCCATATCATTTAAAATATATATCGTCGTAATATTTCTTATTATTATCTTTAATTAGTTTGTAATCTGTATTTTATAATGTTATACAAAATATAGTTTGAAAATATTATAGTTTACACATGAAACGTCGTTGCAAAGCGGATACGACAAATCTGAAATTTACTGTACACCTTACCTTATAAAATTCATTATAAATCATAGAAACAATATTAGGATACGTTCTTTAGTTTGTTACGAAGCTAACTCAGAATAATATAACTCTATGAAATATTTACTTGCAAAATAAATTATTTAAATAACGTAAAATGCAAATGAAGATATCTCTAAACTGTTGTCCAGGGAAATTCCAGCAGCAAACTTTCAATTTCGAATGTTCATAGCTTTTTGTAGGAACAACCTGAGATAATTAAACTTATAAAAATGAAAAAATTATTGAATTATCTTTGTTTTGGTATAATACACGTCCCTTTTGGAGAACGTTTGTTATTTTTAAGTAATTTTACAAATCAGGGTGACGCTGATTTTCTGAACGAAACTTTCTTGTGCATGGTTAATCAATACCACTTTTATAGTTATTAATCGGTTTGAATATGTTATCCATGTTAATATTATTATATAAATATCTATTTAATAAATAATAGTGCTTGTGTTTTAATATTCAGCAAATTTTACCGATTTACAGTTTTATAGTATCCGTCTGTATCCGTAAGGTTTATTACATATCTAGTTGCACACCGAGACCATATTATTTCATGTTACTGTCGTATTAGTGCACCATGCTTGATAATTGTGTATCCTACTTAGTCATGATGTGACCTCTGATCGATATTTGTGCATCCATGCTTTTATTGTACATCCGTATTTTCACCCTGATTCAATACTTGCTACAGTTCGATTATGAGCACCCGCTTGATACCTGTGCACTACTTGACATGACCTGAATGACCTGATACACTATTACTTGACCTGAATTGCTACATGTTCACTACCTGACACGACCTGATATATCACTACTTGACATGTTACCTGATCCTGTTTCTAATGCCGACAATCTTGACATGTTGTCCTGATGGACATATCCTGTTGTCTGTATAGACAAACCTGTTCCTGCTTGATCCTGTGTTGGCATTAACTTCAGATTATTCAATACCTGACTTACATAACTTGGGGGTATGGGGAAATCAAGAATATATCCGAACGTAACTCAAAGGGCTATTACATCTTGTTACCGTGGTCCCGTGGGGTTGAACGGGATATAGACTCATAGTCTATAATATCTTGTTACCGTGGTCCCGTGGGGTTGAACGGGGCATAGACCGATGGGTTACGATGAGGATTGCATTAATTGATTTTGAATAACTTTAGAGTAGATATCCCTATAGCACAGTTTAGATTACTCACTACACTTCACCTGTTTATATCCTGTTCACTGATCTATATTCATGTTACGGTTTACTTGCTACTGATGACTTGTTACTGTTCATACTTCATGCCTGCATATTTCATCACATCCTGCTTGCTTAAAATTATTGATATTATGACGCATTGACGTCTGGGTTTTGCATGGCCCAGATCCTCTACCTTTGTCGCAGGCTGATCAGGAATATTTCCGCCGTCAGGCCGAGTAGTGAGGATCCTGTTAGTATTAGAAATCATCATCCCATATTTTTCACACTCACTTATCATTTAACTTAAGAGAGTATATGTTCTGCAAATTTATTAAGCTTTCAGCATCTTTTGAATTTTCCTTCTAAGGTTCCATCTCAACTTAGGAATTTTTATCATCTCTACTGAAGATATAAGTCCTATTTTTCATTCTCTCATCCAAACCCCAATCATATACCCCTACGTGTGTGTATGTATCACCCCTACACTTGGAAATTCAATTCAAGCTATCATACTCTTATTCATCCTCCAAAGTACTTTTAGTTGGTGAATTTTAGATGAAATTGCTCACACATCCTTCATCCGACCGATAATACTTCTTGAGGTACTGAACAACCGATTACAAAATGTGTTTGCGCATTTAGGCATAATTCCTCGTCTTGTAATACCTAAGGCTTAGCAGTGACTCCCAAACCAGTTGGTCTAAGGCACTAGGTGATAAAGCACCCTCGCTATATATTTTTTTTATTGTGCCGCCTTAAGTAATTACAAAACTAGCTTTCATTTTTTTTATTTCTTTATTCACACTTGTACTTTTATTTTATTTTCCTTCATACTAAGGATTTTAGACAAGAGCATTTCAAGGTATCCTCTACCATCCCAAGTTTCAAGATGTGTGTGTATGTGCAAGTTATAGGGTATATATTTTCAGAATTTAGACTTAAGGTTTAGAATTATTTTTCAGACTTACATTTCACATAAAAATTTCAATACTCTTCCCTTATTTTGACTTAGCTCAAGAACTGAACTCAAAATTTGCCTATTTCTAAATAAACTATAAGGACATATATTTTCTACAGTTAAACTTTAAGAAAGGTTATTTTAAAGATTTTTAACTTAATAAGTTTAGGATCTATTTTTTCCTAACTAGTCAACCGTCATGTTGAACTTAAGTCAAATATGGCCAAAATTGAATTTTTCAATTTTTATAATTTTTAATTTTATTTTTATAGATTTTAAAATAAGTATGCAAATGAAAAATTATACATATGAATGCGATGGAAGAAAGCTTACCGAGCACACCCCCAACTTAAACTTGATAGTGTCCTCACTGTCAGGCTACACCAAGAGAGTCAAAATTGTCGGCATTCCCATGTTTGTTTATTTTTATTTTATTTTTTTAAATTTATTATTAACAGAAAAAGAAAACAAAATATATATACACAAAAGGTCCCCCCCAAACTTAAGTGAAACAGTGTTTCCACTGTTGAAGCATTAAAGTTCAGAGTTAGGGAGGAGAAAAAACACAGTATCAAGCTATACAAGGCCTTACACAGGCCAAAGATTAGCACCAACCATTCAAAATTTTTATCGTTATAATGGTGTGGTTGGTGAAAGAATGGAGTGTAGAGAAAAGAAATGAGAAACACACGAGACCGTGTGGAGATAGAAGCAGTATACGGTCTCGATGGAGGAGAAGAATAGCGGAAGGGAAAAAGAAATGGTGGTGGTTCGACTTCTTCAGGTAGAGGTTGATTAATCACAAAATCCGTGTCATTCAGGAATGCGAGTTCGTCGGCGAAAATATCTTCGAAACTTTCATCGATGGTCCGATTGAACATTTCAATGTCAATAAGTGTCACGCCAGAATTCAACACACTTGATTTTTCAAAAATTACTGAGCTAGGAGACTCGTAAGGCTCATCTACCTTATTATCAAAAGAGTCTAAATCAAGTTGTTTTTCTAGAATTATCGAACTCAAAATATTGGATTGTGATTCATTAATACTCGCTATCATTAAAGGAAGATTAGAAGAAGAACCAGAGAAAGTGGGAGAAAGCAGTAGAATATGAACTTGAGGGTGGAAATGGAGTGTATAAATTAGCACAATTTGTAATGACCGATGTGTAAAAAGTGATTATGCTAATCTATCAACCCACTGAGAAATGAGGTCAAATCCCTCAAGATTCGTGAGAAAACATGGGTACGTTGAACTTGGTAAACCAGACATTGAAAATGAAAGTGTAACGGTTTCTTGCAAGGTCGGAACGAAGATGGAGGGAAGTGATTGAAGAAGGGTATCGGTTAAAGATTCAGGAGGGTGTGCGCAGTCAATGAAAGGGATAGAATGAATTGAAAAATCCGACTCCTCAAGTAAAACTGCTTCATCCTCAATAATTTCCTTAATTTTCTCCTCAAAATTTAGCTTATCCATGCAACTTTCATCAAAATCAAGACGCATATGAAGTTCGGGAAAAACATTTAATGACTCGGGATGATGAATTGGAGAGAAAAACTCGGCCAAATCTGCGGGTTCATCATCCAAAATATTTCCTGCGTCAATATCCTCGATCAAGTGAAAATTAAATTTCTCAGACACCTCATCAAAAGCATGGACATCAATTAATTCAGGTTCTAGAGTGGAGGTGTAGAGGTCAAAAGGATTGGTGATGGTTTCACTCGAAAGGGACCCTTCACAATCAGGTAAATCAAACACTACAAAATCGCACAACTCATTAGCCGTTATATTTTCAACTGGTGAATCATTTGGAACACTTGATAGACATTCAAAACTGGAGTTGTGGGATTCAATTGGGGATGGGTAGGTTTGATTTGGAAGGGTGCACAGCTCACTCTCTCCACTCAAATTCTCAATCCGTCCAACCGCCTCATCATACATTGGAAGATTTGGAGCTAGTTGGAAACTAGCTACCGGGTCACTAGGTTGTATAAGGACGGCCATGGACGCATTCAAATCCTTAATCTGTTGTCTTGACGTTACCATAAAATCTTCCAACGACTGTTCCAGACTAGACATGGGTTGTGAAGGGGTTTCAGTAAAAGATTCAAAGTTGTTTGGATTTTGGAAACTCCCGTGTAGAAGCAATGTCTAGGGAAGGTGCAACAGTTGGGTAAGATGGATAGGAATTGAATGGTTGGACAGTATTAGGATCAACATTTGGATAAAAAGGTGAATGGAATTGTTGATCCCAAGAACTGGAAGTGTTGAAAGGAGTGAAAGATCGGTTACGGGATTATTCAATATGTTCAGCAATAGACATGGGCTTTAGAGTTACCACCGGACTCTCAAAAGGGGTATCAACGTAAGAAGGTAGTGAAGGTTGAAACGGTTGGTACAAAGTGGATTGCGGAGTCCAACTGTTTCTCCTAGACACGTCTATTCGATCTTTCAAAGAAATTTTGGGTATGGAGGGGTCATCCGAAATTCGGCCAAAACAATGCGCGTAGGAAGTAATGTCTGGTTGAGGGTACCAAAGTTCAGCAAGAGTTTTGCGAGGTGGGGTACCCATGATGTGAGAAAGAAGAAGAAAAAGAATGTGATGATTTTTTTAATATTTTTTTTTATTTTTAAATTTTTTTTTTCAAAAAAAAATTTGTTTGTTTTTGGAGTTTTGAAATTTTTGAAAGTGTTTTTTTTAGAAAGAGTTTTGCAAAAATTTGTACGAAACTACGGCACAATTTCAAACAATCACAATTTATACATGCACAATGAAGCCTAGAGCTAGGGTCTCCTAAGTCAACTAGACCGCTCCTAACTGTTCCAAAGCGACAAGTTGTGAGATATCCCTCAAATCGCCTCTTCACCGCCAATTGTGGCCAGGTAAGCACAAGTAAAGAAAGGAGGGATCCGCTCACGAATCACCGTGAGACGGGCCTTTTAAAATTACCTTTCCTACTTGTCTAGCTTAGGCACCACAAAGTCAGATTTAGATAAACGACCGATTGCTGAGTCTTCAACGGGCCTTTTAAAATTACCTTCCTTTGTCCTAATGAGCACGACAGTCCTTATTGGCTGAGTCTAAATATTTTTTTTAATTAACTCGAGAGTTGATGCATATGCTTTTTTTGTGATTTTTGGGGTCTTAGGAAGGGTAATGAAATCCCCAACCAATATGGATTGGTGTTATAGCCCCTTAAAAGTCCGTTTTAAAAATATAAAGCAGTAAACACACAAAAAACACTTGCAATTTTTTATTTATTTGGCAGCGCAAAGAATCCTGCACAAAAACAATTTATTAGAGAGGGAGAAAGATTTTGCGCAAAGAACCCTGTAGGAAAAATTTTCAGTGGAGCTCAGAGTAGGAGAGGGGACAAAAATACTTACAGAAAATTTTGGGGTGCTGACGTCAGCAGTTGACCGCGGTTCCGCGGTCAAACGCTTGAATCCGCCGCGGTTCCGCGGTGGTTAAGTTGGTTTGGATCTCCAAAATTTTTCTGTTGTCTGTTGTGATTCTCCTCTATCTGTTCAGATTTTCTGTTTGTTGATTTGTTCACTGGCTTTTTCCAGATCTGAATCAGTCCATATTTTTTTCCTGCGCAATTCACACAATACCTCTCAAAAAGAACAAGATGAATTTTTTAGTTTTTATATTTTATTTTTATATTTTTTTGTTTTAAAATTTTTAAATTTTAATTTTTTTTAAAAAAAATTTAACCCGAAATTACACAAAGAAAGAGACTACCGTCTCCCCGGAAACGGTGCTATTTGATTGATCAGTTTTTCGTATGCGTTTAAAAATCAAAGTTAAGAATACCGCAATCAAGACAATGTCGCTTGGTAGCTAGCCGGTTGAGTACGGGTCAGTCCACAGGGAGATGGATTCCTTTTCTTTATGTTCTAACGAGTTAAGTCCAAAAAGTTGGTGGTTTTGTTGTATTTAAAGGCTTGCTAGGGTTAGAATTAGGTTAGTTCGAAAAAGTGATTCTTCTCGCTTCTATCAATGCCTTAATTAAGAATATATGTGTTAGGGTAATAGTCAACAACGGGGATTAGCACGACCAGGAAGAAACTAAGTTTCTTCCCTTTGGTCCTTGTCCGTCCGTTCTTGGCTCTTAGCCCTAACCTCTGGTTAATTCAACCATAACCGGTCTAACTAGGGAATCACCGCTATCTTGTAGGATAGGGTGCCGTAGTGAGCGGATTATGGTTGATTTAAAGAGAGTCCTTTAAATAAAATTATTTGGGCAAAGGAAGGAGAGGGATTTCGATCTCTCTAACCTTCCCTATCCTAACCCTAACAAGTGAGGAATTACTCACTCATTAGGAATATGACAATCAAATTCATTTTTATAATTTTTAATATTAGAAAACTAAATTGCAGATAGTAAAAGAACAGATAAAAATTGCAGGAATTAAAATTGCAGATAAAAAGAATGCAAGATAAAAATAAAAAAATACCTTTATTGATGACCTCTCAACAATTCATTATAAAATGAGAATTAAATCTAGAAATTGAAAAGAGATTAAGAACTAAAGAGAGGCATCTCAAAAGAGGCGCCCAAAAGAGGCACAAAAACTAGAAAGAGGCATCTTCCTATTTATAGATAGGAAAAACCCTAGGTTTACATTCTGATCCATACATGAAATTACAAAACAACTCCAAAGACCGAGTCAAAGCACCGTCAACCCACCGACACGTGCATTGCACGGCCGCGGTTCCGTGGCAGAAAGCTATGTTTGGCCGCGGTTCCGCGGCCATATTGAGGGATCTCTGGCTCAAACTTCTAGGGTTGCTTCATATTGCTTTTGCCTTCTGTTTTCTTCACTTGGTTCCTCAGAATCTTTTCTATTTTCCTCCAGATTTCCAACAGTGTAGAATTATGTGGACTTTTACCGTAAGCTTCACGTTGAAGTCTTGAATCTTGTGCTGCCCTTATGCATTGAACTGTTTACTGATCTTCATTTGTTCCTTGAACTGTTAGGCGGCATCATAAGGATTCATCTTTTGTTGGTCGTAGTCTCACTTTTGTAACGTCTTTTCATTAATTTCACTGTATTGTTCTGAGAACCTGTAACCTGCAACTATTTAGCAGACATGGATCAAAAGCACCTATTTATTTGTAATATGATTAAGAATGGGCGATATAATAATGCAAAATTCTGATATGAACAACGTACCAACATCTCCTTTAACTCCTCGACGGTGGTCTTCAAGACGGCAACATCATACTCCAGACGTCGATCACGGGGGGTAGGGGAAGTAACCGCCGGAGTGGAGGCCAACCTTATATGGGCCCTGCTAGGACCCAGTCCCCGGCCTCTCTCTCAACCTCCGCGGTGCCCTCCGTGTGCAGCGTCTAGGACTGGGGTCAGTAGCATCGGATCGGTCTGTCTACTAAAATCGATCCCCGATGCCTCCGCCTGCTCCACCACCCGCTCCTACATCCACATTAACCATTAAAATATAAGTATATCATTTAAATTTGAACTTATCAAAAAAAAAATTCATTCGAATTAAAATAAATATTAACACTTACGCAATACTCCTGAGTAGTAGTGTCGGGGAATCGAAGCTCGCCCGTAGAGGGATCTGTCGAGATGCCGTGGACGGCAAGATACGCGGTCAGCACGTACCATCCTGCACCAGGATCTGAGCTCTCTGTAATTTGCCAAAAATTTACATATATTATAAAATAACTCTTAATATTACATTATATCAAAATAGATCTATTGTAATTTACCGATACCTCCATGGCACGAGTAATGTTTCTTGAGCCACTTGTATAAGTGGGGCGACCCCTCTTCGCCGACTTCCTATACTTCTTATTTTGATCGGCCTGTTTTTGCACAACGCATTCAGATTTAGTTTTCTAATTAAACAACAGAAAAAAATAAATTATATACTAAATAATGAATTACATTTAAATTACAAACCTGTTAGCGCTCTCTCAAAGGCCAGAGTATGTAGGAGAGCCGCTCTCTCTGCCTCGGGGGTCGCCAGCCATACCAAATAACAGTCGATCTTCAACCCGTTCCTATTGTATCAGACCTTTGATTGCATGTTCTTCATCAGGACCAGGTACAGAGAGTGAAAATCGAGCACTCTCTCAGGGTGATCAGGGTCGGGTACAAGTTGAAAGTCGTAATCCAACTGCAAATACAAAAAAATAATGTATTAGATTTTAGTGTTAAATAATAATAAATATATTGGATATGTCAAATGAAAATATATATTAATACCCGAGCCTGATCCCAAAAGAGGGAAAATGAGCGCCGGTGCTGATCTCCCGACTCAACGTGAAGTGGATACTTCTTTTGGATGCGGCTCTCATCCCCATATACCAGCCGAACCTCTCGGCATAATCGCTAGTATAGTGATAATCGGGGGTCTCACGCCGCGCTTCCCAGTGTACGGTGAGGAGGACGCGACTAGGCCGCTACGTATTTACTCTGAAGTAAATACGCTAAGCATATCTAAGCAATATAAATGTAAATGCACAAGAGACAAGATATAATAAAACAACAACTTTATTTATTCACATTCTTTTTACAATACATGGAAAAGTAAATAAAACTGAATGAAAGCAATGCCTATACCGTGGCATAAAAGAAATGAAAAGTACTGAATAAATATGTGTACAATGAAGCTAGAGCTCTGGGTCGTGGCAAGCTGATCTAAGTCCTCACTAGTAGGCTCGATCTCCTGAGTGTCCAGACCACCTGACAACATTCCAAAGAAGAAAGAGAAGGAATATCGTCAGCGAACAATCGCTCTGTAAGTCCTAAAGATAAGGGAGAAATAGAATAGACAGAAAGAGAATGTAGTTTTTAAAGTTGTATTATTTGGTTAACGCTGTTGTTTGTAGCTTGGTACAGAAGGATGCCAGTGTATACGAGAGGAGTCTCTATATGCCAGAGACTAGAGAAACCGGAAGTACAAGGAACCGTTATGCCACGGTATAACAACAACGGAATATAGGTTAGGTAACTTAATCTTGCAGTCTCGTGCCACTTCTAACACCTTCTGTACCAATCTACCCCTTAAACCCCGCGATGTCTTGTTTGTATTGTTTGTATTGTATTGCAACTTGTATATAGATTGTATAATTGGATGACTTGCCGAAACCATGATATCAGTAAATGGATGTAACTGGAGAATCATGTAAATGGAAGTATATCCATGGTTTGGTTCAGTCAATATAGATTGAATAGATTGAATATATCTATTCATGGATTCATATTGAATTGTAGTATTGTAGATTGTACTTGAATCATATTCAAGTCAGATTATTTATAATGAGACCCAGTCTGAGTCAGAACAATTAGAAAAGAAATTGAAGTCCTGAATTAGGTTTTGATGTTATCGGTAACCGCTGCATATGAACGGCAGTATTTGTGTCTTTTTCAAAGACGATTACCGTGTTGATAACACCGTTGTTAAGTTGTCTATCTTAAATAGGCAAGCACCCACTTCTCCGGCTCCCTGAGGCTCAAGAGATTGGTCCCGCTTAAACCTATATTTACTAAGGTCATTAGGGTAATTTATAGAACTTGAGGGGGTTTTATGTAAAAATACTTTTGTATAATTTTCAAAATACACCCTAACTATTTAATTATCGTCTTTAGAGTTGTCATAGATGTAGATTTTATATTTGTGCAGTTTCTAGTGAATAAACCTATTTTTTATAATACATGGTATTTATTTGTAATATTGAATTTGTATGGATTTCATGGTATTTTAATGTAAAGTGATCCTTGTGATCCTTAGAAAAAAAATTGGAATATTTATATTATTACAAAATAGATATTTTAATGATACACACACACACACATATATATATATATTTATATTTATAAAAATAATTTTAGTTTATATTATATTTCTAGAAATCTCATTTTCTTAAGATTTTCGTATTTTAAATTTCTCGAGATCGAATGCTCCTTGTGGAGGTCTGCATCTTGCACTACTAAGCCCAGAGATGTGCGATAATCCGCACCATCCCAGTCGGGTTCCCCAAAATGGGTTGTAGCGGCACTTTGCAAAGATTTGTAAAACACTTAATCTTGTAGAAAACGGTTTTATTAGTAAATGGTATTTTTTGAAAGGTTTCGTTTTCCCGTATTCTATGTCCCCGAAAGGTATTGTGCTATGTTGCATATGAGTGTGTGAGAAGGTAGATCATTACCTCGTGATCTACTTAAAGGTATAGCAAGTTTGTGATGTTTTAATGTTGAAATGAAACTACATGGTATTTTAATGAAAAAGAGCGGTAAAAGTTACAAAATGAAATAGATTGTCATGAGATTTGTTCAATATGTTTATTAATGTTTAATAGTCAACATGTAATGGTTTGGTATGATTTGTGTTTAAGAAAAGGTTGAATTTTTAGAAAGTACCGAATCGGAAATCGGATTAATTCCGATTCCGTCGGGTTTTAAAAATACGGATTTTGAGAATAATAAAGTGAAGAAGGAATTGGGACTTACTCATTAAAAAGAAGGAGAGGAGATAGAGGGTGAGAGAGGAATCTCCGGTACGTCGTTTCGTCGCCGATTGCTCCTTGAAACGTCGTCGGAAGATCGTCGGAGTTTCGCCCCTTTGCTAACTCCAAAAGTACACAAAACTTCTATGGATTTCTTGAGAGTTTTGATCAAAATTTTGGAGTGAGGGTGTGTGTGTCTAGGGGCTGTATTTATAGGGTAAGGGTAGGGTTTAGGGTAGGTGAAAGGTTGAATTGAAAATATGTATTAAAATGTATTAAAAATGAAGTAATTAGGGTTTTAAAAGGTTTCTGGAATCGATCCAGAGAATTAAAGTGTGCAGGAGTGATGGGGAGGTGAAAAGCCCAAAATTTTCAGTTGACGACTCGGCGGTCCGGCCGAGTCCGGCCGGCAGCGGCGACTCGAGTCGGCCGAGTCGCCGGCCGATTCGGCCGATTCCGGCACTCAAAAAGTTCCCCGTCGCTTCCCTTACCCCCTAGGACAGTTAGTTTATTTAGTGTAGTGAGGTTTTTACGAGTTATGCACGTGTAAACCCTTGGGATTCTAAAAATTTAAAAAAAACAATATTAAAAATAATATGGGTGATGAGATTTGAACTCTGGTGTTTTGGTTCAGCAGTGCAAGGTCCTACCAATGAGCTACAAGCTCCTTCTTGCTATTAAAAAGCAAAAAAAATTATAACTTGTGCTCAGGAAAAAATACCCCAAGTATATATTAATTTTTAAACAAATTTTTGTACACCAAAATTGGAGTTGTTACAGTCTACCCTCCTTACAAAAATTTCGTCCTCGAAATTTACAACTTTTATTTTAAGAACTAGTTTACAAAGAGGTGAGGATATCTTGCACGCATCTCATCTGCCCTTTCCCAAGTTGATTCTCCCGGAGTGTCTTTTCCCCATATCACTCGAACCAAGTTGATTTCCTTGTTCCGAAGTGACTTCACTTTTCTATACAGGATCTCCACAGGTTGTTGCTCACAGGATAAGTCGGGCTGTATAGTGAGCCCGGAATGATCAAGAACATGGCCGGGGTCACTCACATACCTTCTGAGTTGGGATATGTGGAACACATTATGCACTCCTTCCAATGAAGGTGGAAGTGCTAAGCGGTATGCCACTTCACCGACTCGTTCGAGTACGTCGAACGGTCTAATGTACATTAGACTGAGCTTTCCCCGTCTTCCAAATCAGATCACTACGCGGTTCGGAGATATCTTTAAGAATACGTGATCTCCTGGCTGGAACTCCGAGTGACGTCGCTTTGCATCAGCCCAGTGCTTCTGTCGATCTTGGGCTATGTGCATTCTTTCTCTGATAGTACGAACCACATCAATAGTCGCTACTGTCATCTTAGGTCCAAGAAGCTCCCTATCTCCGATGTCATCCCAACTCAATGGCGATCGACACTTCCTTCCATATAGTGCTACAAAAGGTGCCATTCCTATGCTTGCTTGGTAACTGTTGTTGTACGAAAATTCCACAAGATGTAGGTGATCTTCCCACGATCCTCCGAAGTCTAACATACACGCTCTGAGCATATCCTCCAAGATCTGAATAGTTCGCTCAGACTGACCATCTGTTTGTGGATGATAAGTCGTGCTGAAGTTAAGATTTGTTCCCAATCTTGCTTGCAGACTCTGCCAAAATTATGATCAGAACCTGGTGTCACGATCGAAGACAATGCAGACCGGTACTCTATGAAGTCTCATAATTTCCTGTATGAGTTCATGGGTATCAGAGGTAGTATATTTTTTTAAGAGTTTAAATCTTAAGTAGATTCTTACCTCCATGTACTTGTTTGCTAATGTCTCAGTTGATTGGCCAACTCGAAATGGGATGAAGTGAGCCGACTTTGTGAGTCGATCCATAATAACCCATACCGCATCGTTACCCTTTGTGCTGCGAGGAAGTGCAGTCACAAAATCCATTGTGATGTGTTGCCACTTCCATTCTGAGATTGGTAACGGTTGAAGTAGTCCAGCTGTCCTGTGATGTTCAACCTTTACTTACTGACACACCAGGAATTTAGCGACAGTTCTGGCTACTTCACGCTTCATTCCATGCCACCAGTAATTCTAACGTAGATCTTTGTATATCTTTGTACCTCCAGGGTGTGCTGAGTAGGGAGAGCTGTGAGCTTCTTTCATTAACTCTTCCCGAACAAGACTTTTTGGTACACATAATCTGCTGCCGTATCTCAAAGATCCGTCTTCATGGATGATGAAGTCTGTTCCGAGTCCATTCTCCACTTGTTCTCTGATCTTTTGCAACTTAGTATCACTTGCTTGAGCTGCTTTGATCTGATTGATAATGGTAGATTGAACTTGTAAATTCATCAAACTTGAAGCGTTACTTGGCATGACTACTTCAATCTCCATCTGATGCAAGTCCTGTTGTAGCTTCTACTGAGCGGTGAAATACATTGGTAATGGTTGGCGACTAAGAGCATCTGGAACCACATTCACCTTTCCTGGGTGATATTGCAGGTTGATGTCAAAGTCCGCCATGAGTTCTAACCATCGTCTCTGCCACATATTCAATTCCTTCTGAGTAAACAAATATTTCAGACTCTTGTGATCTGTGTATATGTTCACTCGTTCACCAAGAAGATAATGGCGCAAAATCTTGAGAGCAAAGATGACGGCTGCCAATTCCAAATCATGCGTTGGATAATTGCGCTCATGAGTCTTCAGCTGTCTTGAAGAATAAGCCACAACCTTACCGTGCTGATATAGAACACATCATAATCTCTTACCGAATGCATCACAATGCACTTCGAAACCTCCAGACTGGTTCGGTATAACGAGAATAGGCGCTGATGTCAATCTTGACTTGAGTTCTACGAAAGCTTGTTCGCATGCTTCGAACCACACAAATTCTTCATCTCGTGTGCGCTTGGTCAGGCGTGTTGCTATCTTAGAAAAGCCTTCAATGAACCTTCTGTAATATCCAGCCAGACCTAAGAAACTTCGAATGTCCTTCACTGACTTTGGTGTCGGCCATTCGCTTACTGCTAAAACTTTCGCTGGATCTACAGAGATTCCTTCACCTGATACGATATGTCCAAGAAAACCAACTTGATTTAGCCAAAACTCGCACTTGTTGTACTTGGCATATAGCTGATGTTGTCGTAGAGTTTCCAGGACAATTCGTAGGTGCTCGGTATGTTCTTCCCGAGTCTTAAAATACACCAGGATGTCGTCGATGAAGATGACAACAAACCTGTCTAAGTACTCCCGGAAAACTTGATTCATCATGTTCATGAATATTGCTGGTGCGTTGGTCACTCCAAATGGCATCACTAGAAATTCTTAATGACCATAACGAGTTCTGAAAGCCGTTTTATGAATATCATCTTCCTTGACCTTCACCTGATGATAACTTGAACGAAAATCTAATATAGAGAAAACACAAGATCCACTTAGCTGATCGAATAGATCGTCAATGCGCGGAAGTGGATACTTGTTCTTTATAGTGACTTCGTTCAAGGCTCTATAATCGATGCACATTCTGTATGGACCTTCCTTCTTCTTCACAAGCAGTACTGGTGATCCCCAACTTGAAGTGCTGGGATGAATCCATCCTTTCGCCAATAATTCGTCCAACTGTGTTCGGACTTCCTTCAAACCTTCCAGACTTAATAGATAAGGTGCTTTGATTAACGGTTGTGCTCCTGGTACTAAATCAATACTGAATTCAAGAGCTCAATCGGAAGGCAAACATGATATATCGTCAGGAAATACATCGTCGAACTCTCGAACCACTTCTGGCCTTGATTCTTCCTTTTCTTGAGTTGCTGCAATCACTGCGTCCCTTGGCTTCGCTTTGTATGTACTTGGCTCCAGTGTGCGGTCTCCACTTTTGAAATAGAAGACCGGATGGTCTGGAATCTCGAATACTACCCTCTTTTGACGACAGTCGATGGTAGCATAAAAGGTTCCGAGCCAATCCATACCTAGAACCACATCGAAGTTCGGTATGTCCAGCGCTTTGAAGTCAGCGTAGAATTCTCTGCTGCAGACGACTACTGGACACAAGTTGTATCCCATTGTTGCTTTTAGAATGCCATTCCCTGAACTGACATTCAAGCTGGATACAAACGGTGTGACTGGAATTACATAGGTTCGGACGAACCGTTGCGACATATAGCAGTGCGATGCTTTAGTATTGAACAGTGCTAGTGCAGGGAGTGAGGCTACTAAGATTGTACCTAAGGTATATGGGATATGTTTTAGGTATAGTAAAAGTATGTAGATAAGTAGCAAGACTGAAAGAAAGGTTTGAGAAGAAAAGGTTACCAGTGATAACTTGGCCAGTGGCCTCAGCTTCTTCCACGGTCATCATGAAAGCCTGGCGCCGTGGTACATTCCTCCTGGACTGAGGACCATTCCTCGGAACGTTCCTTTGAGCTTGATGGAACTGACGAGGAGGAGGTGCAGCTTGTGGTCCTCCAGGTGGTGGAGCAGGTATTGCAAGTCTTGGAGCAGGTGCCTGAAAGGCTAGTCGCTGCAGGTAAGTGATTGCTGGCCTGGGTGCAGCAACTGGGTTTTGTCTTTAGGGCCAAGACCCAATATCATGAGCAGCTGAGCCGCAGACTAAGCAAAGATGGTTGGCTCGCCGGCAGTCTTTCATCATATGTCCAGTTCTCTTGCAGTAGGTATAAAAGGCTGGGCTAGGACGGTTGTTCGGTACTCCCGATCGCCTTGGCACAAAAGATGGCCTTGACGAGGCTCCTCCTGCCATCTGGTCGGAAGGACGCTTAAATCGAGCAGACTGAGGTCTACCCCTCGCCTTTACCACTGCTTCATAACGGCGGGCAGCTTTCAGAGCCGATTCATGAGTTGGAAAATCTCATGTGGCCAGTGCAGCCTGGATCTCCGAATCCAAACCTTGTTGAAATCGACAGGCTCTTATCTCATCCGTCGGTATCAGGTGTGCCGCAAATCTGTTAAAGGATTGTGTTAGCTGTGTAGTATGTGATATATTGAACAATTCAAATTATTGAGACATATCTTACGGACTAAATATGGTGAACTCAGCATCATATTCATCTACCGACTTGGTCCACATCGAACCGTGTTGCAGATGAATGAACTGTTGTTCCATGTCGAACCTGGCAGTCTCAGGGAAGTACTTTGCGTCGAACATGTCGCGGAAAGTCTTCCATTCGATGGGTTGTTCAAGACGACTTTCTTCCGCCTTCCACCAGTTCCGTGCATTGTCCGTGAGCTGTAATTTTGCAACACGAACCCAAGCTATTTCTGGCACTTATGCTGCTGCCAGATCATCTTCTATACTCTGAGCCCATTCCTCAGCTTCCAGTGGGCTCTCTTTTCCCGAGAACTGTTTGGGGTGTAAAGCCCTGAATTGCTTCACCCCAGGTGCTTCTGCCTCGGGACGGTTCATTAAAAGAGCAGTCTGCTGCTGCTGTCCCTCGAGGAGGCTGCGGATTGCCTCAAGCAGAACCGTTTGCTCGTTGACCGAAGCAGGAACGGCAGGTGTAATTGGTAGTGGAGGTGGAGTGTTGTTGAAGTTGGTACTGGTGTTGTTTGGGGAATCCATAACCTTGAATGAAAAATTTGGGTTAGGACAGATTCAAAGTATATGAAATGATAAGATTCAAGGAACATGAATTGTAAAGAATGTTTTAGTTGCTGGTTCTTGTGTTATATTGCTTAGGTTGTTCATGTAGAATAGAACTGCATGGTAGGGTTCCATACAGCTCTGACCTTCATGAGCCACCAACAAAACCTGTCACGCCCTGCTTCCCAGTGTACGGTGAAGGGGACGTGACTAGGCCACTACGTATTTATTCTGAAGTAAATACGCTAAGCGTATCTAAACAATATAAATTTAAATGCACAAGAGACAAGATATAATAAAACAACAAATTTATTTATTCACATTCTTTTTACAATACATGGAAAAGTAAATACAACTGAATGAAAGCAATGCCTAAACAGTGACATAAAAGAAATGAAAAGTAATGAATAAATATATGTACAATGAAGCTAGAGCTCTGAGTCGTAGGCAAGCTGATCCAAGTCCTCACTAGTAGGCTCGATCTCCTGAGTGTCCAGATCATCTGACAACATTCTAAAGAAGAAAGAGAAGGAATGTCATCAGCGAACAATCGCTCGGTAAGTCCCAAAGATAAGGGAGAAATAGAATAAACAGAAAGAGAATGTAGCTTTTAAAGTTGTATTATTTGGTTAACGCTGTTGTTTGTAGCTTGGTACAGAAGGATGCCAGTGTATACGAGAGGAGTCTCTATATGCCAGAGACAAGAGCAAACGGAAGTACAAGGAACCGTTATGCCACGGTACAATAACAATGGAATATAGGTCAGGTGTCTTAATCTTGCAGTCCCGTGCCACTTCTAACACTTTCTGTACCAATTTACCCCTTAAACCCCGCGATGTCTTGTTTGTATTGTTTGTATTGTATTGCAACTTATATTGTCTTGTAATATAGATTGTATAATTGGATGACTTGCCGAAACCATGATATCAGTAAATGGATGTAACTGGAGAATCATGTAAATAGAAGTATATTCATGGTCCGGTTCGATCAATATAGATTGAATATATGTATTCATGGATTCATATTGAATTGTAGTATTGTAGATTGTACTTGAATCATATTCAAGTCGGATTATTTATAATGAGACTCAGTCTGATTCAGAACAATTATAAAAGAAATTGAAGTCCTGAATTAGGTTTTGATGTTATCGGTAACTGCTGCACATGGGCGGCAGGATTTGTGTCTTTTTCAAAGACGATTACCGTGTTGATAACACCATTGTTAAGTTGTCTACCTTAAATAGGCAAGCACCCACTTATCCGGCTCTCTGAGGCTCAAGAGATTGGTCCCGCTTAAACCTATATTATTAGGGTCCTTAAGGTAATTTATAGAACTTGAGGGGGTTTTATGTAAAAATACTTTTGTATAATTTTCAAAATACACCCCAAGTATTTAATTATAGTCTTTATAGTTGTCATAGATGTAGATTTTATATTTGCGACATTTCTAGTGAATAAACCTATTTTTTATAATACATGGTATTTATTTGTAATATTGAATTTGTATGGATTTCATGGTTTTTTAATATAAAGTGATCCTTGTGATCTTTATAAAAAAAATTGGAATATTTATATTATTATAAAATAGATATTTTAATGATACACATCTATATATATATATATATTTATAAAAATAATTTTAGTATATATTATATTTCTAGAAATCTTATTTTCTTAAGATTTTCGTATTTTAAATCTCTTGAGACCGAATGCTCCTTGCGGAGGTCTGCATCTCGCACTACTAAGCCCAGGGATGTGCGATAATTCGCACCATCCCAGTCGGGTTCCCCAAAATGGGTTATAGCGGCACTTTGCAAAGATCTGTAAAACAGTTAATCTTGTAGAAAACGGTTTTATTAGTAAATGGTATTTTTTGAAAGGTTTCTTTTTCCCGTATTCTATGTTCCCGAAAGGTATTGTGCTATGTTGCATATGAGTGTGTGAGGAGGTAGGTCATTACCTCGTGATCTACTTAAAAATATAGCAAGTTTGTGATGTTTTAATGTAGAAATGAAACTACATGGTATTTTAATGAAAAAGAGCGGTAAAAGTTACAAAATGAAATAGATTGTCACGAGACTTGTTCGATATGTTTATTAATATTTAATAGTCAACATGTAATAGTTTGGTATGATTTGTATTTAAGAAAAGGTTGAATTTTTAGAAAGAACCGAATCGGAAATCGGATTAATTCCGATTTCGTTGGGTTTTTAAAATACGGATTTTGAGAATAGTAAAGTGAAGAAGGAATTGGGACTTACTCGCTAAAAAGAAGGAGAGGAGATAGAGGGTGAGAGAGGAATCACCGGTGCGTCGTTTCGTCGCCGGTTGCTCCTTGAAACCTCGTCGGAAGATCGTCGGAGTTTCGCCCCTTTGCTAACTCCAAAAGTACACTAAACTTCTATAGATTCCTTGAGAGTTTTGATCAGAAATTTAGAGTGAGGGGGGTGTTTTTAGGGGTTGTATTTATAGAGTAAGGCTAGGGTTTAGGTTAGGTGAAAGGTTGAATTGAAAATATGTATTAAAATGTATTAAAAATGGAGTAATTAGGGTTTTAAAAGGTTTCTGGAACCGATCCAGAGAATTAAAGTGTGCAGGAGTGATGGGGAGGTGAAAAGCCCAAACTTTTCAGTTGACGACTCGACGGTCCTGCCGAGTCTGGCCGGCGGAGGCGTCCTGGGTCGGCAGAGTCGCCGGCCGATTCGGCCGATTCCGGCACTCAAAAAGTTCCTCGTTGCTTCCTTTACCCCCTGGGCCAGTTAGTTTATTTAGTGTAGTGGGTTTTTTTTACGAGTTATGCACATGTAAACCCTTGGGATTCTAAAAATTTAAAAGAAAACAATATTAAAAATAATATGGGTGATGGGATTTGAACTCTGGTGTTTTGGTTCAGCAGTGCAAGATCCTACCAATGAGCTACAAGCTCCTTCTTGCTATTAAAAAGCAAAACAAATTTATAACTTGTGCTCAGGCAAAAATACCCCAAGTATACATTAATTTTTAAACAAATTTTTGTACACCAAAATTGGAGTTGTTACAGGGGGTAAAGAAGAGGGGGAATGGTGCCTCCCTCTAATTATATCGGGTCTCATCTTGTGGGACTGATTCGGCCCTCGAGTTCCCCTCTCGGGATGGGGCTGCTCTGCATCTACAAGAAATATCAAGAAAAGCAATATTAAGACAAAATGATATTAGGAAATCAAGGATTAACGAAAATTGAAGTGCGATATATACCTCCGGCGACAGCAGCATGAGCCTGGGCCCGGGCAACAGCACGAGCGGAACGATAGTTCCTCCGGTGAGGAACAACCGGTGACTCGGACGTGGACGCATTCCCTCCAACTAGAAAATAAATATCGACAATGAAATTACATGAAGTTCATGTTTATTCTTAGAGGATATGTAAAATGAATAAATATTTTATATCTATTAATACTAACCTGCAGACTGAGCGGAGGGTATGAAAGTGGCGGGAGTGGCCTCTACGCCAGATGTGGATGCACCACCTATACTTAGACAATTAAAAATATATTATATAAGTAATTGCAAAAAAGAATGTTTATATCAATAATATAATATTCTAAATCAATATGCATTCAAGATAGGATATATAAACATACCCGCAGGTGCGGTGGTGGCCTCTGCCCGAGATATGGAGGCACCACCTACAACTAGACGATCAAAAAATGATTATCTAAGTAAGAGCAAAAAGAATGTGTGTATATTTATGATATAACATTCGTAATTGTTGGGACCCTAGCACCGATCCTTATAAAAATTTCATATTATCGAGTATCATACGTTTAGTTTAAGATTTAATTTGAATTAGTTTTACGTTTCAATTTCAAGGTTTTGAAATTTTTAGTTTAAGATAAAGTTTTTTAAAGTTAAAGGTTTTCGTAATCAAGTTTAAGATTTTTGATTTAGGGTTAGGGTTAGAATGGGATTTAACAAGAATTCAATGTAAAGGAGAATGGTGATCAATTAAGATTTGGCCTTATTTGTCTGTGTGTGTATGCATGTGTGTGTGTGTGTCTATGTGTGTATATGGATGTGTGTTTGTGTGTATATGCTTGTGTGTATGTGTGTGTCCGTGTATGCGCGCGCGTACACATAGACATACACACACGTAAGATGTGGAGGCACCACCTACAGCTAAACAATTAAAAAATGATTATCTAAGTAAGAGAAAAAAGAATGTGTGTATATTTATGATATAATACTCTAAATCAATATGCATGCACTATAGGATATATAAATATACCTGCATATGCGGTAGTGGTATCTGCCTCTGATGTGGACGCACCACCAACAGCTAGACAATTAAACATTGACTATATAAGTAATTTTGAAATAAATATGCGTGTATATCTGTAATAGTACATTCAAAATGAATATGCATGCAATATACCTGGAGGTGTGGTAAATTCCACACAGAAGAAGTCATCCGAAAGGGATACCGATCAGGGTGCAAGACCAACCCTCTGAAGCTCCCTACACAGCTCTCCGGGCGGCAGAACCGCTCTGCCTCTGCCTCTGCCTCTGCCGCGGCTGGTGCTCCTGATGCCCCTCGCTGCTCTGGGCGTTTTCATCAAACCTAGATAAGAGTGCAATCATTACACATGCATTCAATATATGTATAGATCGTAGAAATGTAAAGTAATAATATAACATTACTGATAAGTTTTTTCGTTTCGTGGACGCATTAGACATATCTACTTGAATTTCATCATCGATATCATTTCTAATCCACGTAACTTCACGATCAGCCGAAGACAACCATTCTTTTGAAACATACGGTCAGAGCACTCTAAGTCTTCTCTCTTCTTCATCCTCATCGTTGTCCTCCATACGATCCTTGAATTCTGGGACATCGTAAACATCCCTGGGTTTCCAGCGGTATACGACACTTCATCCGGGAGCTTCAAGCACTGTGAGTAGTATACTTAGAACGTTAGGTTCAGAAAGATAAATGGGTCATCCTGACCGTAAAATCGAAGAGTGTTCACACTAGTCAATCCATATTCATCTTTTCAAGTCCCGAGATTGTTTCTTCACTTATCCGTATCGGTTCGTGTATCGTACCAAGTACACTGAAATATATAAAACGGTTTTGATTGTCCGGGATATTGGATGCCAAGTATGCAATTTAAGAATCACACAATCTGATCCTACCATCGCAATCCCACTATTCTGAGTGGTTCGAGATGTTTCTATGTCCTTAACTTCAAATTTGTATCCAAACACACTGAATCCTTTATAATATGCAACCTCCATGCTAGGAAATTGAGATAAACATCTTGAATCTCTCTATAATGATGCAAACAAGTTCGGATCGTGGATCTGACAAAATAAATTTTACGGCAAATACATAACGATATAAATTTAGATTAATATTGGTAGCAATAACATGTTATTTGAACAACTTACATGATCTGCAATCCAAACTCAAAAATTATCCTGATGATATTTTTTCATTCGTTCATCATTCCAATCAGGATGCCTTTCACGTACCTCATCAATATGAATTCTGTTCTCAACGATAAATTATGATATTAACATTATATCATTTCATACACACACAAACACAAATATAACAATTAATCCAAAAAAACTTACTCTCTAATTTCTTCAAGACATACGCTATTGAGGAGGATAAACCAATATATCTTGTTAATAAACATAATGTCTACTCTCTTATAATCAGTTTTACCATCATGAATTCTCCAAGGCCGGGTAAGTTTCGTCTCAATGTTCTCGTCCAGATAGCTGGAACAAAATGTGGTTACTTCATCTAGAAGATAATCTTGCCCGATAGAACCCTCTGGTCGATTTCTATTGCGTATATACTTTTTTAGAGTGTAGAGATACCAAAAGAAAATATGTTAAATAAATAAATACGGGCATATAGGACAACAATAATTTTACAAAATACGTGAAACGAAAAATTCCACATATCTTTTGACGGGATACATCCATCAATATTGTACCGGTCCGACAAACTTAGGTTCGGTTGCAAGATGAATCGTCAGGTGTATTATGATATCGAAGAATGACGGTGGGAAATACACTCAAACTTGTAAAGTATCAATGAAATAGAATTTTCTAGATTCTCTAGCATCATAACATCCAAGGTTTTAGAGCACAATTATCTAAAAAAGCAATAAATGTCATTGATTATTAGACCAACCGATTTGGGAAAGGAAGTCCTGAAGGCTAATGAGAGAAGGTGCTCCATAATAACATGGTGATCATGACTTTTCAGCCCATCGATCTTGCCTTTCATAATTTTTATCTTCTTGCTAAATGATCCTGAGAAACCTGTGGGAATATTCAAATCATGCAACACCTGCAGGAACCTTTTCTTCTCCGGTTGTGACATATGATACGCGGTATTGGGAAGTACAAACTTGCTTGATTTACCCCCTATCGGTTTAGAATGCAATTCACTTCTAATTTTCCAGTCCTGAAGATCCATTCGAGCATAGAGGTTGTCTTTCGATTTTCTGTCTTTACAAAGAAGCAAGATGAGTAAGTGCTCGGATACTCACTTCTTTATTTACATGATGTCTAGAAAATGACGCACTGAATTTATTAACCAGTACGGAAGCTCGTAGAAAATGCTTAACTTGTTCCAGTATGGTGGTTTGACCTGTTTTTCCGGATCTATCCCGAAGGTTACATTATTGTAACCATCCCACTGAGCAATTATATCCTCTCCAGACAATGAGGCTGGAGGCCTAAGAAGCTCTTGATGACCATTAAAGTGAGCAACGTCTAACCTGTACGGATGGTCTAGCGGCAGAAAACGCCGATGATCGCAATAACGAACCTTCCTGCTAAAATTCAACCATTTCGATATTGTATGTTGATGGTAATAAGGGCATGCTTTGTGACCATGTACTGACCAACCTGATAGCACTCCATACGCAGGAAAGTAATTAATTGTCCACATTAAAACCGCATGCATTATAAAGATTGTATCTATGTTTGCATTGTAAGTCTCTACACCATCAATGAATAAAGATTTTACCTCATCAATCAGAGGTCGGAGATAGATGTCGATATTATTTCCCGGTGAGTTTGGTCCGTCAATAAGAAGAGGCATCATAAAGTAGGATTGATCCATAACCAACCAAGACGATAGATTATAAACTATCATTACAACGGGCCATGTGTTGTAGCTTCCAGCCATATAGTTGAATGGGCAGAAACCATCATTAGCGAGTCCGAGCCTGACATTGAGAGGATCACCATTGAATATTTAATGTCTCCTATCGAAATCCTTCCAGGCCGGAGAATCTCTTGGATGAATCATTTTTCCATCTTCATTTGGAGCAGCACGGTGATGCCAAATCATTGCCTCGGCTATTTTCTTACATCTGAATAACCTCTTGTTTCCCCCAATAAAAGAGCAAGACTCTATTCAAAATTTGAAAGGTGAGCGCCTCACGTGCCTTGCACAAGGACGCCAACACCAAGAGTTAAAAACTCTGAGGCAGCACCTCACGTGCCTCGCATGAGGGCGCCAGCGCCAAGAGTTAAAAACTCTGAGGCAGCGTCTCATGTGCCTCGCACGAGGGCGCCAGCGCCAGAACCGAATCTCTCTGTTAAACAGAGCCATTAGATCAAAGATCCAACAGAAATGATAAATCATCAAAATACAGAATTAGATTATATTGAGGAAATATTCCTCAAATCCTTCCAAACAGGAAAGATTACGCTCTGTAAAACAGAGCACCATTGGATTAAAAATCCAATGGTGATTAAAAATCACTTATCTGCAGAAAAATTCTGTATGGGGAAATATTTCCCTAATCTTGTTAAAAACAAGAAAGATATCTTCTGTAAAACAGAAGTCCTTGGATCAAAAATCCAACGGTGGATAAAATCCCCAAATCAATTAAAAATCTCTCAACGAGAGATTTCTTTAACTAAATCAACAAACTTGTCTCTACTATATAAAGGACCCAAGACTTCAAGTCTTGTAGAGAACCCCTTCCCATAAGCTTTAGACCAAGCAAGAAGAAATCTTTAAGAAGGAAGAATACATTTCTTCGAAGAAAATAAAAGATAATAATAGAGATCAGAGCATTTCATCTGCATATCCAAGGGTTTAACCCTCATAAAAGAACATTGTTCTTTCTCTGGATCTGAGATCCATGAGACGAGTCTCCCATAAATGAGAATTTAATTCTAATGGGGATGAACTTGTTCTTGGGGATGAAAGATTCAGAAAAGAACAGAGAATTGAACTCTTCAGAACACAAAGAAAACCGAGCGCCAAGCGCCTCACGTGTCCCTCACGTGGGCGCTACTCAATAAAGAGTGCTTAGCACTCAATGGTTGGCACTCAGCGCCAAGCGCCTCACGTGTCCCTCACTTGGGCGCTGCTCAATAAAGAGTGCTTAGCACTCAATGGTTGGAGCTCAACGCCAAGCGCCTCACGTGTCCCTCACGCGGGCACTGCTCAATAAGGAGTGCCTACCACCCAGTGGTTGGCGCTCAGCGCCAAGCGCCTCACGTGCTCCACACGAGTGCGCCATAAAGAGTGTTTAGCACTCCATAAAAATAAAAGAACTAAAAAAAAGAAAGGGGAAAGCAAAGCAAAGTATAAGTGTCAGAACCCATACGAATGCTCAGCATTATTTGCACAGAAAAGGGACTGAGCCCAAGCAAGTGTTTAACACTTTATTTAAAGACTGAGTGGGTTGAGTCTAAGTTGACCAAATCCCCAATTCAGATCAACCGAGCCCATATGCTCATCTTTTTCCAAGTTGGTCTCAATCCCAAACACGACTACTGATCTTCCAACGGACATTGGTTCAAGGGTATATCTCTTCACACCTCTGATACATGTCGTTGTAATTATTCAGCGTCTTCAGAGAGGTGGTGGGTCTCGATAACCGACAACTCTTTGGTGAACTCCCAAATTGACGGGCACATCCCATAATTGGCAACGGACCGCAACGTCCTTAAACTAGCAACGGACCGCAACGTCCTTAAACTAACATAATGGAGCCCAAATGCTCTTTTGTTGGGTCTGAATGATCCCAAAATCCTGTTGAGTAGATCTTAGCCTAAAATTAGACTAACGTATCCTCAATAAATATTTAAGTTGATCTTAATCTCAAACAAGATTAACGATCCTTAAATCAACCCAAACCCAAATCTAAGAATATACAGATTTGGACTAATCCACGCCCTACGGGCGACAGCATAAATTAGTCTCCGTATACAATCCACGGGCAACCAAAAATAAAATAAATATCACACGACATGAAGTGACCTTCTGGAGCTGGAGAAAGTGGTTATCACTACGCGGTAACGTAATTAACTGCAGGGGCGTGCGCCTGCAGGGAAGAGCGTCCCCACAATCAAAACCCCTCAGAAATGAGGGAGAATATGACGAAGTTTGCTACAACGGCCGCATCTGTACAAACCTCCGATACACGATGCCATAAATCAACTTGGCATCTTTGGAGAAGTGGACGGATAAATACAAATAGCATCTTCCCCCAAATTCAGGCAAGACGACCTACGCGGTTCCGTCTCCCGTTTTCGGCGGTAAACAGATTCTGGCACGCCCGGTGGGACCTCTTCCTCTTTCCACTCCACACTTCGTGTGTCATGTTCGCGAGAAAATCGCGGTTTACTATGGTTGCCCCTGAATTCGAGGTACTAAGATTTGATGTCTTGCTCCTATGTAGAACAGAAGATGACATTGATGGCTTTCCGCTGCACTAATTGCAACAGCAACTCTCGCTCCACCCCGAATGGAGGAGTAACCTATGGTCCCCAAGCGGCCTCCATCTTCGCAATGCCAGTGGAAAAGGTAACTCGGGCCACCACTGGACTGTTCTACAAGACCATGCTCTCGCCAGCAATCTTCAATGCTCCAGTGCCACTACAAGAAGCTCCTAAGTAGTCGGTCTTCGATCGACTTGCAATCTCTATGGCCCCTCTCAACGGGCCGTCCAATTCTAACGCCTCAGTATTCAATAGGCTGAGCCGTAGCTCAAGTGGGCCCGCAAAGAGGCTCGCGATACCTGAGCGGGTTATCCCGAAACGGATAGCCGTTCCTGCTCCGATGGATAAAGTCGTCGACTGGGCTTCTCCTGCTAAAGGATCGGTCTTCGCAAGATTGGCCGTTCCAACTCCTGGTTCCGGTGAAGTTATCAAGATTGCTTCCCCTACCAGAAATTCGGCCTTCGATAGATTGACCGTCCCTCTCAACGGACATCAGTCTTCAACAGGCTGGCACCAGCAGCCCTTCACCAGAGCAGGGGGCATGATGAAGCCACTCCAGTAACTGAGCCAGTCCCATTTGTAAGGTATGCTCGACGTTGCCACTGGCGCCGAGTGAGGAAAGCTGGGGGAAACTCTCCCTCCGGACTTACTCCACCAGCTTCAATGTTGGAAATTGACGCTGCTGTTCCAACTGGGAACAACATCGAGCTACTCAGGAGGGTGCGCAAGAACTCTCCAACCGCTGTATTAAAGAAGTCTCCTCCGCCTGTTGAAAACAAAACGCAGGCAAAACCGGAATAGCCTCCTCAATGACCTCCAAGATCCATAGGGTCTGGCGGAGAGTCCAAGACTCTGTAATTGACAAAGATTACTCTCACCGACTGAAGAAAATGAAGGCTCGGCAGGAGGAGGACCATTCCGCCGTCATACCACGGAAGACCTCGTCCACATGGGTGCCTGTTGCAATAGCCCCTCCAACTTCAGCGTCCCACAAAAAGAGAAGGCATGAGAATCCCCCATCACCAACGACAAATCCCAAGCGTGATGGATCCAAACGTTCCAAGTCTAGGGGCATGGTAGTACACACGGTGTATATGGCTTCCGAGAAAGAGGAAAGCCGTACTTCCACGGGTCATCGACCACTCACACGGTCTATGACGAAAGCTCAAGAGCAGCAGCAGAAGCTCCAAGAAATTCTAATGAAGATGTTAGCACTCACTGGGCAAAAAGAAAGCCCAGAAGCATCGTCTGAACCGCGCCGGGAGTAGGAGACTGATACCGAGTTCTTACGAAGGGTGCTGGAAAAGAAGGATAAGGAGGCCGCGAAATAAGCTGCTAATATAAAGCAGATGGCACTCCTGTCCAAATACATGGTTGGGATGATGATCCAGCCAGACCCTCCAGCCGAAGATCCACCAACAATTATTGAAGACGACAGAGGGAAGATATCAAACCCTCTTCCGTCTCTATCAGTAGCCAGAGACGAGACGATCTCTAAAGCTGCCCTTGACGATTACATAGCTCAAGAAATACGAGCTCATCAAGCAAGCGAAGCGGCTGGCCAAGTCGTCAGAACTGGGTGACCTTATCCAGGCTGGTACGATCAAATCAAGTACCAGCCAGGATATACAATCCTTAAATTCCACGTGTATAAAAGGACAAGAAATCCCCATCAGCACGTCGCTTAGTTCAGAGCTCTATGCGATAATACTGGAGGCGATGACATACTGCTGCTTCGCCAGTTTGTCGGCAACTTGGCGGAGACAGCATTTGAATGGTAATCGGAGCTTCCGAATGACTACATCAAAACATTTACAGAAATGGAGCTACTGTTCACGCAGCGTTTCGCAAGTGTAAGCGACCGCACCCTAATCACGGCATTAATCAATGCCATGGTGAAGCCGGGAGAAACCTAGGTTCAATACGCAATTCGGTGGCAAAACCTATAGTCAAAATGCGAACAACGCATAGAAGAAGCTCCTGTCGTAGGCATGTTCATAGGGACTCTTGATCCTCAGGCGACTATATCCCAATTTATGATATTCTTCAAGCCGAACACATTCCAGGTCTTGATTGACAAGCTGGCCCAAATGGACCAGATGGGCCATAGGCCGTTTTCTTCAAAAACGATCTCCAGAATGAAAAGGGAAAGCGACCTTCGTTTCTAACACTCAATAACAACCGAGTGACCCGAAACCGGTTGCTCGCCAAAGCAACACACGCCGATCCCTCGATGAGAAGTTGAGACGTCCTTACTCGTTTTCCCGGGATAAAACGAGGAGACTGTTCGAACTAGCGGTGCGCAACAGGCTCATCATTCTTCCGGATCCGAGACGGCCACTGTAGCCTGGTGATGTCAATAGTCCCAACTACTTCCTCTACCACAGAGTAATGGGCCACCCGATCAAAAATTGCTACGTCTTCAAAAACTGGGTTGAAGACCAGTACCAACAGGGTAAGTTCACGCTGTCCGAAAACTGGAAGGTAAATCCTCCACAGCAGCACGCTCCTAAAAATGTGGATATGCCAGGGGCATCATGCTCATTTGTAGAGGAAGGTCCATGGGAAGTTGTCCTTTCGGCTAAAACTAAAAGAATGATGAAGGATCTTCAAGAATGTCCGGCGGTCAAATGGAAAAGCCCGCTGGAGTCCGAGATTATTGAGGGGATGCTGAAACCACGTCCAACACCGAAAGCTGGTAACGATGGGCAAAACCTCCAGGCCAAGCCTTCGAAGTCTTTGAAGAAAAAGAAGAAGACCAGGAATCCCGTGCAGCTCGACGATAATCATACGAACTGCAAAAATATATCGATGCACTGGAGGAATACAACCAAAAGGCGCGGATCCCAGTCACACTCGAAGAGTTTCTCAACCACATCCTTGAGAACGGAGACAGTGACAATGACGAGGGAGACGACTCGTCAGAAGAACCCGAGGATTATGTGGCGAGTTTCCACATGATCTCTCATTCGTCGGTAAATGACAAAGAATTTCCTTCGGCGTTAGAAAATAACGTAGAGAAGCCGGGGATAGAACCGGCGCCAAAATCCCGAGAACCGTCAGATGACTTGATTGACCGGCTGCTGAACGAAGCCCTTTAAAAGAGCAAAGCTGATCGAGAACGTGAAACGGTCATATACGAAAAGGCCAAGCGTCGGCGTCAGGAGGAAGAAGTCGCGGTAAGGATGGGTCACAAAGCACTCCAACTAGATCGAAGCACACCTGCGACAGACAAAAGCAAGTTTAAGACGGGGAAACGGTTCGCCAAAGCTTTGTCAATGGGAATGAAGCAGCCACTTTTCGAAGGAAATGGTCCCGGGAGTACATGCCTCGATGAAGCGGATGTACACCCAAACTACTGTTTATACCATCGGAGGATCACACACCCCACCGAAGAGTGCAGCACCTTCAAGAAGTGGTGGCAGGGTTACGTGGCCCACTGACAACATTTCAAGAAGATGAAGCGTGAAGCTCGTTGACAGCGAAAAAATGTGACAGATGTGCACGAAAAAACGACTGGCAGCTGTTATATGGTTGATACCAGTTCGACAAAAGGGAAAACCTAAGTTCTCACATTCGGGAGCGATTCTGAGGAAGAAATAACTCTCGGCCCTCTCTTTAAGGAATCCACCCCTGGAAAAGAAGAAGAGGTGAAGAACAGTGAGAACATTCAGCTGTGTAACCGCACGTTGCCTGAAAAGAACCTCGGGTCTACAAACAAAAGTTTGAGCAAAAGAGATAAGGGGAAGGAAAAAGTCCCTGAGGAAATTGCCTCGATGATAGGGTTGTTAAAGAGCTCGTAGCCAAAGACCCGCCTAAGAAAAACAAGGTGGATTATAATGCCCTCGATGAAACTCGTCTCATGGCATAGCAAAACCTGGAAGCTTACAAAGCAAGGATGGCGCGTTCATACGAAAGACTAACCAGGCCGAGAACATTCCGCCAAGGAAAACTCGTGCTAGTCGTAAAAAGACCTATGATCCCCAACCGTGCAAAGCGGGGGAAATTCGAGCCGAACTATGAGGGTTCGTACATCATAGACAAGGTCTACCAAGGTGGGGCCTATTTGCTCATAGATATGCATGGTGAAAGACCCTTCCGGCCAATAAACGGCCGGTTCCTTAAGAAATACTACGCTTGACAAGTCATAACTTAGGCTAATGACAGATGACGATGCTCGTGTCCGTTCGCTGTCGTCCTGAGACAAGACTCTATAAGTAGTATCCGGCAAAACTTGGCCTCGAAGCTGGCAATGGACCGAGACGTCCTTAAACTAACAATGGACCGAAATGTCCTTAAACTAAACGTTGTCTCCAAAATGGCAGCAATGGACCGAGATGTCCCTAAACTAACAATGGACCGTAATGTCCTTAAACTAAATATGTTGCCTCAAATACGGCAATAGTGGAATTCAAGTCCACAAGTCCCAGCGGTGCAGACTGCAACTCAAGTCCCGTTGGCTGCACAGCTACCCCGGTGGCGAAGCCCCCCCTGAGTGCCATTGGCGAACAGAAGGGTAAAAAAATGGTACGCCCACAAGCGAAATAGGCACGGATGAAAACCTGAAAGGGCTCCATGAGTAAAAACGCCAGGGCTACCGGCGTGTTTGTGAAAACCCGAAAGGGCGCAATCTCATTAAAATAAAAACACCCTCAAGGTCCTCTCGACCTTGTGAGGAGAAAACACCTGCGTGAGATCCTTACGACTCACAAGGGAGAAACACACTTAGGGATCCCCATGATTCCTAAGGAGAAATTACATTTATGAGATCCTCACGACTCGTAAGGTGAATGTCCCCCTATGAGACCCTCACAGTTCATAGGATTCAAAAGCCTTAAGATACAGGGGCCTGAACCTGTTCTTAAGCCATCACATTCCCCAAGTTGCCTTACAGACGGTCTTGTATACAATCCACGGGCACAAATAAACGATTTCCCCACCAAGTTCCACCAATGATGAGGAATGTCCTCATGTGGTGAATGACACTTATAAGTCCTCTCGACTTGTAAGGAGAAAACACTCTTGTAATATCCTTACGATTTGCAAGAGAAAATATCACTTAGGAGTCCTCATGACTCTTAAGGGAAAAATACATCTACGAGGTCCTCACGACTCGTAGGGAGAAATACTTTTATGAGACCCTTACGGCTCATGAATTCAAAAAGACTTAGTCAGCGGGATCCTAATCATGTTTGCTAAGCCACCTTTGTTCAAATTAGCGAAGGCAAATGATGATTCGCTCCTGACAATATTCCAGTCGCAGCAATGCTGATGCCGAAATTGGTATCAAAGTCTAAGTCCTTTCAAGGCAAATGATGATTCGCTCCTGGCAATATTCCAGTCGTAGCGGTGCTGATGCCAAGATTGATATCAGATCTTAAGTTCCATACTCACAACAAAAATCAGCGAGCAAAAAAATGCATATGAAATAGCCGAAATGATTGGGCAACTCGCAATAAAAATCAACGAGCAAAATATATGCATATAAAAACAGCCTAAATGTTTGGGCAGCTCGCAATAAGAAACGACGAGTAAAAAAAAGAAAAGAATAGCTGAAATGATTGGGCACCGCGAAAAATAGTCGAAATGATTGGGCAATCGCGACTTTCACGATATAAAAGCTGAAATGATAAAGTATCGCGGGAAGAAACAAAAAAAATGAAACTTCTGCCCTGCAGGTGAGTCCACATCGATCCCTGTATACAATCCATGGGCAAAAACGAAAAGGGAACCACATTTTCCCACCAGGCTCCACCAGAGGGAGAGTCAAATCTTGACGTTACATCTACAGCCTAGAGATCACCATAGCGTTCCTTCTTACTCCAGCAGGATGCACAACGTCAATAATCGACCTCAGGGTCGAAACAATGGAGCCATGGCAAAGTCCCTAGTTCTAAGCCTCGACGGTTCACAGAAAACCTAGAGACTACATCGGAGCCATGGCAAAGTCCCTAGTTCCAAGACTTGACGGTTCGCAGACAGCCTAGAGATCAACAACAGCGTTCCTTCTCATTCCAGCGGATGCAGACGCAATATCAACAACCGACCCCAGGGTCGAAACAATGGAGCCATGGCAAAGTCCTTATTTCCAAGCCTCGACGGACAACCTAGAGATTACATCGGAGCCATGGCAAATTCCCTAGTTCCAAGACTCGACGGTTCGCAGACAGCCTAGAGATCAATAATGACGTTCCTCCTCACTCCAGCAGGATGCAGATGCAACGTCAACAACTGACCCCAGGATCAAAATGATGGAGTCATGGCAAAGTCCTTAGTTCTGACTCTCGACGGTTCACAGACAACCTAGAGACAACCCCGATATTCATCGCAATATAGAGGACACAATGTCAACAAACGAAGCAAAGGAAGATCCCTAGCTTCAGGGTCTTGATGGCAACTCAAAAAAAATCGGAAAGACTATCGGAGATCATCCCACGCCAGTGCGGAGTGGTCATGACTTATCGGGGTTCCCAGATTGAGCCTAACTTCAAGTAAAAAGCGACATGGAAAATCCCTAACGCTTGCTCTTCCGACAGTAATATGACCTGGGAGATTACTTGTGTTAGTGTATATGCCCTATAGGCCATTACTGTATCATACTAGTTTGTATATTACTTAATGGAAGCTTGGGATATTCACCTTGTATAAATAATCTTGCTCAATATAGTAGTATGCTACTTGGTTTGTTTCTACTTCAATGTGTACTTGTGTTTATTTCAGTATATCACCTATACACATTAGTGGAGCCCTTAGGATCTTTGCTTGATTACCAGCGTTGTGATGGCAGTCACACTAATGGGGGCTGGGTAATCTATAAGCACATCCTTATACAGGTCCCTAGTCGCAGGACTATCGAGACAGGGCATCGATACTCCGGAGTAGACTAGCGTATGCGCTTCTCATCCCAGTGTAGGAGATGGTCTGTCCCACAGCCATCAGTACGTCGTACTGGAGATAGTATACGGGTGCTCGTTAGGTTACAAGTACACTGGACAGGACTCGTCGGGAACTGACCGGTTGGTATTATACCTATCGTCAGTTATCAGTTCCCAGGTGACATGAGTACAGCTTAGTCCGCTGACTTGACACTGTCACTTCGTCTCGAGTGTGTTCCCACTGTACTTTGATTACTACCCTACCACGGCTCAAAGGAGTCGTGCAAACAGGTGGTAGTTGGGTGCAGTCCCGAAGCACTTGGAGGCAGTGACGGTTAGACAGGATTCGTCTCTCCCGGTATTGGGGGTTGACATCGCGCTGTGTCTAGGAGAGCCATTACACGAGTAGTCCCTGGCCAGGGCAAACGAGATATACTGGTAGGCTTCCAGTGTTATCTCAGGGTGTTTTGGGCTTCACTCCGACACGACTTGTACCGCTATTAGGGGACTGATGTTTACCGCCCCCTAGGCCCGCCATACGATGTATCAGACGAACAGACCGGACTGTACGGAGATTGTCACATTCAGGCTCAGTAGGAGTTCAGATGGGTTTCACCTCGTCAGTCTTCTTGTCGGCTTCTACCTGGGGACCGTTACGCACAGCTAGTGCCGCTTGCGGTCTGTGGTTAAACCCACTGCCAGCGTAGTGTCGAGTCTTTAGAGTCCCACACAGAAAGCTATTCGCCTTTAGGCAAAAGAGTAGAGGTCGCATGGTTTTGCGGCAGGTCGCATGGTTTTGCGACAGGGTTCGGTCACATCCGTGCACTTATACACGTACAGTGTCCGGACAGTAAACACTAGCGGGCTTTGGTTTAAGCCAGATCCTAGTGTATGTATTGGGATTGGATTTATCCAGTTTGTATTCGTGTTCCTCGGAACGCGGATGCGGGTGTGTATGCACAGTTGACGGAGAGACAGAGGCGGAGGATTCTCATTAGGGTTGTTGACCGTTGACAGTTGACTATTGACTTTTTGCTCAACCCTAATGAGAATATGATATATGATTAACAATTATATTAATTAGGTATTATGGTGACATGGTTGTTGAGTTGTTGACTTTGTTGACTTGTTGACTTTTGTTGACTTGTTGACTTTGTTGACCGGTTGACTAGGCTTGACTAGTTGACCATCATGATAACTATAACTATCATTTCATGGCAAAGACTTTTGCTTGCTTGCTCTTTTGTGCAAAATGAGTGCATGAAATGATATGGCTATGGTTGCTTAAACCATCACATAATACTTGATTGATATGATGTGTTATGATTGTTTTGGATTATGAGAGCCAAATGAGAAAAGTCTTCTCTCATTTCTTTCATGCTCATTCTCTCTCTTGTTCTTGAGCTCTCATCTCCTTCCTCTTGCTCTCCCTCTCTTAGTCTATGGTTCACTTGTCTCATGAGTTGAGAACCAAGAACCATAGATAAAATCCCATACAAACTCTTCTCTACTCACTCTAGTTCACAAGGTTTGGCAAACCAAGTGAACTATTTTCTTCAAAGACCGAAGAAGGAGCCAAAGGTTGAAGCTTTTGAGGTGGATCTATTTTCGGCGCAAGGAGACTACGGAGTGAAGGCGATCCGGACGACCATCAAATCTTGAAGACGAAGGAGTTCGAGAAATAGAAAGGTATAACCCCCTAACCGAGTAGTTAGCAACTCGTAGTTAGGTTGTTAGTTAGATGTTTAACAAAGATCCGGGTTTTAAGTCTATGTTACCACCTCTAAGAAAATCATTTTTTATCAAATTCCGCATGCCCGAAAGTACCGGGAGAGGTAGCATGGACTTACAGTGGTATCAGAGCCTAGTTAAACTCTATCTAACATGTTAGCAAAGTGGCTAGAAGATCGATCAAAGAAAAAGTCCCGAAATGAACCCCGAAATTCAAAGTTGCTGTCGATTTTTAAAGTTCTGTAAATGTAATAAATCATGCATCAAAAATCGACTCAGGATTTTTAGAGTGCACTGTAGAAAGACGGTCCCACGATCTCATCATTGCGCCGCGGAAACGCGGCAATAGCTTGCTATTTCCGCGGTTCCGCGGCCATCTTGGCTCCTCTCTGGTTGTTCTTTGCTACAGTGTGCTTATGGGGGTATTTTAGGAATTTTGGTATATGTATTTTCAGCCCAGATTTTCCAGAACGAAAATTTTATTTTTGGGGTCCTGAAAATCTGTATTTTTGATCGAACTTCTAAAAGACTTAAGCTGACGGGTTTTTCTGTAATGTGATATTTGTATTGAACGTCTACTAATCGCTATATGTCGATTAGTGAGGGTTATACAAATCTGTGATCTGTAATGTTGCTGGAATGTGTATATGAATTCATTGGATTGTCGCGGGTGAATAGCCGGGGGTTGTGAGACGAGAGTTTTCTTTTCTTTCAATTCATGTAAATTTATAAATTGATATAATAATTATTTGTATGGCCGCACAACCGGGTCGGGGTTGTAGCCGTCATTGTATAATTTCGTTTTACTGTTTTTGCTCCTAGGATAGACCCATGGAGGGGTGCACAAACTACCGGGTATGCCGAAGTGCCGAGTGGCCTACTCACGGGGATGAGGGAGGTTGCTTCGCTTCGGGTACTTGGCGGGTAGTTTGCCTCACCCGTAGGGATCTTGGGTGGGGTATTTGCTATTCACCGCGACCGTGTAATCTGCTTTTCGTTACAGGCTCGTACGAATTGCAGGTTCCTAGTATATCCAATGTGTTCATCTGTGATCTGAAATGTTTATCATTGCAGTATATCTATATATGATATTATTTAGGCGTTGCTTATGTTTTACAGCCGCGCTAGCCCAGCCCCCGCTCTGTCGTTAGTTAAGTAACCTAACGGGTAATGACAGGGCCCAGTGGCGAATGCGAATGGCATAAGCGTACGTCATATTTTGGTTGTTTTCTGCAATGGTAGGATTAAATGATGGGACGCATTAAAAGAATTAATGCAAGAATATCACACATTAAAATAACTAATGCAAGAAAATAAACCATGTAAAAGTCGTTGGAACACTTTCGAAAAACCACTCGGTTCTTTTCAAAACAAACTTTTAAAATGCGGAGTTTGAGCCACTCCATTTAAAAGCTATCTCGTTCCATCGACTAAATCAAGTTCACTACGTTCACGGTTTTGCCAAAACCATTCGTAGCCCTCCATCATTTCAGTTAAATATTCGGTAGTATTCAAGCTGTGTATTTTGACCTCACGCCAAGGCATAGTGATTGGTAGCTGCCGGATATTTATCTGTTGCATAGATAGAATGCGTTGGTTTGGGACAGCCGTACTACCATTTTGGCCTACGTCAAGGGTAGGTACGGGTGGATTCAAATTAACCTGGATAATGATGGGAAGAACATGACATGTGACTTATGACATTTTGACCTCACGCCAAGGTCATAAGAGCATGGGGCAAAAATCCACATCGGGAGTTTCAAAAGAACTGAAACTTGCTAGTGTTGCATACCATTTGGAGTGTGATTGTAAGTGCACGGCGGCGCCCAGGCCGTCAATCCGACGGCCAAATGCGGAAGCGGTGATAAACTATAAATTTTCTTGAACTGGCAAACCGCCGCGCACTAATACCCGGATCGAACCACTAACTAGTCCTAGCTATCTACAAGAAAGGGAAGAGAGATATACCGACAGATCCGAGTCCTTCGGTCTTCTCGTCGTCGTCCCGATCTCCTGCGGAATGTCCCGTCTCCTCCTCGTCGCCGGAAGTGCACCACATCGCCTACTTCTTTTACGGGCTCCCACCTCAATGCCGAGGCAACTCGGGCACGAAGCTGGCTAGTCGACGTGCCCAAGATTTGCTGTAGAATATGGTGTTGATCTATATGTCTCATTTGGGGTTGTAGGAGGTGCCATTTTCGTGGAGGGATGATACAAGAATTATGTGGAGGAACTAGGGGATTTTTGGAGCATGAAATGAACCAAAATACCCTCACTCAAAATTGGGACAGCCCCCCCTCCTCTATGAGGCCGGCCACTATATGGTGGAAGAAGAGAGAATGAGAGTGTGTATCATAGAAATGAGAGAGCCATCCAATAATACAATGGAGAGAGAGAGAGAGAGAAAGCTATCATGCAAAAAGAATCATCACCAAATCAAACCCACACTCAACTAACAACCACCACCATGATTGCACCAAAACCAACACTTCAACTAGCTAATCATCAACAACCATGATGAACCAAAAGTCAAGTCATGATGGAAAGAAAGAGTCAAATGGTCAAGGGATGGTGCAACCATCATGAAACCATCATGATACAAATATATGCAAAGAACACCCTCCACACATGCCTATTTGCAACAATGCAAATAAGCCCTCCTCCACCAATCTTCGGCCAATGAACGATACAAAGGAAATTGGCCGAAACGAAAAGCAAACTGGCAACTCCAGAAAACTGGTCCTGTAATAAATTACAGGAAAACCCCGATACTGTGCATACACACCCGCATTTGTATTTCGACCGAAATACAAATGCAATGAGACAAAATCTACACTGTACTATACTAGGATCCGGCTTATACCAAAGCCGGCTAGTAATATCCGTTCGATCCTGATCCGTGCAATACCGCACGTATCTGATCGAACCCTGCCATATAACCATACGGCCTATAGTACAAACTGTCTGATCCTGATCCGTGCAATACCGCACGTATCTGATCGGACCTTGCCATATCTCCATACGGCCTCTACAACTTTTCGCCGAAAGCTGAGTAACTGAATGTGGGGGACTCTAAAGACTCGTCAACACCTTGGTCGTGGATTTAACCACTAGCACGTCAGAGGTATAAGCCAATACGTAACGGGCTATCGGGTATTGACTAAAAGGGATGTCTGTGAGCGAACTCAGCCTGACAACCCTACTGAGCCTGTCAGTGACAATATCCGTACAGTCCGGTCCGTTCTTCTATGAGCATCGCATGGCGGGCCTACGGGGTTGGTAAAAGTCAGACCCCCAAAAGCGGTACAAGTCGTGTCGGAGTGTAGCCCAGAACACCCTGAGATACTACTGGAATACCTACCAGTAAATCTCCTTGCCTCGGCCGAGGGCTTCGTGTAATGGCTCTCCTAGACACAGCGCGACCTCACCCCCAATACCGGGAGAGACGAACCCCTGAAGATGCGCTCACTGCCTCCATGTGTCTCGGGACTGTACCCAACTAAATCCTGTTTGCACGACTCCTTTGAGCCGTGGTAGGGTAGTAATCAAAGTACAGTGGGAACTCACACGAGACAAATGACGATCCCCAGGTCGATGAACTAACCTGCAGACATGTCACCAGGGAACTGCCATCTGACGTCTGGTATATGACCAACTGGCATGTTCCCGGCGAGTCCTGTCCGGTGTACTCATAACCCAATGAGCACCTGTATACATCTTAGGTGATCCAACTGACACCAGTGGCATGTGAGACCGGCCACCGCCCCTCGTCGGGGTCTCGACTGTATACACTAGTCTACTCTGGAGTATCGATGCCCTGTCTCGAAACTCACACGACTAGGGACCATTTAAGGATATGCTTATAGACCCCAGCTCCCAATTATATGATCGCCCTCATACTGCTGGTGGTTAAGCAAGAATCCTAGGGGCTCTATCAACGTGTAATAGCAACTTGTCAGGTTACCTAAAACAGTACACGATGATAAAGGTAAACCTGATAGCATACTATCATCTCGAGTAAGACTGTCCTACCGGGATAGGTCCTCCATCAATCATTGCAATCACGTACCTGTGACCTAATAATTGACTCTGAGGGCACTATCTCCAACAATCTCCCACTTGCACTCAAGGCTAATTAATGCGATGTCGCATACTCACAGCCCGTGTGATACCGAACACCCAACTCCTCTACTAGTCATTCTCACAAAGCTCGTTTGCGAAACTATTGCGTTCGAGGAATAGCTTTAGTGAGTGGATCCGCTTCGTTGTTTCTTTCTATGTCTCTCTAAATCTCAAGTTCGCGGAGAAAACCATCTCCCGAAATGAGCAATACCTGTCTTAGAATGTGTCTGGATGTCTGATGGGACCTAGCTCATAAATGAACTCCAAATCCAAACTTCTTAGACTGTATCGTCAACTGAACTGAATCAGTATCCTGCGCCATGCCTCCCTCAGTATTGCCTTGGACCGCCTGTCCAAAATACTGCCCCTCATCAGAAGGAAAACTATAACTCTGACAACCTCCCTGTCGTCCATGTCACCTTGGAAGCCTGGAATGATAACTGTCTCCTGCATGAGGCTATCGTTATCATATCCATAGAACATCCACTTATGTTCTATAACTGCTTCCGACTGTTTCTCCAGGATTGGATCAATGTCACCTTATTGCATCTAGTGCAAGAACAACACCTGGTGTGGTACTTGACATCTCATGATTGACTCAATTGCCTAAGCAAGTGATCTGCCAATCATGCACATCCCTCTCTACTTTAGTCTATAAGACACCTTTAGAGATGGTGACTCCTTTACTTGCAGGTACACTACCGTGCCAGGAGTCGTCCATTCTAAATACTCTTAGAATGTTGTCTAAGTACCCTGATTGGGAAACCACCCAAATCTAGATCTAAAGCCATAGATCTAGTAACCAATATGTCTGATATGAAATCCATTTCCTTTGTGGAGAAACCACTGTGTGACGACCAAAACATAACCGATTGTAGTATAGGAGTTTCTTTTCCTATTCTGCGTTTGTCATCCAAATACCAGGATATCACACCCTACTACCTTCTCAACAGATTCATCCCCTATTCTGATGAAGTCAAACCCATGACTGTCACGTCAGAAATGGATGATCTATCTCCGCTACATCTGCTCTAGTCTATAAATAGACATAAGCTACCTGTCCACCAATGCTTCCGCTGCTCCCACTGACTACGACAACCCTCTGGCAGAGTCATATAGACGTACACTTCTAAAACTAGTTTAGAACGACGCTATACTCATCCTCCCGCCGGGTCTCGCAGCCTGGAACAACAGCAATGGTAATTGTGGGTAAACAAGAACTTCCCTGTCACCGTCCTTGAGGCTACCGTAGTACCTCTCGGGTGCCTGAAGTTACCCACCTTATCTGCGAAGTGGCCAATGGAATGTCAATCCAAATTGAATCTTTAGGTTCCTTATCAAATCTTTTGTAATCGTTTGTGGTTCTGGAATCACTTCCAGTTCTACCATACTGCCACTACTGTTTTCTGAAAAAATCCATTTTTAATAAAACTGTGGCGAGTCTAGAACAATTTCGCTATTGTTCATCCAGATGGTAGAAAGTCAACCCTCGTCATAGCCTGGGTCAACACACAAACAGCCATTACAGAAACGTGCCTTGAGTTGTCCAGTGTCTGGTTTTAATCATAAACCGGACAACTCCCCGTACCTTAACATCGTTAAGATACGAACTGTTCTATATCCCATATAGGACCAGAGGCACTGATTTAATTGAACCAGATCCAAATCATGCAAATGTCTCCAGTGCATGTCAACCAAATGGAGAGAGGCCGATCAGCGTTACTCAACTTAGGAATGCTTCCAATTATGAGTAACCTGAAAGAGAAGCAATTTCTCTTTATCATTACTTTCAACTGAATACCATACACAAGTATCTACATCTTCGATCTCTTTGAAGAATCCCGATACTTGCTACACCTGGTTCTCTACTCTATTCAAATACCTATAACTTCTCAAAATTCAGACCCTGTGTTTCCACGAAACACTTGTCTAAAAACTAGAGAAGTCATAAGTAAACTGAATATAGTACGAGGACCAACCCCTCTGTCCTGAAGGACCCTGGACAACATACAATACTCTGTATAAGTCCCTTGAGTCTGATAACTCATTCACTGTGTGTCGTAGGTTGAGAACTGTACTTATGGTTAAGAAGAATTACACCGCTGTTTAATGCTCCTTACCTAACCATCCACTGATATAGGTAAATGTCATAGACATAATTTCAGAAAGATATATCTCACTCTATGAAAATAGACATACAGATATATCAATTTGAAATTGGTGCATAAAAGCGGATATTCAAAACCAAATATTTGCCGTCCGGCAAACAACCCAGGTGACTTCCTCAAATATCACCGATTACAACGAATCCCGATATAATGAGGATGATCACCCAATTCCCAATAACTTACTCCCACTCATCATCCGTAAAACCATACAGATGTGAGAATTATACCTGGTAAATACATACCCTGGAGTAAGTATCTAATCGGGAAATCAGTTTTCTTTTAACAGTACACAGTGAGACTGAAACATTGAAATGTTTCGATGGGGTATCCTGGTATTCCTAGCAATGCCTCTTCTAGATTCACGACTGTAACCGTATAATTCTTTGCCACCTCTCCAAATCCCTTCATATGTCTTTAGTCTTTACCTTCTGTACACCCCATAGGCCAAATGGCTTTCTTCCTTCCCTACCGTTCGGCACCAGCCTATGGTTTGGAAGAAGACTATCCAATAAGCATAATGGGTGTACTGTCCCAATCCTAGGAACACTCGCAATGAGAGAGAAGGTGAGGATAAAAGACACCTGAATAAATCTTATTCCTATTTCTCCTGAACCAGAATCCATCCCCGAACTGGAACAAGTTCCTTTCGAGTTCGTATATAACCATACGATGGAGTATCCAATAAACTATGGATCTTCGTAGTGATACGGAGTGTCCTGGAGAAATACAAAGGTGATTTAGGATTGGCGAAGGAATACTTGGTTTGGTCGTGAATATCTGTTGCAATTTACTTTGCCCTCTTACTAATCCCTTGCTTTGTCTTAACTTAATACCTTCTGTACACCGTTTAGGCTAATTGGCTTTCTTCCTTCCCTACCGGTCGGCACCAGCCTATGGTTTGGAAGAAGACTATCCAATTTGCGTAATAGGTGTACTACTCCTAAACCAAGGAGTACTCGCAACCTGAGAGAGGGTGAAAAGAAAAGACAACTGAATAGTCCTATCCGTTTTCTCCAGAACCGGAAACCATCCTCGAGTTCCTTCGAGTTCGTATCTAACCATACGATGGTTTTGTCCAATGGAAGTGGACGTTCGTAGTAATACGGGGTGTCCTGGAGAAAAGGGTAAAAGTAGGAGTGGCAATGAGGTTTGCAACTCTGACAATCCAAAAGCCAGTGTTAAGAAGGTTCGGTCAACTTGGTCACTGAGTCATTGTCTTAGGGTCAGGTCAATGGTCGCTGCCAAAGAGAAAGAGAAAAGAAACACTCAGCGTGCACTCTAACCTAGATCAGAATGGTTACCAATTTATCTAATCTGGAAACCTCCCACTGTACCGTCAAATTCTCCTCCAAACCTGAAAGAAGAATTAGTCGGGAACACCCGAGGAGTAAACCAACTCATCAGTGGGAATCGGGATCCAACTGTCATCGCATGATAACGTGACGGAATCCGCTCACGGTATCACACTCCAGAAGGTATGCTCATATCTGGCAAGTTTCAGTTCTTTTGAAACTCCCGATGTGATTTCTGCCCCATGCTCTTATGACCTTGACTTTGTCCAACATATCATAAGTCACATGTCAAGTTCTACCCGTCATTCTCCAGGTTAATTTGAATCCACCCGTACATACCCTTGACTTTGGCCAAAATGGCAGTACGACTGTCCCAAACCAACGCATCTATCTATGCTGCATATGAATGCCCCAATAGCTACCAATCACTGTGCCTTGACTTTGGCCAACATACACAGCTTGAATACTATTGACCACCCATATGAAACGACGGAGGGCTATGAATGGTTTCTGGCGAAAACCTTTAACGTAAAGAACTTGATATCGTCGAAGGAACGGATAGCTTTTTAAAAATATAGTGACGAACACCGTTGCTAAAGAGGTCACTCCCGGTGAAGGGATCTCGGCTCTTTCCCCGTAGAATGGGGTGCAGGATATTCCAAATGAATACCGCGATGCAAAGCAAAAGTAATCGGCTATAGTGAAGTTAATGCCCTGACGCAAACTTTTTGTCCAAGGGGTCACTCCCGGTGAAAGGATCTCGGCCCTTGCCTCATCGACTGAGGAGCAGGATATTCCATCTGAATACCACGATGCAAAACAAAAGTGAACGTCCTTGCAATAACAGCTTTTTGAAAAGTGTTCCAACAACATCAGATTAGGTTTGTTTTTAACTTTCATTGATTCGAATCAATACAGTCCCATCAATTGATCACACCACAAAGAACGAAAATATACTGATGTACGTATATGCCATCCGCATTCGCCACTGGGTCCCGTCATTACCCGTTAGGTTAGCTAACTAACGACAGAGCGGGGACTGGACTAGCGCGGATGAAAAACATATACAACATCTACTAATATATATACCAATATATTATATTTCGCTCAAGGCGTGAAAGAAATGCAACATCACAGAGAATGAACAGCATCACAGAAACAATACAGATATCTGGGATCCCCGGGTTTCACGGAGCCACTACTGAAACCCGACGTTCCCCTGGTCGTGTGGATAGCCTGCGCAATGAAATCCTAGACCCCTACGGGCGCGGCAAGTCACCCGCCAAAACCTGAAGCGAGGCAGCCCCCTTCAGTACCGTGAATGGACCACCCAGCACTTCACGGAATCCGGCAACTTGGGCACCCCTCCTGGGTCAACCTGTACCCCCTACGAGTGCGGCGAATAGCCCTCCAATCCTAGAGTGAAGCCCCCTCCGTCTCAATGCCATGAGATGCGGGCTTGTTGCCTTCTAGAATCCGGCTATCCGCGCACCCCTCCGCGGGGTAATCCTAGTACAGAAAGTAAAATATACATACAACGGGTACATCGACCGCAACCAGGTCGTGCCCCAAAAGAATAATACAAACAGGCAGTGACGGCAGTCCACATGTCGGACGCTCGCCCCGCAATATCAAATGTACATAATACAACCACAACTGTACTAGCATTGCATCCAGGCTATCCCCCACGACCGATCCGCAACATCACAGCAAAAACAGAACATCAACGTGAAAGTCACGTTCGCAAATCCGTCTAACCGGGCTATAGCAGTTAGACTGGATTTACCGATCGAGTGACATTCACGGTCGCAGATATAATGTAAATACTGTGAAATAATGTGTTTAAAATATCCGATCAATTAAACTTTAACAAGTGGGCCCCCAAGTACTACTGTAGCACATCAAGAAAAACTGGGCCCAAAATTAATATTCCAAAACCCATATTAATCCCACAAAGACACTGTAGAAATTTGGTGCAGGGATCTGCACAGTGCGCGGCGGAACCGCGGCCCGAAGGGGGTTTTGGCCGCAGTTCCGCGCCTCCCCTGTCGACTGACCCTGTCGAATTTCTACAGTATCCTTGTAATCTCCAGTACATCAATATTTTACAACCTGAAAAATTTTTGGAGACTAAAAAAATTCAACAGAAAACTGTCACTTTGAAAAACACGGTTTTGGAACTTTTTGATCGATCGGAAATGCAAACACATTACACAAAGCTAGACTAAGTTAATGGCGAGGCTCTGATACCACTGTAAGTGCACGGCGGCGCCCCGGCCGTCAATCCGACGGCCAAATGCGGAAGCGGTGATAAACTATAAATTTTCTTGAACTGGCAAACCGCCGCGCACTAATACCCGGATCGAACCACTAACTAGTCCTAGCTATCTACAAGAAAGGGAAGAGAGATATACCGACAGATCCGAGTCCTCCGGTCTTCTCGTCGTCGTCCCGATCTCCTGCGGAATGTCCCGTCTCCTCCTCGTCGCCGGAAGTGCACCACATCGCCTACTTCTTTTACGGGCTCCCACCTCAATGCCGAGGCAACTCGGGCACGAAACTGGCTAGTCGACGTGCCCAAGATTTGCTGTAGAATATGGTGTGGATCTATATGTCTTATTTGGGGTTGTAGGAGGTGCCATTTTGGTGGAGGGATGATACAAGAATTATGTGGAGGAACTAGGGGATTTTTGGAGCATGAAATGAACCAAAATACCCTCACTCAAAATTGGGACAGCCCCCCCTCCTCTATGAGGCCGGCCACTATATGGTGGAAGAAGAGAGAATGAGAGTGTGTATCATAGAAATGAGAGAGCCATCCAATAATACAATGGAGAGAGAGAGAGAGAGAGAAAGCTATCATGCAAAAAGAATCATCACCAAATCAAACCCACACTCAACTAACAACCACCACCATGATTGCACCAAAACCAACACTTCAACTAGCTAATCATCAACAACCATGATGAACCAAAAGTCAAGTCATGATGGAAAGAAAGAGTCAAATGGTCAAGGGATGGTGCAACCATCATGAAACCATCATGATACAAATATATGCAAAGAACACCCTCCACACATGCCTATTTGCAACAATGCAAATAAGCCCTCCTCCACCAATCTTCGGCCAATGAACGATACAAAGGAAATTGGCCGAAACGAAAAGCAAACTGGCAACTCCAGAAAACTGGTCCCGTAATAAATTACAGGAAAACCCCGATACTGTGCATACACACCCGCATTTGTATTTCGACCGAAATACAAATGCAATGAGACAAAATCTACACTGTACTATACTAGGATCCGGCTTATACCAAAGCCGGCTAGTAATATCCGTTCGATCCTGATCCGTGCAATACCGCACGTATCTGATCGAACCCTGCCATATAACCATACGGCCTATAGTACAAACTGTCCGATCCTGATCCGTGCAATACCGCACGTATCTGATCGGACCTTGCCATATATCCATACGGCCTCTACAACCTTTCGCCCGAAAGCTGAGTAACTGAATGTGGGGGACTCTAAAGACTCGTCAACACCTTGGTCGTGGATTTAACCACTAGCACGTCAGAGGTATAAGCCAATACGTAACGGGCTACCGGGTATTGACTAAAAGGGATGTCTGTGAGCGAACTCAGCCTGACAACCCTACTGAGCCTGTCAGTGACAATATCCGTACAGTCCGGTCCGTTCGTCTATGAGCATCGCATGGCGGGCCTAGGGGTTGGTAATAGTCAGACCCCCAAAAGCGGTACAAGTCGTGTCGGAGTGTAGCCCAGAACACCCTGAGATACTACTGGAATACCTCCCAGTAAATCTCCTTGCCTCGGCCGAGGGCTTCGTGTAATGGCTCTCCTAGACACAGCGCGACCTCACCCCCAATATCGGGAGAGACGAACCCCTGAAGATGCGCTCACTGCCTCCATGTGGCTCTGGACTGTACCCAACTAAAACCTGTTTGCACGACTCCTTTGAGCCGTGGTAGGGTAGTAATCAAAGTACAGTGGGAACTCACACGAGACAAATGACGATCCCCAGGTCGATGAACTAACCTGCACACATGTCACCAGGGAACTGCCATCTGACGTCTGGTATATGACCAACTGGCATGTTCCTGGCGAGTCCTGTCCGGTGTACTCATAACCCAATGAGCACCTGTATACATCTTAGGTGATCCAACTGACACCAGTGGCATGTGAGACCGACCACCGCCCCTCGTCGGGGTCTCGACTGTATACACTAGTTTACTCTGGAGTATCGATGCCCTGTCTCGAAACTCACACGACTAGGGACCATTTAAGGATATGCTTATAGACCCCAGCTCCCACTTATATGATCGCCCTCATACTGCTGGTGGTCAAGCAAGAATCCTAGGGGCTCTATCAACGTGTAATAGCAACTTGTCAGGTTACCTAAAACAGTACATGATGATAAAGGTAAACCAGATAGCATACTATCATCTCGAGTAAGACTGTCCTACCGGGATAGGTCCTCCATCAATCATTGCAATCACGTACCTGTGACCTAATAATTGACTCTGAGGGCACTATCTCCAACAGTGATGATTCTGGTAGGATTCCTTCAGTTTCGTCACGCGATGATATTTAGATCCCGATCCTACTGTGAGTATATGCTACTCCTCGGGAATTTTCTCACTTAACGATCAATGCTATAAACCTAGTAGGTGTCTAGAAAGGTGTTAGCGGGGCTACGCCCCCAGGGAAAAGTGGTTATTTAATTAAGGAACTTCGCGAAAGCGTTGGAAAACCTCTTCGAAGTACCGACACCAGCCTGGCCGAACGGTTAAGCAAGTATTGTACGGTGGGATTGATCCTGACTAATTCTTCCTTTTTGGTTTGAGGAGGGATTCGAGAAACAGTACGAGCCATTCTGTTTAGACAAATTAAAAACCACTCTAAACTTGCAAGAGTATCATGCTAAGTGTTTCTTCTTCACTCTCCTAATTGCAGCGACCAATCGAAATGACTGGACTTAAGTTACTCCTAGATAAAAACATACTGACAGGGCCAAACTACAAAGATTGGCTCAGGAATGTCAAAATGGCAATCACTTACGACAAGCTGGGGTATCTTCTTACCACCAAAACTCCCCCTGTCCCAAGTCCCACTTCCAGCGTCGCGGATAAGGAAATCCGTAAGACCTGGGAGATTGATAGCGCGAAGGCCAAGTGTCTCGTACTTGCCTCGATGGACAACGAACATCAGAGGAGGCACGAGAATATGGACCTTGAATCCATATTTCTCCATACAAAAGAACTGTATGGAAAGCAATCTCGTATCGCAAGATACGAAGTGTCGAAGAAGTTGTTTTCGGCAAGGTTGGCCGTCGGATCATCGGTAGTGGAACACGTGCTTAAGATGATTGGCTTCATTGAGGAGCTCGCGGAACTTGGAACCACGTTAGAGAACGAGCTCTATACGGACTTGATTCTCCAGTCCCTTCCTTCCACTTACGCCCAGTTCATACTGAACTTCAACTTACAAGAAAAAGAAGTTGAACTTTCAGAGCTCCTCAACATGCTGAGGAGCGCAGAGGGCACCCTACAGAAAGGTAGGGAAACATCCACTTTGTTTGTAGGAGGATCATCTTCTTCTAGGTCCAAGGCGAAAGCCAAGGGAAAGAAGAAGAAAGCCTTCGCCAAACCAAGGGGCGGTGTTAGTAAAGTGGATACGAAGGGAAAAGCAAAAGCAACAAAGATAGCGGGGAAGCTTGTGGATAAGGAAGAATGCTTCTATTGTCATAAGAAAGGTCACTGGAAAAATGATTGCAGGGCTTGGAAAGCCAGGACACAGGAATTGAAGCAGGTTGCGGCTTCAGCTTCTGGTGTGTATGTTATTGAAAACTGTCTTTCAATAAACTCTACTTCCTGGGTATTGGATACCGGATCAGGATCTCATAACTGTAATTCTTTGCAGGCGTTGAGAAACCGTAGGGTTTTGAAAGCGGGTGACATGACCCTCAGAGTTGCAAATGGAGCTAGCATGGATGCTAAAGCCGTGGGGGACTATCACCTGGGAATGTCAGATGGACATGTTTTGGTTTTACGTAATTGCTTTTTTGTACCCAACGCAACTTGTAATATCATTTCTGTATCTTTAGTTTCTAAAGAAGGTTATGAATTTGCGTTTGTAAGTAATGTTGTAAACATTCACCTTAATCAAGTTTTGATTGGGTCAGGTACATTGAGTAATGGTATATACGTGTTAAACCAACCACAGATTTTCAATGTCCAGAATACACACAAAAGAAAGTCTCCGGAAATAAATCAGACTTTCTTATGGCATTGTAGACTGGGTCACATCAATGAGAGAAGGTTGACGAAGTTACATACAGAAGGATATTTGAATCCGTTCGAATATCAATCGTATGCCACTTGTCAATCCTGTCTCAAAGGAAAGATGACAAAGACTCCGTTCACTGGACACGGAGTAAGAGCGAGCGAGCTCTTGGGACTCGTACACAGCGACGTGTGCGGTCCAATGTCTACACATGCGCGAAGCGGTTATTCTTACTTCATTACTTTTACGGATGACTTTTCAAGGTACGGTTATGTCTTCTTAATGAAACATAAGTCCGAAGCCTTTGGAAGGTTCCAGGAATATAAGAATGAAGTAGAAAAACAAACCGGCAAAAGTATCAAGATTCTAAGATCGGATCGAGGTGGAGAATACTTGAGTGCCGAGTTCCTGGACTATTTAAAAGAGAACGGAATTCTCTCTCAGCTTACTCCTCCATACACTCCGCAACATAACGGTGTATCGGAGAGACGGAACCGAACCCTATTGGATATGGTTCGGTCCATGATGAGTAACACTGAGTTACCGCGATCATTCTGGGGGTATGCGCTAGAATCAGCTGCATACCTTTTGAACCGAGTTCCGACTAAGACTGTGCCTACCACACCATATGAAATGTGGAGTGGGAAGAAACCCTATCTTCAATATCTGAAGATCTGGGGATGTCCGGCTTTTGTCAAAAAGCAGCATGCGGACAAGCTCGAGGCACGCTCAGTACTGTGCAAGTTTGTGGGATACCCAAAGAACACCAGGGGGTATCTTTTCTACCACGCAGAGGAACAAAAAGTCCTTGTTTCTCGTAATGCCCACTTTCTAGAACACCAGTTCTTAGAAAAGGAAATAAGTGGGAGCGCAGTAGAACTGGAAGAAATTCCAGAACCACAGACTATTACTGAAAGCTTAGTGGAACCAGAGGGTTCAAAAGAACAGGACATTCCTACGCCGCTCCGCAGAAGTAGTAGGCAGTCTCATCCGCCCGAGAGATACTACGGTTTTCTCATAGACGGGGATAGAGAGGATTGCATCATAGATTATGATGAGCCTACTAGCTTCCAGCAAGCCGTTCAGAGCGTCGACTCGGTAAAATGGCTGGATGCAATGCGGACCGAAATGGAGTCCATGTACACCAACAAAGTATGGACGTTGGACGTTGCTCCAGACGGGGTAAAACCCGTAGGATGCAAGTGGATCTTCAAAAGGAAGATTGGTGTAGATGGACAGGTTGAGACCTATAAAGCTAGACTGGTTGCAAAGGGTTTTCGTCAAAGACCTGGTTTGGACTATGATGAGACCTTTTCTCCAGTAGCTATGCTGAAATCCATTCGGATCCTTCTTGCCATTGCTGCCTTCCACGATTATGAGATCTGGTAAATGGATGTAAAGACCGCTTTTCTAAATGGAAATTTAGAGGAGTGTGTCTATATGGACCAGCCAGAGGGTTTCATTCAGAGTGGGAGCAGCGGAAAGGTGTGCAAGTTGCTTAAGTCCATTTACGGACTAAAGCAGGCATCGCGGAGTTAGACCATCTGTTTTGATGAGACGGTCAAGGAATTTGGCTTTATCAAAAATCCAGATGAACCATGCATCTATAGTAGATTTGTAGCGAGAACTGTAGTATTCCTCGTTTTATACGTGGATGACATTCTCTTAATAGGAAATGACATTCCTATGCTACAATCTGTCAAGGGGTTCTTGTCACACAGGTTCTCCATGAAAGACCTGGGTGATGCCTCATACATTCTGGGTATCCGGATCTACCGTGATAGATCCAAGAGGATATTAGGACTTTCACAGTCCATGTACATCGACACCATACTGAAAAGATTCAGTATGGAAGATTCCAAGCGCGGTAACCTACCGGCTTGTCACGGGATCACCCTCTCTAAAGAGATGTCTCCCAAGACTGATTTGGAGAGGGATCACATGTCTATTATACCCTACGCTTCTGCGGTAGGCTCTATAATGTATGCGATGTTGTGTACCAGACCGGATGTAGCTTATGCACTGAGTGTGGTAAGCCGGTATCAGTCAAACCCTGGGGAGAAACACTGGATAGCGGTAAAGAACATTCTCAAGTACCTGAGAAGGACTAAGGAGATGTTCTTGGTGTATGGTGGAAAAGACCTCCAGATCGAGGCCTTTGCTGACTCCAGCTTCCAGAGTGACAAGGATGATTCCAAGTCCATGTCGGGTTTTGTCTTTACCCTCAATGGAGGGGAGGTGTGTTGGAAGAGTTCCAAACAGGAAACCGTTGCAGACTCGACGATGGAAGCGGAATACATCGCTGCATCTGATGCCGCAAAAGAAGCTGTCTGGATAAAGAAGTTCTTGAAAGAGCTTCAGGTGGTTCCGTCCATTGTTGATCCAATACCTCTGTATTGCGACAACAACGGGGCTATAGCTTTAGCGAAGGAACCCAGGTCCCATCAGAGATCCAGACACATCTTGAGGCGGTATCACCTGATCAGGGAGATCGTGGATCGCCAGGAGATCGAGGTTCGGAGAGTCGCTTCAGAAGATAACACTGCAGATCCATTCACCAAGGCCTTGCCCCAGACTTAGTTTGAGCGGCTGATCGAGATGATAGGTCTTCGATACGCCAGTACATGGCCTTAGTGCAAGTGGGAGATTGTTAGTGTATATGCCCTAGAGGCCATTACTGTATCATACTAGTTTGTATATTACTTAATGGAAGCTTGGGATATTCACCTTGTATAAATAATCTTGCTCAATATAGTAGTATGCTACTTGGTTTGTTTCTACTTCAATGTGTACTTGTGTTTATTTCAGTATATCACCTATACACATTAGTGGAGCCCTTAGGATCTTTGCTTGATTACCAGCGTTGTGATGGCAGTCACACTAGTGGGGGCTGGGTAATCTATAAGCACATCCTTATACAGGTCCCTAATCGCAGGACTATCGAGACAGGGCATCGATACTCCGGAGTAGACTAGCGTATGCGCTTCTCATCCCAGTGTGGGAGATGGTCTGTCCCACAGCCATCAGTACGTCATACTGGAGATAGTATACGGGTGCTCGTTAGGTTACGAGTACACTGGACAGGACTCGTCGGGAACTGACCGGTTGGTATTATACCTATCGTCAGTTATCAGTTCCCAGGTGACATGAGTACAGCTTAGTCCGCTGACTTGACACTGTCACTTCGTCTCGAGTGTGTTCCCACTGTACTTTGATTACTACCCTACCACGGCTCAAAGGAGTCGTGCAAACAGGTGGTAGTTGGGTGCAGTCCCGAAGCACTTGGAGGCAGTGACGGTTAGACAGGATTCGTCTCTCCCGGTATTGGGGGTTGACATCGCGCTGTGTCTAGGAGAGCCATTACACGAGTAGTCCCTGGCCAGGGCAAACGAGATATACTGGTAGGCTTCCAGTGTTATCTCAGGGTGTTTTGGGCTTCACTCCGACACGACTTGTACCGCTATTAGGGGACTGACGTTTACCGCCCCCTAGGCCCGCCATACGATGTATCAGACGAACAGACCGGACTGTACGGAGATTGTCACATTCAGGCTCAGTAGGAGTTCAGATGGGTTTCACCTCGTCAGTCTTCTTGTCGGCTTCTACCTGGGGACCGTTACGCACAGCTAGTACCGCTTGCGGTCTGTGGTTAAACCCACTGCCAGCGTAGTGTCGAGTCTTTAGAGTCCCACACAGAAAGCTATTCGCCTTTAGGCAAAAGAGTAGAGGTCGCATGGTTTTGCGGCAGGTCGCATGGTTTTGCGACAGGGTTCGGTCACATCCGTGCGCTTGTGCACGTACAGTGTCCGGACAGTAAACACTAGCGGGCTTTGGTTTAAGCCAGATCCTAGTGTATGTATTGGGATTGGATTTATCCAGTTTGTATTCGTGTTCCTCGGAACGCGGATGCGGGTGTGTATGCACAGTTGACGGAGAGACAGAGGCGGAGGATTCTCATTAGGGTTGTTGACCGTTGACTATTGACTTTTTGCTCAACCCTAATGAGAATATGATATATGATTAACAATTATATTAATTAGGTATTATGGTGACATGGTTGTTGAGTTGTTGACTTGTTGACTTTTGTTGACTTGTTGACTTTGTTGACCGGTTGACTAGGCTTGACTAGTTGACCATCATGATAACTATAGCTATCATTTCATGGCAAAGACTTTTGCTTGCTTGCTCTTTTGTGCAAAATGAGTGCATGAAATGATATGGCTATGGTTGCTTAAACCATCACATAATACTTGATTGATATGATGTGTTATGATTGTTTTGGATTATGAGAGCCAAATGAGAAAAGTCTTCTCTCATTTCTTTCATGCTCATTCTCTCTCTTGTTCTTGAGCTCTCATCTCCTTCCTCTTGCTCTCCCTCTCTTAGTCTATGGTTCACTTGTCTCATGAGTTGAGAACCAAGAACCATAGATAAAATCCCATATAAACTCTTCTCTACTCACTCTAGTTCACAAGGTTTGGCAAACCAAGTGAACTAGTTTCTTCAAAGACCGAAGAAGGAGCCAAAGGTTGAAGCTTTCGAGGTGGATCTATCTTCGGCGCAAGGAGACGACGGAGTGAAGGCGATCCGGACGACCATCAAAGCTTGAAGACGAAGGAGTTCAAGAAATAGAAAGGTATAACCCCCTAACCGAGTAGTTAGAAACTCGTAGTTAGGTTGTTAGTTAGATGTTTAACAAAGATCCGGGTTTTAAGTCCATGTTACCACCTCTAAGAAAATCATTTTTTATCAAATTCCGCATGCCTGAAAGTACCGGGAGAGGTAGCATGGACTTACAACTTGAAGATATCTTGTCCAGCCCCCGAAGGGATCAAAGACACGACAGTCGCGGGGCTACTCGAACGGCAAGATTTTGTATCAGGGAATACATCGACCAACGCGACGGTACGACGGATAAAAACCCTAGTACCACAGACCCTAACGGACTTCTATCAGCAGAGGTTAAGTGTGACGTTAGGACATCCTTGCGAGAACTTCTTGATTCGTCTCGACTCGTAGGGAAAACAATGTTCCTGCGATAACTTCTTGACTCGTCTTGACTCGTGGGGAAAAGCCTTAGGCAACGGGGATATCAACCTGTTTCCTAAGCACTGGGGCCCTGCAAGTTGGTCCAAGATGGACTATTGTATACTATCCACGGGCCACACCCTCCAAATTCGAATATCGACAAGGAGGGAAAAACTTACGAGTACTCTCGACTTGTAAGGGGGGAATTCTCTTGTGAGATCCTTACGACTCTCAAGAGAAAATGCACTTAGTAGTCCTCACGACTCCTAAGGAGAAAATACACCTACGGGATCCTCATGACTCGTAGGGAGAAAAGTCTTTATGAGACCCTCATGGCACATAAGGTTGAAAAGTCTTAAGCGGTAGATTCGAACCTGCTTCCTAAGCCATCACTGCCCTACAAGAAGGTCAAGATGGACTATCTACGGGCCACATTTGCCAGAGTTACATGCCAATATGAAATAAAATATGTCTTTTATTCATGAATTCAAGTGAATACAAGATACATTTCATAATGGAATCAAAATGAATACGTGTTATTCATAAATCGCAAGTTTACAGTCAGTACAAAAAAAGGGTACAATGACGGTTATTAAGGAGGAGGCGTCTTCAACAAATCAGCAACCCGCTCGCACGCTCCTCTCAATCCTTTCTCGTGGTCAGCTACCGCGGCCAACTCCGCTTCAACTTGAGTCCGTTGCCGTAAGCAGGACGAAATCTTTTCATCGGTTTCTAGCATGGCAGCTTCGCAGTCCTGCATGATCCGCTCAGTGAAGTCAAGCGTCCGCCTTAGCGTCAACCTATCCGAAATACATCGCTGGAGGTTTTCGAAAACAGCTTTTAACTGCGCAGCATTCGCTTCAACCTGGGCGCGCAACCGGGCAGATTCGCTGGAAGCCACCTCATGTTCTTTTCGTCTCAGGATCGCCTCTTGTTCAAAATTAGGAATGAAAGGAACACTACGCTCGACCCACGCAGCCTGCTGGGAGTTCAAACCCAACACCTCATGAGCGAGACGCTTGAGCTCAGCCTCATGCAGGCAAGCCTTGATCTTTCTGTAGTAATCAACCCAAGAGCCGACGTGATCTTCATCATGGAAGTTCGCTAGTGTCGCCAGCATTGGATTGACTTCAATGGCAAAATCCGTAGCAGAAGTGAGGGCCTCAGCATTCAGATCTTCGATAAATTCACTCAACATTCACCGGCTATTTGCAACGCCCCTGGAAGATATGCGTTTAGTGAAGGGCTCTGCGGGCATTGGAATGCGAGACTCGAAAGGAGCTGGAGCTGGTGCAATTGCTGCAAAATGAATTACGGTCAAATGTCGACTCGGGAGATAAAGAAAATACACGAGAGATAGATTCTATTATACCGGCTGTGACAGGCTGCAGGATAGGGAGTACCGGAGGCACGGCTATTATTTCGTCTCCTCTTCTGACCCATGACGCTATGATCAATATGAAGAATACTTAGTAACAATATGTCTATTTGTAAAAGAAGGGGGAGACTTTAGCTGAAGAATATACTAACCAATACCAGAAAGTGGAACGATTTCTGGCTGAAAGGAGAAATGCGGGTTCAACACCTGGTATAGATGGTCGAAAAGGACTCCTGCAGAGTTACGACAATATACTGTCAATACAAGGAGGGTGGTACCCACGGTGAAAAAAATAAGTCAAAAACCTACACCTTCCAATATTTGAGGAGGCACAGAAGAAGGCGAGGGGACAGCGACCGTCAGTGCAGCGACCGACGGCACTTCTTTAGATGGCACAGCCTCAGGGTTCACCGCGCCTATACTCAAGACATACAAAATATCATTAGAAGGGCTGAACAGGATTGAAAAACTCGAAAACAATGACCCAGCGACTACCTGATAGATCATGCACTAAAACCATGACGAAGGCGTCACCAGGTGTAACAGCTTCTTCACTCTCTCTCGAAAGAACAGATTCCGCGCCCATAACTCCATCCCCTGACTCGACGAGGGCCGTCGTAACGCTTGTGATGCCCGTCGATACCAAAGAACCACAGGGAGAAAGAGCAGCGGTCTGGACAGTCCCAGATTCCCGAGAAAGAGTAGCCACTTCGGGCTCTGTAATCGCCAGCGTTTCTCCAGCCATCCCATCGTCAGGACTTGGCCCTACGGAAAATGCGTATGTTAGAATTCGAGGATCGAGTTCTAATAAAAGACTGGGCGTTACGTTACCTTGAAGTAGCTTTTCAGTTTCTTCCCGACCCACGCGTGCAACCTGTCTATGGGCAGTAGACATGGCAGAGGGAACATCCGCCGAAGGAACATCAACAGGCGGAATATTGCTTGAGTCTACACCTACGGCCAAAATGGCATCGTGCTCCCTCGCCGCGTGCTTCCTGCGCTTCCTTTCAGTCTGAGCTGTGAGAAATGGCCTCCTTAATACTTCCGACAAAGGGACGTCGTTGTCCGAACCAAGCTCTGCCTCCGGAGCCGCTACAACATCCATCATCGGCAGCTTTAGAAAAGCATCTTGCGGTGACTTTGGGAGGGCCGTGGCCACGGTAGCTGGCTCTAAATGTTTTGCTGCATCACCACTCGGGATCGACACTGCACTTGGAATAACCTGAATTGAGGTAGTCCCTGCAATAAGGTGAAAGAGAGGGTCAGAGCACGAATAAAAAGAATAAAGGTGTAATGAACTGAATTATACCAAGGCCCAAAGAAACGCGGAGCCTCTTTTCCTCCTCGAACGTCCAGAGGGAAGACGCGAGAGCCTTTTCGGCAGAAATCCCTGTTGAAGAAGAGAGCTTTAGTAAAAGCATAATAAAGAGAAAATGGATAGATGCAGAAGAATATAACTGTCGTATACCTGATTTTGCAATAAAGATTAACGCCGCTTTCTCGCGAGCCAGTCGCTCGGAACCCGCGAGGGCGGCCTGTAGATCGGTGTCGGTCGCAGGTGCATCGAACAAACCATTGTTGGTGCCGTATTCGCACAAGCCCTCGCTATAAAGAGCATGAGGCTCCTGGCCGAATACGATATCGGCAGAAAATAGAGACTTCGTCTTTTTCTGCGAATGGACACCAGCGGCCGATAACAAGAGCTTGCGCTTGACGGGCATTTTCTGGCGACGGGTCCCAATTTCCATACCAGCGCCAGATTCCGGGGATGCTACAGCTACCGCCTCTACGGGAACACGGGGTGGAGGCTTCTCAGGGAGACACGCGGAACCACAACCGTAGTGACTTCTTTTAAAGAGGGACGATCGGCAATCCATCTCTTCAAAGGAACTGCTGGATTACCAGCTGGGACAACATCCTTATGATCAAGTAATAGCCGCCTCTCTTCCCGGATAACAGCACCTGTCGCATGCTGGTACCACCCCACATAAGCGTTTGAAGCTTTCGGGACGTAGCTCGGCTCGCTGATGAGAAAGTTGGAGCCCGTATTTAGTTGCATAAAATGGTGCATCACGCTGCGAATACCCTCTTCCATGGAAACCGGCTCGGCTAAGAAGGTATCGAGGGGAACACCCTGATTGTAACCCGACTGTTGAGCGAAACAGTGCGGGTTATATCTCATGAACAGTGTCGAGGCGTTTTGCCCGAACACTAAAAAGCCTGTCCTGATTGAATATAAGTGCAGGATCTCCCGAGCCTTCAACGTGGGAGCCCCTTCTTTGAAAGCATCACGCAGAGGTTGCACCGCCTTGGTGGATTCCTTGCCGATAGTTAAGACTCTGTCGACAAAGGTCATGCTTTCCCCAACCATGCGCGGGCGGAAGACCAGTCGCCGAGCCTCTTGTTGCGATGGGTCTGACGCAGAAGCGTCAACCAGATACATGACACGGGGAAAGTTGTAGCTGTCATAGAAGTGGGGTCGTTTGTGAATACCAAAAGCACCCAGCATGTGCATCTCGACCCAGGACGTGAAGCAGTGCAACGGAAGATGCACATGTTTTACCCCTGGCTGAGTGGTATCTGCCGTTAAGCTCAGCCGGTGATATAGATAAGCTAGCCTTTCAATCCCAATGGCTACACGTGTCCCTATGACAATGCGGTGGGCCGGATAAAAAACGGACGGCCTCATGTAGAGAGGGTGCATCGGAAGCACAAACCAGCTCAACCACAGGCCGATGAACCCCAGAAAGAACGTCTCCTCATCGACGTCTGAAGCAGCAAGTTCTGCAAAAGGGACGACCGGAGTGTCTGGAATAAAGAAATTTTTTAGGTCCGCTTCCGCCGTTGGCTGGTTATCCAAATCGAAACCAAATGGGTCGTCAAGCTTGACGAATTTTGCAGCTTGTTTTGACAAGACTTCAGGGCGAAGAAAGCGGGCGATGATATCTACGAAGCCAATCCCGTGCCTCCAGACTCTAAAAACATACTCTCATAAATTTTCGACACTTTGATTAGGCTCGGGAACCGGTGTTGAATGACATTCTCCGGAGTAAGGCCCATTACCACTGATTTGGTGGCAAAGATGTATTCATCAAGGGGAAGTATCTCCTCGTAATGTTCCCCTCTGACGGGTAGGCCTGAAATTTCCGCGAACTCCTCTAAGGAAATAGAGACTTCCCGGTACGACAGAAGAAATGTGTGGATTGAGATGTTCCACTGTAACAACCCTAATTTTCTTATATACTTTTTCCTATACAAATTTTTAAATTAATTTTTTCAAAAATCCATAAAGGGGTATTTATTGCCTGAGCATAAGACTTAAGTAATTAATTAGCAATTTAATTACAAGAAGGAGCTTGTAGCTCATTGGTAATACCTTACATTGCTGAACCAAGCCACCAGAGTTCAAATCCCATACCCCACATTATTTTTGTATTTATTTTGTTTAAAATTCTTTGGAAGCCCAACAGTCCACACACCATAACTCCCAAAACTTGAACTGAACCTGAAAAACTAAATATACCAGAGGCTATACTAGACGACCCCCCACCTCCCCATGCCCTGACTCGGCCGGCTCGGCCGAGTTGGCCGGCGGACCGGCAGACTCGGGCCGGCGCCGCCGGCCGGACTCGTCCGGACGGCCGAGTTCCCTTCTTCAATATTGTGTCTCTTCATCTTCTAAACCCCCCTGTACACTTCAAATTCCTATATCAGTTCCAGAGACCTTTGAAATCCCCATTTGCTCCATTTTAATGATTTTTTAATACATTTTTACATTAAAACCTTTCATATACTCTATTTACTCTAATTTTTAATGATTTTATATATTTTTATATTTTTTTATTTAAAAACCCTTCACCTACCTTACCCCTAGCCTACCATATAAATACACCCCTCCCCTCTACCCTCTCATCCCAAAAATCCTAAGCTCACTCTCTCAAAATTTTCCAAGAGTTGTGTACTTTGAAAACAAGCTCGCGGCGAAGCTTCGACGAAATTCCGGCGGAAATTCCGGCGACGTTTTTAGGAACAACCGGCGACGAAGCAACGCCTCGGCAACCTCTTTTGTCCCCCCTTCACTCCTTTGCTTAAACGAAACCCGTAAGTCCCATTCTACCCTCCTTTCTTATTCTCTAAAATACGAAATTACGAAACCCGACCGAATCGGAACAAATCCGATTTCCGATTCGGTTTTCTATAAAAGTTCACTTCTCACCAGTACATTCATGTTTAAACATCTTTAGGTTGACTATTAAACTTTTAAAAATCAATTTGAATAAGTTTCATCACATGAAATAATAACCTTTCCAATTTATCGTATTTTTCACTTTAATACCATCATGTTTCGATTTCACATTTAACCCCTTAACTTTGCTATATATTTAAAGTAGAGCACGAGATAATGACCTACCTCCACACACACGCAAATACAACCCTAAGCGACATCATCAAAAACTTAGAATACGATAAAAACAATATTTCATTTAAATACCATTTTCTTAATAAAATCAATTCTAAAAGTTTAGCTTTGATACACTTTTAAATAAATACCTCTTATTAGGAAAACACGATAAGTTGTGGACATCGATTGTTTATCTAAACCAGACTTTGTGGTGTCTAGGCTAGGCAAGTGAGCAAAGGTAATTTTAAAAGGCCTGTCTCACGATTCGTGAGCGGATCCCTCCTTTCCCCATTTGTACTTACCTGGCCACAATTGGAGGTGAAGAGGCGATTTGAGGCTTCTAACGACTTTTCGTTTAGACCATTTAGAAATAGGCTAGTTGGCTTAGGAAACCCTAGAATCTAAAATACGGAAAAATTACACTTTGCAAATAAATACCTTTTACTTTATAAAACCGTTTTCGAAAGGATTAGTATTTTATAATCTTTGCAAAGCGCCGCTACAACCCATTATTGGGGAAACCGTTCAGGATCGTGTGGTTTATCGCGCACCCTCGGGCTAGTAGTGCGAGATTCAGACCTCCGTAAGGAGCATTCGGTCTCGAAAGGTTTAAAATACGACATCTTAAGAAAATGAGATTTTTGGAATATAAAATATTTATTAAAATTATTTTTGTATAAACATATGTATATTTATCATTTAAATATCTATTTTATTATAATATAAATTTTCCACCTTTTCCTAAAAAATCACAAGAATAAATTTTACACTAAAATACCATGAACTTCAAATAAATCAATATTACAGATAAATACCTTTATTTATAAAACTAGGATATTTTCACTAGAAATGGCACAATATAAAATCCACATTCATTACAACTCTAAAGACGAATAATGAATACTTGAGGTGTATTTTGAAAAATATATAAAAGTATTTTTACATAAAACCCCCTCAAGTTTTATAAATTACCCTAAGGACCCTAGTAAATATAGGTTTAAGAAATAATCAAGACTTCGATTTACATTCCTGATTATCTGACTCGGGTTTGAGTCTGATTAATCTGACTTGAATATGATTCAAGTCAATTTATAATCTACAAGATTCCAATTCAATATGAACACATGAATCCATGAATCCGATTATCAATTTATACAACTTGACCGAACCGAACCATGGATATATTCCTTTTACATGATTCTCAGTTATTCCATTTACATGACTCTACAGTTATATCCGTTTACCGATATCATGGTTTCGGTCAGTCAATCAATCAAGCTTACAATCAATACAATTTACAAGACAAACAATACAATTAAAACACTATGGGGTTTAAGGGGTAGATTGGTACAGAAGGTGTTAAAAGTGGCACGTGACGGTAGGATTAAGACACCTAACATGAATCCAGTTGCTGTTGTACCGTGGCATAAACGGTTCCTTGAGTTCCTGATACCTTAGTCTCCGGGGCAAGAGAGACTCCTCCTGTATACACTGGCATCCTTCTGTACCAAGCTACAAACAACAGCGTTAACACTAAATACAATAATATAATAATATAATACAACTGTAAAAGCTACTCTCTCTCACTCTCTTTCTATTCCTCCCTTATCTCTGGGACTTACCGAACGACCTGTTCGCTGAAGGCATTCTATTTCTTTCTTCTTTGAATGTCGTCAGGTGATTTGGACCCGGCAGAGATCGAGCCATCTGCAGAAGACTTGGAGCAGTTTGCCGAAGATCCAGCTGTAGGGTGTTTTTCGTCACCCCATTGAGATGGGAATACGCGCACGGTTGTCAGGCGTACTACAGATTCCCCCTGCTTAGGGTAGGCCTGGGTTTAATGATTGTGTGGATTCGAATCTCCGGCAGCCGCGAACTAAGCTGCCGTTAATTACCCCTCGCCCTTGGAGCGAGGGAACCTCCGATTGACGGGTTAAACTGGTCATGCGAACTCAATGTGCAGTGTACGTGTGTTGTGTTTTGAAAGGGGGATTTTGGATATATCGGGAGCCACGCAGAGTTTTTACGGGGGTTTTGAAGTATGTGTACATATGTATACATATGTATATATATACATGTATATATAAATAAAGGGGGAAAAAGACATCCAAAGTATGCGTGGGGCCAGCGCCTATTCGCTTGAGCGCAAGCATGCCACGTGTCGGCACGTGAGCGCTTTATGCTCGAGCGCAGAGTGCTGGAGCGCAACGCGCTACGTGTCGGCACGTGAATGCCTTGCGCTCGGACGCTGGGCGCTTGAGCGCAAGCGTGCCACGTGTCGGCATGTGGGCGCTTTGCGCTCGAGCGCAGAGTGCTGGAGCACAACGCGCCACGTGTCGGCACGTGGGCGCTTTGCGCTCGGGCGCAGAGTGCTGGAGTGCAACGCGCCATGTGTCGGCACGTGGGCGCTTTGCGCTCGGACGCTGAGCGCTTGGGCGCAAGCGCGCCACGTGTCGGCACGTGGGCGCTTTGCGCTCGAGCGCAGAGTGCTGGAGCGCAAGCGCGCCACGTGTCGGCACGTGGGCGCTTTGCGCTCGGACGCTAAGCGCTTGGGCGCAAGCGCGCCACGTGTCGGCACGTGGGAGCTTTGCGCTTGGGCACAAGCACGCCACGTGTCGGCACGTGGGAGCTTTGCGCTCGAGCGCAGAGCGCAAGCGCGCCACTTGTCGGCACGTGGGCGCTTTGCGCTCGAGCGCAGGGCGCCGGAGCGCAAGCGCGCCACGTGTCGGCACGTGGGCGCTTTGCGCTCGAGCGCGAGGCGCTGGAGCACAAGCGCGCCACGTGTCAGCACGTGGGCGTTTTGCACTCGAGCACAGGACGCCGGAGCTCAAGCGCGCCACGTGTAGGCACGTGGGCGCTTTGCGCTCGAGCGCTAGCGCACCGGCGAGGAAAAGAGGGATTTTAGCGCCGGAAATTCTCTAAAGAGAAAATAGGGTGGAGTTAAACTCCTAAGTTGCTTTGGGTTAATGAAGGGGGTTCTTCTTCTTTCTCTTTTGTTGGTTGGATCTTGAAAATCAATAGATATGGGATTTTTAAAAATCTCTCCTTTTTGAGATCTAGTGACAGATCCAAGTTCCCCTTTGTGGGTTTGGTGGTGAAAAACTATTTTGTTTTATAAAATGAAGAGTAAAACTCTTGATTTAATTCAAAAGAAAGAAGAAGATTTTGGAACCTTGAAGAAGGAGAAAGATCTCAGATCTAAATTTTTTTGGAGAGAGAAAAGTTGTTGAGATATTTCATTATCTTTGCCTTTATAGGCTATACACTTTACACATAGCCCCTTGGGCTTCACAAAATGGCATTTTGCCTATGGGCCTTTCTCCCTCGGCACTTATTAGTTGGTAGGATCCTCCATCGAACACTTTCTCGATGACGTATGGTCCTTCCCAGTTTGGCTCGAATTTTCCCTTGGCATGTCGATTGGGGATGATCGGTCTTTTGAGGACCAACACCAATTCACCTTTCTTGAAAGCGCGGAGACGGGTTATCTTGTCATAGGCCCGTGATATTTGGGCTCGGTATAGCTCCAGACTTTGCTGCACCGCGAGCCTCTTTTCTTCGAGGGTATCGAGCGTATCTCCAAGGCCCTCCATCGCCCGGTCTGCGACGTCTTCCCAAAGAGCCGAAGTCTGCCAGGTGCTTAGAACAGAAAAGTTAAGGCAGAAGCGGCTCAGGTATCGAGCCAACAAGTGGACCAAGGCTTCGGCCAAATGGAATCGTGTGAAGTTCCAAGTGTAGGGTTGCCCTGCGACGACGACTGAGTCGGACGTAACAATCAGCAATTCCTTTGAGCCGCTGAAGTGGGTTTAGAAAAATGCCATGACCGCCAGAATCAAGAAGACAGCGGTTCAAACAGTGCTACAAAGAGACGTGTCCCGGCCCCAACAGAAAAAGTATGACACTGTCTCTTCAAGGGTCTATCAGGCGCTCTGTGCCGCACGAAAGCAGCGGGGCAAATCCAGAAGAGAAGTGCCAGCACCATTCAAGAACCTGGTTAGGCTAACCGCCTTCAATCGACTACCAGCTACCGAAGCAAGGGGGTCAAGACAGCGATCCGTGAAATCAGCCGCCAATGATAGAAAGACGGCCGGATATATCATCCATACGGTCTATATGGCGGGCGGGCGCCCCAGCGACAACCTTCGCAGCAAAAGCAAGGATGGGGCCACCACATCCTAAGCCTAATCTAGCCTGAATGTGGTTGCCGCCGCCTAAGAACAGCCGCCCCCGCTGGATGAAGAAAACCCTCTCGATGAGGATGATAGGCAAAAAGACCCTCGGTCCATGTAGAGTCAAGCTCGGATAGCGAGGAAGAGCCGACTTTCCGCCCCAGGACTGCGGAGCAAGAGCTGCTTCAAGAGCTTCGAAAATAGCTCAAGAGCAAAGATAAAGAGATGGCCAAGCTCTATTCGAAGATTGACGACTTAACGAACGTGGTGATGCCGCTTACGGCTCAAATTGCTCGAGCGCCTCCCAATCAGGAACAAGCCGCTACTAATCAGCCGGGTGATGACAATCCGAGGCAGCCAATGCCTGTTCCTTTGGGACCAAGACTGGTCGAGCCGCATGAAAGAAGGCCACATTCCGCTTCTGGGGACGCCTTGGCCCTAGATAGCACTCTCCCGCTAACATATGATCGGATAATGGATTTGGTCACCAGCAAGGTTAAAACATTGGTGGCCGAAGCTGAAGCTCAGAAAGAAATTGGCAGTAGTGGGCGGCCATATCCCGCGCAGTACGATCTGATTGAGTTCCCAAGCGGCTACGTCATTCCTAAGTTCGGAAGATTTAATGGAACGGGGAATGCAAATCAGCACGTCGCCCACTTCAAAGCATCGTGCGGAAATACAGGGGGCAATGACGCGCTCCTTCTTCGTCAGTTTGTCAACAGCCTGACCGGCGTCGCCTTCGACTGGTATGCGAGTATACCGGACGGGTCCGTCATTACCTTTGCCCAAATGGAGTCCCTATTTCGGCAAAGGTTCATGAGTGTCAGTGATAAAATCTCCATTGCCGACCTTGTGAGGACCAAGCCGGGGAAGAATGAAAGCAACACCGACTTTATCGCCCGATGGCGTAATCTCACAGTCAAGTGCGAACCGCCGCTGGAGCAGGACCAGTCCGTCAGCCTTCTCATTGGGAACCTCAGCAATTGGATGGTCCCATTCTTGTGTACAGCGGGCCTCAAGACATTTCAGGAGCTAACCAAGAAAGTCCAAATGCTGGAACGCTCGAAGCAAGAGTCCCCGCCGGACTCTCAGAGAGACAAAACCTGGAAAAGCAAGAGGGACAACAACCGTAGAAGCGGGAGTTCCAGCAGTACCAATGTCTTCAATGCCTCCGACAATGAAGAAAAGCGAAGGGCGGGCGAATCCAAAACCAACCGGTCTCGAAAGCCATTGCTGGGAGGAGATGGGCCTTCCCTAGAGGAGAAGAAGAACAAGGTTTACTCTTTCAGAAGGGACAAGGTCCGTAAGATATTTAAAGATGCCTTGAACAACGGCCTACAACTGCTGGAGTCGAAAAGACCCCAAGAAGCAAAAATGACCGACAATCCTCTATATTTCCCGTACCACCGAGTAGTGAGCCATGCGATCGAGGATTGCTATATCTTCAAAGACTGGGTTGAGAAGAAGTACAAGGCTGGAGAGATCGAGCTGTCCAAAAGTGTGTTAGTGAACAATCAAGTTGCAACCACCAACTTTATACAGACAAAATTATTTATTACAAAATTTTTATCTTGGCATGGGGGGAGGCCGGCCGCTTCATGTTCGGGCTCGACCCGGGCATGGGCCCACTGGATCTGGGCTTGGGCCCACTTGGCTTGGGGTACTTTGATTTTGACTTGGTGATCCGGGGTGTAAATTTTTACCCCAACACTAACGACTAGTCGTTTAGACCATTTAGAAATAGGCTAGTTGACTTAGGAAACCCTAGAATCTAAAATACGGAAAATTTACATTTTTGCAAATAAATACCTTTTACTTTATAAAACCGTTTTCTAAAGGATTTAGTATTTTACAATCTTTGCAAAGCGCCGCTACAACCTGCATGGGCCACCAACAAAACCTGTCACGCCCCGCTTCCCAGTGTACGGCGAAGGGAACGCGACGAGGTCCGATACGTATATACTCAGAAGTATATACGCTAAGCGTATCTAAGAAATATAAAATAAATACACAAGAGACAAGAAATAAAAAGAACAACAACTTTTATTTATTAACATTCTTTTTACAATGCATGAAAGGAAATACAACTGAAATAAAAAGATGCCTAAACAGTGGCATAACAGGAAATGAAAAGTACAGAGAGGAAAAGTGTACAATGAAACTAAAGTGCTGGATCTTCGGCAAACTGCTCCAAGTCTTCTGCAGATGGCTCGATCTCTGCTGGGTCCAAATCACCTGACGACATTCAAAGAAGAAAGAAATAGAATGTCGTCAGCGAACAGGTCGCTCGGTAAGTCCCAAAGATAAGGGAGGATTAGACAGAGAGTAAGATAGAGAGATAGTAGCTTTTACAGTTGTATTATATTATTATATTGTTGTATTTAGTGTTAACGCTGTTGTTTGTAGCTTGGTACAGAAGGATGCTAGTGTATACGAGAGGAGTCTCACTTGCCCCGGAGACTAAGGTATCAGGAACTCAAGGAACCGTTGGGATACGATACAACAACAATGGAATATAGGTTATGTGTCTTAATCTTACCTTCTCGTGCCACTTTTAACACCTTCCGTACCAATCTACCCTTTAAACCCAGCGATGTCTTATTTATATTGTTATCTTGTAAATTGTATTGATTGTAAGATTGATTGACTGACTGAAACCATGATATCAGGAACGGTTATAACCGTAGGGTCATGTAAATGGAATAACTGAGAATCATCTAAAAGGAATATGTATATCCATGATTCGGTTCAGTCAAGTTGTATAGCTAATAATTGAATTCATGGATTCATGTGTTCATATTGAATTGGAATATTGTAGATTGTAGATTGACTTGAATCATATTCAAGTCAGATTAATCAGACTCAAACCCGAGTCAGACAATCAGAAATGTGAATCGAAGTCTTATAATTGCTAGGATCCTTAGGGTAATTTATAAAACTTGAGGGAGTTTTATGTAAAAAGACTTTTATATACTTTTCAAAATACACCTCAAGTATTCATTATTCGTCTTTAGAGTTGTAATAATTGTGTATTTTATATCGTGCCATTTCTAGTGAAAATATTCTAGTTTTATAGATAAAGGTATTTATCTGTAATATTGATTTAAATTTGAAGTATACTTGGGGTATTTAATGTTGCTGTTACCACTTTAAGTATTTATTTTCCCACAATAATTACAAGAAGGAGCTTGTAGCTCATTGGTAATACCTTGCACTGCTGAACCAAGCCACCAGAGTTCAAATCCCCTGCCCCACATTATTTTTAGATTGTTTTTGTTTTAAATCCTTTGGAAGCCTAACAGTCCACAGACCATAACTCCCAAACTTTGAACTTCACCTAAAAATCTAAATATACCGGAGCCTACCCCACGAGACCCCCCACCTCCCGACCTTCCGACTCGGCCCGACTCGGCCGGCGGACCGGCCGACTCGACAAAACCTGTCACGCCCCGCTTCCCGGTGTACGGCGAAGGGGACGCGACGAGGTCCGCTATGTATGTACTCAGAAGTACATACGCTAAACGTATCTAAGCAATATAAAATAAATACACAAGAGACAAGGAATAAAAAGAACAGCAACTTTTATTTATTAACATTCTTTGTACAATGCATGAAAGGAAATACAACTGAATAAAAAGATGCTTAAACAGTGGCATAACAGGAAATGAAAAGTACAGAAAGGAAAAGTGTACAATGAAACTAAAGTGCTGGATCTTCGGTAAACTGCTACAAGTCTTCTGCAGATGGCTCGATCTCTGCCGGGTCCAAATCACCTGACGACATTTAAAGAAGAAAAAATAAAATGTCGTCAGCGAACAGGTCGCTCGGTAAGTCCCAGAGATAAGGGAGGAATAGACAGAGAGTAAGAGAGAGAGAGAGAGAGTAGCTTTTACAGTTTTATTATATTATTATATTGTTGTATTTAGTGTTAACGCTGTTGTTTGTAGCTTGGTACAGAAGGATGCCAATGTATACGAGAGGAGTCTCTCTTGCCCCGGAGACTAAGGTATCAGGAACTCAAGGAACCGTTTATGCCACGGTACAACAGCAACTGGATTCATGTTAGGTGTCTTAATCTTACCGTCTCGTGCCACTTTTAACACCTTCCGTACTAATCTATCCCTTAAACCCCGTAGTGTTTTGATTGTATTGTAAATTGTATTGATTGTAAGCTTGATTGATTGACTGACCGAAACCATGATATCGGTAAACGGATATAACTGTAGAGTCATGTAAATGGAATAACTGAGAATCATGTAAAAGGAATATATCCATGGTTCGGTTCAGTTAAGTTGTATTAATTGATAATTGGATTCATGGATTCATGGATTCATATTGAATTGGAATCTTGTAGATTATAGATTGACTTGAATCATATTCAAGTCAGATTAATCAGACTCAAACCTGAGTCAGACAATTAGGAATGTAAATCGAAATCTTGATTATTTCTTAAACCTATATTTACTAGGGTCCTTAGGATAATTTATAAAACTTGAGGGGGTTTTATGTAAAAATACTTTTATATACTTTTCAAAATACACCTCAAGTATTCATTATTCGTCTTTAGAGTTGTAATGAATGTGGATTTTATATTGTGCCATTTCTAGTGAAAATATCCTAGTTTTATAAATAAAGGTATTTATCTGTAATATTGATTTATTTGAAATTCATGGTATTTTAGTGTAAAATTTATTCTTGTGATTTTTTAGGAAAAGGTGGAAAATTTATATTATAATAAAATAGATATTTAAATGATAAATATACATATGTCTATACAAAAATAATTTTAATAAATATTTTATATTCCAAAAATCTCATTTTCTTCACCGCCAATTGAGGCCAGGTAAGTACAAATAAGGAAAGGAGGGATCCGCTCACGAATCGTGAGACGGGCCTTTTAAAGTTACCTTTGCTCACTTGCCTAACCTAGACACCACAAAGTCAGGTTTAGATAAACGATCGATGTCCACAACTTATCGTGTTTTCCTAATAAGAGGTATTTATTTAAAAGTGTATCAAAACTAAACTTTTAGAATTGATTTTATTAAGAAAATGGTATTTAAATGAAATATTGTTTTTATCATATTCTAAGTTTTTGATGATGTCGTTTAGGATTGTATTTGCGTGTCTGTGGAGGTAGGTCATTACCTCGTGCTCTACTTTAAATGTATAGCAAAGTTAAGGGGTTAAATATGAAATCGAAACATGATGGTATTAAAGTGAAAAATACGATAAATTGGAAAGGTTATCATTTCATGTGATGAAACTTATTCAAATTGATTTTTAAAAGTTTAATAGTCAACATAAAAATGTTTAAACATGAATGTACTAGTGAGAAGTGAACTTTTATAGAAAACCGAATCGGAAATCGGATTTGTTCCGATTCCGTCGGGTTTCGTAATTTCGTATTTTAGAGAATAAGAAGGGGGTAGAATGGGACTAACGGGTTTCGTTTAAGCAAAGGAGTGAAGGGGGGACAAAAGAGATTGCCTAGGCGTTGCTTCGTCGCCGGTTGTTCCTAAAAACGGCGCCGGAATTTCGTCGAAGCTTCGCCGCGAGCTTGTTTTCAAAGTACACAACTCTTGGAAAATTTTGAGAGAGTAAGCTTAGGATTTTTGGGATGAGAGGGTAGAGGGGAGGGGTGGGTGTATTTATAGGGTAGGCTAGGGGTAGGGTAGGTGAAGGGGTTTTAAATAAAAAAAATATAAAAATGTATAAAATCATTAAAAATTGGAGTAAATAGGGTATATGAAAGGTTTTAATGTAAAAATGTATTAGAAAATCATTAAAATGGAGTAAATGGGGATTTCAAAATTCTCTGAAACCGGTCTAGGAATTTGAAGTGTACAGGGGGGTTTAGAAGATGAAGAGACACAATATTGAAGAAGGGAACTCGGCCGTCCGGACGAGTCCGGCCGGCGGCGCCGGCCCGAGTCGGCCGAGTCAGGGCATGGGGAGGTGGGGGGTCATCTAGTGTAGCCTCTGGTATATTTAGTTTTTCAGGTTCAGTTCAAGTTTTGGGAGTTATGGTGTATGGACTGTTGGGCTTCCAAAGAATTTTAAACAAAATAAATACAAAAATAATGTGGGGTATGGGATTTGAACACTGGTGGCTTGGTTCAGCAATGCAAGGTATTACCAATGAGCTACAAGCTCCTTCTTGTAATTAAATTGCTAATTAATTACTTAAGTCTTGTGCTCAGGCAATAAATACCCCTTTATGGATTTTTGAAAAAATTAATTTAAAATTTTGTATAGGAAAAAGTGTATAAGAAAATTAGGGTTGTTACATCCATTGTTCCAGAAAAGCCTTAACCAACCACACATGAGGCGTGCGATATTGGGAGAAGGAAGCATATATAGCAGGATATAGCCCAAGCTTTAGCAGCGGCGACTTCTTTGCCGATAAGATATACCGGGCCCACTGGAGGTAGCCGGTGGATTGGTGAGTATTTAAACCTATATTATAGACTTGTCCCTAAGGGTGAGACTCGCCTTGACATATGCGTCGCCCCAAAATATCCAAAGCCATCAGCGGCTGTACGTGTATTGATGCCATAGAAGCCTAAAGGCGACCCTCCGAGGTCAGGTTGACCTCTTCTACAACGTAATTCACTTGAGGCGAATCGACGTAATGAATTGCTAAAATGGGCTCTGAGGGCACTGCATAAGAAAAACTGCGCCGACCCTGGATAATCTGATTGTACCATGACCCCCATAGGTGAAGAGATTTCTGCTCCGGGTCATGATCTTTAATAAGCGCGAAGGCTTCCCGATCCACGGGTGTGTCAGCAAAGGCACTCTCTGAACGTACAAAAGAGAAAGAAGAGTCGGAAGCCATAGTACCTACACAAAGAGAGACGAGGGTTAGTTATCAACGCTATGTTCTGAACTCTGACACTTGGTACTTAAAAATTATACCGCACTGTAATGCAGAATAAATGGACAAAAAGGGGACCCACAAAATCAAGATGACGGCCCATCATTGATGGGGCAGTCACTCATTAAGGATGAAATCCTAAGAGGATTCTCATTTAATGAGAAATCTCATTGGGCCAAGGAGTTAAACTCCCTCGAGAGCAGTGCTCTACAAACAGAAATCACATCTGTCAACTTTAATTAAGATGGGAATAAAATTCCCCAATTTTTTTTTCTAAAGAGCCATGCTCTGTAAAAACAAGGGTACAATCTACCAGAGCTCTAAAAAACAAAGCTTTTTACAGAGTAAAACCCCAAGATCTTTAAGATCTGCAAAACAAACTCTAAGAGTTCTTCATAGAAGATGAACGGTGATCTAATTAACGGGTTAAGTAACCCTAAAAATACATCTTAAGATCTATGATCTAAGAAGAGCAAAGCTCTGATTAATGGGTTCGATTATGATCCTTACCAAATTTTTGGGCAGAGTTCTGACACTAGAAAGGATTTCTTTGGGCAGAAATCTAAGCTCTGAAAGGAGAATTAAATTCTCAGAAGAAGAATTAAAGAAGATGAACAAACAGTCATCTCAAGGGCCAAAGGCCCTACTTATAGGCAAAGAAGACGATTCAACTTCCAATAAAATCCAACGGTGGAAAAGTTGCCACCGTTGCACTCATGTGTGAGCTACGTGAGCGCAACGGTGGGGGGGCATTTGTTTCCCCTAATAAAAGTGCAAGGCGCTGTTCAAAATTTGAAAGGGGATCGCCTCACGTGCCTTACACGAGGGCGCCAGCGCCAAGAGTTAAAAACTCTGAGGCAGCGCCTTACATGCCTCGCACGAGGGCGCCAGCGCCAGAACCAAATCTCTCTATTAAACAGATCCATTTGATCAAAGATCCAACGGAGATGATTAATCATCAAAATACAGAATTTTTTTAGTTGCTGGTTCTTGTGGTATATTGCTTAGATTGTCCATGCAGAACTGAACTGCATGGTATGGTTCCATACAGCTCTGACCTGCATGGGCCACCAACAAAACCTGTCACGCCCCGCTTCCCTGTGTACGTGCAGAGGACACGACTGGCCGCTACGTATTTACTCTGAAGTAAACACGCTAAGCGTATCTAAGCAATATAAGTAAAAATGCACAAGAGACAAAGAAAATAGATATAAATGAACAACAACTTTTTTTATTAACATTCTTTTTACAATACATCTGAAAAGTAAATACATGGAATGAAAAGCAATGCCTAAACAGTGGCATAACAGAAATGGAAAGTACTGAAATGAAATGTACAAGTATCTAGAGCTCCAGGTCGAAGGCTAGCTGATCCAAGTCCTCGCTGGTGGGCTCGATCTCCTGAAGGTCCGAATCACCTGACGGCATTTCAAGGAAGAAGAAAAAGAATATCGTCAGCGAACAAATCGCTCTGTAAGTCCCATAAATAGACAAGAATGGGATAGACAGAATAGAGAGTATATTGTTATAATGTTATATTTAGTGTTAACGCTATTGTTTGTAGCTTGGTACAGAAGAGGCCAGTGTATACGAGAGGAGTCTTGTTAGACCAGAGACTATGGTGGACGGAATACAAGGAACCGTTCAGCTATGGTACAACGGAAATTGAATTCATGTTAGGTGTCTTAATGGTTGCAGTCTCGTGCAACTTCTAACACCTTCCGTACCAATCTATCCCTTAAACCCCGCGATGTCTTGATTGTATTGAATTGTAAATTGTATTGTCTTATATTATAGATTGTATAGATGGATGACTTGCCGGAACCATGATATCAGTAAATGGATTTAACTGGAGAATCATGTAGATGGATGTATATCCATGGTTCGGTTTAGTCGATACAGATTAAATATATTGAACAGATTGATTATAAGGATTCATGGATTCATATTGTAATGTAGTTTTATATTTGAATCTCACTCAAGTCGGATTGTATATATTGAGACTCGGTCTGAGTCAGACAATTAGAAAAGAAATTGAATCCTGAATTAGGTTTTGGTGTTATCGGTAACCGCTGCACATGGACGATAGGATTTGTGTCTTTTTCAAAGACGATTACCTTGTTGATAAAACCATTTGTTAAGTTGTCTAACATAAATAGGCAAGCACCCATATCTCCGGATCCCTATGGCTCAAGAGACTGGTCTCTCTTAAACCTATGTTTACTAGGGTCCTTATTGTAATTTAGTATAACTTGAGGGGGTTTTATGTAAAAATAATTTTATATAATTTTAAAAATACACCTCAAGTATTTTATTATCGTCTTTAAAGTTTTAATTGATGTATATTTTATCATTGTGACATTTCTAGTGAATAAAACCTATTTTTCATAATATATGGTATTTATTTGTAATATTGGAATTTGTATGGTATTTTCTTGTAAATGAGATATTTTTCTTGAATTTTGGAAATATGGAATATTATAAATATTAAAAATAGATATTTTCATATTAATTACATATATATTTATTTATTAAAAATAAGTTTTATTTATAATATAAATCACATTTTCTAAAGAAAATTGTATTTTTAAATCTTTCGAGACCGTATGCTCCTTGCGGAGGTCTGCATCTCGCACTACTGAACCCGAGGATGTGCGATAATCCGCATCATCCCAAACGGGTTTCCCGAAATAGGTTGTAGCAGCACATTGTAAAGATTTGTTAAAAATACATATCTTGTAGAAAAAGGTTTTTATAAGTTTGAGATAGTTTTGTGTTAAACGTATTTTTCCAAAACTATGTTCCCAAAGATCATCGTGCTGTGTTACATATGAGTGTTGTGAGGAGATAGGTCATTACCTCATGAGTTTTCTTTAACTAGAATGGTTAAAAGTTATAAACATGTCGATATGAAATATAAAGGTATTTTAATGTAAAAATGGGATAAAACTTACTATGATTATCATTTCATTGTCAAACTTGTTCTATTGCCTTTGTTAGTGTTTAATGGTCATGACATAAGAGTTTAGTAATACCGTGTTTAAGAAAAATAGACTTTTTAAGGAAAATCCGAATCGGAAGTCGGATCAACTCCGCTTTCGTCGGGTTTTAGTTTTGAATATTGTTTAGAATATAGAAGAGAAATAGGGACTTACGGGATTAGAGCCAAGAGAAGAGGAAGAGGAAGGTTGGGGAAACACCATTGCGTCGTTTTGTCGCCGGAAACTCCTCGGAACGTCGTCGAAAGTTCGCCGGAGCTTCGTCCTTCGCTAACTCCACTTGCACACAAAAAGTCTAGGGAATTTTCTTGAGAATTTGAGCAGAGATTTGGAAGTGAGGAGGGGTGAGTTTAGGTGTGGTATTTATAGGAAAAATTAGGGTTTAGGGATGTGAAAAGGTGTATTAAAAATTTTGTATTAAAATGGATTAAATGAGGGTTTTAATTTTCTCTGTAAATGTGCAGGGAAAATGAATAGTATAGGGGTTATGGGGGAGTTAAAGAGTCGCAGAAAATGAAGGATTTTAAGGTTTCGGCCGAGTCAAACCAACGGCGCCGGCCGATTCGACCGAGTCGCTGGCCCGAGTCGGCCCGAGTCTCCATGCCACGTGTCCATTGTCGCTTGGTCTGTCTCGTGGACCCGTTTGTTTTATGTGTGACTCTTGGTTTACGGGTTATGCACGTGTAGACTCTTGGGCTTCTAAAAGATTAAAAGAACACTAATTAAAAATAATAATGTGGCTGATGGGATTTGAACTCTGGTACTTTGTCTCAGTAGTGCCAGGTCTTACCAATGAGCTACAAGCTCTTTCTTGCTGTTCAAAAGCAAAACAAATTTATAACTTATGCTCAGGCTCAAGTACCCTTTTCTGTATTTTGAAAAAAATTGTACTGAAAGTTTAGGGTTGTTACATTCTACCCTCCTTAAAAAAATTTCGTCCTCGAAATTTTTAAAAGGAAAGTGTAACGGATTCAAGGAAAATTTGGTAGTGTATGAAGAATAACAAAGTGATACAAGGTTTTAAGAATGTGAAAAAGAATTACCAGTGTTACCTTGTCCTACAACCTCGGCTTCTACGGCTGCTAATGTAAAAGGCTGACGCCGTGGTACATTCCTCCTAGCTGGAGGCACATTCTGTCCTTGGGGCATGTTTTTCTGCCATCAAGGCATGTCCCTCATTGCCTGTTGGAATTGACGAGTAGGCTGTGCAGGTGGTGGAGCTGGGAGTGCAAGAAGAGGTGCAGGAGCCTGGATAGCTAGTCGCTGCGGGTAGTTGGTGGGTGTGTGAGCTGGATTGCGTCTATAAGGACAGTTTCCAATTCCGTGATTGGACGCGCCACAAACTAGGCACAAGCCTTTGCGCGCCTACAGTCCTTCCATAAGTGTCCTTCCCTCTTTTAATAAAAGCAAAAGTCGGGGCTTGGTTGGTTATTGATTTCTTCCGATCTCCTGGTTTCAACAGTTGGCCTTAAAGAGCCTCCTCCTGCCATCTAGTTGGTAGGGCGTTTAACTCCGGCAGATTGATGTGTGCCTTTTTTCTTCACCATTGCCTCGTATCTTCGGGAAGCCTTTAAAGCCAAATCATGGGTTGGGAAATCCCCTGTAGCTAATGCCGCTTGGATTTCCTGGTCCAACCCTTGCTGAAATCTTCTGTCTCTGATCTCAGCAGTCGGTATGAGATGGGCTGCAAACCTGTTACGGTCTTGTGTTAGCTGTGTAGTATGTGATATAAAATCGAACATTGAGATATATCTTACCTGTTGAGCATGGTAAACTCAGCATCATACTCATCTACTGATTTGGTCCTGATTTGGTCCACATTGAACCTTGTTGCAGATGTATGAACTGTTGTTCCATATCAAAGCGGGCAATCTCAGGGAAATACATTGCGTCGAACATGTCGCGGAAAGTCTTCCATGCGATAGGCTGATGAAGACGGCTTTCTTCCACCTTCCACCAAACCCGTGCATTGTCCGTGAGCTGCAACTTCGCAACATGAACCCAAGCTATCTCTGGCACTTGTGCCGCTGCCAGATCATCTTCGATGCTCTGATCCCATTCCTCAGTTTCTAGAGAGCTCTCTTTTCCTGTAAACTGTTTGGGATGTAAAGCTCTAAATTGCTTCACCCCAGGTGCTTCAGCCTCGGGACGGTTCATCAATATAGCAGTCTGTTGCTGATGTCCTTCCAGGAGGCTGCGGATTGCCTCAAGCAGAACCGTCTGCTCGTTGATCGGAGCAGCAACGATAGGTATGTGTGGTAGTGGTAGGGGAGTGTTGTTGACATTGGTGCTGGTGTTGTTCGGGGAATCCATAACCTTGAATGAAAATTTTGGGTTAGGACAGATTCAAAGTATATGAAATTGTAAGATTCAAGGAATATGGATTGTAAAGAATGTTTTTAGTTGTTGGTTCTTGTGTTATATTGCTTAGGTTGTCCACGCAGAACTGAACTGCATGGTAGGGTTCCATATAGCTCTGACCTGCATGGGCCACCAAGAAAACCTGTCACACCCCGCTTCCCAGTGTACGGGCAGAGGACGCGAATGGCCGCTATGAATTTACTCTGAAGTAAACACGCTAACCGTATTTAAGCAATATAAGTAAAAATGCACAAGAGACAAAGACAATAGATATAAATGAACAACTTTATTTATTAACATTCTTTTTACAATACATCTGAAAAGTAAATACATGGAATGAAAAGCAATGCCTAAATAGTGGTAGGACAGAAATGGAAAGTACTGAAATGAAATGTACAAGTATCTAGAGCTCCGGGTCGAAGGCTAGCCGATACAAGTCCTCGCTGTTGGGCTCGATCTCTTAAAGGTCCGAATCACCTGACGACATTCCAAATAAGAAGAAAGAGAATGTCGTCAGCGAACAAATCGCTCGGTAAGTCTCGTAAATAGACAAGAATGGGATAGACAGAATAGAGAGTATATTGTTATAATGTTATATTTAGTGTTAACGCTGTTGTTTGTAGCTTGGTACAGAAGATGCCAGTGTATACGAGGGAAGTCTCGTTAGACCAGAGACTATGGTGGACGGAATAAAACGAACCGTTCAGCCACGGTACAACGGCAATTGAATTCAGGTTAGGTGTCTTAATGGTTGCAGTCTCGTGCCACTTCTAACACCTTTCGTACCAATCTACCCCTTAAACCCCGCAATGTCTTGATTGTATTGAATTGTAAATTGTATTGTCTTATATTATAGATTGTATAGATGGATGACTTGCCGGAACCATGATATCAGTAAATGGATGTAACTCGAGAATCATATAGATGGATGTATATCCATGGTTCGGTTTTGTCGATACAGATTGAATATATTGAACAAATTGATTATATAGATTCATGAATTCATATTGTAATGTAGTTTTATACTTGAATCTCATTTAAGTCAGATTGTATATATTGAGACTCAGTCCGAGTCAGACAATTAGAAAAGAAATTGAATCCTGAATTAGGTTTTGGTGTTATCGGTAACCGCTGCACATGGACAGCAGGATTTGTGTCTTTTTCAAAGACGATTACCGTGTTGATAACATCGTTTGTTAAGTTGACTACCTTAAATAGGCAAGCACCCATATCTCCGGCTCGCTGAGGCTCAAGAGACTGGTCCCGCTTAAACCTTTGTTTACTAGGGTCCTTATTGTAATTTAGTATAACTTGAGGGGGTTTTATGTAAATATAATTTTGTATAATTTTCAAAACACACCTCAAGTATTTTATTATCGTCTTTAAAGTTTTCATTGATGTATATTTTATCATTGTGACATTTCTTCTAGTGAATAAAACATATTTTTCATAATATATGGTATTTATTTGTAATATTGGAATTTGTATGGTATTTTCTTGTAAATGATATGTTTCGCTTGAATTTTGGAAATGTGGAATATTATAAATATTAAAAATAGATATTTTGATATTAATCACATATATATTTATTTACTAAAAATAAGTTTTATTTATAATAGAAATCACATTTTCTAAAGAAAATTGTATTTTTAAATCATTCGAGACCGTATGCTTCTTGCGGAGGTCCGCATCTCGCACTATTAAGCTCGAGGATGTGCGATAATCCGCATCATCCCGAACAGGTTCCCCGAAATGGGTTGTAGCGGCGCATTGCAAAGATTTGTTAAAAATACATATCTTGTAGAAAAAGGTTTTTATAAGTTTGAGATAGTTTTGTGTAAAATCGTATTTTCCCAAAACTCTGTTCCCAAAGATCATCGTGCTATGTTACATATGAGTGTTGTGAGGAGGTAAGTCATTACCTTGTGAGTTTTCTATAACTAGAATGGTTAAAAGGTATAAACATGTCGATATGAAATACAAAGGTATTTTAATGTAAAAATGGGATAAAACTTACTACGATTATCATTTCATTGTCAAACTTATTCTATTGCCTTTGTTAGTATTTAATGATCATGACATAAGAGTTTAGTAATATTGTGTTTAAGAAAAATAGACTTTTTAAGGAAAAACCGAATCGGATGTCGGATTAACTCCGCTTCCGTCGGGTTTTAGTTTTGAATATTGTTTAGAATATAGAAGAGAAGAGAAATAGAGAGTTACGGGATTAGAGCTAAGAGAAGAGGAATGTTGAGGAATGTTGAGGAAATACCGGTGCGTTGTTTCGTCGCCGGAAACTTCTCGGAACGTCGTCGGAAGTTCGCCGGAGCTTCGCCCTTCGCTAACTCCACTTGCACACAAAATGTCTAGGGAATTTTCTTGAGAGTTTGGGCAGAGATTTGGAAGTGAGGAGGGGTGAGTTTAAGTGTAGTATTTATAGGAAAAATTAGGGTTTAGGGATGTGAAAAGGTGTATTAAAATGGATTAAATGAGGGTTTTAATTTTCTCTGTAAATGTGCAGGGAAAATGAATAGTACATGGGTTATGGGGGAGTTAAAGAGTCACCAGAAAATGAAGGATTTAAGGGTTTCGGCCGAGTCAGACCGGCGGCGCCGACCGATTCGGCCGAGTCGTCGTCCCGAGTCTCCATGCCACGTGCCCATTATCGCTTGGTCTATCTCGTAGACCAGTTTGTTTTATGTATGACTCTTGGTTTTACGGATTATGCATGTGTAGACTCTTGGGCTTCTAAAAGATTAAAAGAAAACTAATTAAAAATAATAATGTGGCTGATGGGATTTGAACTCTGGTGCTTTGTCTCAGTAGTGCAAGGTCTTACCAATGAGCTACAAACTCTTTCTTGCTGTTCAAAAGCAAAACAAATTTATAACTTGTGCTCAGGCTCAAGTACCCCTTTCTGTATTTTTGAAAAAAATTGTACAAAAAGTTTAGGGTTGTTACAGAAGTCCTTGGATCAAAAATCCAATGGTGGATAAAATCCCTAAATCAATTAAAAATCTCTCAACGAGAGATTTCTTTAACTAAATCAACAAACTTGCCTCTACTATATAAAGGACCCAAGACTTCATGTCTTGTAGAGAAACCCCCCCCCATAAGATTTAGAGCAAGCAAGAAGAAAGTTTTAAGAAGGATGAAAGAAGAATACCTTTCTTTGAGATAAATAAAAGATAATAATAGAGATCAGAGCATCTCATCTGCATATCCAAAGGTTTAACCCTCATAAAAGAACATAGTTCTTTCCCTGGATCTGAGATCCATGAGACGAGTCTCCTACAAATGAGAATTTAAATCACATGAGGATGAACTTGTTCTTGGGGATGAAATATCCAGAAAAGAACAGAGAATTGAACTCTTCATAAAAGAAAGAAAACCTAGCGCCAAGCACCTCACGTGTCCCTCACGTGGGCGCTGCTCAATAAAGAGTGCTTAGCACTCAATGGTTGGCGCTCAGCACCAAGCGCCTCACGTGTCCCTCACGTGGGCGCTGCTCAATAAAGAGTGCTTCGCACTCAATGGTTGGCGCACAGTGCTAAGCGCCTCACATGTCCCTCACATGGGTGTTGCTCAATATGGAGTGCATAGCACTCAGTGGTTGTCGCTCAGCGCCAAGCGCCTCACATGCTCCGCACGAGGGCGCCATAAAGAGTGTTTAACACTCCATAAAAATAAAAGAACAAAAAAAAGAAAGGGAAAAGCAAAGCAAAGTATAAGTGTCAGAACCCATATGAATGCTCAGCATTATTTGCACAGAAAAGGCACTGAGCCCAAGCAAGTGCTTAACACTTTATTCAAAGACTGGGCGGGTTGAGTCTAAGTTGACCAAATCCCCAATTCAAATCAACCGAGCCCATGTGCTCATCTTTTTCTAAATTGGTCTTAGTCCCAAACACGACTACTGATCTTCCAACGGACATTGGTTCAAGGGTACATCTCCTCACACCTCTGATACAAGTCGTTGTAATTCTTCAGCGTCTTCAGAGAGGTGGTGGGTCCCAATAACCGACAACTCTTTGGTGCACTCCTAAATTGACGGGCACATCCTACAACTGGCAACGGACTACAGCGTCCTTAAACTAACTCAATGGAGCCCAAATGCTCTCTTTTTTTGGGTCTGAATGATCCCAAAATCCTGTTGAGTAGATCTTAGCCTAAAATTAAACTAACGTATTCTCAACAAACATTTAAGTTGATCTTAATCTCAAACAAGATTAACGATCCTTAAATCAACCCAAACCTAAATCTAAGAATATACGGATTTGGACTAATCTACGCCCTACGGGCGACAACATAAATTAGTCTCCGTATACAATCCACGGGAAACCAAAAATAAAACAAATATCACACGACACGAAGTGATCTTCTGGAGCCAGAGAAAGTGGTTATTGCTACGCGGTAACATAATTAACTGCATGGGCTTACGCCTGCTGGGAAGAGCGTCCCCACAATCAAAACCCCTCTGAAATAAGGGGGAATCTACAAAATCTGCTACAACGGCCACATCTGTCCAAACCTCCGATACACGGTGCCATAAATCAACTTGGCATCTTCGGAGAGGTGGAAGGATAAATCCAAATAGTATCTGCCCCCAAATTAAGGCAAGACGACCTACGCGGTTCCATCTTCCGTTTTCGGCGGTAAATACCTCTGCAGCCTCTATATTATGAGAAAGCATTGTTCTATATTGACAGGTATATCGGTCTTCTTATCGGATTCTTTTGGCTTATACCTGGCCTCTCCGCATGTTGGACACTCTTTCAAATCTGAATTTTCTTTCCGGTACAACACATAATTTTTGGGACATGCATGAATCTTCTCACACTTCAAACCCAAATCAGACATCATCTTCTGGGTTTCGTACCAGCTGTCGGGCACGTTATTTCCCGGGGGCATAAAATCTTTTAGGAACTTCAGAAGTATCGTGAATGACTTGTTGCTCCATCCATTAGGCACTTAATCTGGAAAAGTTGGACGAACCATGATATGGTGGAATACTTTACATTCTCATAAATTGGTCTTCTAGCATCATTCATGAACTTTTCATACTTATCCACATGCGGTCCTTGATCGGAAGGAATGTCATCTTCGGTAGGAATATTATCACCGAGGGCAGCATCTACCATATCCTCCATTTCTTCTCCTGAAAAGAAGTTATCGTCTTCTTCTGCCACATTACCGTCTTCTCCTTCTTCTGCCGCATTACCGTTTTCTTCTTGTCCTTCTCCGTGATATAGCCAAGTTATAGTCTAATAAAACCATGTTTAACGATGTGAAACTTTACGATTTCTACTTTCTGCCAAAACTTATTCCCACATCTATCGCACGGACAGAAAATCTTCTCTAACACGATCTTATTATGTGCGTGTGCAAATTCAATGAAAGCAGCAACTCCTGCGATGAACTTAGATTGCATGCGTTATTGCCAATCTATGTACATTCAGTCCTTAACTCTGATGTACTCATGGACCATGTTAGACTGTATAACATATAAATTGTAGGTTATGGTGAATATATTGAGAAATCTAACAATGCGATGGTTACTAACAAAGAAGAAAATCCGTAGAGGCAAGTTTGTCGTTGAAAAGAATAAATTATTGATTAACAAAGTTAGATTTGAAGATACCCAAGTATGAGTTGTATTCTGTGTATTTGTGTTTCAATTTATGATTTCTCTTAGGTGTAGAGTTATTAGTGTGTATGTGCTTTGTATGTGCGTTTGTTGTGTATTCGTGTTGTATGTGTGTGTTTCGGCTGTTGGGGGTAAGGCTTCTATCCAATTAAGAATGTATAGAGCAGACACCCATTCGTTTGTGTTTTCATCCGTTTCAAGTAAATTTCGGCAGCAGCTCCCCGCTGTTCTCTGAGTACACTGTAATAGAATAGATAATCATTTCAATGTTGTAAAACAACGTTAAAATGAACATCTAATCTATCTTTATACACAGAGAACCAGCGGAAAAGTACCGACGAAATAACTCGAAACGAATGAAAACACAAGTGAATGCAGGTGTTTGCTTTATACATTCCTAACTTGTCCACACTGGAAAAATCTATCGGTTATCATACGATTGAATCTTCTTGTCACATAGACTACACGACGGTTGTTAGTACCGAACTATACCGTCCGATATTTAACAACTTTCGTATAGTTCTATGTCTTTACGAATATCGAACGTATGTTAACCGATAGACGGGAACTAAGTCGTGCTTTGATTTCACATATGAGTATCGATGAGAATATGAAAGTTTCATATTATCATCGAGTATCATATATTTGTTTTAACTTGAACATTTAACTTGAATAAGTTTTACGTTTACGTTTCGTTTTTAAAGGTTCGAAGTTTTTAGTTTAGGCTAAAGTTTGCTTACATTTACGGTAAAATTGTACATTTACATTATCATCGAGTTTTCTACTGAAGAAACTAGTGCACCCTAAACCTTTACCCAAATTAACCCTAATCATCACCCTAACTCAAATTATCCCTAATTAACCCAAAATTAAGATAATTAAACAAAATTAACCTAATTAACCCAAATTAACTCTAATCATCACCCTAACTCAAATTATCCCTAATTAACCCAAAATTAAGCTAATTAAACCAAATTAACCCTAATCAACACCCTAATACAAATACACTCTATTTTACCTAATTAAACCAAATTAACCCTAGCCCAAACCTTAACCTAAATTAACCCAACTTTAATCATCATCTAAACCCTAACCCAAATTAACCCTAGCCTAAACCAAAATCAACCCTAATTAATCTAATTAACCCTAACCCTAATCATCACCAACCCTAATTTACCTAATTAACCCAAACTAATCCTAACCCTAACCCTAAACATCAACCGAACCCTAACCCTACCTAATTAATCCTAACCCTAACCCTAACCTTAAACATCAACCGAACCCTAAACCTACCTAATTAACCCTAACCCTAACCCAAATTAACCCCCATTTAACCCGGCCCTAGCTATAACTCTAACCCTAACCCTAAAGTCAACAACAATAACATAAAAACCAGTATAATTATAAATTAAAATCGAAATTGACTCATCTCAGTATTCACCGGCCGGCGGCAAAGAGCTCGACGAAGTGGAGGAGGTCGAGGATGGAGCTCGAAGAGGTGCTCGCGGCGAGAGTGTGGTGGAGACAACAAGAGTGTGGTGGCGAAGAGGAAGTCGACGACGACGGGTGTGGTGGCGACGAGAAAGTCGAGGACGATGGGTGTGGCGGCGACGACGTGCGGGTGCTCAATCGAGAAATTGGTGGGAAATTATGGTGATAGTGGGAAATAACTTAGCTTTATTTTTTTTATAAATAACCCTTTATTGCCCCTGCGGATTAATCCGTAGGGATTTCTTTTGCGGCACCGTAGAGCTAAATAAAAGATTACATTTTAATATATTTTTTAATTTATTTATGCCCCCATGGAGGGCACCGTAGAGGCAAACCAATTACCCAACGGATTAATCCGTAGAGGCAATAAAAAGTTGCCCCTATGAATTCTAATATCCGTAGGGGCAACCCCTCATTTTAGTAGTGAGAATCTAAATTTGAGCCCATACAAAATCAACTACTCCATTTCATCATGAGCCTTAAACAAATCTCTCCCTGTTTGTTGCAACCTTGAAAAGCTTCCTTTGACATGTTTCATATTAATGGAACATGAAAGGAAGAAACATATATAATTTCCATCTACTACCACTTAAAAACCCTCTTAGTATATAGAAGACATGATACCGTCCTCACTTTTAACTGAAAAGAGAGAACCCTCCTAAATTTAAAGAACTGGTAGTTTATGTGATGAATCCAAACAATGTTTCAAAATTTATCCATTATACTTTTTTATATAAAAAGATGTCTCCGTAATAAATTTAATTGACTAACCTAGTAGTCTCTTTTCTTCTTTTTCCATCTTTTCTAAATTCATTCTCTTAAATCTATGCTCGCTCTTTAGTAGTGAAGAGAGGAGCTAAGCAGTGTGTTTTAAAGTGGAGATTTTGGGGGAAAAGGAAGAGAAGTTTGATGAGAAAAAAGTTTTAGAGAAGAAGAAAGGAAAGAACTTGAAGAAGAAATGTTTGATGAGCATTATGGGAAGCATACATTGAAGCAATCAAGGGTGTTAAATTTGTTAGGTAAAGTCAAGTTAAGCAGGGTTCCAAGTTTCCAAACAAAAATGAAAAGGGGTTCTTGCATTTTAGCCTTGTTTTTAACTTTTTTTAAAAAAATTTGGAAAGACCATTATAATGCTTGTACCGCTGATATGGCGCATTAGGAAGTAAGCGTTGTGTGTTGTTTCTTGCGTATGTTGACATTACCTTCATTTTGAGTGTAATTAATGGGTTGCCCCTACGGGTTTATCCGTAGGGGCAAACCACTGCCCCTTCGGATATATCTGTAGAGACGTAAAATTCCTCCGTAGGTATAAAGACCGCAGGTGCAAGTCTTCGTTCTGAATATAACTCTGCGGAGTAATAATTGCCCCTGAACCTTATTCCGTAGGGACATCCTTACGTTTTAGTCCGTAGGGACAAAATATTTATTTAATTTATTGGTTTCAAAAATAAAATACTTACCTCTGCGGATTAATCCGTAGGGCCCAATATTACCCCTACGGGGTTATCCTTAGGGCCTGATAAATGCCCATACGGATTAATTCGTAGGGACAAATTTAACGTCTGTTACTGAGTCCATAGGAACAAAATATCAGGTATCCTGATATTGTCCCTACGGCTAATTGTGTAGGGGCAAACATTACGCCTACGGATTAATCCGTAGGTGCAACCTATGGCCCTACGGATTAATCTGAAAGGACAAAATATCAGGGTTTTTTATAAAAGGGGGGCTACTGTTTTCCCCCCGCCCTGTGTACAATAATATATACACCAGATAACCAAATACAGAAATATTCATAATCAACATCTCACGTATAATATATAAAAGAAATAAACAAACAGAATACGATATCAATCTAAATCATCATGAACAATCAAACAACCACCAATATCGTCAAAAATATATACAATATGTATCAAGTAAGTACATACATCCTAAAATATATATATATAAAAAAGCTACCCTAACTCGGTCCAGCTCCTACACATCTGATAAACGCCGTAATCTGCCACATCTGCTCCTCGGTGCAGCCCTGAGTCGTCAAAAACTCGACCAATGAAGGAGCGGACTGTGCGGGAGTCTGAGCAGGCTGTGGAGTTGCGGGAGTGGTCTGCGCAACCGCAGCCGAGGTAGTGGCTTGCAGAGCGGCAGCCGAAGGAGATGCCTGTGGAGCCGAAGCCAAAGCAACCTGTCGCGTCTGTTAAATTTTGTGTGTAATAAACGAGTAAGAACGGTGTATTAGATTTTAGTCGAATTCGTATCATTATCAGGTTATTGCGAAACTCCAATCTAAGAATACTTAGGAACTTAGGCGTCGTTTGGATATCTAGTTTGGAAAACCATAGTTTATTTTAATTAGATAGTTTTATGTAAGTATGATTAATCAAAACTACGTCTACAACCAAATAAGCTCAGGCTACTAATATTACATATATTACTATCTATAATGTGATATAATATTTTACTATTAAGTAGTATACGTACTAACATACCCTTCAACTTCTCGACAGTGGTCTTCAAGACGTCAACATCATGCTCTAGACGTCGCTCACGGGGGTAGGGAAAGTAACCGCCGGAGTGGAGTCCAACCATATATGGGCCCTGCTAGGACCCAGTCCCCGGCCTCTCTCCCAACCTCTGTGGTGCCCTCCGTGTGCGGCGTCTAGGACTGGGGCCAATAGCATCGGATCGGTCTGTCCAGTAAAATCGATCCCCGATACCTCCGCCTGCTCCACCTCCCGCTCCTACACCAACATTAACCATTAAAATATAAGTATATCATTTAAATTTGAACTTTCAAAACAAAAATTTCAAACCCGTTAGAATAAATATTAACACTTACGCAATACTCCTGAGTAGCGGAGTCGGGGAATCGAAACTCGCCGATGGCGGGATCTGTCAAAGTGCCGTGGACGGCAAGATACGCGGTCAGAACACTCGGTGTACCATCCTGCACCAGGGTTTGAGCTCTTTGTAATTCACCAAAAATTTACATATATTATAAAATAACTCTTAATATTACATTATATCAAAATAGATCTAATTTAATTTACCGATGCCTCCACGGCATGAGTAATGTTCCTCAAGCCACCTGTATAAGTGGGGCGACCCCTCTTCGCCGATTTCCTATTCTCCTTATTTTGATCGGCCTGTTTCTGCACAACACATTCAGAATTAATTTTCTAATTAAGCAACAAAAAAAATTATATACTAAAAAATGAATTACATTTAAATTACAAACATGTTTGCGCTAAGAGTCAAAATATTGGCACAAGAGAGGCCATGTATCTACATTGACTCTCGCAAAGGCCGGAGTATGTAGGAGAGCCGCTCTCTCTGCCTCGGGGGTCGCCATCCATAGGGAATAGCAGTCGATCTTCAACTTGTTCCTAGTATATCGAACCTTTGATTCCATGTTCTTCATCAGGCCCTGGTACAGAGCGTGAAGATCGAGCACTCTCTCAGGGTGATCAGGATCGGATATAGGCTGAAAGTCGTAATCCAACTGCAAATACAAAAAAATAATGTATTTAATTTGAAAGTGTTAAATAATAATAAATATATTGGATAAGTCAAATGAAAATATATATTAATATCCGAGCCTGATTCCAGAAGAGGGCAAATGAATGCCGGTGTTGATCGCCCCACTCAACATAAAGTGGATATTTCTTTAGGATGCGGCTCTCATCCCCCATATACCGGCCGAATCTCTCGGCATAATCGCCGTATAGCGATAATCGGGGGTAAAGAAGAGGGGGAATGGTGCCTCCCCCTACCTCTGTCGGGCCTCAGCGTGTGGGACTAATTCGGCCCTCGAGTCCCTCTCTCGGGATGGGGCTTCCCCGCATCTACAAGAAATATCAAGACAAGGAATATTAAGACAAAGTGGTATTAAGAAATCAAGGATTAACGAAAATTGAAGTGCGATATATACCTCCGGCGACAGCAGCACGAGCCTGGGCCCGGGTAGCAGCACGAACGGGACGATAGTTCCTCCGGTGAGGAACAGCTGATGACCCGGACGTAGACGCGTCCCCTCCAACTAGAAAATTAACATTGACGATAAAATTATATGGAGTTCATGTTTATTCTTAGAGAATATGTAAAATGAATAAATATTTTATATTTATTCAAACTAACCTGCAGACTGAGCGGAGGGTACGAAAGTGGCCTCTGCGCCAGATGTGGACGCACCACCTATAATTAGACATAAAAAATAGCTTATATAATTAATTGCAAAAAGAATGTGTAGATCAATAATATAATATTTTAAATCAATATGTATGCAATATAGAATATATAAACATAACCGCAGGTGCGTTGGTTGCCTCTGCCCGAGATGTGGAGGCACCACCTACAGCTAGATAATCAAAAAATGATTATCTAAGTATGAGTAAAAGGAATGTGTGCATATTTATGATATAACATTCTGAATCAATATGCATGCACTATAGGATATATAAACATACCAGCAGGTACGGTGGTGGTCTCTGCCTCTGATGTGGACTCACCACCAACAGTTAGACAATTAAACATTGACTATATAAGTAATTTTGAAATAAATATGCGTGTATATCTATAATATTACATTTAAAATGAATATGCGTGCAATATATCTTGAGGTATGACAAAGTCCACACGGAAGGAGTCATCGGAAGGCGTTTCCGATAGGACCAGCTCTATGAAGCTCCCTACGCAGCTCTGTGTTCATACCATAATTTTGCATTATTATATTCCCCATTCTTATTCATTTTACAAATAAACAGGTGGTTTTGACCCATGTCTGCTACATAGTTGCAGGTTACAGGTTCTCGGAACAAAAACAGTGAAAAAGATGAAAAGACGATACAAAAGTGAGACTACGACCAACAAATGGAAGAATCTTGATCCAGCCTACAGTTTGGAGAATAAACGAAGATCAATGGACAATTTCACAAAGAATAAAGGCAGCGCAAGGTTCAAGACTTCGACACGAAGCAAGCGGTAAAGTCCACGATATTGTTCACTGTAGAAATCTGGAAGAAACCAGAAGACCATCTGAGAAACCAAGTGAAGGAAATAGATGAAACAAAGCAACAGAAGATTCCCTGAAGATTTAAGCTCAAGATTCCACTGTTTGGCCGCGGAACCGCGGCCAAACATGGGTTTTGGCCGCGGTTCCGCGGCCGTGCGTCACCCGTGTCGGTGGAAAATTTCTATGGTCGCTGGCGGCGCGTTGACTAGTCTTTCTTAGGGGGTAAAATTGTAAATGCAGACGTGACTCGAATGTAACCCTAGGGTTTCTATGTTCTATGAATAGAAACCCTAAAACCTTTTTTAGGTTATGCCTCTTCTTGTGCCTCATTGTATATATCAAAATTCAGATCCTGTAAATGTTGGAAGAGAGCATCAAATAAAAATTAGAGTAAGTTTTCTTTTCATTGCCCTAGTTAATTTTATTATCTGCCCTAGCGTAAATTTTATTATCTGCCCTAGTATAGATTTCATTATCTGCCCTAGTTAATTAGTTTAGAACATGTTAATCAATTCCCTAATGAGTGAGTAGTCTCCTCACTTGTTAGGATTATATTTGGGGAAGGCTTGAGAGATGAAGATCTCTCACCCCTTTCTTGCCCATCACACGTTTTTATAGGACTCCATGCATACATGCACACATCGCTCCCTACGGCACCCTATCCCACGAGGTAGCGGTGATACCGTAGTATAAACGACCGATTGCATATGTTTTCCATGGAGGTTAGGGTAAGAATTAAGAAAGGAAGGACAAGAACCTAGAGGAAGAAACATCGTTTCTTCCCGATGGTACTAATCCACTTTATTAATTATTACCATAACACCTCATAGATCTTAATTAGGGCATTGAAAGCGGTGGGAAATCTTTAATTTTCCAAACTTAACCTAAACCTAACCCTAGCAAGATTTTAGTTTAGATCAACTTAGTTTTTAGATTTAATCAATCCAACACCGTTTGAAATTAACTCGTTAGAACAATTAGAAAATACACAAAATCCCTATGGACCGACCCGTACTCAACGGCTAGCTACCAAGCGAAGCTGTTCTTGATTGCGGTAAAATTATTCTTTGATTAATCTTGTAAAAGCGCAAGCGCGCAAAATCGCATATCAATCAAATGGCGCCGTTGCCGTAATGGCGTGTTATTTTCTTTTTGCAATTTCGGATTAATATAAAATTGAAAAATCATAAAAACTGAAAAAAAAAATATATATATAAAAATTTATCATCTTGTTATTTTGTGAAGGGTATTTTCGTGTGAATTGTGCAGGATCGAAGAACAAATTCAGATCTGGAAAAATCCAGAGAGAAAAACAGAAAACAGCAAATCTGAACAAACAGAAGAGGATCGTAACAGAAAACAGAAGAAGTTGGGAGGCTCGAGTCAACGAGTCAACCGTGGAACCGCGGTCAAAGGCTACATTTAGCCGCGGAACCTCGGCGCCCTTATGACGTCAGCAATTGGAAAAATCACTGTAAGCTTCCTCTTCTTCTCTGCAACCCCAATATCTTCTCTGTAAAAATTTCCTGCAGGATTCTTTGCGCCAAAAATTTCTCCCATTCTCCAATAACTTGATCTTGTGCAGGATTCTTTGCGCCGCGCTAAAAAAAAATTGTTTGCAAGTGATTGTGTTTACTGCTTTGCATATTTAAATTGACTTTAAGAGGCTTGAACACCAATCCAGATTGGGTGGGGATTTCATTACCCTTCCTAGGACCCCAAAAAATCACATAAGGCATATTGCATTGACCATCAATTAATTAAAAAAGATTAGACTCAGCCCTAAGGACTTCGCGCTCAATAGGACAGAGGAATAGTTATAGGTATCGACCGTTAATCCTAACCTGACTTTGTGGTGTCTAGGCAAGTGTGTCTAAGGCAAGTGGTTACTTAATTAGGCCCACTACTTACGTAGTGGAGAACCTCTCACTTACCTGGCCACAATTGGCGGTGAAGAGGTGGTTTGAGGTCCTACTTTTTGCCCTTTGGAACAGTTAGGAGCTGTCTAGCTAACCTAGGTGACCCTAGATCTAGGCCTGATTGTGCATTTGTGGTTGATTGTCTCTAAGATTTTTATTGAAAATCTTTTTGCAAAGAGCTCCATAAAAAAAGAAGAAACCACAAAAAGAAAAAAAAATTTACAAAAACTTGCAACTTGTCGCTAAGAAATCCGTGCACCCCACATTCTTTTTCTTCTCCTTTTTACATCATGGGTACCCCACCTCCCAAAACTCTTGCCGAACTTTGGTACCCTCATCCAAACATTGCTTCATACGCGAATTGTTTTGGTCGAATTACGGACGACCACTCTATGCCCAAAATTTCTTTGAAAGATCGAATAGAAGCGTCTATGAGAAACAGTTCGACTCCGCAATCCACTTTGTATCAACCTTCACAACCTTCTTACGTTGATACTCCTTTTTCAAGTTCTGTTGTAACTCCGAGACCCATGTCTATTGCTGAACACATAGAACAATCTCGTAACCGATCTTTCACTCCTTTCAACACTTCCAGTTCTTGGAATCACCAAGTCCATTCATCTTTTTATCCAAATGGTTATCCTACTCCTGTCCAACCATTCAATTCCTACCAGTCCTACCCGACTTTTGCACCTTCCCTAGACATTGCTTCTACACAGCCATTTGGGAGTTTCCAAAATCCAAGCAACTTTGAATCTTTTACTGAAACCCTTTCACAATCCATGTCTAGTCTGGAACAGTCGTTCGAAGCTTATATGGTAGCGACAAACCAAATGATGAGGAATGTGGATGCGTCTATGGCCGCCCTTATACAACCTAGTGACTCGGTAGTTAGTTTCAAACTAGCTCCAAAAATTCCAATGTATGATGCGGCGGTTGGACAAAGTGAGAATTTGAGTGGTGAGAGTGAGTTCTACACACTTCCAAATCAAACCTACCCATCTTCAATTGAATACCACAACTCCGGTTTTCAAACAAGTGTCCCAAATGATTCACCAGTTGAAAATAAAACTTTTAATGAATTGTGCGACTTTGTAGTGCTTGATTTGCCAGATTGTGAAGAGCCCCTTTCGAGTGAAACCGTCACCAATCCTTTCGACCTCTACACCTCCAATCTAGAAGCTGAATTGATAAATATCTATGCTTGTGATGAGGTGTCTAAAAAATTGATTTTCACTTGATTGAGGATATTGACGCAGGGAATATTTTGGATGATAAACCCGTAGATTTGACTGAAATTTTATCTCCAATTCATCATCCCGAGTCATTAAATGTTTCTCCCGAACCTCATATGCATCTTGATTTTGATGATAATTGCATGGATGAGATAACATTTGAAGAGAATTATGAGGATAGTATTAAGGATGAACCATTTTTGTTTGATGAGTCGGATTTTCCAATTCATCCTCCTGAACATTTAACTGTTATACTTCTTAAATCACCCCCTCATCCTTCCAATCGTTCCGACCACGCAAAAGATCACGCAGGAGAACTGTGAGCTTGAAAAATTTCTGTTCGATCACAGCAGTTTGGACGTCACTAGTGCGTTCCTCCTTGGATCTGACATGGTTCTCACAACCGATATCGATTATGAGTGTTTCAATTTTTCGGACGATTTTGAAAACTCACCGCCCGAGTTTGAGTCCTTTGAATTTTCAGATGAGTTAGTTGAACCATCAGACTCGTTTGCTTACAGTCATTTCGAACCATTGATAGAATCCTTCAAGTTCGAGACAGATTACTTAGGTGAGAATAAGACTATCCCTAAATCACCCCCCTTCATCCTTTCCATCGTTTTGACCGCGCAAGAATCCGTCGCGTTTCCGCTTCCAATGGATGGTTTACCAAGTTCAATGTACCCATGTTTTCTTGCAAATCTTGAGGGATTTGACCACATTTCTCGACGGGTTGATAAATTAGCACAATCGCTTTTAACACATCGGTCATCATAAATTGCGCTAATTTATTCACTGAATTTACACCCTCAAGTTCGTACTACACTTCTTTCTCTCTTCCGCCATTCTTCTCCGAGTATACCGAGACCAAATTCCGCCCTTCTTCCCATACGGTCTCGAGTGTTTCTCAACTCCTTTCTCTACACTCCATTCTTCCACCAACCCTACCATTATCACGATAAATTTTTTGAATGGTTGGTGCTAACCTTTGGCATGTGTAAGGCCTTGTATAGTTTGATTTTTCTCCTCCCTAACTCTGAACTTTAACGCTTAAAACAGTGGAAACACTGTTTCAATTAAGTTTGGGGGGACCTTGTTTTATATATATTTTGTTTTTCTTTTAACAATAAAAAAAATATTATAAATAAATAAACAGGGGAGTGCCGACAATTTTGACCCTCTTGGTGAAGCATGACAGTGAGGACACTGTCAAGTTTAATTTTGGGGGTGTGCTCGGTAAGCCTTCTTCCGTCGCATTCATGTGTATATTTTTGTATTTTCATACTTATTTTAAAACCCATAAAAATTGAAAATTTTGAAAAATTATAAAAATTAAAACATTCAATTTTGGCCTTAATTGACTTGAGTTTGACAAATAGGTTAACTAGTTAGGAACAACTAGATCTTAGATATAGTGAATTAAAAACCCTAAAAATAACCTTTCTTAAAATTTAACGGTAGAAAGTATATGTTTTTGTAGTCTATTTAGAAATAGGAAAATTTTGAGTTGACTTCTTGGGCTAAGTTAAAACAAAGGAAAGGTATTGATATTTTTTAAAGTATAAGTTTGAAAAATAATTCTTAAGCTTAAGTCTAGATTTTGAAAATATATACCCTACAAATTGCACAAACACGAACCTTGAAATCTGGAATAGTAGAAGAGACCTTGAAATGCTCGTCTAAAGTCCTTAGAACAAAGAAAAATAAAAATACAAGTGTGAATAAAGAGATAAAAAAATGAACACTAGTTTTTGTAATTACTTAAGGCTGCAATAATAGAAAAAATATTTAGCAAGGGTGCTTCATCACCTAGTGCCTTAGACCAACTGGTTTGGGAGTCACTGCTAAAAGCCTTAGGGATTACAAGACTAGGAATTACGTCTTAATGTGCAAACACATTTTGTAATCGGTCGTTGGTACCTCAAGAAGTATTAACGGTCGCATGAAGAATGTGTTAGCAATTTCATCTAAAAATTCACCAATTGAAAAGTACTTTGAACAATGGACAAGAGTATAAAAGCTTGAATTGAATTTCCAAGTATAGGGATGATATATATACACACGTAGGGGTATGTGATTAGGGTTTAGATAAGAGATAGGAATGAAGAATAGGACTTATAGCTTTAATAGAGATGATAAAAATTCCTAAGTTGAGACAGAACCCTAGAAGGAAAACTTAAAAGATGCTAAAAGCTAAGTAAGTCTACAGAACATATATAATCTTAAGTTAAATAATATGGAAGCGTGAAAAATACGGGTGGATAATTTCTGAGTCAAAGAAAATAGAGTTTCTTATTAGAAAACCTAATTGGAGGATAAAAGTCGATAAGCCGAATTGATAGGATTTTGTGGGTAGTATCCGCTGAAAACCCTCAGGAGACAACACTCCTACTACTAGGGACACCTAGAGGTTTAACGGCTTGTTGCACGAGCTCAGTGCAATCGCGTTTCCCTGCGAAAGTGAGGCTAGGTCGTTTTCAAGAATAAAACTAGGTTTGCTCGAAGACGAGCAAAAGATAAGTTTGGGGGTATTTGTTCATACCATAATTTTGCATTATTATATTCCGCATTCTTATTCATTTTACAAATAAACAGGTGCTTTTGACCCATGTCTGCTACATAGTTGCAGGTTACAGGTTCTCGGAACAAAAACAGTGAAAAAGATGAAAAGATGATACAAAAGTGAGACTACGACCAACAAATGAAAGAATCTTGATCAAGCCTACAGTTTGGAGAATAAACGAAGATCAATGGACAATTTCACAAAGAACAATGGCAGCGCAAGGTTCAAGACTTCGACATGAAGCAAGCGGTAAAGTCCACGATATTGTTCACTGTGGAAATCTGGAAGAAACCAGAAGACCATCTGAGATACCAAGTGAAGGAAATAGAGGAAACAAAGAAACAGAAGATTCCATGAAGATTTAAGCTCAAGATTCCACTGTTTGGCCGCGGAACCGCGGCCAAACATGGGTTTTGGCCGCAGTTCCGCTGCCGTGCATCACCCGTGTCGGTGGAAAATTTCTATAGTCGCTGGCAGCGCGTTGACTAGTCTTTCTTAGGGGGTAAAATTGTAAATGCAGACGTGACTCGAATGTAACCCTAGGGTTTCTATGTTATATAAATAGAAACCTTAAAACCTTTTTTAGGTTATGCCTCTTCTTATGCCTCATTGTATCTATCAAAATTCAGATCCTGTAAATGTTGGAAGAGAGCATCAAATAAAAATTAGAGTAAGTTTTCTTTTTATTGCCCTAGTTAATTTTATTATCTACCCTAGTGAAAATTTTATTATCTGTCCTAGTATAGATTTCATTATCTGCCCTGGTTAATTAGTTTAGAACATGTTAATCAATTCTCTAATGAGTGAGTAGTCTCCTCACTTGTTAGGATTAGATTTGGGAAAGGCCTGAGAGATGAAGATCTCTCACCCCTTTCTTGCCCATCACACGTTTTTATAGGACTCCATGCATACATGCACACACCGCTCCCTACGACACCCTATCCCACGAGGTAGCGGTGATACCGTAGTATAAACGACCGGTTGCGTATGTTTTCCATGGAGGTTAGGGTAAGAATTAAGACAGGAAGGACAAGAACCTAGAGGAAGAAACATCGTTTCTTTCCGATGGTACTAATCCACTTTATTAATTATTACCATAACACCTCATAGATCTTAATTAGGGCATTGAAAGTGGTGGGAAATCTTTAATTTTCCAAACTTAACCTAAACCTAACCCTAGCAAGAATTTAGTCTAGATCAACTTAGTTTTTAGATTTGATCAATCCAACACCGTTTGGAATTAACTCGTTAGAACAATTAGGAAATACACAAAATCCCTATGGACCGACCCGTACTCACCGGCTAGCTACCAAGCGAGGCCGTTCTTGATTGCGGTAAAATTATTCTTTGATTAATCTTTTAAAAGCGCAAGCGCACAAAATCACATATCAATCATTCTCCGGGCGGCAGAACCACTCTGCCGCGGCTAGTGCTCCTCTCGCCCCTTGCTGCTCCAGTGGACATCATTAAACCTATATAAGAGTACAATCATTACATATGCATGCAATATATGTATAGATCGTAGAAATGTGAAGTAATAATATAACATTACTGATAACCTTTTTCGTTTCGTGGACATATTAGACATATTTACTAGGATTTCATCATCGATATCATTTCTAACCACGTATCTTCACGATCAGCCGAAGACAACCCGTCTTTTGAATGAGACGGTCGGAGCACGCTAAGTCTTCTTTCCTCCCCATCTTCATCACTATCCTCCATACGATCCTCGAATTCTGGGACATCATAAACATCCCTGGGTTTCCAACGGCATACGAAACTCCATCCCGGATGTTTCAAGCACAGTGAATAGTATACTTGGAACGCTTGGCTCGGAAAGATAATTGGATCGTCCTGACCGTAAAATCGAAGTGTGTTCACACTAGTTAATCCATATTCATCTTTCCAACTCCCGAAATTGTTTCTCTACTTATCCGTATCGGTTCGTTTTTTGTACCAAGTATACTGAAATATATAAAACGGTTCTGATCGTCCGGGTTATTGGATGCCAAGTATGCAATTTAAGTATCCATAATAAATCACACAATCTGATCCTACCATCGCAATCCTACTATTCTGAGTGGTTCAAGATGTTTCTATGATCTTAACTTTAAATTTGTATCCAGGGACACCGATTCTTTTATAATATGCAACCTCCATATTAGGAAACTGAGCTAAACATCTTGAATCTCTCTCTAATGATGCAAACAAGTTCAGATCGTGGATCTGACAAAATAAATTTTACGATAAATACATAACGATATAAGTTTAGATTAAGACTGGTAGCAATAACATGTTATTCGAACAACTTACATGATTTGCAACCCAATCGCAAAAATTATCCTGATGATATTTTTCCAATCGTTCATCATTCCAATCAGGATGCCCCTTACGTACCTCATTAATATGAATTTTGTTCTCAACAATAAATTATGACATTAATATTATCATTTCATACACAAATATAACAATTAATCCAAAAATCTTACTCTCTAATTTCTTCAAGCCATACGCTATTGAGGAGGATAAACCGATATATCATGTTGATAAACACAGTGTCTACTCTCTTATAGGACGCTTTACCATATGGCCCGTCCTGAATTCTCTAAGGCTGGTTGAGTTTCGACTTAATGTTCCCGTCCAGATAGCGGTAACAAAATTTGGTTATTTCATCTATAAGATAACCTTGCATGATAGAACCCTCTGGTCGATTTCTATTGCGTATATACGTTTTAGAGTGTAGAGGTACCTAAAGAAAAATATATTAAATAAATAAGTACGGGCATATAGGACAACAATAATTTTACAAATTGCGTGAAACGAAAAATTCCACGTACCTTTCGATGGGATACTTCCATTGATATTGTACCGGTCCAGCTAACTTAGGCTCGGTTGCAAGATGAACCGTTAGGTGTATTATGATATTGAAGAATGACGGTGGGAAAATACGCTCAAACTTGCAAAGTATCAATGAAATAGAATTTTCTCGACTCTCCTGCATCACAACATCCAGGATTTTAGCGCACAATTATCTAAAAAAGCAACAAAGGTCATTGATTATTAGACCAACCGATTCGGGAAAGGAAGTTGATTGATGTGAAAGAGAGTGTTTGTTGTAACCGCAATCAATAACGGTGTCACGTGTAGCTATCCGAGATGAGTACGGGTCATCCGCAGGGATGCGTGGAACTTTTAATCTTACTTTAGACGAGTTGATTAGAAATAAGGAAGAGTGATTCTAGATCTATGTTGAACACGAATATAGAATATATAGGAAGATGGCTTGTAGGGTTCATTAGAATTTTGTAGTAATGGATGATTAAATAAAGATGACTCTTTTTATCTTTTAATAGATTTAAAACTAGATCGATAGTGATGAATGAAGATTAGGGTTTTTGGAGGGAATAGGGTTCTCACTTTTAACCCTTATCTTTTCATTGACCTCTATTCATGTCTAGCCTCTACCAAAACAATTGTTAATCTAATCTCAAATCGCGGTCGAGACTATCAATAAATTGATAGCGCGCCCGATTAGAATGTTAACTATTCTTTTGATAAAGTTTATAAACTTTATAAGATGTAAAAGAAGTTAAGAGATTTTATCATCCATTGATCTACCCTAATCCTATGAACCCTATCAAGCGGAGAATTACTCATGCATATTTGGAGAAGAAGAAGAAGGGATAGAGAAGGAAATCACAATGCATAAATTTAAATGCGGAAAGTAAAAGCGAAATAATTAAGCTAATGATCTACCTTTATTAATCAACATTATGAGTACAAATCCTTCGAATTTAGATTACAAGAGGAAGAAGTTGCTCTCGATCTCTGCCTCGTAGAAAGTAGACATTCATTTGGTATTCACTTCGCTTTATCACGTCGAATCGCGGACCTGTCATGGATATCTTGTTCTTTGACGGTGATTTGCCTCGTGTTAAAGGTGATGATTTTAACTTTAGCTCTCGGTCCTTTATATAGCACTAGAAGCAGAAACCTTAGTTACCTAATATGGTGATTTCCTATTGTGATCCTACCAACCAAATCTTGAATCCCAAATCCACATAACGGCCGCGGATCCGCCGCAATATGTATAGTTTGGCCGCGGTTGGACGGCGGATTGGAGGAATTAGGGTTTGTGATTTCTGGTGCTTCCTCATGTTGACACGTGGAGATTTATATGATGTCTGGATTCTTCAAATTCTCTCTGAGTCTCTGCCAGTATTGATTTTATGATTTAATTAAACTTCATCGGCAGATTTTTTATTCCCGACATCTCGAATATCTCGATCTCCTGACCTGAGCTAAATCTGCACAATATCTCCATGAATAATATTAGTAATATTTGTTATATTAGAGATGTAATCTTAATCATTTTATATGGTAATATATCTTTAATAAATTTGATTAAGAATATTTGATATAATATGCATATTTAAATTATCAAAATATCTTATAAATATTATATGCATATATTTTCCTTCATAATATTAATTATAATATATAAACATATAATAAAGAGTAAATTTGCAGGTAAACCCACATATGTTCTATATTTATAATAAACACCTTTAAATATTTAAGAAAAGTAAGGAAAATGTTATATTAAATGTGTAATATTTTCGACTGAACAAATACCCCCAAACTTAACTTTGATCGTCCCGAGGAAACTAGTTATTCAAGAGAGGGAGAAAAAGAAAAACCCAAATAGCACACTTTCGTAGGCAACACGATTGCACTGAGCACGTGCAATAAGCCGTTAAACCTCTAGGTGTCCGTAATAGGAGGAGTGTTGTCTCCTGAGGTTTTCAGCGGATTACACCCACAAAATTCCATAATAAAAGAAAGAAGGCGAAAGTTACATACAAAGATAAAAATTATAAAAGAAAGAACTTGAAAATAATAGTTTCCAACTATACCTGGTTTTCAGTTGCCATGAGCTCTATCTATAAAAAAAATATTAGAAATCGCATCATCTCTCAATAAAACATCGCCATTAGTCTTCCTCCCTACCTTTCTTCCAAACATCGATCATATACCTCTATGTGTGTGTAAAATACATCCCTACACTTAGAGAATTCAATTCAAGCTATCATACACTTTTCCATCTTCCTTAGTACTTTTTAGTCGGTGAACATTATCAGATGGAATTGCTCACACATCCTTCATGCGACCGTTAATACTTCTTGAGATACTAACCGACCGATTACCAAACGTGCTCGCTTATTTAGGCGTAATTATCCTTGTCTTGCAACACCTAAGGCTTAGCAGTAGCTCCCAAACCAGTTGGTCTAAGGAACTAGGTGATGAAGCACCCTCGCTATATTTTTTTATGCCGCCTTAAGCAATTATAAAACCAGTGTTCATTTTTCTTCACCATTTTTTTAATTTATATTTTTCCTCATATCAAGGCTTTTAGACAAAAGCATTTCAAGGTATCCTCTACTATCCCAAGTTTCAAGATATTTGGCCTCAACGTTCAAATATTTGGCCACAAGAATAAGGACTATTTTTCAGACTCAAATCTATTCTCAGATTAGTGATTCCCTTCATCTTACTAACCCTTGGGACAACAGCTCATAACTACTTATTACTAACTTCGTTTAAGAAAATATCTAATTTTCTTGCTTTTCTCAAACTATTCTTATCTTTCATATGTAATTTTTCACTTTCAAACTTTCATTATCAAAAAATTTTATTTTATGCTTTTATGTATGATAATACAAAATAATGCGTGAATAAGCACAAACCTCCCCCAAAGCTGTTTGCAGCAGTGTCCTCACTGATGTCATCTGATAATACTAAAAAACCCTGTAAACTTGGGAGGAAAAGTTAGTAATGGGGACATGAATAAATGACAGTGAAACCTCCCCCAAACTTATTTTTAGCTCACAATTTTGTAAAAATTTATTTTCTTTTAAGAGCCAAAATATTTTCTCTCCCCCCCCCTCAAACTTGAGTGAAATCGTATTAAGCATTTAAAATTATAAAGAGGGAGGTAATGTTATTGGTCAATATAAAGTTTTACAAAGACCAAAAGTCAACACCAACCATTCAAATATTTTATCGATGTAATGCACTGGTTGGTAGAAGATTATATCACCTATAGACGTGAAGAAGTGGGGAGGAGATAAGAAGTGTAATAGAACGGGTTTACGTCTCGGTTTGTAGAGACGAAATAATGACGATGGATTACTCGCATTCTTGTTCTTGATAAGAAGAAGAGGTGGCGGTTCAACTTTTTTGGGTTGGGGTTGATTCATCACAACTCTCATGTCTTCTAAGAATGCGAGTTCTTCAGCGAAGATTTCTTCAAAGCTTTTATCGATATCCCGAATAATAATCTCATCGGAAAGAACGGGATGATACTCGAACTCCATAAAAGGTTCATATTTAGCGTTAGATGTTGACCCGGACAGCTCGATAGAAGGGTCCGCATGTGTATAATAAATAGCAGGGTCAGACAACAACGTACTAGCGGAGTCAAGATCAGTATCGTGAAGCTGTTCAAATTCGCTGCTGTTAGAATCTATCGTTTCGATAGAACATATTTGAGCATAGGGTTCGGAGGGTTCACTTCCCAACTTGTAAATGTTAATCTCAATGACATATTCCCGAAAGATAGGTTTATAGAGCCGTTACGACCATTGATTATTGCGTTGGAAGTCGCTAGGAAAGGTCGACCTAGAATCACTGGAATTTGGTTTCTTGGGTTTTCTACAGACTGTGTATCTATAACGATAAAGTCCACAGGGAATATAAATTCCCCGACTTTGATTAACACATCCTCTAGCTCACCCCTAGGTTGGGTGATAGATCGATCGGCCATCTGGAGAGTGCAGTGTGCAGGTTTTAACTCTCCGATCCTTAATTGCTCATAGACAGAATATGGAAGCAAATTAACACTAGCACCTAAATCGAGTAGAGCACGATTAATATTTTTACCCCCAATAGAAATAGATATGGTAGGACTTCCGGGGTCCTTTCGTTTCTTAGGTATTTGTTGTGTAAAAGCAGTGCTTACATTACTCGCAAGGAAAACTTTTTTAGGCACTTGAATTTTTCTCTTCCTAGTGCACAAGTCCTTTAGGATTTTCGCATAAGACGGAACTTATTGAATAGCATCTAGGAGAGGAATATTTATGTTAACTTGCTTACAAATTTCCACAATTTTCTCTATTTGTAGACTTGGTCTGTGGCCCCTTAACCTGTTTGGATAAGGAGCTTTATCAATAAGGGTTTGGTCCACCATTTGTGGAGAAGTTTATGGGGATGGAATCGATCCCAGAATTGGAGTTGGGATCGTTTTATGTTGACTCGAGAAAGTGGGCGGAGGGTTCGAGCCTAGTGGAAAACGGAGAATAGACTGAAAAGAAGGTGGTGGAATAGACGAAGTAGTAGTAGAAGAAGTAGAAACCAGGGTATCATTAATATCATCGACATCAACGTCATCAACATGGTCACCCACTTGGTTGTTCAGCACTCTTCCCGATCTCACCGTAGTTACGACACTCATATTATAACTTTGTGAGTGGCCAGGATTTGGTAGAGGTTGAGATGGAAGTTTCCCTTTCTCTCTCTCTCTCACTCATCGTGGAATTTAACTGTGCAAATTGTGCTTCTATCGATTTTATGCTTTCACCGTGGGAAGCGGTGTTTTGTACTAATGTTTGGATAGAAGACGTTAAATTAGCCATCGTTTGCGAGGAATGTTTAATAAACGTATCCAAGCTTCGTTCGAGTGTGGAGAATTGTTCGGTATCGGCCGTTTGGAAAGAATTATTATAGGGTGCAAAATTGTTGGCCGGATTTTTAAAAGTTTGCGGTTGAAAGGGGTGCTGACTCAATTGTGGTGGTTGCTGTTGTTGTGGAGGAGGTTTTTGATAGTTGCTTGGGATCTGGTTTTGATTTTGAGTTTGGTTTTGGTTCCAAGCAAAATTAGGATGATTCCTCCATCCCTGATTGTATGTGAAAGAATAAGGATCGTTTCTAGGTCGTTGCTGAAAAGTAGCATTAATATGTTCTTGACCTTGAAACGGAGGATTCAAAAAGCATTCTTCCATCAAATGTGATGGGTCGGAACAGCAACCACACACGGTTTTCGGGAGCGTAACCTAGTTTAGGGAGGCTGAAGAGAATTTGTTTTCTATGGCTTCGAGCTTCCTTTGTATCGCGGCAATTTCGGCCTTCACTGCGATGGAAATATGGAGCTGATGGATACCTCCCCTAGATGATGTTGATGGTGGTCTAACGTTTTCCCACTGTAAAGTTTGTTCAGCGAGATCTTCTAGGAATTGCCAAGCTTCACCATCGTCTTTGGACATGAAATGGCATTGACAAATGGTCTCAAGTATCTGTTTTGTCACTGGATTAATACCCTCATATATAATTCGGCAAATGTCCCATCTATTAATTCATGGACTAGCAGATCATTAAACCGTTCAAAGCATTTCCAAAATGGTTTGTTGGGAAGTTAAGTAAACTGTTTAATCTCGCTTCGAACGCGGGCGGTTTTATGATTGGGATAAAATTTCTTAAGAAATGCTATAACGAATTCAATTCAATTGGCAATAGAGTGTGCGGCAGTGTTATAAAGCTATTTTTCTGCTAGATCGCATAAGGTAAAAGGGAGAAGACATAATCTTATAGCATCCACAGAAAGTTGTGAAGTGCCCATCATTGCACATAAGTTTTTGAATTTGGTTATGAAAACGTATGTGTCTTCGGATTCAAGCCTATGAAATTTGGGCAACAGTTTGATGAATAGGGGTTTAATTTCGAAATTATCCCCATTGGCTGGTGGAATAAACAAACAAGTAGGAAGAGGACCACGTATCGGGTAGCATCTCTCTTGGAGAGAGATATGCGGTGGATTTTGCGTACCTGCGGGTGGTGGCAGGGGTGTGTTGGTAAAATCTGATGGAGAATCATCCATCCCGGTCGATGTGGTAGGTGGAGAGGCAAAAGAAGATGAAGAAGTACCGACTTCAGAGTCGATAGAAGAAACGTGGACAAGACGGGCACTAGAATCCCGTGTCCAGCCGAGCATGCACTAAGCAGGTTTAGCGCACGTGGCAGCGTGTGTGAGAACTATTAAAAAGGACTGTTTTGAAAAGTGTCGGACGTGAGGCAAATCACACAAAAAATGCATAAACAACCCTAGAACTAAGATCACATAGGTCAAGTCACTAGACCGCTCCTAGACTTCCAAAGGACAAGCCGCAGGATCAATCCTCTACTACCTCTTTATCACTCTTGTGGCCAGGTAAGTGCTAGGTAAGTGGGAGGTATCCGCTATACGAATCACCGAAATAGCGGGCTTAATTAAGTAAACACTTCCCTTAATCACACTTGCCTTAGACACCACGAGAGAGATTCGGATAAGCAATAGATTACCCACGACCCTTCACTCTACTAATTGAGCGCGACGGTCCTTAGAGTCTTGGTCTAGATATTTTTTAATTAATGTAGGGTGATGCGGATGCTCGTTTTGTGATTTGTGGGGCCTAGGAAGGGTGATGAAATCCCCACCTAATCTGAATTTTGGTTTTGCCCATTAAAGTCAGTATTAAAACATGCACAAACGAACCAATTTCAAAACACGCAAAAAGATTTTTGAGCGGCGATATTTTGCAAAGAATCCTGCAGATATTCAAATTATTGGATTTCTAGAGGAGAGAGAAAGATATGTGGAAGTTATCAGAGGAGTTTGGGGACCAAACTCTACCAAACCGCCGCCCTTCCGCCGCCAAATCTACCTTGTTGCTACGGTTTCACCGCAGAAAGGAAGGGTCTTCTGTCAAATTTTTATACAGTGCCTCCTTTGCTTCTCTGGTCCTCTTTGAAAGTCTCTGAATCTCAAATTTCTTGTTCCAGTGACTTCAGATACCCTTGCGAAATTCGCACAATAATCGTTAAATATGCAAGTTCCGGTTTTGAAATTTATTTTATGGATCAGATAAGAATTCGATCCGAAATAGCAAGAAAAAAATTACGCACGTATCCCCGGCAACAACGCCATTTGATTGATGTAAAAGAGAGTGTTTGTAGTAACCACAATCAATAATGGTGTCGCGTGTAGCTAGCCGAGATAAGTACGGGTCGTCCGCAGGGAAGCGTGGAACTTTTAATCTTACTTTAGACGAGTTGATTAGAAATAGGGGAGAGTGATTCTAGATCTATATTGAAAATGGATGTAGAATATATAGAAAGAGGACTTGTAGCTCCCCACCGTCAGATCAAAGATCCAATAATAACGATAAATCATTAATTAATCAGAATTAAATTCTGTTAAGGAAAGATTCCTCAAAATCTTTCCAAACAAAAAGATTGTGCTCTGTAAATCAGAGCACCGTTGGATCAATGATCCAATGGTGATTAAAAATCACCAAAAATACAGAATAAATTCTGTATGGAAAGATTTCCCAATCTTGTTAAAAACAAGAAAATTGCCTTCTGTAAATCAGAAGCCCTTGGATCAAAGATCCAACGGTGGGGAATCCCCAAATCAATTGGAAAAAAGATCTCCTTAACTGATTGAACAAATTAGCTCGCCCTATATAAAGGCCCTAAGACTTCAAGTCTCGGATATACAGAAGCAAATAGAGGAACCCCACATAAGCTTTGAGAGATCTCAGAAAGAAGAGCCAAGCTCTCAGAAAAAGAAGAGTTTCTTCAAGGTAAAAAATGAACAGAGAGATGAAATCATCACATAATTAAAAAGAAGAATTTACTTCTTTACAGATCATAGATCTACAACACCAAAGTCTTTCACAAAGAGATCAAAGGATCTCATCATAAAATAAAAGAAGAACATAATTCTTCTCACAGATCATAGATCTACGAGACGAAGGTATTTTATACAAAGAGATCATGAACATCTCATTATAAAAAAAGGGGGAGAATAATTTAATTCTCTTAAGGATCATAGATCAATAAAGGCAAAGCATTTCATCAATATGAGAGATTGAAGCATCTCCTATAAAGTAAGAGCTTTGTTCTTGGAACCTTGAGACAAAGCCTCTTCTAAAACGAGAATTTATTTCTCAGATCATAAAATTGATCAAATGCGCTTCTGCGCTTTTGGACCAGCGCCCAGCGCCAAGCGCACCACGTGTCCCTCACGTGTGTGCCACTTAACAGTTAGCGCTTTTCGCTCTTGAACTAGCGCTTCGCGCTCATGGACTGGCGCTCAGCGCCAAGCGCACCACGTGTCCCTCACGTGTGCGCCATTGAACAAATAGCGCTTCGCGCTCATAATATTAGCGCAATGCGCTCATGGACTGGCGCAAAGCGCCAAGCGCACCACGTATCCCTCACGTGTGCGCTACTCGGCAGAAGCGCACTGCGCTCTTTGACTGGCACAAAGCGCCAAGCGCACCATGTGCTGCGCTGATAGAACATAAATTGTCTTTAATAAGCCCCAGAGCTATGATGAATGCTCGGCATTCAATAAAAGACAAAATATTGTCAGAATCCAAATCAATGCTCAGCATTGTTGAAAAAGGCCAAGCCCAAATAAATGCTCAACAACCCAAAATAAATATTAAATATTTTAACTTGATTGGACTTAGCCCAAGATTGGCAATAAGTCCTCAATTCAGATTAAATGATCCCATATGCTCACAAATCTTTTGATCTTAGTCCTAAATTGGACTATAGATCTCTCAACCAATATTGGTTCGAAGGTGCATCTCTTCACTCCTCTGATATGTGTCATTGTAATCCTTCAACGTCTTCGGAGAGGTGACGGGTCCTGACAACCAAACATTCCATGGACTGTGGGGTCCTTAAACTCATGGAATATGATGTCCTTAAACTTTATAGACTATGACGTCTTTAAACTGGACTGTGGGGTCCTTAAACCCATGGAAAATGATGTCCTTAACCTCAGACTGTGGGGTCCTTAAGCCCATGGACTATGATGTCCTTAACCTTGGACCACCATGTCCTTAAACTGGTAATGGACCGCAATGTCCCTAAACTAAACAATAGAGTCCAAATGCTCTCTTGTTGAATCTAAACGATCCCGTTAAGTTGATCTTAGTCTAAAATCAGACTAACGTATCATTAACTAACGTTTAAGTTGATTTTAGTCTTAAATGAGACTTACGTATCCTTAAACCCAACCCCAAACCCAAATCTAAGAAGATACGGATTTGGACTAATCCACGCCCTACGGGCGACAACATAAATTAGTCTCCGTATACAATCTACGGGCAACCAAAAACAAAACAAACACCCACGACACGAAGTGACCATCTGGAGAAGGAGAAAGTTGTTACCGCGATGCGGTAGCGTAATTAACTGCAGGGGCTTGCGCCTGCAGGGAAGAGCGTCCCCACAATCAAAACCCCCTCAAACGAGGGGGAATATGACGAAGTCGGCTACATCGGCCGCATCCGTCTAAACCTTCGATACACGGTGCCATAAATCAACTTGGCATCTTCGGAGAGGTGGATGTATAGCACCAAATAGCATTTGCCCTCGAAATTCAGGCAAGACGGACCTACGTGGTTGCATCCCCGTTTTCGGCGGAGAATAGATTCTGGCACGCCCGGTGGGACCTCTTCCTCTTTCCACTTCACACTTCGTGTGTCATGTTCGTGAACGAATCGCGGTTTAATATGGTTGTCCTTGGGTTTGAGGTACTGAGATTTGGTTTTGCTCTCGTGCAGAAAAAAGGACATCAATGGCCTCAAACTGCTCCAGCTACAACTGCAACTCCCGTTCCGCCTCATCTAGAGGTGTAACCTATGGGCCCCTAGCGGCTTCCCTTTTCAAGATGCAAGTGGAGCAAGTAACTCAGGCCACCACTGGGCTGTTCTTTAGGACCATGATCCCACCGATGAGCTTCAATGCCCCGCTGTTGTCGCAAGAAGCCTCAAAGAAGTCGGTCTTCAATCGACTTACCACTGCCGCGGCCCCTCTCAACAGGTCGCCCAAATTCAATGCCTCGGTTTTCAACAGACTGGGCCAGAACGCCAACAAGCCTGCGATACCTGAAGCAGCCATCCCAAAGCGGATAGCCATCCCGGCTCAAGCGGACGAAATCATCGGAGAGGCTTCTTCTGCCATGAAGTCAGTCTTCGTAAGGCTGGCCATTCCGGCTCCCGCTCCAGGCGAAGTTCTCAAAGCTGCTTCCCCTGCCCAGAGGTCTGTCTTTGACAGATTGGACATTGCTTCTCAACGGACATCGGTCTTTAAGAGGCTGACGCCGACGACAACCCTTCGACAAAACAGGGGGCATGATGAAGTCACCCCTACAGCTGAGACAATCCCATCCGCACGACATGCTCGCCGTCGTCACTGGCGCCGAGTAAGGAAGGCTGGGGGCAGCTCCCCTTCTGGACTGACTCCGTCGGCTCCAACGGTGGAAATCGATGCTGCTGTTCCAACTGGGAACAGCTTCGAACCGCTAATGAGGGTGCGCAAAAACTCTCCGACTGCCGTGCTGAAGAGATCTCCTCCACCTGTGGAGAATGCCCCAAAGGCGAAGCTAGAGCAGCCCCCTCAGCGGCTGTCCTCTAAAATTTACAAAGTTTGGCGACAAGTTCAGGACTCGATGATTGATTAAGATTACTCTCGCCGACAGAAAAAGGTGAAAGTTCAGCGAGAAGAGGACCATCCTGTCAAGACACAAAAGGCGACAGCTACTTGGGTGCCCACTGCAATGGCCCCCTCAACTTCGACCGCTCACAAAAGGAGAAGGCTGGAGAAAATCCCTGAGTCTGCGACGAATCGCAAGACCACTGGACCTAAACGCCCTAAGTCTGGGGGCATGGTGGTGCACACCGTTTATATGGCATCCGAACGAGAGGAAAGCCGTGCTTCTACGGGTCATCGAACGCTTACCCGATCGATAACAAAGACTCAGGAGAAACAGCAACAAAAACTTCAGGAGATGCTGACCGCAATGGCCGCACTCACTGGACCGAAAGAAAATCCAGAGACCTTAGAGCAGCGTCAGGAACAAGAAACTGATGCTGATTCCTCCGAAGAATGCTCGATAGGAAAGAAAAAGAGGCCGCGGAATAGGCGGCCAACATAAAACGAATGGCTCTTTTGTTCCAAGACATGGCCGGGATGATGTTACAGCCGGAACCTCCAGCTTAAGACCCCCCGATTATCATTGAAGCCGACAGAGGGGAGACATCGAACCCTCCTCCGGCACTTTCAGCAGCCAAGGAGGAGACCATCTCCAAGGACGCTCTAGATGATTACATCACTCAGCAAATACGAGCTCACCATGCGAGCGAAACGGCTGGGCAGATCGTTAAGACTGGACGACCCTATCCGGGCTGGTATGACCAAATAAGGTACCCGCTGGGATATACGATCCCTAAATTCCATGTATATAAAGGGACGGGCAATCCCCACCAGCATGTCGCCCAGTTCAGGGCTCTATGTGGCAACACTGGAGGTGACGATAAACTGCTACTTCGCCGGTTCGTCGGCAGCTTGTCAGAGACAGCGTTCGAATGGTCCTCTGAACTCCCGAACGATTCTGTCAAGAAATTTGCAGAAATGGATCTGTTGTTCATACAAAGATTCGCAAGCGCTAGCGAGCGTACTCCGATTACCGCACTAATTAATGGCAGGGTAAAGCCAGGTGAGACATGGGTTCAATACGCAATACGATGGAGGAATCTGTGGTCGAAATGTGAGCAGTGCATCGAAGAAGCGCCTGCGGTGGGCATGTTCGTGGGCACTCTTGACCCTCAAGCGACCATCTCCCAATTCATGATGTTTTTCAAGCCGACCACCTTCCAAGCCTTGATTGATAAGCTAGCCCAAATGGACCAGATGGGCCACAGGCCTTCCTTTTCGAAGCCGGAGCCGCGGAATGAAAAAGGGAAAGGGAAAGTGACCTTCGTTGCTAATGCTCAACAACAGCTCAGTGGTCCAAAATTAACTGATCGCTTAGACGAGAGACGGCGATTTTATAATGAGAAAATGAAACGCCCTTACTCATTTCCCCGGGACAAAACGAGGAGATTGTTCGAGCTGGCGGTGCGCAACAGGTTCATTAATTTGTCGAATCCAAAACGCCCATTGCAACCCGGTGAGGCTAATAATCCCAATTATTACCCCTATCACCAAACGACAGGCCATCCAATTGAAGATTGCTTCATCTTTAAAGGTTGGATCGAAGACCAATACCAACAGGGCAAGTTCGCACTGTCCGAGAATTGGAAAGTAAACCCGCCTCAGCCACACGCTCCTAAAAGGGAGGACACATCGGGGGCATCTTGCTCATTTTTTGAAGAAGATCCATGGGAGGTAGCTCTTTCAGCCAAAACGAAAAGAATGCTGAAGGATCTCTAAACATGCCCGACAATCAAGTGGAAAAATCCATTGGAGCCCGAGATCATCGAGGGAATGCTGAAACCGTGCCAACTCCAGAAATTGGTGGTAATAGTCAAAGTGCCCACACCCAGCCGTCAAAGTCTTCGAAAAAGAAGAGGAAGACCAAAAAGCCCGTGAAGCATGGTGACAAGTGCATGGACCTGCAAGAATAGATTGACGCGCTGGAAGAATACAACCAGAAGGCACGGACCCCAGTCACACTCCAAGAATTTCTCAGCCACGTCCTTGAGGATGGAGATGACGACAATGGAGAGGACTCGTCGGATGAACCTGAGGATTATGTGGCAAGCTTCCATGTGATCTCTCACTCGTTAATAAACGGTGGAGAAGCTCCGAATGCAGAGAAACTGGGGGCAGATCCTGAACCAGAACTTCTAGGACCATCGGACGAAATGATTGATGCATTCCTAAATGAAGCTCTTTTGAAAAGCAAAGATGATCGGGAGTGCGAGATGGCCATATTTGAAAAGGCCAAACGCCGGCGACTGGACGAAAAGGTTGAAACACTCCCACCAGATCAAAGTATATTCGCTGCAAATAAAAGCAGATTCAAAACGAGGAAAAGGTTTGCCAAAACCATATCAATGGGAATAAAGCTGCCACCCTCCGAAGGAAACACTCCTGATGAAGCGGATATACATCCTAGCTAATGTCTATATCATCAAAAGATTGCGCACCCCACCGAAGAGTGCAACGCTTTTAAAAACTGGTGGCAGGGATATGTTGCTCACCGACAACATTTCAAGCGGATGAAACGCAAAACTCGTCGGGAGCAAAGAAATACGACCGAGGAGCGCAAAAGAACTAACGGCAACTGTCACATGGTTGATAGCAAGGGATCGCGAGTTCTTACCTTCGGGAGCGATTCTGAAGAAGAAATTACTCTCGGCCCTCTCTTCGAAGAATCCACCTCAGGAAAAGAAGAAGAACCAAAGAGCTGCGAAAACATTCAGCTGCACAATCGCACGCTACCAGAAAAGAATCTTGGACCCGCAAATAAGGGATCGAACAAAAAGGATAAAGGGAAAGAAAAGGTCTCTGAGGATATCGCTCTCGATGATCGAGTCGTCGAAGAGCTGACAGCCAAGAACCCGCCAAAGAAAAGTAAGGTGGACTACAATGTTCTGGCACACTTGAGAAAGCTACCTTCACAGCTAAGCATTCTCGATGCACTCTTGTTATCAAACGAGGCGAGAGATTCTCTGATCAGGGTGTTACAAGAGCCCGAACAATTCCAAGCTTTTCTCGCCGAAGAAAAGATGAAGGACGAGTTGGAAGAAGTATACACGGCCGATATCACCTTCGGCGATGAAGACCTCCTCCTCGGGACGTGTGGGCATAACCGTCCTCTTTATGTCTCCGGATATTGTCATGATATCAAGATAGGCAAAATCCTGGTTGACAATGGGTCCTCCGTCAACCTTCTCAATGTAAGAGTGTTGAAGGAAATCTGCATGAGCGTTCAACACCTCGCCAGGGATAAGATCACTATCTCCGGGTTTGACTTCCAGTCATCACGGACGCTTGGGTCTGTGATACTGACGCTGCGCTTTAGGCTGCTAGTCACTGACATCAAGTTTCACGTCATTGGCGCTAAGACCTGCTATAACGCTTTGCTCGTCCGGCCTTGGTTACACAAGTACAACATTATCCCTTCTATACAACATCAGTGTATGAAGTACTTCAAAGATGGTCTCGAGTACACTGTGACAGGGGAACTAAACCCATTCTCCATGAACGAAGTCCGCAAATATGAGGATGCCAAGTACTTCCTGCCAGATTTCGAAGACACAGAAAGATGTCGCAAATAGGAGGACAAGAACAAAGCTATTACCACTATTCCGGTCTTCGGGAGTGACACTGAGGAGGAAGAAGAAATAGTTTATTCAGGGCCGCCCCAATGCAACAAGCCGGGACCATCCACCCCTATGTTGATCTTCGGCAGTGACTCGGAAGATGAGGTCAATGCCGTATTTTCCATTCGGCTATCAATACAAGCCTTCGCTGACGATGATCGGAGTTTGCAAGTCGCCATGGTTTCGCAAGAGCACTACTAAGAGCTCGACGCACTTAATATCTATAGTGTGGAAGAACTGCAGACGTTTTACGTCCCTCCCAAGCCAAAAGATGAAAATGCGATCCTCTTTTATCGATCCATGGAAACCAAAGTGGAGAAAGAAATTTGGCATGGTGTTGATTCTACACTTGAGAGGCTCCAGCCCATCCATTTGCCCAGGTACTATACAGACGGATTAAAAAGACTGTTGGGGTGCCAAGGTGTACCCTTCAAACAGACTGCTCGACAAGCCCATTTCTATAACAGGATCTGGAACGTCCCCGGAACTCAACGGAAATTGCCCAACGGGAGAATGGAAACGAACGGGCTTGGATATGTTCAATCCAAGAAACGGGAGTGATTCCGCGGCTGCTACGTCATACATGACTTTGATGAAGAAGGAGATGCTTTGTGGGAAAATGTTAACCCTGAACCAAAACGAGCTCCCGTCGTGAAAATGCCAAGCCCGTTGTTCGAAGAACAAATGGACAAGCTTATAAGGGAAGCGGGTCAAAGGGTTCGAGACGACCATAATCGCGAAATGGCCATCTACGAGAAAGCCAGAGCGCAGCGCCTCCTTCAGCAGGCTGCAGAAAGTGACGATGCCCTTCGTCGCCAACCCGTCATACAAAAGACCCGATGCAAAGGCAGAAATAAACCCAAGAACGAAAAAAGCGTTCGACAACGACAAAGCGGGACCAAGAAGCCATGCGATCGAGAATCGAGCAACCAGGATTCGTCTCTTGTAAAGAAGATGGGTCGAGCGTATTCTTTTTCCTAAGACAAGACAAGGAAGATACTTGATCTTGTCATAAAACATCAGATGATTACCCTCCCGGAGTCTAAGTACCCCGATCAAGTAGGCGAGGTCTCTCACCCAGACTATTGCTCCTATCACCGGGCAACAGGACATCCCCTCGAAGACTGCTTTACATTCAAAGACTGGGTAGAAGACCAGTATCAGCAAGGCAGGTTCGCTCTATCCAGCGGTTGGAAGGTAACCCCACCACAGAAGTATGAACCGAAAGCCATGTATGCGGCGGGAGTAGAACCAGACCAACATCGGTCTTGGAAGGGATCTCGTACCTGTCACGTGATAACACTGTCAGAAGAAGAGCCCGAGAGTATGGATGACCTCCCCTGGTGCTTCGAAAATGATGATGACGAGGTGATCTCAAAGTTTCCACGGGCGCCAAAAGAGCTGGAAGATGGGATACATACTACTGCAGATAACCTCAAGAAAATTGACTTGGGGACGACAAGTGACCCGCGGCCGACATTCATCAGTGAGCTTTTGTCTGAAGAAGGGGTGGCTACACTAAAAGACGTGCTCATGCAGTATAAAGACTGCTTCGCATGGAACTATTCAGAGATGCCGGGGATCGATCCAGAAATCGCCGTCCACAAATTGGCGATATCTCCGGACGTCAAGCCGATCAAACAAGCACCGAGAAGAATGCGGCTCGAGCTTGAGATGAGCATCAATGCCGAGGTCAAGAAGCTAATCGACTCCGGCTTTATCCAAGAGGTTCAGTATCCTGACTGGATCGCCAATATCATCCTAGTGATGAAGAAAAATGGGACGATACGCATATGTGTGGACTTTCGGGATCTCAACAAACCTTGCCCGAAGGACGACTTTCCAGTACCGGTCACCGAGCTGATGATAGATAATACGTCCACTCACGAAGTTTTCTCCTTCATGGACGGCTCATCGGGATACAATCAGATAAAGATGCATCCCGAAGACCAGAAGCATACTACTTTCCGGACTCCTCTGGGAATATTTTGTTACAAGGTGATGCCTTTCGGTCTAAAGAACGCTGGCGCCACCTATCAGAGGGCCATGACGAAGATTTTCGATGACCTCATACATGAAATCGTCGAATGCTATATTGACGACCTCGTAGTTAAAAGCAAATCATACGAGGAACATTTAGAGCATCTGAAGATCGTGCTCCAGCGCCTTTGGAAATACAACTTGAAGATGAACCCTCTCAAATGCGCATTCGGAGTTTCCTCGGGCAAGTTTCTAGGATTCGTCGTCCGACACCAAGGCATCGAGATAGACCCGTCGAAGATCAAGGCAATCATGGAAATGCCTCCGCTAAGGACTCTCAAGCAACTGCAGTCTCTCCAAGGAAAGCTTGCGTATATCCGGCGGTTCATAGCTAACCTCTCTGGCAAGTGCCGCCCCTACAGTCACTTAATGAAGAAGGGAACCCCGTTCGTATGGGATCGCAAATTCCAACGCGTACTGGATGAAATAAAGCAATACCTACAGAATCCTCCGGTGCTAACCACTCCAGTCAAGGGAAAACCCATCGTCCTGTATACAGCAGCCCTCGAAGGTTCCTTAGGTGCGCTGTGGGCACAAGAAAATGACCAAGGGAAGGAGAGAGCCCTCTACTACTTGAGTCGAGTTCTACTGGGGGCAGAAAGCAACTACTCCCTCATCAAAAAACACTGCATGGCGTTGATCTTCACGATAACGAAGCTCAGGCACTACGCATTGGCACATGAGGTCCATCTCATATCGAAGGTGGATCCTTTCAAATATTTGATGTCAAATGCTATATTAACGGGCCGGCTCGCTAAATGGGCCCTGCTCTTAATGGAATTCTCGGTGACATACTGACCCCTCAAGGCAGTGAAAGGCCAGGCCATCGCCGAATTCCTCGCTGAACTTCCGATACCCGCCGATTCTCCTTTGAACTGCGAATTGCCCGACGAGCACGCGTTTGACACGACCGACGGTGAGAGAAGAGAGAGTGACGCCCGATGGGAACTCTACTTCGATGGAGCATCTTCCATGAAGAAGCGCAAACAAAGAACCCCCATAATCAAATCCGAGGTGGGCCTCATCTTCATGACTCCACAAGGAGGGATAATGCGCTTTGCTTTCTTCTTAACAGAACCGAGGACGAACAATGAAGCCGAATATGAAGCTTTAATAGCAGGTCTTGAGATCATTGTCGACATGGGAATTGAAAACCACCTCATATACGGAGACTCCCAACTGGTCGTTAGTCAAGTAAACAGCGACTATCAGACGTGCAAGCCAAAGTTGGTGAAGTACGGCGAGAGAGTGCAGCAACTGCTGATTCAAATTCCTGCCTACACCCTGGAAAGCATACCGCGTGCGGAAAATAGAAAAGCGGATGCGTTAGCCAAACTCGCTAAAGAACTGGCTTACGAAAACCTCGATGATGTAAGGATCGTGGTACAAAGCCATCGGGTTCTCGCACCGGCAGAAATATCTCCGAAATCTTCCCGAGAAAAGGGAGCGACCGAGCAAACGGCACTACACATAAAAGAATAGGAAAAGGATAAAGATTGGAGAGAAGTCTTTATAGACTACTTCAAATCCCGTCGAACACCTGAAGATGCATCGTCAAGACATCAGCTCATGAAACGAGCTGTATCTTTTGCCTTCGTCAATGATATTCTGTATAAGAGATCATTTGACTCTTTATGGCTAAGATGTCTGGGACCTGAAGAAGCAAAGAGAGTCGTCCAAGAAACTCACGACGGACTCTGCGGTTCTCACCAAGCCGGGCCGAAGATGAAACTGAAGATCAAAAATATGGGCTACTATTGGCCCACGATGATCCAAGACTGCCTCGAATACGCGAAGCAGTGTCACTCGTGCCAGATTCACGGGGACTTTATCCATCAGCATCCAAATCCACTACATCCAATGGTGGCTAGCTGGCCATTCGAAATGTGGGGAACTGACATAATCGGCCCTATCGAACCAGCATCGTCCAGAGGACATCGGTTCATACTGGAAACAACCGATTACTTCTCCAAGTGGGCAGAAGCAGTACCACTAAGAGAAGTAAAGATGGAGAATATCCTCCATTTCTTCAAGACACACGACATTTATCGGTTCGGCACTCCGCGACGGATTATCTCCGATAACGGGCCAGCCTATAGAAGCCACAAGATCAGCCGCTTCGCACAATAGCATAACATAGACTGGAGATAATCTTCGGTCTATAATCCCCGAGCTAACGGTCTAGCTGAGGCTTTTAATAAGACCTTGATGAAGATCGTGAAAAAGACGGTGTCTCGAAATAAGAGGGACTGGCACGAGAGACTGCATGAAGCTTTCTGGGCGTATCGAACTACGTTCAAAACACCACGAATACAATGCCGTATGCATTAGTATTCGGCACAGAAGCGGTACTCCCTCTCGAGATAGAGTTACCCTCTCTACGAGTGGCGGTTCACTACGAGTTAACAAACGAAGAAAATGCTCACCTTCGGCTTGAGGAGCTCGACGCCCTTGATGAAACCCGTCTCATGGCGCAACAAAATCTGGAGGCTTATAAAGCAAAGATGACGCGCTTATATGAGAGACCGACTAGGCCGAGGGCATTCCGCCAAAGCGAACTCGTGCTAGTGGTCAAAAGACCTATGATCCCCAATCGTGCCAAACGGGGGAAATTCGAGCCGAACTATGAAGGCCCGTACATCATAGACAAAGTTTACCAGGGTGGAGCCTATCTACTCATGGACATGAATAGTGAAAGACCTTTCAGGCCAATAAACGGTCGCTTCCTAAAAAAATACTACGCCTGACGAGTCACGGCCTAGGTCAACGATAGATGACGACGCCTATGTCCGCTCGCTATCTTCCTAAGCCCAAACTCTATAAGTAGTAGCCGGCAAACGGACCGAAATGTCCTAAAACTAACGACGAACCAAAATGTCCTAAAACTAACAATGGAGCGAAACGTCCTTAAACTAACGATAGACCACTATGTCCTAAAACTGGCTGTTGATCGAGACGTCGATAAACTACTATGGACCGCGGCATCCCAAAGCTGACACAAAAAATAAATTAAAAAAAAGAATAAGAAAACGGTATGTCCATAAGCAAAATGGGCACGGATGAAAACCCGAAAGGGCTCCGTGAGTAAAAACAGCAAGGCTACTGGCGAGTTTTGTGAAAACCCGAAAGGGCGCAATCTCGTTAAAAGACACTTGCAAGGCCCTCTCGACCTTGTGAGAAGAAACCACCTGCGTGAGATCCTTACGACTCACAAAGGAGAAACACACTTAGGGATCCCCACGATTCCTAAGGAGAAATTACACTTACGAGATCCTCATGACTCGTAAGGAGAATCCCCCTTTGAGACCCTCACGGCTCATAGGATTCAAAAGCCTTAAGCTACAGGGATCTGAACCTGTTCTTAAGCCATCACAACTTCCAGTGTTGCCCTACAAGCGTCTCGATATCGACCCTTGTATACAATCCATGGGCGTGAATAAACATTTCCCTAACAAATTCCCACCAGTGACTGGGGATATGCTCGCATAGCGAACGACGCTTGTAAGTCCTCTCGACTTATAAGGAGAAAATACTCTTGTAAGATCCTTACGACTTATAAGAGAACTCACACTTAGGAATCCTCACGATTCTTAAGGAGAAAACGCACTTACGAGATCCTCACGACTCGTAGGGAGAAATACCTTTGTGAGACCCTTACGGCTCATGAAGTCAAAAGCCTTAGTCGACAGGATCCCAACCCTGTTTACTAAGCCACCTTTGTTCGACATCGACAAAAGCAAATGATGATTCGCTCCTGGAAATATCCCAGTAGTAGCGATGTTGATGCCTAAATTGGTGTCAAATCCCAAACTCGCAGTGAAAAGCCAGCGAGCCACAAATGCATATGAAATAGCTGAAATGATGGGGCAACTTGCAACAAAATCAGCAAGTAAAAATTTATGCATAAAAAATAGCCGAAATGATTGGGCAACTCGCAATAAAAAGCAGTGAGTAAATAAAACAAATAGCCGAAATTATTGGGCACCGCGAAAAATAGCCAAAATGATTGGGCAATCGCGACTTTCGCGATATAAAAGCTGAAATGATAGAGCATCGCGGAAAGAAAAATATATAAAATGAAACGTTTGCCCTACAGGTAAGATCATATCGATCCCTGTATACAATCCAGGAGCACAAACAAAGAGGGAACCATACCTTCCCACCAGGCTCCATCAGAAAAAGAAGCCAAGTCTCGACGATTCATAAACAACCTGGAGATCATCTCAACATTCGTCTCATTACAACAGACGCAAAATCAGCAAAGCGGAACCGCGGCAATTCCCAGTTCCATGACTCGACGGTGCACAAACAACCAAGAGTCAACTCCCGACTCCGTGAAATGCGGATGAAGTCAACCCCTGACTCCGTGAAATGCGGATAAAGTCAACCTATCCTGGTCTAGTGGAACACGGCTAATGTCAATCATGACCCCGTGGGAAGCGTCCAGAGCGGATCCTGGTCCTTGCGGAACATGGCTAATGTCAATCCTGATCCCGTGGGAAGCATCCAGAGCAAATCCTGGTCTAGTGGAACACGGCTAATGTCAATCCTGACCCGTGGGAAGCGTCCAGAGCGGATCCTGGTCCTTGCGGAACACGGCTAATATCAATCATGATCTCGTGGGAAGCGTCCAGAGCAAATCCTGGTCTAGTGGAACACGGCTAATGTCAATCCTGACCCTATGGGAAGTATCCAGAGCAAATCCTGGTCTTGTGGAACACGGCTAATGTCAATCCTAACCCTATGGGAAGCGTCCAGAGCGGATCTTGGTCCTTGTGGAACACGGCTAATGTCAATCCTGACCCCGTGGGAAGCATCCAGAGCAAATCCTGGTCTAGTGGAACATGGCTAATGTCAATCCTGACCCCGTGGGAAGCATCCAGAGCAAATCCTGGTCTAGTGGAACACGGCTAATGTCAATCCTGACCCTGTAGGAAGCGTCCAGAGCGGATCCTGGTCCTTGTGGAACACGGCTAATGTCAATCTTGACCCCGTGGGAAGCGTCCAGAGCGGATCCTGGACCTTACAGAACACGGCTAATGTCAATCCTGACCCCGTGGGAAGCATCCAGAGCAAATCCTGGTCCCGTAGAACACGGTTAAAGGAAGCATCCAGAGCAACTTCTGACTCCGTGAAATGCGGATAATGTCAATCTCATCAATCACTTACGGGCCCTCACGACCCGTAAGGAAGAAAATTCTCTTGTGAGATCCTTACGACTCCCAAGAGAAAAACACACTTAGGAATCCTCACGATTCCTAAGGAGAAAATACACCTACGAGATCCTTTCGACTCATAGGGAGAAAAGTCTTTATGAGACCCTCACGGCTCATAAAGTTGAAAAGCCTTAGGCAGCAGATCTAAACCTGCTTCCTAAGCCATCATTACCTCTCGAAGAGTTCAATACGGAATGCTCTCTATCATCTACAGGTTACGCTTTCTAAGGTAACATGCCGGCAACAAAGAAAAGAGAAGAAAGCAAGAGATAACATAAGATAGTACGAAAGAAATGTATCTTTTATTTATAAGTCCAATTGAGTACAAGTTACATCATATGAAAGGATAAAAAATGGATACATTTTATTCAAAAATTACAAAGGTTGGTTGATACAAAAACGACTATTGGGAGGGAGGCATTTTCAATAAACCAGTCAGTTGCTCGTGCACTCCCTTCAGCCCCTTTTCATGGTTAGCTGCAGCGGACAACTCCGCTTCAACCTGAGCCCGTTGCTTCAAATAAGATGAAAGTTGCTCATCAATGACCTGTTGAGCTGCAACACGACTTTGCGCATCTCGCTCGATGAGGTCGAGCTTCTGCCTCAGCGTTAACCCGTCAGAAATACATCGTAGAAGGCCCTCAAAGATAGCTTTCAACTGTACAGCATTTGCATCAACCTGGGCATGCAGTTGGGAAGATTCGCTTGAAGTCTCTTCACACTCCTTACGTCTTAAGGCCGCTTCCTGTTCAAGATGGCGGAAGCAAGGAGTGCTCTGATCGACCCACGCGGCCCGTTGGAAGTTCACAGCCAGGACCTCAGGAGCAGAACGTCCGAGCTCGAGCTCATGCAGACAGGCCTCAATTTTCCTGCAGTGATTAACCCAAGACTTAACGACGCCCTCACTATGAAAGTTCATAAGCGTCGCCAGCATGGGATTAACCTCGGCAGCAAAATCTGCAGCAAATGCAGGGATCTATGTGTCAAGCTCTTCAATGGATTCACTCAACATACGAAGGCTGGTCGCAGCGCCCTTAGAAGATCGACGTCTAGTAAATGGTCCTGCAGGCATTAATATTCCAGATTCGAAGGAAGCAGGAACCGGTGCGACTGCTGAAAAATGAATTACGGTTAAAAGCCAACTCGCAAAGTAAATAAATCACATGAGTGATGAAGTATACTATACCGGCTGCGGCAGATGGCAAGGCCGGGAGTACCGGTGGCATAACTATTCTTTCATCTCCTACATCAATCTGTAACGCTGCAGTCAAAACAAAGAAGAATTAGCAACGACTTGGGTGCCCGTAAAAGAAAAGAGAAGACATTAGCTAGAGGTTGTACTCACCAACACCACTGGATGAAGCAATCTCCGAATGGAAGGCGAAATGTGGATGCAGCACCTGATATAGATGATTGTTCCCTGATAAAAATCACTCACACATGACCAAGGTTCACGTGTTGACACGTGATAGTTTCCTGTGATCTCTACTTTATAGAATTAAATTCTAATCAAAAAAAAAGGTAACAAAACAGCTAAGGAAAGACCCCAATGGGGCATCACGTGCTGACACGTGACCAAGGGTCACGTGCTGACACGTGATGGTCCTTTAGCACTGTTAAAAGGCAGAATTAAATTCTGAATAAAAGAGGGTCACGTGCTAACACGTGACAGGTCCCTCAGCTCTTTAATTGATAGAATTAAATTTTATTTCAATGGTCAAACGTTGGGATCACATGCTAACACGTGATGGGCTTTAAAAGCCTTATGAGTTAATAGAATTAAATTCTAATTAAGGAAAATCAAAGACCCTAACTGGGAAAGTATTTCTTTAAATCTTTCCAAACAAAAAGGATTATGCTCTGTAAAGTGGAGCACCGTTGGATTAAAAATCCAATGGTGATTAAAAATCACCAATTTATGGAAAGATTTTATACAAGGAAAGATTTCCCTAAATTTCACCAAAAATAACAAACAGAATATCTTCTGGATTAAAAATCCAATGGTGAATAAAATTCACTGAGTAATCTAAAAGATCATGTTGGTTACAAAAACAAACAAAATCTTTCAATGAAAGATTCACTAAACAAATTGATTCTTTTCCTTCTCCTATAAATAGGAGCCAAGAAGAGGAGAAGGGAGATTGATTTTTAGATCTTGGAATTTTCTGAAGAAAAATAGTAGAGAGAAAAGAAAGGAGAATTTAATTCTCAAGAAAAAGAAACCCTATGTGAGAAAGGGGAAAGAGATCAAAGCTCCATAAAAACAAAAAGAGAATTTAACTCTCAATCTAAGAGTTTAACACTTCTGCAAAAGAACTTAGTTCTTCCTCTGGTTGAAGATCTGCAGAAGCAAATCTCTCCACGGGTTGAGAATTTAATTCTCATCGGGGAGATTCTGCCATGCAAATCCAAAACTTAGAGGGAGAATTGAGTTTAGAGAATTAATTCTCCCAAATTCACAGGAATTTAATTCCACCCAAATAAAACTAGGATTTAACCCTATATGAGAATTCAATTCTCCCAATTCATAGGAATTTAATTCCTCCAAGACAGAACTCGGGTTTAACCCTATATAAGAATTTAATTCTTCCACATACATAGGAATTTAATTCCTATAGAAACATAATTAGGGTTTAACCCTACAGAGAATTTAATTCTTAGAATAAAGAGACTTGAAAGATCTCCATGCACGTAAAGAACATTGGTCACGTGATGACACATGACCCCAATCCGCAGTGATCAGAAAAGAAAGAATAAAATTAGGACACATGACCCCACGTGACCCCTGAACAAATCCCACAAAATGAGAAGGAAAAAGCTTGGAGGCAATGCCTCACGTGCTCCCACGTGACTTCCAAAATAAATAAAACAAAAGCAAAGGCAATACTGGCTTTGGGCGCTCTCGCGTGTCCTCACGTGACCCCTAATAAACATTCTAATAAATCAATGCATGAGTACCCATCACGTGCCCACACGTGATGGCTATGAAAACTAAAAGTGTTTAACACTTATTTGCAGTTCTGAGAACAAAATAAAGGAGGTCTGGCCCCATCTCTGGGTGCCCTCACGTGCCCCCACGTCCCTTCCTTTCTAGTGTTTAACACTATTTTAAACATTTCATTTCTAGTGTTTAACACTGTTTTAAAGATATCACGTGAGGACACGTGACCACCGGATATCCTCTAATGTTTAATACTATTTTAAAGCCAATCTTAGCCAAATTGGCTAAGTTTTCCAGAGACAAGCCTCCCCTTCAACTGAATCTCAAAATTGATCATTTCATATGACGTGCAGAGTAAAACCCAGAGCTATAATGAAGGGTTTAATGCTCAGCCAAAGACAAAATATTATCAGAGCCCTCAAACTATTGTTTAGCATTGCTAAATAATGAGGGGCTGAACCCAGACAGATGTCTAATGGTCCAACAAATGGCCAATATTTCAAACTTAATTGGATTTAGCCCAAATTGGCCATAAATCTTCAATTCAGATTTAACTGAGCCAATGTGCTCATAATCTAATTAATTGATCTTAGTTCCAAATTGGACTACAGATCCCCCAATCAACTTCAATTCAAGGGTACATCTCTTCACTCCTTTGATATTTGTCGTTGTAATCCTTCAACGTCTTCAGAGAGATGACGGGTCCCGACAACCACATTTCACGGACTATGATGTCCTTAACCTTGACTGTGATGTCTTTAAACTCACGGACTATGATGTCCTTAACCTTGGACCGAGATGTCCTTAAACTAACAATGGGCCGTAATGTCCTTAAACTAACAATAGACCGCAATGTCCCTAAACTAAACAATAGAGCTCAATTACTCTCTTGTTGGATCTAAACGATCCTGTTAAGTTGATCTTAGTCTAAAAATTAGACTAACGTATCCTTAACATACGTTTAAGTTGATCTTAGTCCCAAATGAGACTAACGTATCCTTAAACCCAACCTCCAAACCCAAATCTAAGAAGATACGGATTTGGTCTAATCCATGCCCTACGAGCGACAACATAAATTAGTCTCCGTATACAATCCATGGGCAACCAAAAACAAAACAAACACACACGATACGAAGTGACTATCTAGAGAAGGAGAAAGTTATTACCGTGATGCGGTAGCGTAATTAACTGCAGGGGCTTGCGCCTGCAAGAAAGAGTGTCCCCACAATCAAAAACCCCTCAAACGAGGGGGAATCTGATGAAGTCTGCTACATCGGCCGCATCCGCTTAAAACCTTCGGAGAGGTGGACGGATAGCACCAATTAGTATCTGCCCCGAAATTCAGGCAAGACGTTTATCGCGTCTTCCCGTGTTTTCGGCGGGGAACAGATTCTGGCACGCCCGGTGAGACATTTTCCTCTTTCCACTCCACGCTTCGTGTGTCGTGATTCGCAAACGAATCGCGGTTTGCAATGGTTGCCTTTGGGTTCGTGGTACAAAGATTTGGCGTCTTGCTTGGTGCAGAAAACGAGAGATCAATGGCGTCTACCTGCACAAAATGCTCCAGCTGCAACTGCAACTCTCGTTCCGCCTCATCTGGAGGTGTAACTTACGGGCCTTAGGCGGCCTCCCTTTTCACAATGCCGGTAGAGCAGGTAACGCAGGCTACCACCGGGTTGTTCTTCGGGACCATGCTCCCACCAGTGAGCGTTAACGTCCCGCTGCCGCAAGAAGCGTAGAAGAAGTCGGTCTTTGATCGGCTCACTACCACCACAGCCCCTCTCAACGGGTCATCCAATGCCAAGCCGACAGCATCAGTTTTCGATAGGCTAAGCCTGAACTCCAATGGGCCCGTCAAGAAGCCCACGATACCTGAAGCGGCCATCCCAAAATGGATAGCCATTCCTGCTCTCGAGGTCACTAAAGAAGCTTCTCCCATCAAAGGATCAGTCTTTACGAGGCTGGCCACTCCGGCCCCGTTCCTGCCCAAAGATCTGTCTTTGACAGATTGGATGCTGCTGCTCAACGGACGTCGGTCTTCAAGAGGCTGGTACCAGAAGCGTCTCACCAGAACAGGGAGCATGACAAAGCCATCCCTATAGCTGAACCAACACCATTTGCGCGACATGCTCGCCGTCGTCACTGGCACCGAGTATGGAAGGCTGAGGGCAGCTCTCCGTCTGGATTTACTCCACCAGCTCCAACGGTGGAGATCGATGTTGCTGTTCCAACCGAGAACAGCTTTGAACTGCTTAACAAAGTGGGCAGAAACTCTCCTACTGCAGTGCTGAAGAGATCTCCTCCACCCGTGGAGAATGCTCCAGAGAAGAAGCCGGAGCAGCCCCCTCAGCGGCTGTCCTCCAAAATTTACAAATTCTGGCGACAGGTCCATGAGTCGGTGATTGATCAAGATTACTCTCACCGACAGAAAAATATAAATATCCAATGAGAAGAGAACCATTCTGTCAAGCCACAAAAGGCAACAGCTATTTGGGTGCCCACTGCAACGGCTCCCTCAACGTCAACCGTTCACAAGAGAAGGAGGCCGGAGAAAGCCCCTGTGAATGCAGCAAACCGCAAAGCCGCTGAGCCCAAACGCCCCAAGTTTGGGGGCATGATGGTGCATACCATTTATATAGCTTCCGGAAAAGAGGAAAGCCGTTCTTCTACGAGCCATCGACCGCTTACCCGATCGATAATGAAGGCTCAAGAACAACAGCAGCAGAGACTTCAGGAGATGCTGACTGCGATGGCCGCACTTACTGGGACAAGAGAAAATCCAGAAACCTCTGATCAGCGTCGGGAACAAGAAACTAATAACGAGTTCCTCCGAAGAATGCTCGAGAGGAAAGAAAAAGAGGCTGCGGAACAGGCATCCAATATAACGAATGGCTCTTTTGTTCCAAGACATGGCTGGGATGGTGTTACAGCCGAAACCTCCAGCTGAAGACCCCCCGATCATCATTGAAGACGACAGAGGGGAGACATCGAACGCTCCACCGTCTCTTTTAGCAGCCAAAGAGGAAACCATCTCCAAGGCCGCTCTGGATGACTACATTGCTCAGCAAATACGAGCTCACCAGGAGAATGAAACGGCCGGCCAAATTGTTAAAACCGGGCGACCATATCCAGGCTGGTATGACCAAATAAAGTACCCGCCGGGATATACGATCCTTAAATTTCATGTGTATAAAGGGATGGGAAATCCGCATCGGCACGTCGCTCAATTCAGAGCCTTGTGCGGCAACACCGGAGGTGATGATAAACTTCTACTCCGTCAGTTTGTTGGTAGCTTGTCAGAGACAACATTCGAGTGGTATTCCGAACTTCCAAATGACTCCGTTAAGACGTTTGGGGAAATGGAACTGCTATTTACACAGAGATTCGCGAGCGCTAGCGAGCGTACCCCGATTACCGCATTAATTAATGCCAGGGTGAAGCCAGACGAAACTTGGGTACAATACGCAATACGGTGGCGAAATTTATGGTCAAAATGCGAGCAGCGCATCGAGGAAGCGCCGGCAGTAGGCATGTTCGTGGGCACTCTGGACCCTCAGGCAACTATTTCCTAATTCATGATGTTCTTCAAACCGACCACGTTCCAAGCCTTGATCGATAAACTGGCCTAAATGGACCAGATGGGTCATAGACCGTCTCCTTCGAAGTCGAAGCCGCGGAACGAAAAGGGTAAAGGGAAGACGACATTCGTTGCAAATACTCAACAGCAGCCCAGTGCCCCGAAACTAACGGATCAACTAGAAGAGAGACGGCGATACTATAATAAGAAAATGAAGCGTCCTTATTCGTTCCCTCGGGACAAAACGAAGAGACTGTTCGAACCGGCGGTGCGCAACAGGCTCATCAATCTGCCGAATCCAAAATGACCACTGCAACCCGGCGAGGCTAATGGTCCCAATTATTGCCCTTACCATCAAACGGTAAGCCATCCAATTGAAGATTGCTTCGTCTTTAAGGGATGGATCGAGGACCAATATCAACAAGGCAAGTTTGCATTGTCCGAGAATTGGAAGGTGAACCCACCACAGCCACACGCTCCCAAGAAGATGAACACACCGAGGGCATCATGCTCTTTCGTGGAAGAAACTCCATGGGAGGTCGCTCTTTCAGCCAAAACTAAAAGAATGCTAAACGATCTCAAACATGTCCGGCGATCAGGTGGAAGAATCCGCTGGAACCCGAGATTATTAAGGGAATGCTGAAACCGCGTCCAACTCCAAAAATTGACGGTGATATTCAAAGCGCTCACACCCAGCCGTCAAAGCCTTCGAAGAAGAAAAAGAAGAAATCCAAGAGGCTCGTGAAGCCTTGTGACAGGCGCACGGACCTGCAAAAGAAGATTGACGTGCTGGAAGAATATAACCAGAAGACGCGGACTCCAATCACACTCCAAGAATTTCTCAGTCACGTCCTTGAGAACGGAGATGATGGAGAAGACTCGTCGGATGAATCTGAAGATTACGTAGCAAGTTGCCATGTGATCTCTCACTCGTCGATAGACGATGGAGAAGATCCTTACACAGAAAACTGGGGGCAGGTCCCGAGCCGAAACTTCTAGGGCCATCAGACGAAATGATTGATGCATTCCTGAATGAAGCTCTTCTTAAAAGCAAAGCTGCTCGAGAGCGTGAGATGGCCATATTTGAAAAAGCCAAGTGCAGGCGATTGGACGAACGGGTTGAAACACGCCCTCCAAATCAAAGTACATCCGCCACGAATAAAAGCAGGTTTAAGACGAGGAAGAGATTCGCCAAACCCATATCAATGGGAATGAAGATGCCACCCTCCGAAGGAAACATTCTTGGTGAAGCACAAATGCATCCTAGCTACTTCTTATATCATCGAAAGATTGCGCACCCCACCGAAGAGTGCAACGCTTTTAAAAGATGGTGACAGGGATATGTTGCTCACCGGCAAAATTTCAAGCGGATGAAACGCAAAACTCGTCGGGAGCAAAGAAATACGACCGAGGAGCGTAAAAGAACTACCGGCAACTGTCACATAGTCGACGCTAGGGGATCGCAAGTTCTTACCTTCGGGAGCGACTCTGACGAAGAAATGACTCTTGGCCCTCTCTTTAAAGAGTCAACTTCGGGAAAAGAGGAAGAACCGAAGACCTGTGAAAATATTCAACTGCGCAATCGTACGCTGCCCGAAAAGAATCTCGGACCCACGAATAGAAAAGATAAGGGAAAAGAAATAGTCCATGAGGATATCGCCCTAGATGACCAAGTCGTCAAAGAGCTGACCGCCAAGGACCCGCCAAAGAAAAGTAAGGTGGACTACAACGTTCTGGCACACTTGAGAAAGTTACCTTCGCAGCTAAGCATTCTCGATGCCCTCTTGTTATCAAAAGAAGCAAGAAATTCTTTTATCAAGGCATTGCTGGAGCTTGAACAATTCCAAGCTTTCCTCGCCGAAGAAAAGATAAAGGACGAGCTGGAAGAAGTACACACAGCCGATATCACTTTCGGCGATGAAGATCTTCTCCTCGGGATGTGCCAGCATAACCGTCCCTTTTATTTCTCCGGATACTGTCATGATATCAAGATAGGCAAAATCTTGGTCGATAATGGGTCCTCCGTCAATCTCCTCAATGTGAGAGTGTTGAAGGAAATCTGCATGAGCGTTCAGCACCTCGCTCGTGATAAAATCACAATCTCCGGGTTTGACTCTCAGTCATCACAAACACTTGGGTCTGTAATATTGACACTACGCTTTGGGCTGCTTGTCACGGACATTAAGTTTCATGTCATTGACGCCAAGACATGCTACAATGCTTTGCTCGGCAGGCCTTGGTTACATGAGTACAACATCATCCCTTCTACACAACATCAGTGTATGAAGTATTTCAAGGATGGTCTCGAGTATACCGTAACAGGAGAGTTGAACCCATTCTCCGTAAACGAAGTCCGAAAGTACGAAGATGCAAAATACTTCTTACCAGATTTCGAGGATATGGAAAGATGTCACAAACCGAAGAACAAAGCCATCACCACTATTCCAGTCTTCGGGAGTGATACTGAGGAGGAGGAAGAAATAGTTTATTCAGGTCCGCCCTAATGCAACAAACCAGGACCGTCCACTCCTATGTTGATCTTCGACAGCGACTCGGAAGATGAGGTCAATGCTGTATTCTCTGCTCGGCCGTCGATACAAATCTTCGCCGACGAAGATCAAAGTTTGCAAATTGCCATGGTGCCACAAGAGCATTACAAAGAGCTCGATGAACTTAGTACTTATAGTGTATAAGAACTGCAAACATTCTATGCCCCCCCCCCGGCAAAAGGGTGAAAAGGCGATCCTATTCTACCGATTCGGGGAAACCAAAGTGGGAAAAGAAATTTGGAATGGCGCGGATTCTACACTTGACAGGCTCCAGCCCATCCGTCTGCCTTGATATTACACAGAAGGCTTGAAGAGGCTATTGAAGCGCCAAGGTGTACCTTTCAAACAGACCGCTCGACAAGCTTGGTTCTACAACAGGATTTAGGATGTCCCTGGAACTCAGCGAAAGTTGCCCAATGGGAGAATGGAAACGATCGGGCTTGGATATGTTCAATCCAAAAAAATGAGAGCGAATCCATGGCAGCTACGTCATACATGACTTTGATGAAGAAGGAGACATTCTGTTAAAAGACGTTGATCCTGAACCAAAACAAGGTCCTGTCATCAAAACGCCGAGTCCGTCGTTTGAAGAACGGATGGACAAATTGATCAGGGAAGCGGGTCAAAAGGTCCGGGATGACCATAACCGCGAGATGGCCATTTACGAGAAAGCCAGAACGCAGCGCCTCCTTCAGCAGGCCACGGAGAATGACAATGCTCCTCTTCTCCAGCCCGTCATACAAAAGAACCGGCGCAAAGGCAAAAATAAACCAAAGAATGGAAAAAAACGTTCGACAGCAGCCAAGCGGGTCTAAGAAGCCACGCGAGCAAGAGTCGAGCAGTCGGGATCCGTCCCTTATAAAGAAGATGGGTCGGGAATATTCTTTTCCCCAAGATAAGATAAGGAAGATATTCGATCTCGTCGTAAAGTATCAAATGATGACACTTCCGGAGTCCAAACACCCCGAGCAATCTAACGAGGTCTCTCACCCAGACTATTGCTCTTATCACCAAGCAATAGGGCATCCTCTCGAAGACTGCTTCACCTTCAAGAACTGGGTCGAAGACCAATATCAACAAGACAGGTTCGCTTTATCCAGCAGGTGGAAGATAAGCCCGCCACAAAAGCATGAACCGAAGCGACGTGTATAGCAAGAGTAGAACCAGATCAACATCGATTTTGGAAACGATCTCGTACCTGTCACGCGATAACATTGTCAAAAGAAGAGCCCGAGAATATGGATGACCTCCCCTGGTGCTTCGAAAACAATGATGACGAGGTGATCTCAGAGTTTCCACCGGCGCCGAAAGAGCTGGAAGATGGAATACATACTACTGCAGATAACCTCAACAAAATTGATTTGGGACGGAAAGTGACCCGCGACCGACATTCGTCAGTGAGCTGTTGTCTGAAGAAAGGGTGGCTACGCTAAAAGACGTGCTCATGCAGCATAAAGACTGCTTTGCATGGAACTACTCCGAGATGCCGGGGCTAGATCCAGAAATAGCTGTGCACAGATTGGCGATATCTCCGGACGTCAAGCCAATCAAACAAGCACTGAGGAGAATGCAGATCGAGCTTGAGATGAGCATCAACGCCGAGGTCAAGAAGCTAATCAACTCTGGCTTCATCCAAGAGGTTCGGTATCCTGACTGGATCGCCAATATCGTCCCGGTGATGAAGAAAAATGGGATGGTGCGCATATGTGTGGACTTTCGGGATCTCAATAAAGCCTGCCCAAAGGACGACTTTCTAGTACCAGTCACTGAGCTGATGATAGATAACATATCCACTCACGAATTCTTCTCCTTCATGGACGGATCATCAGGATATAATCAGATAAGAATGCATCCTGAGGACCCGAAGCACACCTCTTTCCAGACCCCTTTGGGTATATTCTGCTACAAGGTGATGCCTTTCGGTCTAAAGAACGCTAGTGCTACCTATCAGAGGGCCATGACGAAGATCTTCGATGAACTCATACATAAAATTGTCGAATGTTATATCGACGACCTCGTAGTTAAAAGCAAATCATACGAGGAACATCTAGAGCATTTGAAGATCGTATTTCAACGCCTCAGGCAATACAACTTGAAAATGAACCCTCTCAAATGTGCGTTCGAAGTTTCCTTGTGTAAATTCCTAGGATTCATCGTCCGACACCGAGGCATCGAGATAGATCCGTCAAAGATCAAGACGATTATGGAAATGCCTCCGCCAAGAACTCTCAAACAGCTGTGGTCTCTCCAAGGAAAGCTCGCGTATATCCGGCGATTTATAGCCAATCTCTCAGGCAAGTGTCGTCCTTACAGTCACCTAATGAAGAAGGGAACCCCATTCGTCTGGGATTACAAATTCCAAAGCGCACTAGATGAAATCAAGTAATACCTGCAGAATCCGCAGTGCTGGCCGCTCCCGTTAAAGGAAAACCTCTCGTCCTGTATACAACAGCCCTCGAAGGTTCTCTAGACGCATTATGGGCATAAGAGAATGACCAAGGGAAAGAGAGAGCCCTTTATTATCTGAGTCGAGTTCTCCTTGGGGAAGAAAGCAATTACTCTCCCATTGAAAAACACTGCCTAGCGTTGATCTTCGCGATAACGAAGCTCAGACATTATGTGTTGGCACATGAGGTCCATCTCATATCAAAAGTGGATCCCCTCAAGTATTTGATGTCGAAGGCCATACTAACAGGACAACTTTCTAAATGGGCCCTGCTCTTAATGGAGTTCTCGATAACTCATCGTCCCCTCAAGGTAGTGAAAGGCCAGGCCATCGCCGACTTCCTCGCTGAGCATCCGATACCCGCCGATTCTCCTTTGAACTGCGAATTACCAAACGAACATGCATTTGACACGATCGACGGGGGGAGAAGAGAGAATGATACCCAATGGGAACTCTACTTCGATGGAGCATCTTCCATGAAGAAGCGCAAATAAAGCACCCCCATAATCAAATCAGGGGTAGGCCTCATCTTCGTGACTCCACAAGGAGGGATAATGCGCTTTGCCTTCTCCTTAATAGAGCCGAGGACAAACAATGAAGCCGATTATGAAGCTTTGATAGCAGGTCTCGAGATCGCTGATTGGTACGAAAAAGTGTGTTTGTAGTTTAACCGCAATCAGAACGGTGTCACGTGTAGCTAGACCGAAGTGAGTACGGGTCGTCCTCAGGGAAACGTTGAATGTTTTACTCTTATTTTAGATGTGTTGAGAAAGAGAGGAGGAATAAAGAATTTTGTGAAAAGTTTCTAGATCTACTTTAAGCAAGAGTGCAAATTTATAGATCTAGATTATTTTAGGAATATAGTTAATATAATAAGAGGGCTTGTAGGGTTCGTTAGGATTTAGTAGTCATGGATGATTAATTAAAAGTTACCCTTTTTATCCTTTAATAGATTTAAAACTAGAACGACGGTGATGCGTGTAGATTAGGGTTTCTGGAGGGAAAAGGAATCCCACTCTTAACCCTTATCTCGACACGGAACTCCGTTCATATCTAGCCTTTACCAAAACAATCATTAATCTAATCTCTAATCGCGGTCGGAACTAACAAAGAATTGTTAGCGCGCCCGATTAGGATGTTAATGATTCTTTTGATAAAGTTCATAAACTTTATAGGACTTAAAAAGGGTTTAGGGATGTTCATCATCCATTAGCCTTCCCTAATCGTACGAACCCTAACAAGCGGAGAATTACTCGCGCATGTTGGGAGAAGAAGATGAAAAGACAGAGAGGGAAAACATAATGCAAAAGAATTAAATAAAATAACTACCTTTATTAATCAACTTGAACAATCTACACTGTATTCCGTAGAAAATGATTACAAAAACTTGATTTGCTTCTCGATCTTTCCTAAGGAGGTAGACGAACAATTGATGATCAGCCTGGATGCGTGAGCGTCTGGGGCTTCGTGATCTCGTCGGCTTGATAATTTTTCCAAGAGGCTCTCGGTCCTTATTTATAGTCCCAGAGTCAGAACCCTAGCTTCCTAATATGGAAACCAGTGGTTAAGATTCTAACCAAAAAATCCAGAATCCCAACTCCCTTAAAGTGCGGTGGAACCGCGGCCGATGGATGGGTTTGACTGCGGATCCGCGGTCTTATGGTGGGATCTTGGCCTTAAATTTCTGGGGCTTTATCTCTGTAGCATTTGGTGATCTTTTGAATCTCTGGAAACTGAAAATCTTCTCTACGTCACTGCCAGAATTGATTTATTTAGTTTACTTTCTTAATTAGGCAGGTTTGTTCCAACAACTTTGATTTCCTTGATTTTAGCCCTGAAAATTCTGCACAACAACTCAACAAATAATATTAGTAGAGTTTGTTTTATTGAGATATTAACTTAACCATTAAGTATTGGTCAAAGGTATTAATATGGTAAGCATATTTAAATGGGCCAAATGTTACATGGATATTATATGCTTACATTTTCCTACAAATGTTAATTATAATATATAAACACATGAAAATAGTATTTTTACAGATAAACCCTCATATGTATCATATATTATAATAAACACCTTTCATTATATAGAAATAGTAGGAAAAATGTCATATTAAATGTGCAGTTTTATCAACTGAACAAATACCCCCAAACTTATCTTTGATCGTCCCGAGCAAACTAGTTTATTCCAGAGAAGGAGAAAAAGAAAGGAGAAAGCTAAGCACACTTTCGTAGGCAACACGATCGCACTGAGCACGTGCAACAAGCCGTTAAACCTCTAGGTGTCCCTAGTAGGAGGAGTGTTGTCTCCTGAGAGTTTTCAGCGGATTACACCCACAAAATCCTATAATAAAAGAAAGATGGTGAAATTTACATATAAAGATAAGAACCATAGAAGAAAGACTTTGAAAATAAGAGTTTCCAACTACACTAGCTTTTCAGTTGTCATGAGCCCTATCTTAATAGTCATGAAAAATGTTAGAAATCACATCATCCCTCAATAAAACATCGTCTTTATTCTTCATTCCTACCTTTCATCCAAACATCGATCATATACCCCTACGTGTGTGAATAGAACATCCCTACACTCGGAGAATTCAATTCAAGCCATCATACTCTTGTCCATCTTCCTCAGTACTTTTTAATTTGATGAATATTTATGGATTTGCTCACACATTTTCATGCGACCGTTAATACTTCTTGAGGTACTAACCGACCGATTACTCATGTGCTTGCTTATTAGGTGTTTTCCTCGTCTTGCACCACCTAAGGCTTAGCAGTGACTCCCAGACCAGTTGGTCTAAGGCACTAAGTGATGAAGCACCCTCGCTATATTTTTTTATTGCTTCCTTGGCGATAACAAAACCAGTGTTCATTTTTCTTTTCACCATTTTTATATTTTCTTCATTTATTATTTCCTTCATACTTTGGCTTTTAGACAAGAGCATTTCAAGGTATCCTCTACTATCCCGAGTTCAAGACGTATGTAAGTGCGTATAGTAGGGTATCAACATTCAAATGTTTGGCTTCTAGAATAGAAACTATTTTTCAGACTTATTTTTATCCTCAGATTAGTGACTTCCTTCATCTTACTAACCTTTGGGACAACGGCTCATAACTACTTATTACCAGTTCGTTTAAGAAAACTTCTAATTTTCTTGGTTTTCTTAAACTATCCTATCTTTTATATATAATTTTTCACTTTCTATTCTTTTATTATCAAAAAAATTTTGTGCTTATATATAGTATAATGCAAAGTAACATGTAAATAAGCACAAACCTCCCCCAAACCTGTTTGCAGCAGTGTCCTCACTGTTGCTATTTGCTGGATCACAAAAACCTGTAAGCTTGGGAGGACATTATTAATGGGGGCAAGAATATATGAAAGTGAAAATCCTCCCCCAAACTTATTTTTGGCTCACAAATTTGAGGACAAAAGTTATGTTCAAGAGCCAAAAATATACCCCCCCTTAAACATGAGTTAGACAATACGAAGCATTTTAAGAGGGGGTGGGTCATTTGGTCAAAGTAAGACTTTACAAAGACCAAAAGTTAACACCGACCATTCAAGATTTTATCAGTATAGCGTATAGGTTGGTGGAAGAATGTGTTGTATCGAGTCAAGAAAAAATGGGGAAGGGATAAGAGGTGGTCTGGAAAGAGTTTGAAATTAGAGAAAAGAAAGAATGAGGATGAATGTGAATGATTAGGAAGAAGGAATGGTGACGGTTCAACCTCTATAGGTGGAGATTGATCAATCACAAAATCCGTATTGTTTAAAAATTCAAGTTCGTCAGCAAAAAGTTCTTCAAAATTTTTATCAATGGTGTGATTGAATATTTTGCTGTCAAAGAGTTTTGTGCCAGAATTTATCCTACTTGTTTCATCAAAAATCATTGAGGTAGAGGACTCGAAAAACCCATCTAACCTCATTTTCAAAAATATCCAAATCAAGTTGAATTTCTGGTATTATTGAACTTGAATTAACGGATTGTGATTCATCAAAACTCACTGAAACTATAGGAACAGAAGAAGAACCGGAGAAAATAGAAGGTGAAATGGGTAAACAAATTGGTGTGTCGAGTGTTGCTGTACCAGATGTGGAAGATGGAGGCTGTATTTCGGTCTGATCTTCGGGTATACCATTATCATCAACTTCAAGACATATTTGGGGTTCGGGAAGAATTAAAGGCTCAAGATGATGACCACAAGGAAGTGAAATGATTTGATGAATTGGTGGGACAAAATCATCCAAAATTTTGGGTTCATCAATCAATATATCCCCAACGTCAATCACCTCATTCAAGTGAAGGTTAAAATTCTCAAACACCTCATCAAAAGTATGGTTTTCAATCAGTTTTGGTTTAAGAGTGGAGGTGTAGAGATCACAAGGGTTGGGTATGGTTTCACTTAAAATGCACCATTCATAATCGGGTAAATCAAACACTACAAAATCACACAACTTATCAGATATTCTATCTTCAATTGATGAATCATTTGGTGTACTTGATGAATCTATGAAACTGGAGTTATGGATTTCAGTTTGGAATGGGAAGGTTTGATTAGGAAGGGTGTACAGTTCTGTCTCACTACCCAAATTCTCATTTTGTCCTATGCCCGAATCATATACTGAAAAATTTTGGGCTGGTTTGAAATTATTTGCTTGCATCCACTCTGTCATTTGGTTCGACATTTCCAAAAAATTTTCTAATGTCTGCTCAAGATTAGACTTGGGTCGATAAGGAGTTTTAGGATAAGATTGAAATTCTTGTGGACGATTAAAACTCTCAAATGACTGATTAGAAGAACTGTCTAGAGAAGGTGGGAAAGTCGGATTGGATTGATAAGAATAGAATGGTTGCGAAAAATGGGTAGGAGTAGAATCAATATTATGATAAGAAGAATATTGATATGGGTTGGTTGGTTGACTATTTTCAATAGACATCATATATGCCACAAACCGCCTATCAAACTCTTCTTTGGACAGTGATGGTGATGGTTGATATTGGTCCGGGTTGAAACTTTGGCCTCTAGCCCTAGCTATATGCTCAGCAATGGACATTCGTCTAGGGGCTTCCTCACTCTGGGTATGAACTGAAACAGGTGTATGATTAGGATACGGTTGATAAGACCTAGACTGAGGTGGCCAACTGTTTCTTCCCTCTTGTTCTATATGATCTCTTAAGGACATGGAAGAGCCTGACGGTATACCGAAAGGATTACGAAAACAAGAGATATCTGGTTGTGGACAGCAAAGCTCGGCAAGTGTTCTTCTGTTTAGATCACCCATTATAAGAAGAGAAGAAAGGGGAAGGGGTAAAAAGGAGAGAAAGTAATTGGTTTGTTTTGAAAAATGACGGATTTAGACAAATCACACAAAAATGCACAACCCTAGAACTATGGTTACCTAGGTCCAGTCTCTAGACCGCTCCTAGACTTCCAAAGGACAAGCCGCAGGATCAATCCTCTACCGCCTCTGTACTACCTTTGTAGCCAGGTAAGTGCCAGGTAAGTGGGAAGGAACCACAGTAGTGGGCCTAATTAAAAACCACTAGCATTTGACACACTTGCATAGACACTACAAAAGTAATACGGATAAGCGATAGATTACCCACGACCTTCCTCTGTCCTTATTGAGCGCGACAGTCCTTAGAGTCTGGTCTAGATATTTTTTAAATTAATGTAGGGTTGATGCAGATGCTCGGTTTGTGATTTGTGGGGCTTAGGATGGGTGATGAAATCCCCACCTAATCTTGATTTGGTCTTTGCCCCTTAAAAATCCGTATTAAAATATGCAAAAACAAACCGCAAAACAAAACTTTGCAAAAAGATTTTTGAGCGGCGGTATTTTGCAAAGAATCCTACAGAAAATAGATTTTATTGGATTTGAGAGGAGAGAGAAGGAGTTAAGAAAGATACCAGAGAAATGTGAAACCCTAGATCTCCTGTTTCCTCAAGTCCGTAACTCCAGATTCCCTCGCAAAATTCATACACAAATCGTTAAATATGCAATTTGCAGTTTTGTTTTAATAATGATATGAATCGTCTAAGAATTCAACACAAATAGCAAGAATAAAAAATTACGCACGTTTCCCCGGCAACGGCGCCATTTGATTGGTACGAAAAAGTGTGTTTGTAGTTTAACCGCAATCAGAACGGTGTCGCGTGTAGCTAGACCGAAGTGAGTACGGGTCGTCCTCAGGGAAACGTTGAATGTTTTACTCTTACTTTAGATGTGTTGAGAAAGAGAGGAGGAATAAAGAATTTTGTGAAAAGTTTCTAGATCTACTTTAAGCAAGAGTGCAAATTTATAGATCTAGATTATTTTAGGAATATAGTTAATATAATAAGAGGGCTTGTAGGGTTCGTTAGGATTTAGTAGTCATGGATGATTAATTAAAAGTTACCCTTTTTATCCTTTAATAGATTTAAAAATAGAACGACGGTGATGCGTGTAGATTAGGGTTTCTGGAGGGAAAAGGAATCCCACTCTTAACTCTTATCTCGACACGGAACTCCGTTTATATCTAGCCTTTACCAAAACAATCATTAATCTAATCTCTAATCGCGGTCGGAACTAACAAAGAATTGTTAGCGCGCCCGATTAGGATGTTAATGATTCTTTTGATAAAGTTCATAAACTTTATAGGACTTAAAAAGGATTTAGGGATGTTCATCATCCATTAGCCTTCCCTAATCGTACGAACCCTAACAAGCGGAGAATTACTCGCGCATGTTGGGAGAAGAAGATGAAAAGACAGAGAGGGAAAACATAATGCAAAAGAATTAAATAAAATAACTACCTTTATTAATCAACTTGAACAATCTACACTGTATTCCATAGAAAATGATTACAAAAACTTGATTTGCTTCTCGATCTTTCCTAAGGAGGTAGACGAACAGTTGATGATCAGCCTGGATGCGTGAGCGTCTGGGGCTTCGTGATCTCGTCGGCTTGATAATTTTTCCAAGAGGCTCTCGGTCCTTATTTATAGTCCCAGAGTCAGAACCCTAGCTTCCTAATATGAAAACCAGTGGTTAAGATTCTAACCAAAAAATCCAGAATCCCAACTCCCTTAAAGTGCGGCGGAACCGCGGCCGTTGGATGGGTTTGACCGCGGATCCGCGGTCTTATGGTGGGATCTTGGCCTTAAATTTCTGGGGCTTTATCTCTGTAGCATTTGGTGATCTTTTGAATCTCTGGAAACTGAAAATCTTCTCTACGTCACTGCCAGAATTGATTTATTTAGTTTACTTTCTTAATTAGGCAGGTTTGTTCCAACAACTTTGATTTCCTTGATTTTAGCCCTGAAAATTCTGCACAACAACTCAACAAATAATATTAGTAGAGTTTGTTTTATTAAGATATCAACTTAACCATTAAGTATTGGTCAAAGGTATTAATATGGTAAGCATATTTAAATGGGCCAAATGTTACATGGATATTATATGCTTACATTTTCCTACCAAATGTTAATTATAATATATAAACACATGAAAATAGTATTTTTACAGATAAACCCTCATATGTATCATATATTATAATAAACACCTTTCATTATATAAAAATAGTAGGAAAAATGTCATATTAAATGTGCCATTTGATTGTTTCGAAAGAGTGTGTGAATATTGTAGAATGACCGCAACAGAACGGTGTCGCGTGTAGCTAGACCGAGGTGAGTACGGGTCGTCCTCTGGGAAACGTGGAACCTTTTATTCTTACTTTAGATGTGTTGAGAAAGAGATGAGGGATAAAGAATATTGTATAATGGTTTCTAGATCTACGTTAAGCAAGAATGCAAAATATAGATCTAGATTATTTTAGGGATGTAGATAATATAATAAGAGGGCTTGTAGGGTTCGTTAGGATTTAGTAGTCATGGACGATTAATTAAAAGTTACCCTTTTTATCCTTTAATAGATTTAAAACTAGAACGACGGTGATGCGTGTAGATTAGGGTTTCCGGAGGGAAAAGGAATCCCACTCTTAACCCTTATCTCGACACGGAACTCTGTTCAAATCTAGCCTTTACCAAAACAATCATTAATCTAATCTCTAATCGCGGTCGGAACTAGCAAAGAATTGCTAGTGCGCCCGATTAGGATACTAATGATTCTTTTGTTAAATTTCATAAACTTTATGGGACTTAAAAAGGGTTTAGGGATGTTCATCATCCATTAGCCTACCCTAATCCTACGAACCCTAATAAGCGGAGAATTACTCGCGCATGTTGGGAGAAGAAGATGAAAAGACAGAGAGGGAAAACATAATGCAAAAGAATTAAATAAAATAACTACCTTTATTAATCAACTTGAACAATCTACACTGTATTCCGTAGAAAATGATTACAAAAACTTGATTTGCTTCTTGATCTTTCCTAAGGAGGTAGACGAACAGTTGATGATCAGCCTGGATGTGTGAGCGTCTGGGGCTTCGTGATCTCGTCGGCTTGATAATTTTTCCAAGAGGCTCTCGGTCCTTATTTATAGTCCCAGAGTCAGAACCCTAGCTTCCTAATATGGAAACCAGTGGTTAAGATTCTAACCAAAAAATCCAGAATCCCAACTTCCTTATAGTGCGGCGGAACCGCAGCCGTTGGATGGGTTTGACCGCGGATCCGCGGTCTTATGGTGGGATCTTGGCCTTAAATTTTTGGGGCTTTATCTCTGTAGCATTTGGTGATCTTTTGAATCTCTGGAAACTGAAAATCTTCTCTACGTCACTGCCAGAATTGATTTATTTAGTTTACTTTCTTAATTAGGCAGGTTTGTTCCAACAACTTTGATTTCCTTGATTTTAGCCCTGAAAATTCTGCACAACAACTCAACAAATAATATTAGTAGAGTTTGTTTTATTGAGATATTAACTTAACCATTAAGTATTGGTCAAAGGTATTAATATGGTAAGCATATTTAAATGGGCCAAATGTTACATGGATATTATATGCTTACATTTTCCTACCAAATATTAATTATAATATATAAACACATGAAAATAGTATTTTTACAGATAAACCCTCATATGTATCATATAGTATAATAAACACCTTTCATTATATAGAAATAGTAGGAAAAATGTCATATTAAATGTGCAGTTTTATCAACTGAACAATCGCTATCGACATAGAAATTGAAAACCTCCTCATATACGGAGACTCCCAACTGGTCGTTAGTCAGGTAAACAGCGACTATCAAACGTGCAAGCCAGAGTTAGTGAAGTACGGCGAGAGAGTATAGTAACCGTTGATTCAAATTCCTTCCTACGCCTTGGAAAGTATACCGTGTGCGGAAAATAGCAAAGCGGATGCATTAGCCAAACTCGCTAAAGAACTGGCCGACGAGAACCTCGATGACGTAAGGATCCTCGTGCAAAGCCGTCGGGTTCTTGCACCGGCAGAAATATCTCTGGAGTCGTCCAAAGAAAAGGGAGCGACCGAGCAAACGACTCTGTAAATAAAAGACCAGGAAAAGGTTACGGATTGGAGAGAAGTCTTTATAGACTACTTCAAATCCCGTCGAACACCTAAAGATCGTCCTCAAGACATCAGCTTATGAAACGAGCTCTGTCTTTCGCCTTCGTCAATGATACTCTGTATAAGAGATCGTTTGACTCTCTGTGGTTAAGATGCTTGGGACCTGAAGAGGCAAGGAGAGTCGTCCAAGAAACTCACGACGGACTCTACGGTTCTCACCAAGCCGGGCCGAAGATGAACCTGAAGATCAAACGGATGGGTTATTATTGGCCCACAATGATCCAAAACTGCTTAGAATACGCGAAGCAATGCCGCTCGTACCAGATTCACGGGGACTTTATCTATCAGCATCCAAATCCACTACATCCAACGGTGGCTAGCTGGTCGTTCGAAATGTGGGGAACTGACATAATCGGTCCCATCGAACCAGCACCGTCCAGGGGACATCGGTTTATTCTCGCGACAACTGATTACTTCTCCAAATGGGCAGAAGCAGTACTGTTGAGGGAGGTGAAGACGGAGAATATTCTCCATTTCGTCAAGACACACGTCATTTATCGGTTTGGAACTCCGCGACGGATAATCACCGATAACGGGCCAGCCTACAGAAGCCACAAGATCAGCCGCTTCGCACAACAGCATAACATAGACTGGAGATACTCTTCAGTCTATAATCCTCTAGCTAACGGTCTAGCAGAGGCTTTCAACAAGACCTTGACGAAGATCGTGAAAAAGATAGTGTCTCGAAATAAGAAGGACTGGCACGAGAGACTGCATGAAGCTCTCTGGGCGTATCGAACTACGTTCAAAACAGCCACAAACACAACGCCGTATGCATTGGTATTCGGCACAGAAGCGGTACTTCCCCTCGAGACAGAGCTACCCTCTCTACGAGTGGCCGTTCACTACGAGCTAACAGACGAAGAAAATGCTCACCTTCGGCTTGAGGAGCTCGATGCCCTTGATGAAAACCGGCTCATAGTTCAACAAAATCTGGAGTCTTATAAAGCAAAGATGACGCGCTCATATGAGAAATTGAATAGGCCGAGAACATTCCGCCAAGGTGAACTCGTGCTAGTGGTCAAAAGACCTATGATCCCCAATCGAGCCAAGCGGGGAAATTCGAGCCGAACTATGAAGGCCCGTATATCATAGATAAATTTTACCAGGGTGGTGCCTACCTACTCATGGACATGCATGGTGAAAGACCTTTTCGGCCAATAAACGGTCGATTCCTAAAGAAATACTACGCCTGACGAGTCACGGCCTAGGTCAACGATAGATGACGACGCCTATGTCCGCTCGCTATCTTCCTAAGCCCAAACTCTATAAGCAGTAACTCACAATGGGCCGAAACGTCCGGCCTAGGTCAACGATAGATGAAGACGCGTATATCCGCTCGCTATCTTCCTAAGCCCAAACTCTATAAGTAGTAACTAACAATGGGCCGAAACGTCCTTAAACTAACCATGGACCGAAACGTCTTTAAACTAACCATGGACCGAAACGTCCTTAAACTAACCACGGACAGAAACGTCCTTAAACTAACAATGGACCACTACGTCCTAAAATTAGCTGTTGGCCGAGACGTCGATAAACTACTGTGGATTGCAGCATCCCAAGGCTGATAAAAAAAAGAAGAAAAAGAAAACGGTATGTCCATAAGCAAAATGGGCACGGATGAAAACCCGAAAGGGCTCCGTGTGTAAAAACAGCAGGGCTACCGGCGAGCTTTTGTGAAAACCCGAAAGGGCGCAACCTCGTTACAAGACACTTGCAAGGTCCTCTCGACCTTGTAGGGAGAAACCACCTGCGTGAGATCCTTACGACTCACAAGGGAGCAACACACTTAGGAATCCTCACGATCCCTAAGAAGAAAACACACTTACGAGATCCTCACGACTCGTAAGGAGAACCCTCTTATGAGACCCTCACGGCTCATAAGATTCAAAAGTCTTAAGCTACATGGATCTGAACCTGTTCTTAAGCGGCCACCACAACCTCCAATACTGCCCTACAAGCGGCTCAATGTTGACCCTTGTATACAATCCACGGGCGCGAATAAACATTTCCCCAACAAAGTCCCATCCGTGACTAAGGATATGTTTGCACGGTGAACCCCCTTGTAAGCCATCTCGACTTATAAGGAGAAAGAACTCTTGTATGATCCTTATGACTTATAAGAGATCATGCACTTAGGAATCCTCACGATTCCTAGGGAGAAAATGCACCTACGAGATCCTCACGACTTGTAGGGAGAAATACCTTTATGAGACCCTTACGGCTCATGAAGTCAAAAGCCTTAGTCGACAGGTTCTTAACCCTGTTTACTAAGCCACCTTTGTTCGTCATCGAAAGAGGCAAATGATGATTCGCTCCTGGCAATATCCCAGTTGTAGCGGTGCTGATGCCGAAATCAGTGTCTAATTCCAAGCTTTCAGCAAAAAAGCTAGCGAACCACACATGCATGCAAAATAGCCGAAATGATGGGGCAACTTGCAACAAAGTCAGCAAGTAAAAATGTATGCATGCAAAATAGCCAAAATGATTGGGCAACTCGCAATAAAAACCAGCGAGTAAGAATAAAACAAATAGCCGAAATGATTGGGCATCGCGAAAAATAGCCGAAATAATTGGGCAATCGCGACCTTCGCGATTTAAAAGCTGAAATGATAGAGCATCGCGGAAAGAAATAAAATAAAATGAAAAAATGAAATTTTTGCCCTACAGGTGATATCACATCAATCCTTGTATACAATCCAGGGGCGCAAACAAAGAGGGAATCACACCTTTCCTCCCCAGGCTTCATCAGAAGAAGAAGACAAATCTCAACGGTTCACAGATAGCCTGGAGATCATCTCAACATTCGTCTCATTACAACAGACACAACATCAAGCAAAGTGGAACCATGGCAACTCCCAGTTCCATGACTCGGCGGTGCACAGATGACCGAGAGTCAAACCCCGACTCCGTGAAATGCGGATAAAGTCAACCCTTCCTGGTCACGTGGAACACGGCTATGACCCCGTGGGAAACGTCCAGAGCGGATCCCGGTCCTCGCAGAACACGGCTATGAACCCATAGAAAGCATCCAAAGCGGAGCCTGGTCCTCGCAGAACACGACTATAACCCCGTGGGAAGCATCCAGAGCAAAATTCGTGGTTACGTGGAATGCGGCTTATGTCAATTCTGACCCCGTGGGAAACGTCCAGAGCGGATCCTGGTCCTCGCAAAACAAGGCTATGAACCCGTGGAAAGCATCCAGAGCGGAGCCTGATCCTCGCAGAACACGGCTATGACCCCGTGGGAAGCATCCAGAGAAAAATTCCTGATTACGTGGAACACGGCTTATGTCAATTCTGACCCCGTGAGAAACGTCCAGAGCGGATCCTGGTCCTCGCAGAACACGGCTATGAACCCGTGGAAAGCATCCAGAGCGGAGCCTGGTCCTCGCAGAACACGGTTATGACCCCGTGGGAAACGTCCAGAGTGGATCTTGGTCCTCGCAGAACACGGCTATGAACCCGTGGAAAGCATCCAGAGCGAAGCCTGGTCCTCGCAGAACACGGCTATGACCCCGTGGGAAGCATCCAGAGCAAAATTCCTGGTTACGTGGAACGCGGCTTATGTCAATTCTGACCCCGTGGGAAATGTCCAGAGCGGAACCTGGACTTCACAGAACACGGCTATGAACCCATGGAAAGCATCCAGAGCGGAGCCTGGTCCTCGCAGAACGCGGCTATGACCCCGTGGGAAGTATCCAGAGCAAAATTCCTGGTTACGTGGAATGCGGCTTATGTCAATTCTGACCCCGTGGGAAACGTCCAGAGCGGATCCTGGTCCTCGCAGAACACGGCTATGAACCCGTGGAAAGCATCCAGAGTGAAGCCTGGTCCTCGCAGAACACGGCTATGACCCCGTGGGAAGCATCCAGAGCAAAATTCTTGGTTATGTGGAACGCGGCCTATGTCAATCCTGACCCCGTGGGAAACGTCGAGAGCGGAGCCTGGTCCTCGCAGAACACGGCTATGACCCCGTGGGAAGCATCCAGAGCAAATTCCTGGTTACGTAGAACACGGCCTATGTCAATTCTGACCCCGTGGGAAACGTCCAGAGCGGAGCCTGGTCCTCGCAGAACACGGCTATGACCCCGTGGGGAGCATCCAGAGCAAATTCCTGGTCACGTGGAACGCGGCTTATGTCAATTCTGACCCCGTGGGAAACGTCCAGAGCGGAGCCTGGTCCTCGCAGAACACGGCTATGACCCCGTGGGAAGCATCCAGAGCAAATTCCTGGTTACGTGGAACGCAGCCTATATCAATCCTAACCCCGTGGAAAACGTCCAGAGCGGAGCCTGGTCCTCGCAGAACATGGCTATGACCCCGTGGGAAGCATCCAGAGCAAATTCTTGGTTATGTGTAACACGGCCTATGTCAATTTTGACCCCGTGGGAAACGTCCAGAGCGGAGCCTGGTCCTCGCAGAACACGGCTATGACCCCGTGGGAAGCATCCAGAGCAAATTCCTGGTCACGTGGAACGCGGCTTATGTCAATTCTGACCCCGTGGGAAACGTCCAGAGTGGAGCCTGGTCCTCGCAGAACATGGCTATGACCCTGTGGGAAGCATCCAGAGCAAATTCCTGATCACGTGGAACGCGGCTTATGTCAATTCTGACCCCGTGGGAAACATCCAGAGCAAAGCCCGGTCCTCGCAGAACACGGCTATGACCCCGTGGGAAGCATCCAGAGCAAATTCCTGGTCACGTGGAACGCGGGTTATGTCAATCCTGACCCTGTGAGAAACATCCAGAGCGGATCCTGGTCCTCGCAGAACACGGCTATGACCCAGTAGGAAGCATCCAGAGCAAATTCCTTGTCATGTGGAACGCGGATTATGTCAATCCTGACCCCGTGAGAAACGTCCAGAGCGGATCCTTATCCTCGCAGAACACGGCTATGAACCCGTGGAAAGCATCCAGAGCGGAGCCTGATCCTCCCCGTGGAAGCATCCAGAGCAAATTCCTGGTCACGTGGAACATGGCCTATGTCAATTCTGACCCCGTGGGAAATGTTCAGAGCGGATCCTGGTCCTCGCAGAACACGGCTATGTCAAATCGACCCCGTGGGAAGCATCCAGAGCAACTCCTGACTCCGTAAAATGCGGATAATGGTAACCTCACCCATCACTTGCGGGTCCTCACGACTCGTAAGGGAGAAAATTCTCTTGTGAGATCTTTACGACTTTCAAGAGAAAACACACTTAGCAATCCTCACGATTCTTAAGGAGAAATTACACCTACGGGATCCTCTCGACCTGTAGGGAGAAAATTCTTTATGAGACCCCCACGGCTCATAAAGTTGAAAAGTCTTAGGAGGCAGATCTTAACCCTGAATCCTAAGCCATCGTTGCCCTGCAAAGAAATCAAAATAGACTATCCACAGAATACACTTAGGGACACACCATCGTGAAGAAAAATATATCTTTTATTCATGAATCAAAATGAATACAAAGTACAATTCATGAAAGAACAAAAAAATATACTCTCATTCAGGAGTATGTACAAAGGAAGAATGAAAAAATATATATACAATTTCTCAAGTCGGCGGGCGATTTAGCAGGTTTTCCAGTTCACCCCTTTTTCGCTGGGCCTCGGCTTCATGATTTAGTATCGTCAAAAGACGGGCCTCCGCTTGAGCCTGTTGGGCCTGGTATAAGGCAAGCCAGCCTTCAAGCTCTTTTTCAGTGACCTTATGGGCTTCGACCATTTCACGAGTAAACACGGCGGCCTTGTCAATAGCTACCAACTCCTTGATACCTTCTTGAAGCACTCACCAAAGTACATATGCTTTAGTGGTCTTGTCCATAAGGTTGGCTTGAAGCTCCCCCAGCGCTTTGGAAGCCAGCTCCCTCTCCGAAAACTTGCGGCTGAGCCTTTTCTCACATGATGTCATGCTCGCAGCACACCGCTCAATTAGACCCCGCAAGCTCGCCTTTGCGTCCATAACCACCGAAGGAAGGCGTGTACATTCAAGGGCATGCAAGCAAGCCTCCACCTGCCGACAAAACTCAACCCAGACTTGCACCAACGTTTCACTATGGTAGGTGGCAAGAAAGGGAAGAGAGTCGTTGGCTTCAGTGGCAAACGCTTCGGCCGTGATTAGACTGCCAGCACGAAGATCCTCAATTAGGGCTGACAAGGAGTGGAGGCTTAGCTTTGCCATCCGTTCTGAGGCGCGCAGAGCATAGGGACCGGGTGGCATGGAGATGCGAGACTCCAACGTGGTGAGAACTGGTAGAGCTGTTCAGATTTATAAACAGTCAGCGAGACTTGTAAGCAAAGAACAAAGGGAACGACGTTGAGAATTTACTTACCCACAGTCATGCAAGAGGGGTCTGAAGGCTCCCCAGGCCCATCAAGAATTTCAACATCTTCATCAGCTTCCATAACTGTAGAAGAAATCAATGTCATTATATGAAATAATAATAACACAGTGAGAAGAAGGTAAAAGACACTGACCTTGCCCGGAAGAGAGGACGATGCGTTGAGGAGATATCGCCTGCGGAGCGGCCATCTCCAACAGGCGCTGAAAGGACTTCCTGGGAGATAGATCGGCAATAGACGCCGCCAATCCACGCAACTCTGAAAAGACAGAAGGGTTCAGATAATGGAGTGATCATTAATGTAAAATATAAAAGGTTACCTTCGATGCTTCTCCCATTATGGGCTGGAGGGATAGCAGCTTCGGCGGCCTCCTCCGTGCCCCCAGGCACATCATCGGGGACGTGGGCCAATGTAACGATTTCCGAGCGAGGGGCAGTAGCCGCTACTGTAGGCTCCAGCGAAAAGACGGAAGCCTCGACTACCTGTCCCCTAATCTCCGGGCCGCCCCCAAAAAGATCCATCGGATCGGCGACCAACAAAGATGCCTCTCCCGGGGGAGCAAGCGCTTGGGGAGCGGGAGTCACCAAGGGAGGCCCCATTGCAGGAGCAACGGTTGCATCGACCCCCTCCACACTGATTAGTGTTTCATTGGGGATATTAGCGGAATCTACAGTCAAAGCGCGATTCAAATTCAGATCCTCTGCCGTCGCCGAAGTCCCTGCAAAGTTTGCACGAGGATAAGGATATATACATATATATACGAGCAATACAAAACATTACAAAGAGATACGTGAACATACCGATGCACAAGGGAGCCTCTAATATGGCTTGTTCAAGCCGATGCTCCTTCCTGAGGAGATGTGCTCGCCGAGGTCCGAGGGTAGACTCGTGGCCACTGGTCCACAATGAAAGCGCGTCCTCGGCGTCGGCCGAAACAGCCTGCTTAAGGGCCCTCTCACCCTATTCTTCCAAAGGGCCTATGAATCGCCGCCGTATCGACGGAGGGTCTTCATAGAAAATAACGGCAGGGTAAGGCCTCTTTAGGATCCTTACGTTCTCAGATTCATCTTGCAAACGTCTTATAGCCTCAGCCAATTGTGCGGCTTCCTCGGCAGATGAACCCGGGAAAAGTAGACCACCATCCGATTCTTGCATGGCTAATGGTTCATCTTGAAGAATAAGCTCGGACTCAATTAAAGAGTCGAGCAGATTGGTGACCGTCTTCCTCCGCCTCTTAGGCCCAGAACTAACCGCCGAAGACGATCGTTTCCTTCCCCATGGAGCTTTGGTACGGCGTTGACCCACTTTGCCTTCAATGTCCTCGCTTGGTGGTGCTACCAATGACGACATGGCCATTGTTGACGCCACGGCCGATGACGCTGCTACCGGCGTCCTATTAGCCTTTGATTGAGCCCGAGTACGCAATGGCATACCAGTTGTGGGAGTTAAGTCCACTTCCGCCGCCTCCGGAATAAGCACGACGCTGGTATCCCTTAAGGGAGGGCGAACCGTTGCACGCGGTGGCGGCGGAACTCCTGTAGCTTGGATTGGAGTAGGAGCCCTATAACCAAGAAGTACCCTCCTCTCCTCAGCAATAATTGGACTAACTAGATGGAGGTACCAGCCCGTGAAAGACCCCACACATCGAGGAAGATGATCAGCTTCAGGAATCATGAAGTGGGAACCAGTGTTCAGCCGCATGAAGTGGTGAGCGGCGTCACGAACAACTTCTGGAGACGGGGTAGGCGCCACCGTAAATGCCTCGAAGGGGACACCTTGGTCATATCCAAGTTTCCGAGCAAAGCTGTAGGGTCCCCAGGCATTCTTACAAGGGTTAATAAGGCATCAACCATGCCCGAATAAAATTTTAGACGTGCCGAACGACCCAAAGCCGGGATCTTTGCTAGATAATTAGGGTTACACATGCAAGTAAACATCCTTACAACTAAAAGTGAGGGATTACAACCTTTGTAGTCCGCTCCTTCGCTTCATAAGCTCTGAGTAGAATTCCCTTCGCCGCGATCCACGATCTCCCGGACTCAAGAGAGGCTCCACAACTCGAACGATCCATGCTAGCTTGTAGTCTTCCTTTTCTCCGATGATCTACCTCGAAGTTTCTATAACTCAAGCTCTCTCTCTCTCTCTCTAATGAGGTGAACACCCTAATCTAATTGGCTAGATTAGATGAGGATGATGGAGTAGTATTTATGCTTTCTTTTTATATCAAATTCTCACACAAAATCATCATATAAAGAAAACCTAGAAAGCTTTCTCAAAGCTCAAGGTTGAAGAAGAAGAAGAAGAAATGGATAAATCCTTTTGTGATGAATAATGAAATGATATATGATTAATAATGTAACCATGGTCAACTATGACAAGGCTAACTCATGTAGAGAATTAACTAGGGCTAGGGTTTGGATTGGGTTAAGGAATGAGTCACTAGAAAATATCAACCATAATTTCTTAACTCATGACAAAAGAAATCCTTCTAGATGCATCAAGAAAGAACTAACCCAATTCAAACCCTAACCTTGTTTATTCTCCACTAAACATGTTGCATTAGTAATCATATCATGTTACAATAATATATATCACATATATATTATTTATTTGTAACAAAAGAAAATAATACAATTAATATATATCGCATATATATCAATGTATTACCCGGTGAGAAAATGAAATAATAAAGTGAGCCTATATTAGATAATGTAATGCAATATATCATATATATTATTATACATTAAATTATCGAATCAACACTTGATCCGACAATCCGGCTATATCGAATATAACTGACTAATATATCATGTATCGATTCATCGAATTAACACTTGATCCGATGACCCGGTTCATATCAAAATATCGCGAGAATATAATACGGTATCTCATATCGTATTATCCTCGGTCCTGCACATATCACATATGTGCTCCAACTCCGTTTTTCCTGAGTCAAGAAACCTCTATGTAGGACTCTAAAGAATCGTCAATACGCCGGCAGTAGGTGATGATCATATCAAACACCCACAAGCTGCAAGCGGTCAGCTAAACGTAACAGCCACCCAGGTATTGAGCAATCAGAAGATCAAAAAGCAAGCCTGTACATTCTCCTATGAATCCAATCAGTAACACTCCCGTACAGTCCGGTCTCTTCGTCTGATATGTTGCATATCTAGTCTAGGGATGGTATACGTCAGACCCCAGTAACCGATAAGTAGTGTCGATGTGAAGCTCATAACAGGTCGAGAAACTACTGGTAACACTTACCAGTAAATCTCTATATCAGCCCTGGCCAGGGACTTCCAGTTATAGCCAATTGAACACAGCACAACATTAACTCCCTATACCGGGAGAGACGAATCCCCTCCTATCGCTCATTGCCTCCATGTGATTCGGGACTGCACCCAAAAGCCACCGTTTTGCACGCCCTCTTGGACGTGGTAAGGTGGAAATCAAAGCACAGTAGGAATCACACAAGACTCTATGACGATCTCGGGTATACAGACTACCCTATACCAGTGTCACCGGAGAACTGCCATCTGACGTGTGGTATATCACCATCTGGGAGTTCTCGAAGAGTCCGTACAGTGTACCCAGTCTCCACGAGCACCCGTACACCATCTCTGATGTCAAAACACCGATGGATATAGGATCATCCATCGCCCATCATATGGGTCAAGATGCGTATACGCTAGTCTACTCTGGTGTATCGATGCCCTGTCTCAACACACCCTCGACTAGGAACGGTTATAGGATGTACTCATCGACTACCGTGGCCCCACTAGTATGATCTCATCATAGTCCCAGTAGTCGAGTACAGATCCTAAGGGCTTTATCAACATGTGAGAGTAAGACAGTAAACTAATATAAGTCAATATGTTAAGATAAAGAAAAACCAAATAGCATACTATCATGACGAGCAAGAAAGTCCTCTCTATATATATCCAAGCATCCATTATAATATACATCATATGTACAACAATGTCCTCTAGGACATATACATAACTAACAAAAGCGGTGTGGGTTGTACCGCATAAAAAGGGCCGCACCGTTCTGACAAAATACCAGATAACCTGTCTGATCGAATATAGGTGCATGGCTTCCCTGGGCTTCAGAGATGGTTCCCCCTCTTTTGACAAGTCACAGAGCTGTTGAACCGGTCCTGAGGGAGAAGAGAGAACTCGGTCGTTGAATACCATCCCACTTGTATTGGCATAGGGATTAACCAGCACGCGAATAGCCCCAGACTGAGTTGGGTCAGGAGCAGAAGCGCCCACCAGCCGCATGAGTTACGGAATAGTGTAAGCGTCATAAAAGTTGGGTCTTTGGTGCGCGGCAAATGCCCCCAGCACGTGCATCTCAATCCAGGACGTAATGTAATGAAGAGAGAAATTTACCACATCTACGCCTGGAGTTGAGGTGTTGGCCGCGGTGCTTAACCCATGATATAGATGCGCTAGCCCTGCAATGCCCACAGCTAGTCGTGTCCCCTCAGCAATGCGATGAGCAGGGTAAATAACTGAGGCTCTCATGAAACGACGATGCATGGGAATGGCGAACCAACTAAGCCAAACACTGATAAAGCCCACAAAGAAAGTCTCCTCATCCATACCAGGAGCTGCAATCGACTAGAAAGATACTGTTGACATGAGGGGAATGTAGTACTGCGGCAAGTCCTCTTCTCTAGTCGGACGCTTATTTAAACCGAACCCAAAAGGGTCGTTAATGTTCGCGATCTTCAGAGCCGTCTTTGATAAGACATCTTCGCGAAGGAAGCAGGCGATAAAGATTTTGAAAGTGACGCCCTTCTCCTCTGACTCTGCGAATAACTTCTCAAAAATGCTCAGAGCCTTGATCAAACTTGAGCGCTTGTGGCGGACGGCATTCTCTTTCGACAGGCCGTCAAGCATAGCAGGCTCAGTTTCAAAGACATATTCATCGGGAGGCAGCAGTTCTTCATAGAGCGTCCCCCTGACCGGCAGCCCTGATATCTCGCGAAACTCTTCCAGAGAAATTGAAACTTCACGGTCCCCTATAAGGAAGGTGTTGGTGGGAAGATTTCATTGGTTTAAGAAGGCCTTAACCCACCAGACATGGGAAGACTGATAGTGGAAAAGAGACGCGTATATCGCCTGATAGAGTCCGACCCTCTGCAGTCGCGCACGATGGGCGGACAGGATATAACGGGCCCAGAGAAAGTAGCCCGTGGGATGTCGAGGAGTAAGCCCTATCTTATAAATCTGTCCCCATGGCTGGGCTTCGCCCTGGCAAATGCGACGCCCTAAAATGTCTATATCCGGCACTAGATGGTTCGGAATACCAGTTGTTGATGGCTCAAGCCATCCCATAGGGGTCCAATTTAGCATCTCCACAGCAAAGGCGGTCCGTGGAGGATCCATCAGCAGGAATGGATAGGTAGGCTCTGTCGGTATCTCGCAAAGGAAACTGCGGCGACCATGGATGATGTGACCATACCAGGTCCCCCACAAAAGTAAATTGGTGCAATTCGGGTCATAAGCCATGATCATCGCTATCACCTCTTCGTCAGACGGTGACTGAGGAAAGGCAGCCTCCGAGCGGGTGAAAGGGAAGTATGGAATAGAAGTCATTGTGCCTGAAATAAAAGAAGGGGAAACTGTTAAGCAAAGCCAACACGTGTATATATATATATATATATATATATATATGTTTATAAATGTATATATATAAAAAGACAGTTGAAGAAAGTGACAGAGCACTTATTTTATGGGACCATTGGTTACAAAACACATGGGTCCCACAAAATCAAGATGGCGGCTTACTAATGATGAGGCAAAGCAATTACTATGAGAACAAAAGGAAGATTCTCAATAAATGAACAAGTGGATTTCAAATGACCCTACACATTCCCCAAAAAGAAATCTATCTTGGACTCTGCAAAAATCAAGCAGAACAAGGGAATTAAATTCCCAGAAAAACCCTACTGCAAATCTTTTCTTTTGTTGCAAAGAAACAACTCATGGCAAGAAAACCCCAAGAAGTTCTCTGGGAAGAACTAAGTTCTTCAGAGCAATTAAATTCCTTTTGAACAGGGGAATTAAATTTCCAGAAATATATTTTCAGAGCCAAAGCTCTTTGAAATGGAATTAAATTCTAGAGAAAAGACAAGCATCGCCATTGATCCCTGAAGATCAGAGAAACCCTAAAAGGTCTATTGTTTAAAGATTGAGTGGTTTTCTTTTTTAAGAACTTTAAAAAAATGGGTTCTTGTTAAAGGGAAAAGCCCTTGGTATGGATTTAAAATACAACGAAGATTTCTGCAAAAGTTCTTCAGCCGTTCAAGATCATTACCTGAGAAAAAGGAATCTTTTAACAGAGTTAAACTCAGAAAATTTTCAAAACAGAGAGCTAAGCTCTGGGGGAGAGAATTAAATTGCCAAAGGAAAAAGCAAGCAAGGAAGAAGATGAACAAAGTGGAGGCGCTTCTGAAGGGACGCTGGCATTTATAGGATGTGATGGGAAACGATTCATCTCCCCTATTCCCTAGACAGATCCAACGGTCACAAAGGTGACAGCGTTGCACTCACGTGCAGACACGTGAGAACAACGCTGTGGGGGCATTTGTTTCCTGATAAAAATCAGGAAATACCTCAATAAGGTATCGTGTGCTCACACGTGACCAAGGGTCACGTGTTGACATGTGATAGTTTCCTGTGATCTCTACTTTATAGAATTAAATTCTAATCAAACAAAAATGTAACAAAACAGCTAAGGAAAGACCCCAATGGGGCATCACGTGCTCACACGTGACCAAGGGTCACGTGCTGACACGTGATGGTCTTTTAGCTCTGTTAAAAGACAGAATTAAATTCTGAATAAAAGAGGGTCACGTGCTAACACGTGACAGGTCCCTCAGCTCTTTAATTAATAGAATTAAATTCTATTTCAATGGTCAAACGTTGGGATTACGTGCCAACACGTGATGGGCTTTAAAAGCCTTGTGAGTTAATAGAATTAAATTCTAATTAAGGGAAATCAAAGACCATAACTGGGAAAGTATTTCTTTAAATCTTTCCAAACAAAAAGGATTATGCTCTGTAAAGTGGAGCACCGTTGGATTAAAAATCCAATGGTGATTAAAAATCACCAATTTATGGAAAGATTTTATACAAGGAAAGATTTCCCTAAATTTCACCAAAAATAACAAACAGAATATCTTCTGGATTAAAAATCCAATGGTGAATATAACTCACTGAGAAATCTAAAAGATCATGTTGGTTACAAAAACAAACAAAATCTTTCAATGAAAGATTCACTAAACAAATTGATTATTTTCCTTCTCCTATAAATAGGAGCCAAGAAGAGGAGAAGGGAGATTGATTTTTGGATCTTGGAATTTTCTGAAGAAAAATAGCAGAGAGAAAAGAAAGGAGAATTTAATTCTCATGAAAAGAAACCCTAGGTGAGAAAGGGGAAAGGGATCAAAGCTCCATAAAAACAAAAGGAGAATTTAATTCTCAATCTAAGAGTTTAACTCTTCTGCAAAAGAACTTAGTTCTTCCTCTGGTTGAAGATCTGCAGAAGCAAATCTCTCCACAGGTTGAGAATTTAATTCTCATCGGGGAGATTCTGCGATGCAGATCCAAAACTTAGAGGGAGAATTGAGTTTAGAGAATTTAATTCTCCCAAATTCACAGGAATTTAATTCCTCCCAAATAAAACTAGGGTTTAACCCTATATGAGAATTTAATTCTCCCAATTCATAGGAATTTAATTCCTCCAAGACAGAACTAGGGTTTAACCCTATATAAAAATTTAATTCTTCCACATACATAGGAATTTAATTCCTCTAAAAACATAATTAGGGTTTAACCCTACAGAGAATTTAATTCTTAAAATAAAGAGACTTGAAAGATCTCCATGCACGTAAAGAACATTGGTCACGTGATGACACATGACCCCAATCCGCAGTGATCAAAAAAGAAAGAATAAAACTAGGCCACGTGCCCCCACGTGACCCCTGATCAAATCTCCCAAAATGAGAAGGAAAAATCTTGGAGGCAATGCCTCCCGTGCTCCCACGTAACTTCCAAAATAAAGAAAACAAAAGCAAAGGCAATGCTGGCTTTGGACGCTCTCACGTGTCCTCACATGACCCCTAATAAACATTCTAATAAATCAATGCATGAGTACTCATCACGTGCCCACACGTGATGGCTATGAAAACTAAAAGTGTTTAACACTTATTTGCAGTTCTGAGAACAAAATAAAGGAGGTCTGGCCCCACCTCTGGGTGCCCTCACGTGCCCCCACGTGACCCCTTCCTTTCTAGTGTTTAACACTATTTTTAGCATTTCATTTCCAGTGTTTAACATTGTTTTAAATACATCACGTAAGGACACGTGACCACCGGATATCCTCTAATGTTTAACACTATTTTAAAGCCAATTTTAGCTAAATTGGCTAAGTTTTCCAGAGACAAGCCTCCCCTTCAACTGAATCTCAAAATTGATCATTTCATATGACGTGCAGAGTAAAACCCAGAGCTATAATGATGGGTTTAATGCTCAGCCAAAGACAAAATATTATCAGAGCCCTCAAACTCTTGTATAGCATTGCTAAATAATGAGGGGCTGAACCCAGACAAATGTCTAATGGTCCAACAAAGGGCCAATATTTCAAACTTAATTGGACTTAGCCCAAATTGGCCATAAGTACTCAATTCAGATTTAACTGAGCCAATGTGCTCATAATCTAATTAATTGATCTTAGTTTCAAATTGGACTACAGATCCCCCAATCAACTTCGGTTCAAGGGTACATCTCTTCACTCCTTTGATATTTGTCGTTGTAATCCTTCAACGTCTTCAGAGAGGTGACGGGTCCCGACAACCACACATTTCACGGACTAGATGTCCTTAACCTTGACTGTGATGTCTTTAAACTCATGGACTATGATGTCCTTAACCTTGGACCGAGATTTCCTTAAACTAACAATGGACCGTAATGTCCATAAACTAACAATGTCCCTAAACTAAACAATAGAGCTCAATTACTCTATTGTTGGATCTAAATGATCCTGTTAAGTTGATCTTAGTCTAAAAATTAGACTAACGTATCCTTAACATATGTTTAAGTTGATCTTAGTCCCAAATGAGACTAATGTATCCTTAAACCCAACCCCCAAACCCAAATCTAAGAAGATACGGATTTGGACTAATCCACGCCCTACGGGCGACAATATAAATTAGTCTCCGTATGCAATCCACGGACAACAAAAAACAAAATAAACACACACGACACGAAATGACCATCTGGAGAAGGAGAAAGTTGTTACCGCGATGCAGTAGCGTAATTAACTGCAGGGGCTTGCGCCTGCAGGGAAGAGCGTCCCCACAATCAAAAACCCCTCAAACGAGGTGGAATCTGACGAAGTCCGCTACATCGGCTGCATCCGTTTAAAACCTTCGATACACGGTGCCATAAATCAACTTGGCATCTTCGGAGAGGTGGATGGATAGCACCAATTAGCATCTGCCCCGAAATTCAGGCAAGACATTATCGCGTCTTCCCGTGTTTTCGGCGGGGAACAATGATCTAAAAGAACTCCTGCAAGGTTGTGATAATGCAATGTCAGTATATAAAGTATATTGCCTACAATGAAACCGGTAAGTCACAAACCCGTACCTTCCAGCATTTGGGAGGACACGGGAGAAGGCAAAGGGACGGCCACCGTCAAAGCTGCAACTGGTGATGTTTCCTTAGGTGGCACAACCTCAACGCTCACCACACCTGTATCAGAAACGAGAGAAATACTGTCAGAAGAGATTGAAAGAGATTTCAGAATAAAAAGGAAAGCAATGACCCAAAATCTACTTGGTGAATCGCCGGTCGGAACCGCGACAAGGGCGTTACTGGGTGCAGCGATTGCTTCACCCTCCTCCATCGGAATGGTTTCGCCGCCCGTAGCTTCATCCCCCGACGCCACGAGAATCGTCGTGATACTCGCAGCACCCGGCAACGGCAAGGAACCGCAAGGGGAAAGAGTGGGAATTGGGGCAGTTCCAGACTCTTGAGAAAGAGTGGCTACTTCAAGCTCGGTGGTTGCCGCCATCTCACCTACCACTTCCTCATCAAGACTTGGCCCTGCAGGGTAGGATGTATGAGAATCTGAAGATTAAAACTTTGACAAAAAGGACTCAATGTTATGTTACCTTGGGATGGCCTTTCAGCTGCCTCCCGGGCCGTGCGTATCGCTTGTTTATGAGCGATAGACAGGGCAACCGGAGCACCCTCTGAAGAAGCAGGGATAGGAGAAGCAGCGCTCGAGCCTGCACCTACGGCCAAGGCGGCGTCACGTTCCCTTGCTACACGCCTCCTGCGCTTCCTTTCCGCCCGGGCCATGAGAGTTGATCTTCTCAAGACCTTCGTCAGGGGGACGTCATCGTCCACGCCAGGAGCTACCTCTGGAGCCGTTATAGCGTCCGTCATCGGTTGCTTAAGTAAAGACTCTTTTGGCAATGCTGAGGAGGCCGGGACTTCGATAGCTGGCCCTGGAAGCATCTCCGCATCACCCTGCGGGATTGGCACTGTACTGGGCATGACCTGAGTCGAGGTAGTCCCTGTGATAAGATGAAAAAAGGGTCAGATTATCCATAAAAATAGGCGAATGAAGGCACAATGAGCCGAAATATACCAACGCCCAGCGAAGAGTGAATCCTCTCCTCCTCCTCAAAAGTCTTGAGGGAAGCCGCGAGAGCCTCTTCAGTGGAAATGCCTGTTAAAGAAGGAGTGTCAGTCAAAATATGATAACAAAAACATAACAGTAAAAAAATGTGAATGAAGATTACCTGACTCAGCAAGGATGATCAGTCCTGCTTTGTGACTAGCGAGACGCTCGGAAGCTGCGACGGCAAACCCCTAGCTTCCCGCGGTGTCGGACTTACGATGGACGCATCAACCAGCCGCATTATACGAGGGAACTTACATCTGTCATAAAAGGAAGGTCTTCTGTGGATACCGAAGACCCCAAGCATGTGCAACTCGAGCCATCAGGCAAAATAATGCATTGAGAAGTTGGCAGGCTGCACCCCTGGCTCAGTAGTATCTGCTGCCAAGCTGAGGCCATGATACAGGTAGGCTAACCCAGCGATCCCGACGGCCACTTGTATCCCGGCAACCATTCGATGCGCTGGGTAGAAAACAGACGGCCTCATATAGCGAGGGTGCATGGAAAGCGCGAACCAGCTTAACCATAAACTGAGGAACCCTAGAAAGAACACTTCCTCATCGATGCCCGGAGCGGCAATTTCTGAAAAGGGGACAATCGCGACGTTTGGAAGAAAGAAATCCTTTTGATCGGCTTCCAATATTGGCTGGCGATCCAAGCCAAAGATGAAAGGATCATCAAGTTTGGCAAACTTTTCACCTTGTCGCGATAGAACTTCTGGGCGAAGAAAACGGGCAATGAAGTCCGCAAAGCTGGCCTCCCAGCCTCCGGATTCGAGAAAGGGGCTCTCATACATATTCAACACCTTTATCAAACTTTGGTTCTGGTGTTGAATGGAGTTCTCTAGGGTAAGACCCATTACCACTGATTTGGTGGCAAAAATATACTCATCCGGAGGAAGCAGCTCCTCATAATGCTCTCCCCTAACGGGTAAACCAGAGACCTCGGCAAATTCCTCTAAGGAAATGGAGACTTATCGATCCAATAAGAGGAAAGTGTGGGTCGGTATATTCCATTGCTCTAGAAACGCCTTGATCCACCATGTAGGAGGTGCAGAATACTGGAACAAAGAAGCGTAGATCGCAGGATACAATCCGAGCTTCAGCAGCTGCGACTTCTTCGCCGATAAAATATATCGGACCCACTGTAAGTATCCGGCCGGCTGACGGGGAGTTAGTCCTATGTTGTAGGGATGTCCCCAAGGGCGCGACTCACCCTGACATATGCGCTGCCCTAGAGTGTCTAAAGCTACCGGCGGCTGCACGGGTACCGCGGCAATAGAAGGCCGAAGGAGACCCTTCGAAGTCCAATTCACCTCCTCCACAGTATAGCTTATCGGGGGTGCATCTGCATAAGGGATCGCAGAGATAGGCTCCGAGGGTGTCGCACAAGAAAAGCTCTTGCAGCCTCTGATAATCTGATCGTACCATCTACCCCATAGATGGAGATTCTTGTGCTCCGGGTCATGGTCTTTGATCAGCGCAAGAACCTCTCGGTCTACGGGCGCTTCGGGGAATCCACCTTCTGAGCGGACGAACGGGAAGGAAGTGTTGAAAGACATAGTACCTGTGCGGAAAAGAACAAATTTTCAGCCGCCAATGCTACAATTTAAGTCCTGTCACTAGGTACTTTAAATTGGTACCACACTGCAATGCAGTGAAAAGGGACCAAAGGGGACCCACAAAATCTAGATGACATTGCATCATTAATAAAATAGCCTCATCATTTGATGAGACTGTCAATTAAATGAGGAAATCCTCAATTGATTCTCATTTAATGAGAATTCCTCGGGTCAGGGAGTAAATCTCCTCTTGAGAGCAGTGCTCTATGGCAGAATGACACCTGTCAGATTCTAATGATGAAAGAATAAAATTTCTCAAGAAAATTCTAAGAGCCTGGCTCTATAAAAATGATGGAATAACCCATCAGAGAACTTAAAGTAAAGTTTTAATGGAATAAAATTCCATGATCTTTAAGATCTATGAACAAACTCTTAAGAGTTCTTTATGAAAGATTAATAAATCTATGGGATTTGAAAAGAGCAAAGCTCTGTTAATGGGTTAAGAAAACCTAAAAAGGATCTCTTAAGATCTAAGATCTAACAAGAGCAAAGCTCTGTTAATGGGTTAAGGAACCCTAAGAAAGATCTCTTTAGATCTATGGGTTCAAGAGAGCAAAGCTCTGTCAACAAAACCCTAAAAAAGGTTTTCTTTAGATCGAAGATCTATGAAAAGCAAAGCTCTGCTAATGGGTGAAACCCTAGATTATTAAATGATCTACTCAAAGATTTAATCTTTACCTAAGATTTTGACAGAGTTCTGTCCTTAAAAAAGTTCTTAAGCCAAAGAGCTATGCTCTGTAAGAGAATAAAATTCTCAGAAGGAAGAAGATGAATAGAAATCATCTCAAGGGCCAAAGGTCCTATTTATAGACACTGAGATACCGTTTCAACTTCTGAGTTGATCCAAGGGCGCAGATGTTGCCACCGCTGCACTCACGTGTGGGCCACGTGAGCGCAATGGTGGGGGGCATTTGTTTCCCCCAATCAGAGCAAAGCTCTTTTCAAAATTTAAATTTTGAAATGAAACAACGCTTCAGATGCAGCGCCAAGTACGCTGCGCCCTAAGCAGCGCACCACGTGCAAAGCACGTGTGCGCTAGCGCTAAGTGCGCTGCGCTCTAAGCAGCGCACCACGTGCAAAGCACGGATGCGCTAGCGCTAAGTGCGCTACGCTCTAAGCAGCGCACCACGTGCAAAGCACGGGTGCGCTAGCGCTGGAACTAAAAGCTCCCCACCGTCAGATCAAAGATCCAATAATAATGATAAATCATTAATTAATCGGAATTAAATTCTGTTAAGGAAAGATTCCTCAAAATCTTTCCAAACAAAAAGATTGTGCTCTGTAAATCAGAACGCCGTTGGATCAATGATCCAATGGTGATTAAAAATCACCAAAAATACAGAATAAATTTTGTATGGAAAGATTTCCCAATCTTGTTAAAAACAAGAAGATTGCCTTCTGTAAATCAGAAACCCTTGGATCAAAGATCCAACGGTGGGGAATCCCCAAATCAATTGGAGAAAAGATATCCTTAACTGATTGAACAAATCGGCTCGCCCTATATAAAGGCCCTAAGACTTCAAGTCTCGGATATACAGAAGAAAATAGAGGAACCCCTCCATAAGCTTTGAGAGATCTCAGAAAGAAGAGCCAAGCTCTCTGTAACAACTCCAATTTTGTATACTAAAAAATTGCTTTAAATATAGTGTATACTTAGAGTATTAATGTTGCTGAAAAAAATTTAAGTATCTAATTCCTTACAATAATTACAAGAAGGAGCTTGTAGCTCATTGGTAATACCTTGCACTGCTGAACCAAGCCACCGGAGTTCAAATCCCATGCCCCACATTATTTTTGTATTTATTTTGTTTTATTTTTTTGGAAGTCAACGGTAAAAAGGCCATAACTCCCAAAATATGTACTGGACAACAAAAAGTAAAAATACCAAGTTGTTCCTCAGGAAAACCCCGGGCCATTGGACCCTTGACTCGGCCCGACTCGGCGCCGCCGGCCGGCGACTCGGCCGACTCGGTCCGGCGCCGCCGGCCGGACTTGGCCGGACGGCCGAGTCACCAACTGAGAAAATTGGCTCTTGACTTGGTCAACCCTCTTGCACACTTATTATACCTGGATCGGTTTTGATTTGGCCAATAAATCCCTTTTACTCCTAGGTTTAATGAAATTTAATGAATTTTTAATGTTTTTTATATTTTTTAATATTTTTTTTAACCCTAACCCTAACCCTAGCCTAGCCCTATATAAAGACCCCTACCCTCTACCTTTTCCCTTCACAACTCTAAGTCCACTCTCTCAAATTCTCGAGAACTCGGTACGAAGAGCGAGAAGCGAAGCGCTGCCGAAATCGATGACGGATTCCGGCGACCGGATCGGGACCTTCATGACGTTTTCAACGAATCGACAACCATCACGACCTCTAGATTCATTAGCTTGTCCAAACCGTAAGTCCCATCCCCTCTCTCTCTCTTTTCTATACATATAAAAATACGGATTTTTGGAACCCGACGGAAATCGGACAAACCGATTTCCTATTCGGTTTTTCTCTAAATTTCCACTTGTCACCTAATACATATTATCTACCCATATTCTTGTTGACTATTAATCACCCTTAAACCAATTTAATCAAACTTTTTCACATAAAATGACAACTTCTTTGCAAAACCGTACTCTTTTCATAAAAATACCATGAAGTTCATTTTTCTTAGTTTAATCGATTACCTCACTCATAAATATGTTTATCTTGATCACAAAACTTGTATAACTCAATTTGAATGAAATTTCACACATAAAATGATAACGTTTTTAAATACTGTATTCTTGCACTTTAATACCTTCAACTTTAACTTGTCATATTTTACCTTTAAAATTCACCAAAACCTAAAATAAGTCACGGGATAATGACCTACCTCTACACACACTCAATATAACCCCAATTGATAAACATCAAAATACAGAATACGAGATTACAGGACTTTTCACTAAAATACCATAATCTTTATAACTTTTATTTAAAGCTTTAAGTTATAAACTTTTTAGATAAAATATTTTAATAAAATGAAAACACGATTGGTCATGGACATCGATCGTTTATCTAAACTGTCTTGTGGTGTCTAGGCTAGGCAAGTGAGCTTGGGTAACTTTAAAAGGCCCGTTTCACGATTCGTGAGCGGATCCCTCCCTCCTCACTTGTACTTACCTGGCTGCAATTGACGGTGAAGAGGCGATTTGAGGCTTCTAATGACTCATCGTTTAGACCTTAGAAATAGGCTAGTTGGTTTAGGAAACCCTAATAACTAAAAATACGGAAAACTATACTTTTTGCAAATAAATACCCTATATTTATAAAACCGTTTTCCCAAATGAAAAGTATTTGTTAAACCTAAGCAAAGCGCCGCTACAACCCACTTTTGGGGAACCTGTTAGGGATAGTACGGTTCATCGTGCACCCACAGGCTAGTAGTGTGAGATTCAGACCTCCACAAGGAGCATTCGGTCTCGAAGGGTTTAAAATACGGCATTTAAGGAAAATGAGATTTTTGAGAATAAAATATTTATATAAAATTATTCATGTGTTAATATATATATATAATTATCATTTAAACACCTATTTTATCATAATATAAAGTTTCCACATTTTTCTAAAAATTACAAGATTAAAAGTTACACTAAAATTCAGATAAGACAATTAATACTTTTATTAGGATATATTCACTAGAATAACACAAATAAAATTCACATTCAATATAATATTAAAGATGAATATTAAATACTTGAGGTGTATTTTGAAAACTATACAAAAGTATTTTTACATAAAACCCCCTCAAGTTTCACAAATTACAATAAGGCCCCTAGCTAATATTGAACTTCAAATTCTCTTCTTTTAGTCTGACTCGGGTTAGAGTCTGACTATTCTTGACTCGAATATCATTCAAGTCAATCTATATTCTTTTATATTCCACCACACTTTGAATACATGAATCCATGAACCCGGTTAACAATATATTCATTTTGACTGAATCAAACCATGGATATTCATCCATTATCCTGATATTCCATTTACCTGATTACACAGTTGCAACATGTTTACTGATATCATGGTTTTGGTCAGTCATCCAACTTACATAATCCAATACTACACTACTGTTAAAACATTACGGGGTTTAAGGGGTAGATTGGTACGGAAGATGTTAAAGGTGGCACGAGGTGGTCAGATTAAGACACCTAACCTGAATCCTGTTGCCGTTGTACCGTGGCATAACGGTTCCTTGTACTTTCCATTTGCCCTGATCTCTAGCATATAGAGATCCCCCTCGTATACACTGGCATCCTTCTGTACCAAGCTACAAACAACAGCGTCACACAATGTTCCATAATATTCAACATTATAATACTTTAGAAAAATATTTTTACTCTATCATTCTCATTCTTCTTATTCTTGTGGGACTTACCGAGCGACCTGTTCGCTGACGACATTCTATTTCTTTCTTCTTTGAATGTCGTCAGGTGCGTTGGACCAAGTTGAGATCGAGCCCACCAGTGAAGATTTGGAGCAGTTCCAGGCAGACCCAGAGCTCTAGATAATTGTACCTTGTTATTTCCAGTTTATTTCATTTCCTGTTATGCCATTGTTTAGGCATTGCTTTTCATTCCAGTTGTATTTTCTTTTCCTGCATTGTAAAAAGAATGTTATTAATAAAAGTTGCTGTTATTTCTATATTATTCGTCTCTTGTGATTTACTTTATATTGCTTAGTTACGCTTAGCGTATATACTTCTGAGTATATACATAGCGGGCCTCGTCACGTCCACTTCTCCGTACACTAGGAAGCGGGGCGTGACAGGTTTTGTTGGTGGCCCATGCAGGTCAGAGCTGTATGAATCCCTGTCATGCAGTTCTGGTCTGCGTGAACAACCTAAGCAATGTAACACAAGAACCAGCAACTAAAACATTCTTTACAATTCATGTTCTTTGAAACTTGCAAATCTCTATTCCTTGAATCTTATCATTTCATGTATTTGAATCTGTCCTAATACAAATTTTTCTTCAGGATTATGGATTCCCCGAACAACACCAGCACCAACGTCAACAACACCCCATCAACACTACCTCTCACACCAGCTGTTCCCGCACCACCCACTGAGCAGACGATGTTATTTGATGCGATCCGTAGTCTTCTCGAGGGACAGCAACAACTTCTGAGCCGTCCTAATAACGATGCACCGGGAGTAAAGCAATTCAGAGCTTTGCACCCAAAGCAGTTCTCTGGTAAAGGAAGCCCTCTCGAAGCAGAAGAATGGGCACAAAGTATAGAAGACGATCTGGCAGCAGCTCAAGTGCCAGATAACGCTTGGGTCCGTGTGGCAAAGCTACAGCTCACGGATAATGCTCGCAATTGGTGGAAGGCGGAAGAAACCCGTCTAGCGCAGCCGATTGAATGGAAGACATTTCGCGAGAAGTTTGACGCGAAATATTTCCCAGTAACTGCCAGGTTCGCTATGGAGCAGCAGTTTATTCATCTACAGCAAGGATCAATGTGGGAGAAATCGGTAGATGAATACGATGCTGAGTTCACTATGTTGAGCCGGTAAGATGTGTCACAATAGTTCAATTTTTAAATATCACATATTACACAGCTAACACAATCTTTAAACAGATTCGCGGCACACCTGATACCGACGGACGATATCAGAGCCCGTTGTTTTCAGCAAGGTTTGGACACAGAGATCAAGGCTGCTCTAGCCACAGGAAAGTTTTTGACTCATGAGGAAGCCCTGGAAGCTGCCCGCAGTTATGAGGCAGTCATAAAAGAGAGGGGCAGACCTCAGTCTGCAGGAGTCAAACGCCCTGCCAACCAGATGGCAGGTGGAGCCACGTCCAGACCATCTTTCGTGCCGAGGCGACCCGGAGTACCAACTCATCGTCCTAGCCCAGCCTTTTGCACCTACTGCAAGAGAACTGGACATATGATGAAGGACTGCCGTCGAGCCAACCGTCTCTGCTTAATCTGCGGTTCAGCCACTCATGATATTGGATCTTGTCCCCAAAGGCAAAACTCAGTTGCTGCATCCAGGCCAGCAAATACTTATCAGCAGCGACCAGCTCTTCCAGTACCTGCTCCCAGACTTGCACTGCCTGCACCACCTAGGGGACCACAGGCTGCACCACCTCCTCGACAGTTCCATCAAGCTCAAAGGAATGTTCAGAGGAATGTTCCTCAGGCCAGGAGGAATATGCCGAAGCGCCAGTCTTTCATGATGTCTATGGAAGAAGCTGAAGCCACTGGCCAAGTCATTACTGGTAAATTTCCTTCTCAAACTGATCTTTTAGTTTTGTTTACCTACACACTTTCCCTATACCTAAACCTATCCCATATACCTTAGGTACAATCCTAGTAGCTTCACTACCTGCACTTGCACTGTTTGATACTGGAGCATCCCACTACTTTATGTCGCAACGGTTTGTCCGAACCCATGCGATTCCAGTCTCACCGCTTGTATCCAGCTGGAACGTCAGTTCTGGAAATGGTGTTCTAAAGGCAACTATGGGATACAGCATGTGTCCAGTCATCGTCTGTAGTCGAGAGTTTTATGCTGACTTCAAAGTACTGGACATACCAAACTTCGATGTGGTTCTAGGAATGGACTGGCTTGGAACCTTTTATGCTACCATCGACTGTCGTCAAAGGAGGGTAGTATTTGAGATTCCAGATCATCCGGTCTTCTATTTCAAGAGTGGAGATCGTACATTGGAGCCAAGTACTTACAAAGCGAAACCAAGGGAAGCAGTAGTTGCAGCAGCTCATGCAGAGGAAGAATCAAGACCGGAGGTAGTTCGAGAGTTCGACGATGTATTCCCTGACGATATATCAGGTTTGCCCCCCGATCGAGCTCTTGAATTCAGTATTGACTTAGTACCAGGAGCACAACCAGTGATCAAAGCACCGTATAGACTAAGTCCAAAAGGTTTGAAAGAAGTTCGAACACAGTTGGACGAATTACTGGAGAAAGGATGGATTCGTCCCAGCACTTCAAGTTGGGGAGCACCTGTACTATAGGTAAAGAAGAAGGAAGGTTCATACAGAATGTGCATCGACTATAGGGCCTTGAACGAAGTTACTATAAAGAACAAGTATCCACTCCCGCGCATCGACGATTTGTTCGATCAGCTAAGTGGAACTTGTGTCTTCTCTAAACTAGATCTTCGTTCAGGTTATCATCAAGTGAAGGTCAAGGAGGCTGATATTCACAAAACAGCTTTCAGAACTCGCTATGGACATTACGAATTTCTAGTAATGCCATTTGGAGTGACCAATGCACCAGCAATCTTCATGAATCTTATGAACCAAGTTTTCCGGGAGTATTTAGACAGGTTCGTTGTCATCTTCATCGACGACATCCTGGTATATTCTAAGAATCGGAAGGAGCATGCGGAGCACTTACGAATTGTCCTGGAAACACTTCGACAACATAAGCTTTATGCCAAGTACAGCAAGTGTGAGTTTTGGCTAAAACAAGTTGGTTTTCTTGGACACATCGTATCAGGAGAAGGGATTTCTGTAGATCCAGCAAAGGTTTCAGCAGTCAGCGAATGGCCTACACCAAAATCAGTGAAGGATATTCGGAGTTTCTTGGGCTTAGCTGGATATTACAGAAGATTCATTGAAGGCTTTTCGAAGATAGCAACACCCCTGACCAAGCTCATAAGAAAAGATGAAGAATTTGTGTGGTCAGAAGCATGCGAGCAAGTTTTCGTAGAACTCAAGTCAAGACTGACATCTGCACCTATTCTCATCATACCGGATCAATCTGGAGGATTCGAGGTGCATTGTGATGCATCCGGTAAGGGACTAGGATGTGTTCTACATCAGCACGGTAAGGTTGTGGCTTATGCTTCAAGACAACTGAAAACTCATGAGCGCAATTATCCGACGCATGATCTGGAGTTGGCAGCCGTCATTTTTGCTCTCAAAATTTGGCGCCACTACTTACTTGGTGAACGAGTGAACATCTACACAGATCATAAAAGTCTGAAGTACGTGTTTACTCAGAAGGAGTTGAATATGCGGCAGAGAAGATGGTTAGAACTTATGGCGGACTTTGACATCAACTTGCAATATCATCCAGGAAAGGTGAACGTAGTACCTGATGCTCTTAGTCGCCAACCATTAACAATGAATCTCACCGCCCAGTGGAAGCTTCAGCAAGACTTACATCAAATGGAGATTGAACTAGTCATGCCAGGTGATGTTTCAAATTTGATGAATCTACAAGTCCAATCAACTATTGTCAATCAGATCAAAGCAGCTCAAGCCAACGATGCTAAGTTGCAAAAGATCAGAGAACAAGTGGAGAATGGACTCAGAATAGATTTCATCATCCATGAAGACGGATCTTTGAGATACGGCAGCAGATTGTGTGTACCAAAGGGTCCTGTTCGGGAAGAGTTAATGAAAGAAGCTCACAGCTCTCCCTATTCAGTACATCCTGGAGGTACCAAAATGTACAAAGATCTACGTCAGAATTATTGGTGGCATGGAATGAAGCGTGAAGTAGCCAGAAGCGTCGCAAAATGTTTGGTGTGTCAGCAGGTAAAGGCTGAACATCATAGGACAGCTGGACTACTTCAACCGTTACCAATCCCAGAATGGAAGTGGCAGCACATCACGATGGACTTTGTAACTGCTCTTCCTCGCAGCACAAAGGGTAATGATGCGATTTGGGTCATTATGGATCGACTCACAAAGTCGGCTCACTTCATCCCATTTCGAGTTGGCCAATCAACTGAGACATTAGTGAAGAAGTACATGGAGGTAATAATCTAATTTAAGATTTAAACTCTTCATACTGTACTATCTCTGATACCCATGAACTCATACAGGAAATTGTGAGACTTCATGGAGTACCGGTCTGCATTGTCTCTGATCGTGACACCAGGTTCCGATCGCAATTTTGGCAAAGTTTGCAAGCTAGCTTAGGAACAAGTCTGAACTTCAGCACGGCTTATCATCCACAAACAGATGGTCAGTCGGAATGAACTATTCAGATCTTGGAGGATATGCTCAGAGCATGTATGCTCGACTTCAAAGGATCGTGGGAAGATCACCTACATCTTGTAGAGTTTGCGTACAACAACAGCTACCAAGCAAGCATAGGAATGGCACCTTTTGCAGCATTATATGGAAGGAAGTGTCGATCACCATTAAGTTGGGACGACATCGGAGATAGGGAACTCCTTGGACCAGAGATGATAGTAGCGACCGTTGATGTGGTTCGTACTATCAGGGAAAGAATGCGCATAGCCCAAGATAGACAGAAACACTGGGCTGATGCGAAGAGACGACACTTGGAGTTCCAGCCAGGAGATCATGTATTCCTGAAAATCTCTCCGAACCACGGAGTGATCAGATTTGGAAGACGGGGAAAGTTGAGTCCGAGATACATTGGACCGTTCGATATACTCGAACGAGTCGGTGAGGTGGCATATCGTTTAGCACTTCCACCCTCATTGGAAGGAGTGCATAACGTGTTCCATATATCCCAACTCAGAAGGTATGTGAGTGACCCCAGCCATGTACTTGATCATTCCGAGCTCACGATACAGCCCGATTTGTCTTATGAGCAACAACCTGTGGAGATCCTGGACAGGAAAGTGAAGACACTTCGGAACAAAGAAGTTAATTTGGTCCGGGTAATGTGGAGGAAAGACACTCCAGGAGAATCCACGTGGGAAAGGGAGGATGAGATGCGTGCAAGATATCCACACCTTTTTGTAAACTAGTCCTCAAAATAAAAGTTATAAATTTCGAGGACGAAATTTTTGGAAGGAGGGTAGATTGTAACAACTCCAATTTTGTATACCAAAAAATTGCTTTAAATATAGTGTATACTTGGAGTATTAATGTTGCTGGAAACAATTTAAGTATCTAATTCCTTAGAATAATTACAAGAAGGAGCTTGTAGCTCATTGGTAATACCTTGCACTGCTGAACCAAGCCACCGGAGTTCAAATCCCATGCCCCACATTATTTTTGTATTTATTTTTTTGGAAGTCAACGGTAAAAAGGCCATAACTCCCAAAATATGTAATGGACAATAAAAAGTAAAAATACCAAGTTGTTCCTCAGGAAAACCCCCGGCCATTGGACCCTTGACTCGGCCCGACTCGGCGCCGCCGGCCGGCGACTCGGCCGACTCGGTCCGGCGCCGCCGGCCGGACTTGGCCGGACGGCCGAGTCACCAACTGAGAAAAGTTGGCTCTTGACTTGGTCAACCCTCTTGCACACTTATTATACCTGGATCGGTTTTGATTTGGCCAATAAATCCCTTTTACTCCTAGGTTTAATGAAATTTAATGAATTTTTAATGTTTTTTATATTTTTTAATATTTTTTTTTAACCCTAACCCTAACCCTAGCCTAGCCCTATATAAAGACCCCTACCCTCTACCTTTTCCCTTCACAACTCTAAGTCCACTCTCTCAAATTCTCGAGAACTCGGTACGAAGAGCGAGAAGCGAAGCGCTGCCGAAATCGACGACGGATTCCGGCGACCGGATCGGGACCTTCGCGATGTTTTCAATGAATCGACAACCATCACGACCTCTAGCTTCATTAGCTTGTCCAAACCGTAAGTCCCATCCCCTCTCTCTCTCTTTTCTATACATATAAAAATACGGATTTTTGGAACCCGACGGAAATCGGACAAACCGATTTCCGATTCGGTTTTTCTAAAAATTTCCACTTGTCACCTAATACATATTATCTACCCATATTCTTGTTGACTATTAATCACCCTTAAACCAATTTAATCAAACTTTTTCACATAAAATGATAACTTCTTTGCAAAACCGTACTCTTTTCATAAAAATACCATGAAGTTCATTTTTCTTAGTTTAATCAGTTACCTCACTCATAAATATGTTTATCTTGATCACAAAACTTGTACAACTCAATTTGAATGAAATTTCACACATAAAATGATAACGTTTTTAAATACTGTATTCTTGCACTTTAATACCTTCAACTTTAACTTGTCATATTTTACCTTTAAAATTCACCAAAACCTAAAATAAGTTAAGGGGTAATGACCTACCCCTACACACACTCAATATAACCCCAATTTATAAACATCAAAATACAGAATACGAGATTACAGGACTTTTCACTAAAATACCATAATCTTTATAACTTTTATTTAAAGCTTTAAGTTGTAAACTTTCTAGATAAAATATTTTAATAAAATGAAAACACGATTGGTCATGGACATCGATCGTTTATCTAAACTGTCTTGTGGTGTCTAGGCTAGGCAAGTGAGCTTGGGTAACTTTAAAAGGCCCGTTTCACGATTCGTGAGCGGATCCCTCCCTCCTCACTTGTAGTTACCTGGCCGCAATTGACGGTGAAGAGGCGATTTGAGGCTTCTAATGACTCATCGTTTAGACCTTAGAAATAGGCTAGTTGGTTTAGGAAACCCTACTAACTAAAAATACGGAAAACTATACTTTTTGCAAATAAATACCCTATATTTATAAAACCGTTTTCCCAAATGAAAAGTATTTGTTAAACCTAAGCAAAGCGCCGCTACAACCCACTTTTGGGGAACCTGTTAGGGATAGTACGGTTCATCGTGCACCCGCAGGCTAGTAGTGTGAGATTCAGACCTCCGCAAGGAGCATTCGGTCTCGAAGGGTTTAAAATACGGCATTTAAGGAAAATGAGATTTTTGAAAATAAAATATTTATATAAAATTATTCATGTGTTAATATATATATAATTATCATTTAAACACCTATTTTATCATAATATAAAGTTTCCACATTTTTCTAAAAATTACAAGATTAAAAGTTACACTAAAATACCATGAATTTCAGATAAGACAATTAATACTTTTATTAGGATATATTCACTAGAATAACACAAATAAAATTCACATTCAATATAATATTAAAGATGAATATTAAATACTTGAGGTGTATTTTGAAAACTATACAAAAGTATTTTTACATAAAACCCCCTCAAGTTTCACAAATTACAATAAGGCCCCTAGCTAATATTGAACTTCAAATTCTCTTCTTTTAGTCTGACTCGGGTTAGAGTCTGACTATTCTTGACTCGAATATGATTCAAGTCAAACTATATTCTTTTATATTCCACCACACTTTGAATACATGAATCCATGAACCCGGTTAACAATATATTCATTTTGACTGAATCAAACCATGGATATTCATCCATTATCCTGATATTCCATTTACCCGATTACACAGTTGCAACATGTTTACTGATATCATGGTTTTGGTCAGTCATCCAACTTACATAATCCAATACTACACTACTATTAAAACATTACGGGGTTTAAGGGGTAGATTGGTACGGAAGATGTTAAAGGTGGCACGAGGTGGTCAGATTAAGACACCTAACCTGAATCCTGTTGCCGTTGTACCGTGGCATAACGGTTCCTTGTACTTTCCATTTGCCCTGATCTCTAGCATATAGAGACCCCCCTCGTATACACTGGCATCCTTCTGTACCAAGCTACAAACAACAGCGTCACACAATGTTCCATAATATTCAACATTATAATACTTTAGAAAAATACTTTTACTCTATCATTCTCATTCTTCTTATTCTTGTGGGACTTACCGAGCGACATGTTCGCTGACGACATTCTATTTCTTTCTTCTTTGAATGTCGTCAGGTGCGTTGGACCAAGTTGAGATCGAGCCCACCGGTGAAGATTTGGAGCAGTTCCAGGCAGACCCAGAGCTCTAGATAATTGTACCTTGTTATTTCCAGTTTATTTCATTTCCTGTTATGCCATTGTTTAGGCATTGCTTTTCATTCCAGTTGTATTTTCTTTTCCTGCATTGTAAAAAGAATGTTATTAATAAAAGTTGCTGTTATTTCTATATTATTCGTCTCTTGTGATTTACTTTATATTGCTTAGTTACGCTTAGCGTATATACTTCTGAGTATATACGTAGCGGGCCTCGTCGCGTCCACTTCGCCGTACACTGGGAAGCGGGGCGTGACACTCTCAGATAAAGAAGAGTTTCTTCAAGGTAAAAAATGAACAGAGAGATGAAATCATCTCATAATTAAAAAGAAGAATTTACTTCTTTACAGATCATAGATCTACAAGACCAAGGTCTTGTAGGGTTGCTGGGCACTCGCACAAGGTTCTACGAGGCATCAACCATGCCCGATTTAAAATTTAGCCGTGCCGAACAACCCAAAGCCGGATCTTTAAACTAGAGTTTAGGCGAAAACAAGTATGTTAAACTCTTTAACACTAAGTGAGAGGGATTACAACCTTTGTAGATCCGGTCCTTCACTTCTAAAGCTCCGTGTTGAAGTCCCTTCGCTGCGATCATCGTGTTCCGGACTCTCGAGAGGTTCCACGAAGAGAAAGATGCAGTCTTGCTTCCGATCTTCGATACAAAGATGATCTACCTTGAAGTTTCGTTAACACAAGCTAACACTCATAATATGAAGTGAACACCCTCATCTAAATGGTAAGGATAGATGAGGATGATGAAGTGGGATTATTGCTCTCATTTGTTTTCTTATTTTCACTCATATTCATCACTTTGGAAAAACCTAGAAAGCTTTTCCATGAAAAGAAAGAAGGAAGAAGAAGAAGAAGAAGAAGAAGAATAGAATTCCTTTTGTGATGAATAATAAAAATATTGTCATAATCATTTATGCAACCATGGTTGTAGTAACCTATGTAGAGAGTTTACTAGGGTTAGGGTTTGGGTTGAGTTATATGTGAGTCACTAGAAAATATCAAGACAAATATCTTCTTCATGACAAAAAGAAACCTTCTAGAATCTACTAGAAGTCTTAACCCTAATTCAAACCCTAATCATGTTTAAACTCCACTAATTATGTTGCATTAATAATTATAATATGTTACAATATTATATATCACATATATAATATTTATTGTAACAAAATAAAATAATACATTTAACATATATCGCATATATATCAATGTATTACCCGAGTGAGAAAAAGAATCTTTTAGTGAGCTAATATTAGTTAATGTAATTTAATATATCATATATATTATTATACATTAAATTATCGAATCAACACTTGATCCGACAATCCAGCTATATCGCATATAACCGACTAATATTTATCCGTACCGATTTATCGAATCAACACTTGATCCGATGACCCGGCTGATATCAAATATCGTGAGAATAGAATACGGTATCTCATATCGTATTATCCTCGGTCCCGCACATATCACATATGTGCTCCTACTCCGTTTTGCCTGAGCCAAGAAACCTCTGTGTAGGACTCTAAAGAATCGTCAATACACCGGCAGTAGGTGATGATCATATCAAACACCCACAAGCTGCAAGCGGTCAGCTAAACGTAACAGCTACCCAGGTATTGAGCGCTCAGAAGATCAACAAGCAAGCCTGTACATTCTCCTGTGAATCCAATCAGTAACACTCCCGTACAGTCAGGTCTCGTCGTCTGATATGTCGCATATCTCACCTAGGGGTGGTAAACGTCAGACCCCGGTAGCTTGATAAGTCGTATCGATATGAGGTCTATAACAGTTCGAGAAACTACTGATAACACTTACCAGTAAATCTCAGCAACCCTGGCCAGGGATTTCCGGTTATAGCCAATTGAACACAGCGCAACATCAACTCCCTATACCGGGAGAGACGAATCCCCTCCTATCGCTCATTGCCTCCATGTGATTCGGGACTGTACCCAAAAGCCACCTTTTTGCACACCCTCTTGGACGTGGTATGATGGAAATCAAAGCACAGTGGGAATCACACAAGACTCTATGACGATCTCGGGTCAACAGACTACTCTGTATCAGTGTCACTGGAGAACTGCCATCTGACGTGAGGTATAATACCATCTGGGAGTTCTCGGCGAGTCCGACCAGTGTACCCAGTCTCTACTGAGCACCCGTACACTATCCTTGATGTCAAACACCGATGGGTATGGGATCATCCACCGCCCATCATATGGGTCAAGATGCATATACGCTAGTCTACTCTGGCGTATCGATGCCCTGTCTCGATACACCCTCGACTAGGAACAGTTATAGGATGTACTCGTCGACTACCGTGGCCCCACTAGTATGATCTCATCATAGTCCCAGTAGTCGAGTAAATATCCTAAGGGCTTTATCAACATGTAATATAGAGACAATCAGAGTACATGTTAAGATAAAGTACAACCAGATAGCATAATATCATGTCGAGCAAGAAAGTCCTCCCTATATATGTCCAAGCATCCATTACAATATACATCGTATGTACAGTAATAGCCTATAGGACATACATATAACTAACAATCTCCCACTTGCACTAGGGCCATCTGTTGTGGTATCACATACCCAACAATTAGCTGTGGTCGAAATATCTCATACTCAACCATCCCATAAAAGTCTCTACTGGGAAAAAGGCCTTTGTGAGTGGATCCGTGTTGTTGTCCTCTGTGTCTACTCTCCTAACCTCGATCTTCCTGGAGATCAACCATCTCCATGATCAGGTGATACTGCCTAAGAATTATATCTGGATTTCTGATAGGACGGGGGTTCCTTGGCTAAAAGCCACAACTCCATTGTCACACAATGGTAGGAACGAAGTTCATCTCATGAACTTACAAATCCAGACTGCCTCTTTGGTAGCATCCTTGGTAACGATGTATCTTGCCTTTAATCGTCTAGTATGTCACGGTATCTAGCTTGGAACTCTTTCAACATATCGTCCCTCCACTGAAGGTAAAGACAATGCCTGCGACTGACATTCAGTCATCCTTATCACCCTGGAACCTTTCCAGTGATTCTCCCCAGGATCGATTGATACCATCTCACTACAACTAGTGAGTATCCCAACATCCAATTAGATCTATCTCATAGATCCAAAACCCAGGATTTAGGAGGTATCACTTTGATCCTATATGGAGAATCCTTGTGATAAGCGGAGATTGACCGAGCGTAGCATAGGAAACTCCTTCCCTATCAAGAGTATGTCATCCACGTACTCTACGAGGATCACCACCATACTCCCTACTACCTTTTTGTATATACAAGGTTCATCTACCATTTTGATGAAGTCAAACTCTTTGCCTACCACATCAAAACAGATGTTCCAACTCCGCGATGCCTGTTTTATCATATAAAACATCTTGCACACGTTTCCGCTGCTCCCACTGTCTACGAAGCCCTCTGGCTATGTACTTATAGACGCTCTTTTCTAAAACATCATTTAGAAAAGCAGTCATGACACCCAACCGCCAGATATCGTAGTCATGGTATGTAGCCATGGCAAGTAGGATCTGGATGGACTTAAGCATAGCTTTGAAAGTCTCAACTTTTCCATGTACACCTAGTAATCTTCTCAAGATATACTTGCTCCTGATGGGGATTTAACCCTTCAGATAGAGCAACCAAAGTCCATACTTTGTTGGTGTATAAGGATTGCATCTCAGATCGATAAGCATCCAACCATTCTTACAGAGTCCCACTCCTGATGGCCAGCTCGAAACTAGTTGGGTCATCATCTCATGATGCAATCCTCGCTCCCACTGTCATAAAGAAACCGAAGTATCTCTCAGGTGGGTGAGGAACCCTACTAGATCGGCGGAGAGGCTGAGGTTCGTTGGAAACTATTGAATCCTTTGGTTCTACCAAATCATCAGCTGCAGTTTGTATAGCTGGAACATTTCCAGTTCTACATAATAGACATTGCCTCGAGCTTGTCCGGATTTTGCTTTGAGACATAGGCCGGACAACCCCAAATCTTAACAAACTTAAGATATGGGCTCTTCCCTTTCCATATCACATATGAAGTGGTAGGCAACTGATTTGATTTGAACCCTATTCAATAGGTATGCAGCTTCTCAAGTGCATAACTCCCAAAAAGAAATATGCAACTCAGTAGTACTCATCATAGAGCGCACCATATCAAATAGGGTGCGATTGCTCCGCCCCGATACACCGACGTGTTGTGGTGTATACGGAGGAGTAATGCTGAGAGAGAATCTCATTCTCCTTTAGAATAGTCCAGGAATTCCGTGCTCAAGTATTCTCCTCCTTGATCACATCAAAGGACATAATACTTTTACCCGTATTTTGGTTCTCTGCTTCTAACTTACATTCTGTGAATATCTCAGAAGGTTTGGACTTGTGTTTCAACAGGAACATATGTCTGAATCTTGAGAGATCATCAGAGAATGTAATGAAGTACAAAGAACCGGTCTTGGCATGTGTAGACGGGAGACTTTCATACATCAGCATGTATCAATCCCAAGAGTTCACTAACTCTTTCTCTGTTTCCAATAAACAGAGCTGTGGTCATCTTATCTTTGTGACATGACCGGCAAGTTTCACAAGATGTAATTTCAAACAAATTTAAATATGCATCTTAATGTAACTTCAGCTAGTCGGGACGCATTGATATGACCTAGTCTGCAATGCCTCAAGAAGGATTCGTTCATTTCTGAACTCATCCTCTTGTGTGTGTTCCGTATAATAAGAACTGTAGTTTGATTTAGAACGTCAATGCTTTTAGATAACGTGCCTGAACCGATCAACTCTTGATATAGGAAATGTTCAAAACATTATCCAACAATACAAAATTATATCCTTTCTTTACTAATAAAGAGACTGATATGATGTTGTATATCAGATTCGGTATCTAATAACATTCGTTCAGAATCAATGTATTCTGGTAATACAGGGTGATAGTGACCAACAGATTTGGCTGCAACACTTGCACCGTTTTCTGTCTCATGAAACTTATCACCCGTTCTCAGTTTTCTACCTGTCTGTAGCCCATGTAACAGATTACATATGCGGGATCCTGATCCGGTATCTCATACCTAGAACGTAAAGGATACTGAGAAACAGTTCTCTGTAATGAACACACCCGAAGAAGATGCATCAGCATGCACTTTCTTCGTTTGGGCGGCATGGGAAATCTGGTATTCCCTAATTTCCTGCTCTGTCTTATAACAATTATAAGTTGGAGCGGGACCAACATTCCCCAGCTCAGTATAACAAGTGGGTTCAGTCAATATATCCGTATTATTATCTTGATTAAGGCGTGATATGGTCGCTATCTGGAGAGAGAGAGAAGAAAACACTCAGCGTATGCTCTTGCAAGATTAGATTGGTTATCTAATATATCTAATCAGGATGTCTCCCACTGTTTTAATCAAATCTTCCTTCAAACCCTAAAAGGAAAGACTAGCCGGGATTAATTACACGCTACAAGTTCGCCAATCTTTCAGCCAGGCCAGTGTCGGTACTTTGAGGGAGGTCCCCCGTGCTTTCGCACGAACCTAATTAAAGTAAACCTCATTTTCCCAGAGGCGTAACCCCGTTAACACCTTTCTAGACACCTACTTGATCGGCTAATTGTAATGTGTAAAACTCTCCCAGGAGTAACTCTTACTCGTAGCGGGTATCGGGATCCAACTATCTCATAGAAGGTATGCAATCTCATTGCAAATTTCAACACTTGAAATTCCCAATAATATTTTACCCCAATCGATCTATGACCTTGACAAGGTCAACAAACCATAGACCGCAAGTCAAGTTCAACCCGTCATTTCCTGATTGAATTAAACCCACCCGCACGACCCTTGACAAGGTCAACAAAGTCGCACGACTACCCTAATCCAATCGCATCATATGCTTATACAGATAAGCATAAATAGCTACCGCACACTACGCCTTGACAAGGTCAACAAACGCAGCACGAATACTATGAAGTACTTATCTGAAATGACGAAGGGCTACGACGGGTTTTTCAGAAAACCCTTTGCGTAATGAACTTGATATCGTTATAGAATCGAATGATTTTAAATGGAGTGTTTTTTAGGCTTTTCTAGTTTTGCTAAAGGGGTCACTCCCGATGAAGGGATCGTCGGCCCTTTCCTCATCGAATAAGGTGCAGGGTATATCATATATATACCACTATGCAAAGCAAGAACTATAGAAGCAATCAAAAGACAAACGGGGTTTGTAGCATCTGCTAGTTTCACTAAAGAGGTCACTCCCGGTGAAGGGATCTCGGCTCTTTCCTTATCGAATAAGGTGCTGGATGTTCTACAAGGAACACCGCTATGCAAAGCAAGAACTAGAGCTACCAGTTTTTAAACAAGTTTCTACAACATCTTTAGGTTTCTTTTAGTTTCATTAATCTCATTAATGAAGTCCCATTTTATTATGCTTCACAAGCATCTCTTTTTGAAATGAAATCTGCAATATAACATATATCTCATATATATAATATAAACATTCGTCTCAGGCAATAATATGATCTCATCACAGAACATTGCAGCAGAAGAACATATATGAAATATTGGATATACTAGGACGTCCGTGTTTTCAATACGAGCATGTATAAAACACGGATTCCACGGTCGCGATGAATAGCCAAACCCACATCCTTAGACCCCTACGAGAGTGGCAAGCAACACTGCCAATTCTAGGGTTAAGAGACCCGGTCTCGACTCCTCGAGATGGTCTCCCACTGGACCCTAGAACCCGGTTACTTGTGCTCCCCGCCTTGGGTCTACCTAATGCGGAAAAGTAAATAATATACAATGGTGACATCATCCTCAGCCCGGAAGTGCCCCAATAAAAGAATATTACATACAAATGAATTTTACATGAATGAAAAAGAAAAACTCTCATCTCACATAAAACCCCCGGCTATTCAAAACGCGACGATCCAATATAACATATCACAGCAACACATAATATCTCATATCATCAACGTAAGCAAGTATGCGTATCCCGATTGTCGTTGATGTATAGCAACGAAGCCGGCGATACACCACATACTACGCTTACGGTCACAGAAAAGAAAGTGTAAAACTACAACAGTTGGAATCCGCAACCTCTTTAGACATCGCATGCCTAACCAAATGAATTCCTTAGACATCGCATGCCTAACAATTATAAACCCTGCATTTTAGTCTCATTATCGAAAACTCTTTTCAATATCTAGTCGGGCAATTCAACAAGATTCCCGACATCCTGATCGAATGCTCGTCGCAAACTTTAGTAGACGGCCGCACCCCCGGATGCCGTCGACGAAGTGCACTAAGGCGGAACACCGTTGCCGCGAGCACCCGAACGGATGCTTTTGGCGATGGGTTTCTCCTACAGTCACTTGGTCGGGGCTATGGGGCGTCGCTGTCTGTTAAGTTTACCCGGCGAGTATCCGCGTACGCTACGTGATTGCGACGGACTTTTGATCACATCAAAATTCCGTGGCAACCGATCATCTGAGACTGAAGTGCTATGTTTATAACATTCAAATTAGTTATCTCATAACTACCTGTGGATTCCAAATATTGTATCACATTCCAGATAAATAGACAATGTTAAACTTTCCGATCGAATAATCAAACACCCAAGATTTCCCCAATATATCTCAACACTTGAAATCAGTTTAAAAACATCCAACACATGCCACAGTACCAATGGTCCAGCCGTAGTAGGGTCAAGCCAACGCCTCACATGTGGCACGCAGTACTGCCACAAACCCTAAGGTTTAGAGGCAGTTCAAGACGGTCACATAATCGAGTTAAGATTTGTTGTCTTCTAGAGGATCCACCGCGTTACTTGCATGACTGTACATTCTCCTGTGAATCCAATCAGTAACACTCCCGTACAGTCAGGTCTCGTCGTCTGATATGTCGCATATCTCGCCTAGGGGTGGTAAACGTCAGACCCCAGTAGCTTGATAAGTCGTGTTGATATGAGGTCTATAACAGTTCGAGAAACTACTGATAACACTTACCAGTAAATCTCAGCAACCCTGGCCAGGGATTTCCGGTTATAGCCAATCGAACACAGCGCAACATCAACTCCCTATACCGGGAGAGACGAATCCCCTCCTATCGCTCATTGCCTCCATGTGATTCGGGACTGTACCCAAAAGCCACCTTTTTGCACGCCCTCTTGGACGTGGTATGATGGAAATCAAAGCACGGTGGGAATCACACAAGACTCTATGAGGATCTCGGGTCAACAGACTACTCTGTATCAGTGTCACCGGAGAATTGCCATCTGACGTGAGGTATAATACCATCTAGGAGTTCTCGGCGAGTCCGTCCAGTGTACCCAGTCTCTACTAAGCACCCGTACACCATCCTTGATGTCAAACACCAATGGATATGGGATCATCCATCGCCCATCATATGGGTCAAGATGCATATACGCTAGTCTACTCTGGTGTATCGATGCCCTGTCTCGATACACCCTCGACTAGGAACAGTTATAGGATGTACTCGTCGACTACCGTGGCCCCACTAGTATGATCTCATCATAGTCCCAGTAGTCGAGTAAATATCCTAAGGGCTTTATCAACATGTAATATAGAGACAATCAGAGTACATGTTAAGATAAAGTACAACCAGATAGCATACTATCATGTCGAGCAAGAAAGTCCTCCCTATATATGTCCAAGCATCCATTACAATATACATCGTATGTACAATAATGGCCTCTAGGGCATACAGATACCTAACAATCTCCCACTTGCACTAGGGCCATCTGTTGTGGTATCACATACCCAACAATTAGCTGTGGTCGAAGTATCTCATACTCAACAATCCCATAAAAGTCTCTACTGGGAAAAAGGCCTTTGTGAGTGGATCCGTGCTGTTGTCCTCTGTGTCTACTCTCCTAACCTCGATCTCCCTGGAGATCAACCATCTCCATGATCAGGTGATACTGCCTAAGAATTATATCTGGATTTCTGATGGGACGGGGGTTCCTTGGCTAAAAGCCACAACTCCATTGTCACACAATGGTAGGAACGAAGTTCATCTCATGAACTTACAAATCCAGACTGCCTCTTTGGTAGCATCCTTGGTAACGATGTATCTTGCCTTTAATCGTCTAGTATGTCACGGTATCTAGCTTGGAACTCTTCCAACATACCGTCCTTCCACTGAAGGTAAAGACAATGCCTGCGACTGACATTCAGTCGTCCTTATCACCCTGGAACCTTTCCAGTGATTCTCCCCAGGATCGATTGATACCATCTCACTACAACTAGTGAGTATCCCAACATCCAATTAGATCTATCTCATAGATCCAAAACCCAGGATTTAGGAGGTATCACTTTGATCCTATATGGAGAATCCTTGTGATAAGCGGAGATTGACCGAGCGTCGCATAGGAAACTCCTTCCCTATCAAGAGTATGTCATCCACGTACTCTACGAGGATCACCACCATACTCCCTACTACCTTTTTGTATATACAAGGTTCATCTACCATTTTGATGAAGTCAAACTCTTTGACTACCACATCAAAACAGATGTTCCAACTCCGCGATGCCTGTTTTATCATATAAAACATCTTGCACACGTTTCCGCTGCTCCCACTGTCTACGAAGCCCTCTGGCTGTGTACTTATAGACGCTCTTTTCTAAAACATCATTTAGAAAAACAGTCATGACACCCAACCGCCAGATATCGTAGTCATGGTATGTAGCCGTGGCAAGTAGGATCTGGATGGACTTAAGCATAGCTTTGAAAGTCTCAACTTTTCCATGTACACCTAGTAATCTTCTCAAGATATACTTTGCTCCTGATGGGGATTTAACCCTTCAGATAGAGCAACCAAAGTCCATACTTTGTTGGTGTATAAGGATTCCATCTCAGATCGATAAGCATCCAACCATTCTTACAGAGTCCCACTCCTGATGGCCAGCTCGAAACTAGTTGGGTCATCATCTCATGATGCAATCCTCGCTCCCACTGTCATAGAGAAACCGAAGTATCTCTCAAGTGGGTGAGGAACCCTACTAGATCGGCGGAGAGGCTGAGGTTCGTTGGAAACTATTGAATCCTTTGGTTCTACCAAATCATCAGCTGCAGTTTGTATAGCTGGAACATTTCCAGTTCTACATAATAGACCTTGCCTCGTGTTTGTCCGGATTTTGCTTTTAGACATCATGACGAACATTGAACGTATGTTAATCGATAGACGGGGACTAAGTCGCGCTTTGATTTTCACATATGAGTATCGATGAGAATACGAAAATTTCATATTATCATCGAGTATCATATATTGGTTTTAATTTGAACATTTAACTTGAATAGGTTTTACGTTTACGTTTCTTTTTTAAGGGTTCGAAGGTTTTTTGTTTAGTGTAAATTTTGTTTGAGTTTACGGTAAAGTTGTGCGTTTACGTTATCATTGAGTATCTTACTGAAGGAGCTAGTGCATCCTAAACCCTAACCCTAATTAACCCAAATTAACCTAATTAACCTAATCATCGCCCTAACTCAAATTATCCCTAATTAACCTAAAATTAACCCAATTAACCCAAATAAACCCTAATCAACCTCCTAACACAAATACACTCTATTTTACCTAATTAACCCAAATTAACCTTAGCCCAAACCCTAACCCAAATTAACCTAACCCTAATCATCACCCAAACCCCAATCCAAATTAACTCTAGCCCAAACCAAAATTAAGCCTAATTAATCTAATTAACCCTAACCCTAACCCTAATCATTACCAACCCAATTTTACCTAATTAACCCAAACTAACCCTAACCCTAACCCTACCTGATTAACCCTCACCCTCACCCTAACCCTAACCCTAAACCGAACCCTAACCCTAACCCTAACCTACCTAATTAATCCTAACCCTCACCCTAAACCTAATTAACCTCCAATTAACCCGGAACTAACCCTAACCCTAAAATCAACAATAACACAAAAATTAACAATAATTAATAGTTCAAAATGGAAATTAACTTACTGTAGGGTGTTTTTCGTCACCCCATTGAGATGGGAATACGCGCGCGTTGTCAGGCGTACTACAGATTCCCCCTGCCTAGGGTAGACGGGGGTTTATTGATTGTGTGGATCCGAATCTCCGGCAGCCGCGGACTAAACTGCCGTTAATTACCCCTCGTCTTTGGAGCGAGAGAACCTCCGATTGACGGATCAAACAGGTCATGCGAACTCAACGTGCAGTGTGCGTATGTTTTGAAAGGGTTTTGGAAATATCAGGGCCCCGCGGAGTTTTATGGGGTTCCCGCTACCCGGATAGCGGGCTGGGGGTCAAGAGGGCTAGCAGCCCTATTGCAGGGTGCGGGGCAGCGCCCCGTGTCATGCTCCGCTTTCCAAAATACGGGATACAAGGGGTTAACAGGGCCAGCCATGCTCCTTCGGTCGAGGAAACATCCTGCCGTAGTCACACTTCGGCTTCTGGCTTTACGTAGTAATCAGTAATCAATGCACAGGTAATGAGAAATATAGTCACTAAATCAAAACAGATACAAGAACTAACCAGATAGAGACCAAGGAAGTTAGCTCTGAGTTGCTGATCTAGATATCCGCAATGTCCTCGGGGTACGTCAGGTCCTGGTCCGAGCTAAATCCACTTCTCACTCTGAGCATTCATACTCAGGTCGTCAGAGCGATACAATAGTAATAAATTAAAATACATATGTAACATGTGCAATAATGATGAATATGAAACAGTAAGCATGAAGTGATGATATGATCATGAAGAAGCCAGTACAGGTAAACAGTAAAGCGAGTAAACAGTAAGGCAGGTGAATCAGTCAGTAATCCATGCATGTCGCTAAACCTATCAGTCTCTAAGTCTCACTGTCCAGGTCGTTAAACCTATCGTCAGTCCAATTGTGAGAGTCAACCACTCGTGAGTATCCCCCACCCAAGGGTAGTGCCCCAGGGGCAAACGAACACGGGCCCGAGTCGCTCGCTAATAATCAGTAATATCACCCATATAACTCCAGAATCGCTGTGTATGCCGGTAATGGGACTCCCGAGATTCCGTTGAACTCACACTCAAACTACCCCACACCCCGTGGTCTACATCAAACACCAACCATAAACTCAAGTACGAGTCGGTCCATGACAAGTCTACGCGAGAACTCGAGACAGGATCTCCATCAAGTATGTCTCGACTGATACCCAAGATAAATGGACAGTGTTTGGTGACTTACCTATGACACCTATATAAGTGCTTCCATAATCGTCCCATACCAATTATAGTTACACTTATACATGTCCCATAGACGTCGACAATGCAATAAATCAATAGGATCCGCTGATTGTGTACAAGTACGTGTCACTTCGCTTATTCATTCACGTTTTAACACTGACGTACTCGCCACAATCAAACACTAATATCTAACACTGGGTAATGTACACGACCACTAGTTACCAATGCATATGTGCTTTACATGATATGATGAGAATGCAATAATTAAGGTATGAATAAGATCATCAGTCAGTGTCCGAACACTTGCATAATTCACTATAAATCATACATGCAGAATTAAGCGAAACAATGTAAAAGGGGTAAGTAGTATGTTTAATCATCTATCCATCAAAATTAGTTTCTCATAAATCGGGTTTCAGGTTCGCTAGTTATGGCCATTTCAATTTAAGTGTTCCCTGCTGGAAATCCGGTTTCAGAACATAAAGTCCGTTTCGTAACAGGTTTTAATCCCAGTTGGGATCGTAATTAGGCGACGCTATAGTTGAATAATATTTAGGTTTATCAGTTAGATTTCCAACGCATCAGACGGATAGATAATATCCATGGTGTACTGGAATTTATGCATTGTATAATAAAGGGGTATACGTTCTGTCCCTGTTTGGGACAGCTATATGTTCTGTTGATTTAAAATATACTTTAAATAGTAAACGGCAGTAAAAACGAACGAAACCACTTTCAACGGTTATATAACAGATTTATATTTGCTATGGTATAGGATTCTGCATTATAACATTTTCATACAACAGAGTAAAAGCATTACAAAAATGGGACTCGACAGCCAGAGCTGCTCCGGACTGCAATCCAGAGCCGCACTCCGAACCAGTTTCCGTCACCTTTTTATCATAGAAATAGATTAAAAACTATTATGGGGTTCTAGGTCGTCGAGTTAGTTTCGATATGAGCCCTCGAACTCAACATTCCGATTTGTAATAAATTAACTATGGTTTTTACGAGTTTCAGGTACGGGAAAATTTCAGTTTTACGGGTCAAAAAGGGAAAGGCCTATCACGTCATTAAAGACCGTATTTTCCGGCCAAAACATAATACGACGTTCGTTATAACTCGGGCCATCATATGTGATTAGTTTCCGTCAATTTAACGGGGGTTTTCCATTCGGATTTTGCATCGAACACTTACATTATGTTGATTCGCACGAAAAGTATATGCAGAATTTATTGGTATTTTGAATTGTAATAGATAAAATTAGCATGAAGCAAGTAGTATATTTGCCTGGTGACGTGTTGACGACGGTACGGAAGCGGCAATGGTGGTGTGCAGGGGTTGCCGGCTATGATGGCCTCGACGGCGGTGATGCAGTGGGGAGGCTCGGTGGTGTTGGGTGTGGTACGTGTGCAATGCAAGCGTGGTACGAGCGCGGTGCAGCAGTGGTGCGGGTCCTAGCCTGGACATGGCGCTGTCGTGGTGTGTTCTTGGTGCACGCATGGTGCGTGCGCGGCATGAGCGTAGGCCTGTGGTGGCTCAGGCATGGTGCTGGCGTGGCCTAGGCTTGGTTGTGGCTGCTGCGGCTGTTAGAGGGAACTGATGGTGACGTCCTTCGACTCTACGAGCAGCAACAAAGGCGATTGGCGGCGTTAGCTTAGCTCAGTGCTGATGATGACGGCAACTACGACGAGATCGAGTTAACGGCGATGTTGGCAGAGAGAACGAGCTTGTTTGGATGAGTGCCGGATCGAAGTAGGTCTCGGCTTGATGGTGATGGCATCGGTCATGGTGCTCGGCCAAGGTTGTCGACGCAAGGCGATAGCAATGATGATGGTGATAAGGCTCCTTAGGCCTAGTGGCCTCGACTTGCATCCAAAGAGGGGCTTGGCTTCGCATGGGTTCTTAATGGGTTTGGTTGGTGGGTGCTTGCAAGAGGATGGAGGGAGAATGATGCGTCCATGGAGAAGATGAAGGAGGGGCCAAGGTGTTGGGCTCGACTAGAGGTTGGGTTAGGTTCGGTCTATGGTTCTTTTTGAAGAAGAGATGAGAGAGAAAGATGTTGTTGTGAGAGAGGGAGAAAGAGAGAGAGAAAGTGAGTGGTAAAGAGAGGGGGATCTTGGTGGTGTCGAGGTCGAGGAACTCGCCGGCGGTAGAAGGAGGGGTCGGCGACGGAGGTGGCGGGCGTGGTGTTCAGGGTGAGCGATGGGTGCTGCGGTGGTGATGATGAAGATAGAGGCGAGGTGGCAGTGGGTGGCAATGGTATCGGTGGGTGGTGTGGTCGCGACTTGGACGAGGGAGGGGTGAGGCAGTGAGTGAGGCGCAGTGGAAGAGTGGAGAGGCAGTGAAGGGGAGTGGGTCGCACGGGGGTATGGCGAGGTCGTGGGAGCTTGTTGGGAGTGGGTCGTGTTGGGGTTGTTGGGACGAGGGAGGGGTCGTAGGGGTGCGCGAAGGAGAAGCGGGAAAGAGGAGGGGAGGAAGAAGAGGGAGAGGAGGGAAGTTGGCGAGAGAGGGGGAGGCACTGCGGAGGTCGTGGAGGGGCCATTGCGAGAAAGGCGAGAAACGAAGGAGGGGGAGAAGGAGGGAACGTGAGTGAGTCGAGTCGGGTCGGGGTGAGGGAAAGAAAGGGACGTGGGTTTGAAATCGATAGGAGAGAGAAAAGAAGAGGAAAGAGAGGAGAGAGAAAGGATCGGGTCGGGTGGTAGGGTTCGGGTAGGGTTTGGGTAGTTGGGTGGGCTTAAGTAAAAAAAAATTTAGAAAAACAATTAAAAGGTTTGGGTTTTAAGATTTAGGTTAGAAAATAAAATTTTGAAATTAAACTTAAGAAATTTGGGGAAAATAATAATTGTAAAAGTTTGAAATAGAAATTTTTGAGAAAAGTATTTATTAAAATACGGAAGATTTTTATAATGGAACTGGGTATTACATCATACCCCACTTACAAAAATTTCGTCCTTGAAATTAAAATAAACGATAAGTTATAAAATGCCATACAAAATCAAATACTACTACATAGCGATTTATGCAAAAGCAACTGGATGAAAATCAAATATTTATATATATAAGAAATAGGGCAGTTAACATTAATAGTCACACATAATGACATAACTATTAATAGTGATAAACTATATATATACAAAAATAAAATTAGAATGACAATAATAAATAACAATGATGGATTGGCTCATAGGCCTTAAGAACCAAAACTATCTTAATGAAGATATAAATCAAGCAATTATATAATTAGTTGAGGGTCCTCATACGGTAAGGTATAGGAGAAAATAAAATAAAAATATAGGTGACTAGTAAACAACCCAGATATCAATAATTAACGTAAATGCCAAGACTAAACCATTTTTGCAAAAGTGTGAAGATAATACAATACGAAAGAAACTAGGATAATACCGAAACAATGATGTTATACGTACAAGTAATTAAAATGTATTAGCATACGAGTTAACCATAATTTACATTTTAGTAAATAGAAAATTTAAATTGATTGGAGCACAAAAATTACGTAGGTAAACGTAAATACGAAAATAGAAGATAGTTAGCATTCATATGAACAAAGAAAAGGGAATACTATATAGAAAATCAATATGGAACCCATTTCAAAGAAAACTCAAACGGCTAATAATATAATTTTTGAAAGTCAATTAATAACGAAATGATTATGAATGACACCAGTACGACAAACAATAAAATATTAAAATAAATATTAAGTAGCAAATAGCTCAAAATGACACCATGTACTTAAAGCAAATAAAAGATCAAGACAAAAGGCACGAAAAATGGAACTTCATAATAGGAGGACGATAGTATGAAAAGTATTAATAGGAACGAACTAGAAAGTAAATATGCAGTGTAAGGTAGAATTATGAAAGATTTGAACATAGTGGAGTACTTAGAATAAATGAATAAAATAGAGGTACTTAATCACAATTTACAATTGTTATTGTATTTAAATCAAGGAGTTCAACAGATACAAGGTTTTAAACGAAACAGAACAACTGAAAAGGGATATCTTTGTTGGAAGCAAGGAAGGTGATAACTTCGCGTCGATGTCTAAATCTCTGCGATCTCGTCAGGCGAGTTTGAATCCTGTGCAGGGTCTATACCATCCTCAAAATCGAACAACGAAATAACCAAGTTACTCGAACCGACGGGGAGAGCATTGACAAATCTTCTCCGTGTAACTCCTTCCTTCGAGGGCAACCATCGATAAGATGCTCGTCAGATCCACAAATCAGGCACTGCCCCTTTAGTCTTACGACAGTCTCTCTAAAGGTGTCATGGTCTCTTGCAGTATCCACAACGTTGAGTTTTCCGCTGCTTCCGTTGCTGAGGAACAAATAGGCGCTTCATCTTCACATCTCTTCTTTGTGTAACAGGGATTCCCTTACGACTTGGGGCTTGAGTCATTCACCTTCTTAGTCCTTCAGCTAAGAGATCATTTGTTCGCTCATGGGCTTCCACTAATCCTTGCAATACACCCAAAATCTCGGCGGCCTGACTCCAGAGAGTGGAGGCGGAAGGAGAGTCGTTGAATGCCAGGTTTTAGCTTCTACTGTGCGACGCTGATAGGGACTTAAAGGTATGCAATTAGATATGATAACTTTGAAGAAACGAAGACATGAGAATGCAACGAGTCCAATAAGAAACGTAAGCATGGGTAGGATCAATAGGAAGGTACAAGGATGAAAACGTAAAACAGATTTGAAAACTCGGGAATGATATAAGATATAAACGGAGAGTTGTTGGAATTCATGGTCTTAAAACAACAAATTTTAGGACGACATAAGGTACAAGGAATAAGAATCAGAATAAAATATAGAATGGACAACGAAACAAGAATATATGGCGAGATGAAATTCACACGAGTGGAAATCAGATATAGAACTCTAAGTCACTCAGGCAGAGTACAGTATTGTAACTATGCTGCTGTTCATAATTATAATCACATAACTCTACTAAGTCACCCAAAACTCTAGCGGATGGATCAAAATATGTAGCAGAACACACTATATGAATCAAGATCAAGTATAACAAGTTTACAATCTAGACCGAAAGGGCGGTTTAGATTGTCAAGCCCTACTCGGAAACTGTAATCCCATTCTAAACAAACCTGGCTTTGATACCAATAAAACCGTGTCATGCCCTGCTTCCCAAAATACGGGATACGAGGGGTTAACAGGGCCAGCCATGCTCCTACGGTCGAGGAAACATCCTGTCGTAGTCACTCTTCGGCTTCTAGCTTTACGTGGTAATCAATAATCAATGCACAGGTAATGAGAAATACAGTCACTAAATCAAAACAGATACAAGAACTAACCAGATAGGGACCGAGAAAGTATAGCTCTGATTCGCTGATCTAGATATCCGCAATGTCCTCGGGGTACGTCAGGTCCTGGTCCGAGCTAAATCCACTTCTCACTCTGAGCATGCATACTCAGGTCGTCAGAGCGACACAATAGTAATAAATAAAAATACATATGTAACATGTGCAATAATGATGAATATGAAACAGTAAGCATGAAGTGATGATATGATCATGAAGGAGCCAGTACAGGTAAACAGTAAAGCGGGTAAACAGTAAGGCAGGTGTATCAGTCAGTAATCCATGCATGTCGCTAAACCTATCAGTCTCTAAGTCTCACTGTCCAGGTCGCTAAACCTATCGTCAGTCCAAGTGTGAGATTCAACCATTTATGAGTATACCCCACCCAAGGGTAGTGCCCCAGGGGCAAAGGAACACGGGCCCGAGTCGCTCGCTAATAATCAGTAATATCACCCATATAACTCCAGAATCGCTGTGTATGCCGACAATGGGACTCCCGAGATTCCGTTGAACTCACACTCAAACTACCTCACACCCCGTGGTCTACATCAAACACCAACCATAAACTCAAGTGCTAGTCGGTCCATGACAAGTCTACGCGAGAACTGGAGACAGGATCTCCGTCAAGCATGTCTCGACTAATACCCAAGATAAATGGACAGTGTTTGGTGCCTTACCTATGACACCCATATAAGTGCTTCCATAATCGTCTCATACCAATTATAGTTACACTTATACATGTCCCATAGACGTCGATAATGCAATAAATCAATAGGGTCCGCTGATTGTGTACAAGTACGTGTCACTTCGCTTATTCATTCACGCTTTAACACTGACGTACTTACCACAATCAAACACTAATATCTAACACTGGGTAATGTACACGACCACTAGGTTACCAATGCATATGAGCTTTAAATGATATGATGAGAATGCAATAATTAAGGTATGAATAAGATATCATCAGTCAGTGTCCGAACACTTGCATAATTCATTATAAATCATACATGCAGAATTAAGCGAAATAATGTAAAAGGGGTAAGTAGTATGTTTAATCATCTATCCATAAAAATTGGTTTCGCGTAAATTGGGTTTCAGGTTCGGTAGTTATGGCCATTTCAATTTAAGTATTCCCTGCTGGAAATCCGGTTTCAGAACTTAAAGTCTGTTTCGTAACACGTTTTAATACCAGTTGGGATCATAATTAGGAGACGCTATAGTTGAACAATATTTAGGTTTATCAGTTAGGTTTCCAACGCACCATACGGGTTGATAATATCCATGGTGTAATGGAAGTTATGCATTGTATAATAAAGGGGTATACATTCTGTCCCTGTTTGGGACAGCTATATGTTATGTTGATTTAAAATATACTTTAAATAGTAAACGATAGTAAAAACGAACGAAACAACTTTCAACGGTTATCTAACAGATTTATCTTCGCTATGGTCTAGGATTCCGGATTATAACATTTTCATACAGCATTGTAAAAGCATTACAAAAATGGGACTCGACAGCCAGAGCTGCTCCGGACTGCAGTCCAGAGCCGCACTCCGAACCGGTTTCTGTCACCTTTTTAGCATAGAAACAGATTAAAAACTATTATGGGGTTCTATGTCATCAAGTTAGGTTCGATATGAGCCCTCGAATGCAACATTCCGATTTGCAAATAATTAACTATGGTTTTTACGAGTTTCAGGTACGGGAAAATTTCAGTTTTACGGGTCAAAAAGGGAAAGGCCTATCACGTCATTAAAGACCGTATTTTCCGGCCAAAACATAATATGACGTTCGTTATAACTCGGGCCATCATATGTGATTAGTTTCCTTCAATTTAACGGGGGTTTTCCATTCGGATTTTTCATCGAACACTTACATTATGTTGATTTGCACGAAAAGTATATGCGGAATTTATTGGTATTTTGAATTGTAATAGATAAAATTAGCATGAAGCAAGTAGTATACTTGCCTGGTGACGTGTTGACAACGGTACGGCAGCGGCAATGGTGGTGTGCAGGGGTTGCCGGCGATGATGGCCTCGACAGCGGTGATGCAGTGGGGAGGCTCGGTGGTGTTGGGTGTAGTACGTGCGCAATGCAAGCGTGGTTCGAGCGCGGTGCAGCAGTGGTGCGGGTCCTAGCCTGGACGTGGCGCTGTCGTAGTGTGTGCTTGGTGCACGCGTGGTGCGTGCGCGGCATGGGCGTAGCCCAGTGGTGGCTCAGGCATGGTGCTGGCGTGGCCTGGGCATGGTTGTAGCTGCTGCGGCTGTTAGAGGGAACTGATGGTGACGTCCTTCAACTCTACGAGCAGCAACAAAGGCGATTGGCGGCGTTAGCTTAGCTCAGCACTGATGATGACGGCGACTGCTACGAGATCGAGTTTACGGCGATGTTGGCAGAGAGAACGAGCTTGTTTGGATGAGTGTCGGATCGAAGTAGGTCGCGGCTTGATGGTGATGGCCTCAGTCATGGTGCCCGGCCAAGGTTGTCGACGCAAGACGATAGCAATGATGATGGTGATAAGGCTCCTTAGGCCTAGTAGCCTTGACTTGCATCCAAAGAGGGGCTCGGCTTCGCATGGGTTCTTAATGGGTTTGGTTGGTGGGTGCTTGCAAGAGGATGGAGGGAGAATGATGCGTCCATGGAGAAGATGAAGGAGGGGCCAAGGTGTTGGGCTCGACTAGAGGTTGGGTTAGGTTCGGTCTAAGGTTCTTTTTGAAGAAGAGATGAGAGAGAGAGATGTTGCTGTGAGAGATGGAGAAAGAGAGAGAGAAAGTGAGTGGTAAAGAGAGGGGGAGCTTGGTGGTGTCGAGGTCGAGGAACTCACCGGGGGTAGAAGGAGGGGTCGGCGATGGAGGTGGCCGGCGTGGTGTTCAGGGTGAGCGATGGGTGCTACGGTGGTGATGATGAAGATGGAGGCGAGGTGGCAGTGGGTGGCAATGGTATCGGTGGGTGGTGTGGTCGCGACTTGGACGATGGAGGGGTGAAGTAGTGAGTGGGGCGCAGTGGAAGAGTGGAGAGGCAGTGAAGGGGAGTGGGTCGCGCGGAGGTAAGGCGAGGTCGTGGGAGCTCGTTGGGAGCGGGTCGTGCGGGGGTTGTTGGGACGAGGACGGGGTCGTGGGGGTGCGCGAAGGAGAAGCGGGAAAGAGGAGGGGAGGAAGAAGAGGGAGATGAGGGAAGTTGGCGATAGAGGGGGAGGCATTGCGGAGGTCGTGGAGGGGCCATTGCGAGAAAGGCGAGAAACGAAGGAGGGGGAGAAGGAGGGAACGTGAGTGAGTCGGGTCGGGTCGGGGTGAGGGAAAGAAAGGGACGTGGGTATGAGATCGAGAGGAGAGAGAAAGGAAGAGGAAAGAGAGGAGAGAGAAAGGATCGGGTCGGGTTAGTAGGGTTCAGGTAGGGTTTGGGTAGTGGGCTGGGCTTAAGTAAAAAAAAAATTTTAGAAAAACAATTTAAAGGTTAGGGTTTTAAGATTTAGGTTAGAAAATAAAAATTTGAAATTAAACTTTAGAAATTTGGGAAAAATAATAATTGTAAAAGTTTGAAATAGAATTTTTTGCGAAAAGTATTTATTAAAATACGGAAGATTTTTATAATGGAACTGGGTATTACACCCCGTTAGAAATTTTTTCTAACGGGGGAAGTATATTTAGTGTGGAGTGCATATAAAATAGGGGGAGGAGTGTCTTAAAGACGAGTGCATGGCACGTGTGCGTTGGTCGCCTGCGAGTCACGTGCCTGGCGCGTGAGCGCTTGGCGCCCGCTGGTCACGTGCGCAGCATGTGGGCGCTGGCGCCAGTGGGTCATGTGCGCAGCACGCGGCCGCGAGGCGCCCGCGGGTCATGTGCGCTGCACGCGACCACTGGGCGCTGAGCGGGTCATGTGGGACGCACGTGGGTGCTATAGTGCCCGCGGGTCACGTGTCTTGCATGCAACCGCGGGGCGTGCGCGCACGTGGGCGGTTTAGTGCCCGCGGGTCACGTGCGCTGCATGCAATCGCTTTAGTGCCAAGGGTCACGTGCGCTGCACGCGACCATTGAGCGCTTTAGCACCCGCGGGTTACGTGCCATGCACGCGACCGCTGGGCGCCCGCGGGTCACGTGAGCGGCACGCGACCACGGGAAACACTAGCGGAAAGGGGCTTAGCCCCTAGGTTAGGGAGTTGAACTCCTAAGGTGTTTTGGCGTTAACTCCTAACCAAAATTTAATTTATGGAGTTAAACTCCAACAGTTTTAGAAAGAAGTTAAACTTTTAGGAATTTTTGGCTCTTCTTTTGAGCCTTGGACTCTCCCAACGTGGGATTTTTGGAGACGGGTTTCCTTCTTCTTCCTCTCGGTTGGCCGGATCTTGAGGGAAAGGTGGAGTGCATTTCAAAATATCCCCTTTCAGAGATTTGATGGGAGATCTGAGCTCCCCTTTGTGGGTTTTGAGGTGAAAAACTACTTCCTTTTGAGGAAGGAAGAGTTAAACTCTTGATTTAATTCAAAAAGAGAATGAGGGTTTTAGACCCTTGAGAAAGGGGAAGGAGGCACACAAACCCTAGTTTTTTGGAGAGAATGAATTGTATGTTTTATTTCATTATCTTGTTGCCTTATATAGGCGTACACATTTCCATATAGCCCCTTGGACTTTACAAAATGGCATTTTTCCCATCTCATACCTCATGTACCCATTTCTTTTGCACATGAGCCATGGGCTTTACAAAAATTTGGCTTTATGCCCATTAAAAATTACATCAAAATTATTTATTACATGATTTTTATTTTGACATGGAGGAGGCCGGCCATGGGGCTCAACTTAGGCATGGGTCCACTTGATCTGGGCTTGAGCCCGCTTACTTGTGGTTGACTTTGATTTTGACTTGGTCAACCGGGATGCAATTTTTGACCCCAACACTTACATCACTTGTAGTTTTGCCAGCGGATGGATCTCGAAGAGATGGAGGAGGCCGGGGATGGAGCTCAACGAAATCCTCTGGCGGCGGGAAATCAAAGGCGACGAGCGGCGGGAAATCAAAGGCGACGACGGCGGCAAAGTGGTGATGAGACTTTGGTGGCGACGACATCGGGAAATCAAAGGCGACGAGAGGTGGAGGCGGGTTACGAGATCGATTGTGCGGGGAGTTGGTGGGAAAAATTGGGGGAGATGGAAAATTGCTGAGTTTTATTTTTTTTATAAATAACCCTTTGATACCTCTACGGATTAATCCGCAGGGCCTTCTTTTGCGGCTCCGTACCAAATAAAAGATTACATTTTAATTTTTTTAATTAATCTGTACGGCGCCGTAGAGACAAACCATTGGCCCTCCGGATTAATCCGCAGGGCAATAAAAAGTTGCCCCTACGGATTCCTGCCTCTGTAGCGGCAAACTCTTATTGTAATAGTGAACCATGTATAAGCTTTAAACTCAGACTATAATACATATAACCAAACACATCAGTTATTTGACTTCTTCAAGGATTACAACAATGTGTACGGTCTAACGGTCTTTTTGTGTAAGCTAGGACATAAGAGAAGGATAAAGATATCAAAATGAAGCAAAGATGGGAACGGGGGGTACTCGAAAAAGATATAGATTGAAATGTTTTTATGAGACAATGATGAGTCATCAAACAAAGATATAGATGCCTCCCCCCTCCCTCTCTCTCTCTCTCTCTTCCCCTCATAAAGTGATGTGGAAAATGAAGTTACATAGATGCATGTAATGCATAGGTACAACTAGCAAGAGACAATTGGGTTTGGGGCTTTTTGACACTTTATTCTTCTTTGGAGGAATGCCAAGTTCAAGCAATTTGTGGGTAGGAGATATTTGCATGTATGTAGACCAAGGTTGATAGTCATGTACATTGATGATGAGCTTTGTGAATGGTCTTTCTCATATGTTTCCTTGATTATATCTCGAGGCATTTTAAGACTAGGCAAACTTAGACAAAGATATATTTTCCATCCTTAAAGTGGATTAAGAATGTGCATTGTCTCTAGCGTTCCCTTAACACTACAACAAGAAATGAACGTTTATTTCGTTGGGTGTCAGCCGGCGGAAAAACCAATTACCCGACAAAATAAAGATATTTCGTCGGTTGTATTTCGATGGATAAAATTGCGACGTAATAGTGTGTATTTCGTCGGGCTCAATATTAGTTCCGTCGGGTATATTATTACGTCGGTTAATAGCCGGCGGAAAAACGTTGAAAAACTTGGAAAATTTAGCTCAGAATCACCTAGATTTCTCACTTATTCCGTCGGCTACTAACTTATTCCATCGGTTCTGGCCCGATGGAAAAAATAACAAACAGAGAAAAAAATTCCAGCTCATAGCTAGATCAACACACATACAATACAATATAATGATATCGCACATATATATTCCTAGTAATCATAATTCAATTCACGACAATTTGCCACAAAACCAATATATCCATCCAAATCGCCACGAAACCAATATATTCATCAAATCACCAAAAAATCAAAACAAATTAACGAAAATATGAAATCCATTATATTCCATTAATTTACAACACAATTCAATTACATTTGAAATTTGCAAAAGGAGACGATAGAGAACAAATGCGTGCAGTCTAGTCACTGGCGGCGCCGCTGTCGGAAGCCGAAGGATGCCGAGTGAATTCGAGCAGCTCCTACAATATTATCAACAGACAAAATATTAGCTTTATGAATTCACGTATGATATAGATATGTTATTCTTGATAATAAACTATTTTGTAGTAATGTTTTAAGGGATATCGAGCAGCTCGAATAATGTTCTTAACGAGAAATTATTCACGATATAGATATGATATTCACGGTATGATATAAATATGTTATTCACGATTTAGATATAATATAGATATGATATTCACGATATCATATAGTGACATGATATTCACGATATGATATGATATCATATCATATAGATATGATATGATATGATATGTATATGATATTCACGATATAGATATGATATTCACGATATCATATAAATATGATATTCACGGTATGATATAGATATGTTATTCACGATATAGATATGATATGTCACGATATAATATGCATATGATATTCATGATAATAAACTATATGAAATTTGTATTAAAACAAAAATTGGCAATATGATCTTGTCACGTCCCGCTTCCCAGAGTACGCAAGATTGGGCACGTGACATGGCCAACCATGCTACCTGTGGGTGGGGAATATCCATCCACAGTCACATTACGGTTGTAGAGATATCAAGAACAAAATAATAAACTAATCTAATACATGTCCAAATCCATAATAACAAGAATCAATAAAACAATAAGTGCGGAAGCAAATGATCCAATACAATAATTAAACAGTACGTCCCATAATGCGGGCTCACATCTGGAAATGAAATGAAAATAAATAAACTAAATCCTAAGGAACTCACAGTTCAGCCTGCTGGCTGAAGTACTCCTGCTCGGTCGTCGATAGTGGTAAAGAATCTGGGCCATGCAAAACCCAGACGTCAGCGCGTCATGTCAACCAAATAATATAATATAACATGGGAACAAGCAATGCAGGTATGAACATGAATAAAGCAGTACTAAGAAATAACAGAGCAGGGTAATGTGCAAGGGTGACTAAACTGTCCTATCAGGTTTCTACTCTATAGTCTTTAAAATCAATTGATGAATCGTCGATGTAACTCAATAGTATCCCGTGCGTGCCCGGGACCACGGTCAAGGTCCTCGGGGCTGAATCCGAGACGTGCCGCTAAGCAGTAATAGGTAGTAGGATGGATGAGTGACGTCAGCATCATCACTCCCGGACTGGCCAAGCCCGTAAGACTGATCAGAACAAGTATCGAACTGTTGAGTTACAAGTCGGTTTCACCTTTGATTTCCCCATACCCCCAAGCTATGTATGTCAGGTCAGGTATTCAGTAGTCAAGGACTAATGCCAACACAAAATCAGGTAAAGTAGGTCTGTCTGGATAGACAGCAGGAATGGTCAGGTTTGTCGGCATTAGGCATGAAATCAGGTAACAGGTCAGGTTCCGTTTCAACGGGTTGAGTTGATATATACACAGGGTGTCATGTCCGGTGTATCAGTATATGTGTCAGGCGTATCAAGATCGGTCAACATGTAATGCAATCAAGTGTATACTGATAACAGGTATAGTAACGAATAAGGAACAACAGCAGGGACAGCAAATAACAATATTATTCCATGTAAACACAGTGATGCTTTGTATTCTCTTATTAACGGGTTCAAGCACCCTTGTGGTGCAATAGTCACAAAGTGAAATAATTTCAACAACATACGTAATGAAGCTACATGAATTTAAACTAAAATATAATAATTGTCTCCTGGGTGATTTAACAAATGAAGCGAGGACGATCTACTTGGTTTAGTTAGTTAAAGGGTGAGTTAATATCAGACCGATTAATTACAAGCAAATACTATATTGATTTAATGTTACGGATAATTGTGACCATCAATTCTAAGTTATAAAAGATATCGATGTTACTAATAGCTATGTGGTTATAATAAATAATATGAGGATTAAGTTTGTAGCAAGACTTGATCTTGTGTACGAGCATGTTAAAGCAAGTATTCGGATACTTGCCTCGACGGTTTCGCAAACCGGAAAGCACGGATGCGATGTCGGCAGAAAACACGAGACGGGTGCACGGGCCACGGATCGAGTCCCAACAGCGAACAACGGGACCACACGGACCAGGGTACTTCGCTGGAGCGTCGGGTCCAAAAGACGGCATGGTCGGAAACCGGCAAAAGTCAAAAGTAACGAAGTTAGCAAACACGATAAACATGAGCAATCGACCAGCGAGGGGTTTCGCACAAAAGGAAGGACAAGGAAAGCTTACAGGGAGATACCAGGGGTAACCCCGGCGGGCTCGACGGCGCTGGAATGCCGGCGAGGCAGCGACGGCGGCTGCGAAGGCCTGAACAGCCACTGGGTTCGCTGGAGAGGGTGTACGACGAGTAGAGGAGGGTGGTGGTCGGCTCTGATGATCGAGGGGGAAAGGAGGTGGTCGGAGGTGGTCGGAGGTGGCGCGGGTGACGTCGACGAGGGTCGACGGCACGGTTTCCGACGACCCGGGGATTGGTGCTAGGGTCGGGCTCGGGTCTGGTGGTGGTCCGGCGAGGGGAGGAGGAAAGCGACGACGAGGTCGGGGCGAGGAGGAAGAGAGGGAGTCGCAGGCGTCGTCGGTGACTGGAGGCGGCGTCGACGGCGAGATCTGCGGTGCAGGAGGTGGCGTCGGGGTTGGGTGCAGGCGCGGAAAGAGGCGGAGGAAGGAGGTAGGAGGGTGCGGCTAGGTTGAGGAGGTGCTGACGGCGACGGCGAGGTCGCGGGGAGGTCGGCGGCGCGAGTACGAGGGGCTAGGGTTTGGGTTCTCGTGGGTTTTCTCGTGATCGAGAGGGAGAGGGGAGGCGGCTGCATGGTAATTATAGAGGAAGAGAGAGAGAGATTGGAGAGAGAGAGGGAAGGATTTGATGAGGAGAGAGATAGAGAGAGAGGCGGTTGAAGGGGGCCCACGAAGGGAAGCTGATTGGTTGAGGCAAGATAAAGGAATTCTTAAAGTAAAGATTTTGAAGGATTTTAACTGTTAAAGAATATATTTCGTATAATTTTAGTTTTATGATATTTAATTAAATGGGCCTTTTTGGCGCTAAATGAAACATTTCCAAATCGCGCCCGGGTTGCGCCCAAATGTTCCAAATTCAAATTATAGGATTTTAAGCGAGTTCCAAATTTTGAAAAGAGGTGTTTAATGATTAAAATGCATGCCCCCAAGTCGGACACTTGTACGCGCGCGTAGCCATCCAAACTTGCCCGTTTAGCCGAACGGGACGAAATCTCGACACGCGGACGCTACCACGCGACTAGTGGCGACGAGTAGGCCAACATGGACATTTTTAATTTCATTTTAGGAGTTAAAATTTGTTATGTGCCAAAATGACTTAACCGGTTAAAATTTTGCAAAAAGCACCAAACAATCAGGATAATTGGAATGAGCAAGATATAACCCTCAACTAGTAATATAAATAGTATTATTGGGCTCGGGTGTTACATCATACCCAACTACAAAAGAATTTCGTCCTCGAAATTCCAAGAATACAAGATAGCTAACTACGGGAAAAGGTGAGGAAATTTCTGCCGGATCTCGTCTTCTCGTTCCCAAGTGGATTCTCCATGCGATCGATTACCCCAAGAAATTAGCACAAGAGGGATAACCTTGTTCTTAAGAACCTTTTCTCTTCGATCCTTGATTTCAACTGGTCGCTCCTCAAAGGTTAGGTCCTCCCGCACAGTCAACTCCGAATGATCCAAGACATGAGTCTCATCGCGAACATACCTCCGTAGTTGAGACACATGGAACACATCGTGCACTCCTGCCAATGACTGTGGTAACGCCAAACGGTACGCTACCTCTCCAACACGCTCCAATATCTCGAAGGGTCCAACGAATCGAGGACTAAGCTTTCCCCGACTTCCAAAGCGAATCACCCCTCTAGTCGGTGATATCTTCAGGAATACCAAATCACCCACGGCGAACTCTAGAGGTCTTCTTGACGTGTCGGCCCAACTTTTCTGTTTGTCTTGAGCTGCCTTCATATGCTTCCTGATTGTATTCACCTTCTCGACTGTCTGTACCACCAAATCTGGCCCTAGTAACCTTCGTTCACCAACATCATCCCAACAAACAGGTGAACGGCACTTACGACCATACAACGCTTCAAACGGAGCCATCTGAATAGTTGCTTGGAAGCTATTGTTGTACGAAAACTCCACCAGGTGTAGGTGATCCTCCCAAGAACCTTTGAAGTCCAACATGCAGGCCCTCAACATATCTTCAAGGGCTGGATCGTTCTTTCCGATTGTCCATCAGTCTGAGGATGATAAGCTGTGCTAAACTTCAATCGAGTCCCCAAACTCTCTTGTAAACTCCTCCAAAAGTGCGACAAGAACCGAGTGTCCCGGTCGGAACGATGCTTACCGGTACTCCATGCAATCTTACAATCTCCTGCATGTATCGCTCTGCCAAAGTCTCCGTCGATTGACCAACCCGAAAAGGAATAAAGTGAGCTGCTTTGGTCAACCGATCGACAATCACCCATACTGCATTGTTGCCCTTTGGACTCCGCGGTACAGCCGTCACGAAATCCATGGTTATATGTTCCCACTTCCACTGAGGAATCGGAAGTGGTTGCAACAAACCAGCAACCCTTTGGTGTTCAGCCTTGACTTGCTGACACACCAAGCACTTAGCCACGAAGCGAGCAATTTCCCGTTTCATACCTTCCCACCAGAAATGCTGTCGAATATCTCGGTACATCTTTGTCCCTCCTGGATGTACAGAGTAAGCTGAACTGTGTGCCTCCCTCATAAGCTCTTCACGCACATCTCCTTTTGGCACACACACACGGCTACCATATCTCAACGAACCGTCTTCATGGATCAGTAAATCGGTTCGGAGTCCGGCTTCAACCTGCTCCCGAAACTTTTGTAGTCTAGGATCCTGCGATTGTACCGTTTTAATCTTCTCAACTAAGGACGACTGTACTTGCAATTGCATCAACTGTCCCACATCATGTGGTAGCACAACCTCCAAGTCGAATCTCCGAAAATCCGCAATGATCTCCCTCTGTGCAGTCAATATCTGAATTGCTGGTAACCGACTTAGCGCATCTGGCACGACGTTAACTTTTCCCGGATGGTACTTAAGATCAAGGTCGTAGTCGGCCATCAGCTCCAACCATCTGCGTTGCCTCATGTTCAACTCCTTCTGAGTGAACACATATTTCAAACTCTTGTGATCCGTAAAGACTTCGACTCTCTCGCCCAAAAGGTAGTGTCTCCAAATCTTCAGTGCGAAGATCACAGCTGCAAGCTCTAAGTCATGAGTCGGATAATTCTTCTCATGAGTCTTCAGTTGTCTCGATGCGTAAGCGACGACCTTCCCGTTCTGCATCAAAACACATCCCAATCCTTTTCCAGAGGCGTCACTGTGAATCACCAGTCCTCCTGAATTATCCGGTACGGTTAGGATAGGAGCGGTTATCAACTTCTGCTTCAACGTCTCGAAGGCCAATGCACATCCATCCGTCCAAACAAACGGTACCTCCTTGCGCGTGAGCTTAGTTAACGGCTCTGCCAAACGAGCGAAGTTCTCCACAAATCTCCTGTAGTATCCGGCCAAACCGAGGAAACTTCTTATCTCAGCCACATTTCTTGGAATAGGCCAATCTCGAACTGCTGTAATCTTCTCGGGATCAACGGCGATTCCATTGCCCGACACAACATGCCCCAGAAACTTCACTTCTTCCAGCCAGAATTCGCACTTACTCATCTTCGCGAATAACTTCTCTTGTCTCAGCGTCTGCAATGCGATCCTTAAATGCTCAGCATGCTCCTCCGGACTCTTCGAGTACACCAGAATATCGTCAATGAATACCACAATAAACTGGTCTAAAAATGGTGAAAAGATCTTGTTCATCAAATCCATGAATATTGCCGGCGCATTAGTCACTCCGAAGGGCATCACCAAATACTCGAAATGTCCATATCGAGTTCGAAACGCCGTCTTGCAAATGTCTTCTGCTTTCACTCGGACCTGATGATATCCTGATCGCAAGTCCAGTTTCGAGAATACCCTCGCGCCACTAAGCTGCTCAAAAAGTTCTCCAATGCGAGGGATCGGGTACTTGTTCTTAATAGTCACCCGGTTCAATTCTCGATAATCAATGCACATCCTTCTTGTACCATTCTTCTTCTTTACTAAAAGAACTGGAGCTCCCCAAGGTGAGTTGCTGCTTCGAATCCATCCCTTCTCGAGTAATTCACCAACTTGTTTCTTAACTTCTTCCAATTCCACCGGTGCCATCGGATAATAGGATTTTGATACTGGCGCTGCACCAGGAATAAGGTCAATCGCAAACTCCACATCTCGCTTCGGCGGTAAGCCTGATATATCTTCAAACACATCCATAAAGTCACGAACAACTGACGGCTCTTCATTACTATCCGCTTCCATTGTCGCAAGAACACTGTTTGTCGGCCTAGCCCTAAACTCGACTGGCCCGACAAAGCTGCTTCCTCCAGTGAAAGTAAACTTAGGATGTCCGGGAATCTGGAAAATTACCTTCCTTGCCCTACAGTCAATGTGGGCGTGGAAAGTGCCAAGGAAATCCATCCCCAAGACAACCTCATAGCTGCCCGTATCTATCACCAAGAAATCTGCAAAAAGCTCCCGTCCACCAACAACAACTGTACAATCTCTACATTCCTTACTAGCTATGATTTTCCCATTCCCAGTGTGTATGTCCCAAAAACTAGACAGGGTCGTGCAGGTAATCGAGTGTGTAGTTATAAATTTGGATGACATAAAACAGTGGGATGCTCCGGAATCAAATAATGCCAATGCGGGAAAACCATGAACGAGCAAAGTACCTGAAACCACTTCTCCTGATGCCTTGGCTTCCTCAGCTGTCAACATGAAAGCTCGAGTCTGGTTTGGTCCTTGAGTCAGCTGTTTCTGCCCTTGGAACGGTCTCTGCGGAGGCTTCTGTATATCATCTCTCGTGCGAAGATTCGACGGACAGGCACCCACTGCGTGATCGGCTGCCCCACAAACCAGAAAAAGTCCCAGTCTTCTTCTACAATCCTTATGCACGTGCCCAGGTAAGTGGCAGTAGGCACAGGTCACGCTTTTCCTTCGGTCAACGATCACAGGCTTCTTCATGGGTGCTACGCCTCGACGGTCCACTGGAATACCTCTGCGCCCATAATCTCGGTTAGGTACAAATGCAGGCTTCCTGGCCGCAACTGCTGTCTGGTGAAGGTTCCCCTTTCGATCCTGATAAACTCTGTTGCTCTCTGGCTGCCGTAAGAACCTGCGAGAAAGTGGTCAAACCCAGGGAGACAATCTGCCTCTGGATGTCCACATCCAAACTGCGCAAGAACCTTCGCGCCCTGTCTGCCTCCTTGGCGACTAAGGGTCCAGCGAAGCGGCTTAGTCTCGTCCATTCCGCTGCATGTACATCCACAGCTGCTCCATTTTGTCTCAGCCCGATAAATTTCTCCTCCATTTCCTCCCGTGCAGTCCGCGGGAAGAACTTCTCCAAGAAACTTTTAGAGAAATCCGCCCAACTGATTGGCTTGGACAAGCGGGTCTCCTCCACAAGCCACCACTCTCGGGCGTAATCCACCAGCTGAATGCGTACCACATAAACTCTCTTGTCTTCAGGGATCTGTGCCGCAATCAGTAAATTCTCCGTGTCCACTAGCCACTGCTCGGCCGGCAGCGGCTCCTCCAAACCAGTGAAAGTAGTAGGACCCAACCGTCTGAAGTCTGCCACGGTCCCTATTCGGTCAACTGGCTTTGCTACAGCGGTGTTTACAGACTGCTGAATGGCCTGCAAACCCTCCTGAAATGAATCTGCCTGCTGCTGGATCAGCTCAGTTTGCCTCTTCTGGTTTTCCAACATCCCACGTATCACTCCTAACATGGCGGCTTCATCCACACGCCTCTGATACGTCTTGAAATTCTTATCTGCCATGGTCCTGAAATCAAAACAAACGACATTAGCATGATGATAGATTCAATATATAAATCAAGGCTAGAACTCCAAGATACTTAAATAGAGTACTGCATTGTAGCTATGCCGCGGTATCATAGCCGCAATTACTTAACTCCACCCAAGTCGCCTAAGTCCTAGAGATAACAAGAAATTAGGTTTTTGAGTTGACAATGCAAAGTAAGTTTGCATGTCGACATGATCCGGAAGAATGATTCAAGGATGGTAAAACAGTCAAGGTGGCAGGACATGTTTCCTAATCACGGGTATTATGATTTGTGTATCGGGTGTGATACCCAACTACAAAGAATCAACCCAATTAACATATGGCTCTGATACCAAAATAACCATGTCACGCCCCGCTTCCCAGAGTACGCAAGATTGGGCACGTGACATAGCCAACCATGCTACCTGTGGGTGGGGAATATCCATCCACAGTCACATTACGGTTGTAGAGATATCAAGAACAAAATAATAAACTAATCTAATACATGTCCAAATCCATAATAACAAGAATCAATAAAACAATAAGTACGGAAGCAAATGATCCAATACAATAATTAAACAGTACGTCCCATAATGCGGGCTCACATCTGGAAATGAAATGAAAATAAATAAACTAAACCCTAAGGAACTCACAGTTCAGCCTGCTGGCTGAAGTACTCCTGCTCGGTCGTCGATAGTGGTAAGGAATCTGGGCCATGCAAAACCCAGACGTCAGCGCGTCATGTCAACCAAATAATATAATATAACATGGGAACAAGCAATGCAGGTATGAACATGAATAAAGCAGTACTAAGAAATAACAGAGCAGGGTAATGTGCAAGGGTGACTAAACTGTCCTATCAGGTTTCTACTCTATAGTCTTTGAAATCAATTGATGAATCGTCGATGTAACTCAATAGTATCCCGTGCGTGCCCGGGACCACGGTCAAGGTCCTCGGGGCTGAATCCGAGACGTGCCGCTAAGCAGTAATAGGTAGTAGGATGGATGAGTGATGTCAGCATCATCACTCCCGGACTGGCCAAGCCCGTAAGACTGATCAGAACAAGTATCGAACTGTTGAGTTACAAGTCGGTTTCACCTTTGATTTCCCCATACCCCTAAGCTATGTATGTCAGGTCAGGTATTCAGTAGTCAAGGACTAATGCCAACACAAAATCAGGTAAAGTAGGTCTGTCTGGATAGACAGCAGGAATGGTCAGGTTTGTCGGCATTAGGCATGAAATCAGGTAACAGGTCAGGTTCCGTTTCAACAGGTTGAGTTGATATATACACAGGGTGTCATGTCCGGTGTATCAGTATATGTGTCAGGTGTATCAAGATCGGTCAATATGTAATGCAATCAAGTGTATACTGATAACAGGTATAGTAACGAATAAGGAACAACAGCAGGGACAGCAAATAACAATATTATTCCATGTAAACACAGTGATGCTTTGTATTCTCTTATTAACGGGTTCAAGCACCCTTGGGGTGCAATAGTCACAAAGTGAAACAATTTCAACAACATACGTAATGAAGCTACATGAATTTAAACTAAAATATAATAATTGTCTCCTGGGTGATTTAACAAATGAAGCGAGGACGATCTACTTGGTTTAGTTAGTTAAAGGGTGAGTTAATATCAGACCGATTAATTACAAGCAACTACTATATTGATTTAATGTTACGGATAATTGTGACCATCAATTCTAAGTTATAAAAGATATCGATGTTACTAATAGCTATGTGGTTATAATAAATAATATGAGGATTAAGTTTGTAGCAAGACTTGATCTTGTGTACGAGCATGTTAAAGCAAGTATTCGGATACTTGCCTCGACGGTTTCGCAAACCGGAAAGCACGGATGCGATGTCGGCAGAAAACACGAGACGGGTGCACGGGCCACGGATCGAGTCCCAACAGCGAACAACGGGACCACACGGACCAGGGTACTTCGCTGGAGCGTCGGGTCCAAAAGACGGCATGGTCGGAAACCGGCAAAAGTCAAAAGTAACGAAGTTAGCAAACACGATAAACATGAGCAATCGACCAGCGAGGGGTTTCGTACAAAAGGAAGGACAAGGAAAGCTTACAGGGAGATACCAAGGGTAACCCCGGCGGGCTCGACGGCGCAGGAACGCCGGCGAGGCAGCGACGGCGGCTGCGAAGGCCTGAACAGCCACTGGGTTCGCTGGAGAGGGTGTACGACGAGTAGAGGAAGGTGGTGGTCGGCTCTGGTGATCGAGGGGGAAAGGAGGTGGTCGGAGGTGGCGCGGGTGACGTCGAAGAGGGTCGACGGCACGGTTTCCGGCGACCCGGGGATTGGTGCTAGGCTCGGGTCTGGTGGTGGTCCGGCGAGGGGAGGAGGAAAGCGACGACGAGGTCGGGGCGAGGAGGAAGAGAGGGAGTCGCAGTCGTCGTCGGTGACTGGAGGCGGCGTCGACGGCGAGATCTGCGGTGCAGGAGGTGGCGTCGGGGTTGGGTGCAGGCACGGAAAGAGGCGGAGGAAGGAGGTAGGAGGGTGCGGCTAGGTTGAGGAGGTGCTGACGGCGACGGCGAGGTCGCGGGGAGGTCGGCGGCGCGAGTACGAGGGGCTAGGGTTTGGGTTCTCGTGGGTTTTCTCGTGATCGAGAGGGAGAGGGGAGGCGGCTGCATGGTAATTATAGAGGAAGAGAGAGAGAGATTGGAGAGAGAGAGAGAGAGAGAAGGATTTGATGAGGAGAGAGATAGAGAGAGAGGCGGTTGAAGGGGGCCCACGAAGGGAAGCTGATTGGTTGAGGCAAGATAAAGGAATTCTTAAAGTAAAGATTTTGAAGGATTTTAACTGTTAAAGAATATATTTCGTATAATTTTAGTTTTATGATATTTAATTAAATGGGCCTTTTTGGCGCTAAATGAAACATTTCCAAATCGCGCCCGGGTTGCGCCCAAATGTTCCAAATTCAAATTATAGGATTTTAAGCGAGTTCCAAATTTTGAAAAGAGGTGTTTAATGATTAAAATGCATGCCCCCAAGTCGGACACTTGTACGCGTGCGTAGCCGTCCAAACTTGCCCGTTTAGCCGAACGGGACGAAATCTCGACACGCGGACGCTACCACGCGTCTAGTGGCGACGAGTAGGCCAACATGGACATTTTTAATTTCATTTTAGGAGTTAAAATTTGTTATGTGCCAAAATGACTTAACCGGTTAAAATTTTGCAAAAAGCACCAAACAATCAGGATAATTGGAATGAGCAAGATATAACCCTCAACTAGTAATATAAATAGTATTATTGTGCTCGGGTGTTACAGATCTTCACGATATTAAACTATATGAAATTTCTATTGAAACAAAATATTATTAATTAAACTTACAACCGATATTTCTCGGCCTAGAAGTACCAGCTGACGGATCAAGATTGTTCTCGTCTCAATATTAGCGTTGGCTTCTGCTCTGGTCAACGTCCTCTGTGAACTCGAAATCGACGCGTGATCAAATGAAGAAAGGGCCGAGAAGACGCGTGCTCGATCATCCGCTGGAGTATAAGGAGAGCCATCTGCATGGTATATTGGCGTGGACGGAGAGGGAGCTGGTGCCGCAGTGGACAGGGAGGGAGCAGGGGGCATGGGTGCCACAGGGGGTCGGGCTCCTGGATCAATATCCCTCGGCGAACAAGAGGAGGAAGCAACTCCAGACCGCGATGGGCGTGATATACCGTAGGAGATATGTCTTGGCCGCTTAAGTGAACTCTCCTGTGTCGGTCCGTATTGTGCTACTAGATGGCGTCCTCGTTGATCGCATGAAGCTTCACGTCCGAAGGGGATTAACCATGCTCCTCAGTAAATGCAATCGCCCGTTGCTCAATCTCGCGGTTAATCCATTCCTGCAACAAATTACAGTATGAACCACATTTAGTCAACTATTGAAAAAGATATTAAGTAATTTAAATAACTACAATAAATTGTGTGTGAGCATACTTACATAATGCTCAGTCGCATGCTGTGAGGTAGGGCAGCTAGAGGCATACGCAAACCCTATACCGTAAAACTCTACGCGACTGGGCATCTCTCATGTCCGTCTCGCTTACAATTTAGAAAAAAATTTGATTTCCATCGAAAGTTTAGGAAGTTGACAAATTCAAAATATTTTGATTTGTCAACTTACATAAGCAACTCCATATTGGGAGGAGTTCATCTCTGCGCTCAACCAACGATCAATATTGCCCTCTGCGTCGCTGCTTCCCGCTAGCTCCTAGCCCGCCATTTAGAAATGATTTAACATCTCCTAGCCTAACATTTAGGATTAACATCTCAAGCTATTACAGTTATCGGCGATCTACGTACCAAGAACTCGGGTGATCAGAAGTGATCAATTATGGCAGCCCAATACTCGTCCGACCAATTGGCGGGCTTCACCGCCAATTTTTCCTCATCGGCGTTGGCCTTCTTCCATTTCCCATGGATCCAATGTTTGTGATCAAGTCACCCCCCGACATATATATAAATAGTCGGCCTTTGACGACATGCAGAGGTACGAAAGAGTTGTCGATCTACCACACTACAGAAAAGAGTGCCTACAAAGAAACACTTATGATGTATTAGCATCAAATACACACACACACACACAAGTAATAAACGACGACTTAATAAAATAAACTTACCAAAATCTCATCTAAGACCGTTTGTTTATTGGCCTCTAAAGCTGTCGATGTCCAGTCCATCGCATGTATCTGGAACCCTTTTTCACGACGTACGCCATGCGTTTCTCATCATTGCATATCGATGCACAGAATGCCTTGAGGTCCTTCGCCTCGGGTTCAACAAAGTTCCGGTTCATCGAGAAGTGCACATCGATCCTCGGGTCGTCTCGACCGCGGATCCATATGTTCTTTGCTTCTGTCGGACCCCTTTTCCTAAGACCCCAACCCCGGTCCCGGCCCTGGGCCGCGGAACTGGAGGAAGTGGATGCCACCTCTCCCTCAGGCCGTCCACGATCACGGCCATGACTAGAATTGGAGACCATCTCCCAAAAAAATAACTAATGCAACATACATATACAGTAACAAATTCAAGCAACAGTTAAGCAAAATTAATTAACTGTAGATGAAATTAAGCTAATCACATTCAAGATATTCAATACATAAAATAAATTCTGCATATCTGAAAGCCGCATGTAAATAAACGAGCAATAAAAGTGAGATACAAAAGCTAGTGTTAATCTTCATCCCCTGTAGCACTGCTCTCACTCCCTGAATTTTGTAACAGTTCACGCATTGATCGTTTTGTCTACGGGTAGCTGATCTTGATGATCCGTCTTCTACAATAATCTTTAGATCAATGTTAGCATTACAAAAGCTAACGTCGTCTCAATCCATAGTCAGGTTTTGTAACGGTGTTACTGGTGTGTTTAGGCGGCTAATTTCAAGATTTTCATCAGGATTTCCCATGTTAAAATAATCTCGCGGATTTGTGGTGATAGCAGCATGCCAGACAGAATCCCTAGGATTCTCGACATAAAAACATTGACGTGCTTGACTCGCTGATATGTAAGGCTCATTCGTGAACGCGAGTTTCTCAGAATTCAGCAGGAGTAGCCCAATTTCTACTTTGTATTCTCATCCATCTGTCTCGGTATCATACTACATACATTTGAATACGATAACTCTGTGTGCACAATAACGTACTTGCAATATATCTTGCAGCACATTATAGTAGTCAAGTTGACCCGTAGTTGGATTGATATCTGTAGACGATGCGTAACTTATTGTGGTTGAAGTCAAAAAAACACCGCAGTTTTGTACTTTCAACGTGCATCTCTATTTTGTATATGAAATCTATATTCATTAACGACATAACTAATTAGACGCTCAACTACGAAGTGCGGCATGTTTCACAGCACCTATTATGTTCCCACCTCCATGGAAGGGGGATATTAATCTCTGTCCCTTGTTATCCACATTTTCGTTACGGCGCAGCCTGTTGAATGCAGTCTCGGTCCCCTCAAGGTACATACATGCATTCTTCGACGAGTAACCTTTCGCAATCGATCTCTCGGGTCTAGATTTATTACGGATATATCGTTTTATCTTAAACATAAACATGTGTATTTTGTTCAGGTAAGTTTGATTGATAAAATTAATAAATATTATTTGAAAGTTAAATTCAACTATTAATTGCGTAGTTCTTGAATGGGTACATCCACCGATAATTAATCGGTCTACCTAAACGCCCTTCTCTTGCAAGATGAATTGTGAGATGAAACATGATTGTGAAAATCATAGGCGGAAACAACATTTCCAATCAATATAGAATGATAGGAACTTGGTTCTCCAGGTTTCTAAAATCATCTGCCTTATATTCCTTAGAGCTTAAATCTCGAAAGCAGTGACAATGATCTGTCACAACCGAGACAACATTCTTATCCTTTAATGTCTTAATAACAACAGGGAGTAACTGTTGCATGATCATGTGGCGGTCGTGACTTTTAAGGTGAAATTTTTTTTTATGCTTCATGTCCACACACCTAGAGAGATTTGATGAGTAACCGTCAGAAACCCTTACTTGCTCGAAAACTCTGTAGAAAGTACCATTCTTGATAGCAGATATTGTGTACTTCGCTGCGGGAATTGACCATTTACCGTTCCCCACTTCTCATAGATGCAATTCAGGACGTAAACTCTCCTGCAAGTACCACTTTCGAACCGCAAGTGTATCCTTAAATTTGGATTTCACATTCAATAAGGTGTTAAGGAGTACCTCGCATACGTTCTTCTCGATGTGCATGAAGTTTAAGTTATAACGCAGATTGAGATCGTGCCAATATACTAGCTCGTTGAAAATAAGATTCTTCCTTCAGTGACTTCCAGCAACCCGTGGAATTGTATACTCTATCGTTCTCCCGAAAACAACATTACTGAAACCTTGTGTTGCCTCCCGCAACTTCAAACCCGTAGGCTCGGGTGGGGCCTGCCTATGCTCTTGTCTACCATTGAATTTGCTGCAATTATGACGATATGGATGATTTATATCTAACCATCGACGGTAACCTGTGTAGCACTTGATCTTCCACGCCCCTACTTTAGGATCACATACGGTTTTCTCTAGACATATCGGGCAAGCTTTGTAATCTTTAGTGCACCATCCAGACAACATAGCGTATGCTGGAAAATCGTTGATTGTCCACAAGAACACCGCACGAAGTGTAAATGTCTCTTTCTTGTGGGAATCGTATACCTGTATACCTGGCTCCCACAACTCCTTCAGTTCCTCAATCAACGGTCTCAAGTATATATCGATGTTATTTGAAGGAGAGGTACTTCCAGGAATCAATAAGGGCATCTGTATGTAGGAATGCTTCATATTCATCCATAGAGCTAGATTATAAACAACAAGAGTAACTTACCATATACTGAGATTTGCGCTGTGGCTGAATGGCTCCATACCATCTGCAAATAAACCAAGCCTTACATTACGGGCATCCGTAGCAAAATCTTTGTACAAGGCATCAAAGTGTTTCCACTCATCACCATCGGTTGGATGCTGCAGGATTCCATCCTTAGTGCGACCATTTGCATTCTATCAGCAGTTTTAGTTGACAGAAATAATCGATGAAGACTTTTCTTGATTGAGTAGCAACGCAAAGTTTTGGTTGACAGAAATAATCGACGAAGACTTTGCTTGATTGAGTAGCAACGCAAAACCTTTGCTGGAATCCGTTTAGGAGTATCAAGTGTAGATTCATCTTCACTATTATCCCTTCGAGAAAAGATCCACCTAAATAAATTGCAAATTTTACAGTTATCTAACTTCTTATCCTCCTCTGTTCAGTATAACATGCAATCGTTCAGATACGAGTCGATTTTCTTATAATTGAAACCCATATCTTTCAAGATCTTCTTCGTCTCTGTGAAATTTTCTGGCAATAACGCTTTAGGGTAGGTCTCCCTTTGAACTTCAAGAAATTGATCAAAAGACTTGTTATTCCAATTATTCTGGCATTTAAGATTGTAACACCCGAGCCCAATGCTACTATTTTCAGTTACTGTTTGAGCATAATGTGGTACTCATTTCATTTAACTTGCTTGTTTGTTGCTTACTGTAAAATTTACCCGGCAAAGTCATTTCTACATATAACAAATTTTAGTATCTAAAATGAAATTGAAAATATTCATCTTGGCCTACTTGACATCCTTAGCCTCGTGGTAGCGTCCGTGCATTGTGTTCTCGTCCCGTTCAGTGAAACGGGCGAGTTTGGATGGCTACGTGCACGTGCGTGTGTCCGTTTTGGGAGTATGCTTTTTAATCATAAAACATTTCATTTTAAAATTTGGAACCCGCCTAAAATCCTATTATTTGAATTTCGAATTTTTGGACCCAACCCGGGCGCAATTTGGAAATGTTTCATTTGGCGCCAAAATCCCAAATTTTAATATTATTAAAACCATCACATATATTTTTCTAACTAACCTGATATCTTACTGTTCATTACCTATCTTTTAAATCTTTAAGTTAACCATATAATATTTTTACAATCTTTTATATCCTTCTCAATTTATTCTCTCAGCCAATCACAACCTCCCCTTTAACCCCGTGGGCCCCACTTTCTCTCTCTCTCTCCACTTTTTCCTCTCTCTCCCTCTCCCTCATATATTCTCTCGTACTTCTCTTTATCATTCTTTCTCTTCTTCCTTCATGTCTCGTTTCTCATTTTTTTTTTTGAACTGTTCTTTTGTGACCGGAATTCCGTCATGCCGGTGATGTTTCTCGACGTTCCAGCGAGATACCCCGACCCGTGTGGTTCCTTTGTTCGTCGTTTGGGTTCATTCCGTGAACCGTGCGCCGTCGCGAGTTTTCCCCGCCGACGGTTAACGTTCCGTTTTCCCGATTCGCGACCCATCGAGGCAAGTTAATCTTGCTACATGCTATATACTTTTATAATCTTCATTTTATAATGTTATACATTTGAAAATCTTATAGTTTACATATGAAATGTCGTTGAAAAATCGGATATGACAAATCTGAAATTTACTGTATACCTTATCTTATAAAATTCATTATAAATCATAGAAAAATCGTTAGTATACGTTCTTTAGTTCGTTACGAAGCTAATTCAGAATACTATAACTCTATAAAATATTTACTTGCAAAATAAATTGTTTAATTAACGTAAAATGCAAATGAACACGTCTCTAAACTGCTGTCCAGGGAAATTCCAGCAGCAAACTTTCAACTTTGAATATTCATAACTTTTTGTAGGGATAACCTGAGATGCTTATACTTATAAAACTGAAAACCTTATTGAATTATCTTTGTTTTGGTATAAGATACGTCTCTTTTGGAGAACATTTGTTATTTTTAAGCTATTTTACAAATTAGGGTGACGCTGAATTTCTGAACGGAACCTTCTTGTGCATGGTTAATCAATACATCTTTTATAGTTACTAATCGTTTTGAATATGCTATCCATATTAATATTATTATATCAATATTTATATCACATATTGTTTAGTTGTACATCCCACATTACCATTTTACAGTTTTATAACTTTTCGGATACCCGTTTGCATCTATCGCATTTAAGATACATATAATTGCAAGCATAGATCACACTACTACATAATAATGTGATATTAACACCCCATGTTTAATAAATTGCATCCTAATTAATATTGGAACTATAAATGTAACCCTAATCGATAACTGTGCATCCATATCCTTAAATTATATTTATTTACATATCATATTACATGTTCCAGTTTATTGTTCTGATAGTACTCATGCTTGTTTATTTATACATATGCTTATGTTAGTTTGATTATGAGCACCCACATGACATCTTGTGCTTCCTGACATGACCTGTTACACTTCCTACTTGACATGACATGGTACCGTGCACTCTTGACATGACATGACACCTTTATACATTACCTGACCTGTTACCTGATCTCATGCCTAATGCCGACCAACCTGACCATTCCTGTTGTCGATCCAGACAGACCTACCTTTACTTGACTTGTGTTAGCATTAGTCCTTGACTACTGAATACCTGACTGACATACATAGTTTGGGGGTATGGGGAAATCAAAGGTGAAACCGACTTGTAACTCAACAGTTCGATACATTGTTCTGATCAGTCTTACGGGCTTGGCCAGCTCCGGAGTGTTGATGCTGACATCACTCATCTATCCTACTACCTTTTACTGCTTAGCGGCACGTCTCGGATTCAGCCCCGAGGATCATGACCGTGGTCCCGGGCATGCACGGGATACTATTGAGTTACATCGACGATTCATCAATTGGTTTCAAAGACTATAGAGTAGAAAACCTGATAGGACAGTTTAGTCACCTTTGCACATTACCCTGCTTGTTACTTCTTATTACTGCTTTATCCATGTTCATGCTTGCATTGTTTATTACCATGTTTTACTGTATACTTGATATCATGACGCGCTGACGTCTGGGTTTTGCATGGCCCAGATTCCGTACCTTTGTCGTCGACCGAGCAAGAGTACTTCAGCCAGCAGGCTGAACTGGGAGTTCTTTAGAGTTTAGTTTATTTATGTCATTTCATTTCCAGATGTGAGCCCGCATTATGGGACATACTGTTTATTCATTGTATTGGATCATTAGCTTCCGCATTTATTGTTTATTGATTCTTGTTATTATGGATTTGGACATGTATTAGATTAGCTTATTATCTTGTTCTTGATATCTTTACAACCGTAATATGACTGTGGATGGATACTTCCTACCCATAGGTAGCATGGTTGGCTATGTCACGTGCCCAAATCTTGCGTACTCTGGGAAGCGGGGCGTGACATGGTTTTATGGTATCAGAGCCATATAATAGTCGGGTTTATTCTTTTTGTAGTTGGGTATTGTACCCAATACACGAATCAGAATACCCGTGTTTAGGAAACATGTCCGGCCACCTCGAACGTTTTACCATTCTTGAATCACATTCTTCCTGATTATATTTTTACGATGTGCAAACTTCCTTTGCATATCGATCCGAAAACCTGATTCCTTGTTATCTCTAGGACTTAGGCGACTTGGATGGAGTTATGTAATTGTGGCTATGATACCGCGGCATAGTTACAATGCGGTACTCTATTTAAGTATCTTGGAGTTCTAGCCTTGATCTATATTCAGAATCTATCATCATGCTAATATTGGGTGTTTTGAGTTCAGGATTATGACAGGTAAGAAGTTGAAGACGTACCAGAGGCGTGTGAACGAAGCCGCCATGCTTGGAGTAATAAGATGAATGCTGGAGAATCAAAGAAACAGACCGAGCTAATCCAGCAGCAAGCGGACTCGTTTCGGGAAGGTTTGCAGATCGTTCAGTAGTCTGTGAACAATATTGGAGCTAGACCAGTTGACCGAGTAGGGACCGTAGCAGATCTCAGGCGGTTGGGTCCGTCTACATTTACTGGTTTAAAGGAGCCATTGCCAGTGGAGCAGTGGCTAGTTGACACAGAGAACTTACTTTTTGCGGCACAGATTCCAGATGACAAAAAGTTGTTGTGGTACACATTCAGCTAGTGGACTACGCCCGAGAATGGTGGCTTGTTGAGGAGACCCGCTTGCCCAAGCCGATCAAGTGGGCGGATTTTTTTTCTAAGAGTTTCCTGGAGAAGTTCTTCCCGCGGACTGCACGGGAGGAAATGGAAGAGAAGTTCATCGGACTAAAGTAGAAGGGAGCACCCGTAGATGTGCATGTAGCAGAATGGACGAGACTCAGTAGTTTCGCTGGACCTTTAGTTGCCAACGATGCAGACAGGGCACGGAGGTTCATGCGCAGGCTGGACGTGGACATCCAGAGGCAGAATATCTCTCTGGGTTTGACCACTTTCTCATAAATACTTGCAGCAGCCAAGAGCAGCAGAGTTTATCTGGGATGAAAGGGAGTTTGCAGCAGACAGCAGCTGCGTTAAGGAAGCAGTTCTATCGGGCCAGTCGAGTTTAGGGCTAGGCCGACTAACAATGTTCTTGCAGCAATGGAAGTTGATAATAGTGAAGATCCGGCAGTTGTTCACGATTTTATGGATGTGTTTGAAGACATTTCGGGCTTACCACCGAAGCGAGATGTGGAGTTGCGATTGACCTTACTCCTGGTGCAGCGCCAGTATCAGAAGCTGATTATCCGATGGCACCGGTGGAATTGGAAGGAGTAAGAAACAAGTGAGTGAATTGCTCGAGAAGGGATGGATTCGAAGCAGCAACTCACCTTGGGGAGCTCCAGTTCTTTTAGTAAAAAAGAAGGATGGCACGAGAAGGATGTGCATTGATTATCGAGAATTAAACCGGGTGACTATTAAGAACAAGTACCCGATCCCTCGCATTGGAGAACTCTTTGAGCAGCTTAGTGGCGCGAGGGTATTCTCGAAACTGGATTTGCGATCCGGATATCATTGGGTCCTACAGATGTGGAGACAAGAGAAGTTATTCGCGAAGATGAGTAAGTGCGAATTCTGGTTGGAAGAAGTGAAGTTTCTGGGGCATGTCGTGTCGGGCGATGGAATCGCCGTCGATCCCGAAAAGATTGCAGCAGTTCGAGATTGGCCTATTCCAAGGAATGTAGCTGAGATAAGAAGTTTCCTTGGATTAGCCGGATACTACAGGAGATTTGTGGAGAACTTTGCTCGTTTGGCAGAACCGCTGACCAAGCTTATGCGTAAGGAGGTACCTTTTGTATGGACGGATAAGTGTGCGTTGGCTTTGAGACGTTGAAGCAGAAGTTGATAACCGCCCCTATCCTGACCGTACCAGACAATTCCGGAGGACTGATGATTCATAGCGACGCATCTGGGAAAGAATTGGGATGTGTTTTGATGCAGCATGGGAAGGTCGTAGCATACGCATCAAGACAACTGAAGACCCATGAGAAGAATTATCCAACTCATGACTTGGAGCTTGCGGCTGTGATTTTCGCTTTGAAGATTTGGAGACACTACCTTTTGGGCGTAAGAGTCGAAGTTTTTACAGATCATAAGAGCTTGAAGTACGTGTTCACGCAGAAGGAGTTGAACATGAGGCAACGCAGATGGTTGGAGCTGACGGCCGACTACGACCTTGATCTTAAGTACCATCCGGGAAAAGTTAACGTCGTGCCAGATGCGCTAAGTCGGTTACCAGCAATTCAGGTATTGACCGTACAAAGGGAGATCATTGCGGATTTTCGGAGATTTGACTTGGAGGTTGTGCTACCACATGCTACGGGACAGTCGATGCAGTTGCAAGTACAGTCGTCCTTAGTTGAGAAGATTAAAACAGCACAATCGCAGGATCCTAGACTACAAAAGTTTCGAGAGCAGGTTGAAGCCCGACTACGAACAGATTTATTGATCCACGAAGATGGTTCGTTGAGGTATGGTAGCCGTGTGTGTGTGCCGAAAGGGGATGTGCGTGAAGAGCTTATGAAGGAGGCACACAAATCAGTTTACTCTGTACATTCAGGAGGTACAAAGATGTACCAAGATATTCGACAGCATTTCTGGTGGGAAGGCATGAAACGGGAGATTGCCCGCTTCGTGGCTAAGTGCTTGGTATGTCAGCAAGTCAAGGCTGAACACCAAATGGTTGCTGGTTTATTGCAACCATTTCCGATTCCTCAGTGGAAGTGGGAACATATAACCATGGATTTCGTGACGGCTTTACCGCGGAGTCCAAAAGGCAACAATGCAGTATGGGTGATTGTTGATCGGTTGACCAAGGCAGCTCACTTTATTCCTTTTCGGGTTGGTCAATCAATAGAGACTTTGGCAGAGCGGTACATGCAGGAGATCATAAGATTGCATGGAGTACCGGTGAGCATCGTGTCCGATCGGGACACTCGGTCCTTATCACACTTCTGAAGGAGTTTACAGGAAAGTTTGGGGACTCGATTGAAGTTTAGCACAGCTTATCATCCTCAAACAGATGGTCAGTCGGAGAGAACGATCCAAACTCTTGAGGATACGTTGAGAACATGCAGGTTGGACTTCAAGGGGTCTTGGGAGGATCATCTACTTTTGGTGGAGTTGTCTTACAACAACAGTTTTCAGGCAACTATTCAGATGGCTCCATTTAAAGCTTTGTATGGTCGTAAATGCGGTTCACCTGTTTGTTGGGACGATGTCGGTGAATGAAGATTATTGGGAACAGATTTGGTTGTGCAGACAGTTGAGAAGGTTAACCCTATCAGAAATCATATGAAGGCAGCACAGGACCGACAGAAGAGTTGGGCAGATACGTCAAGAAGACCTCTGGGGTTCACCGTGGGTGATTTGGTATTCTTGAAGATATCACCCACTAGAGGGGTGATTCGCTTTGGGAGTCGGGGAAAGCTTAGTCCTCGATTCGTTGGACCCTTTGAGATATTGGAGCGTGTTGGAGAGGTAGCGTACCGTTTGGCGTTACCACAGTCCTTGGCAGGTGTGCACGATGTGGTTCATGTAACTCAACTACGGAGGTATGTTCGAGATGAAACCCACGTATTGGATCATTCGGAGTTGACTGTACGGGAGGACCTAACTTTTGAGGAGCGACCGGTTGAAATCAAGGATCGAAGAGAAAAGGTTCTTAAGAACAAGGTTACCCCTCTTGTGCTAGTTTCTTGGGGTAATCGATCGCATGGAGAATCCACTTGGGAACGAGAAGATGAAATCCGGCAGAAGTTTCCTCACCTTTTCTTGTAGTTATCTATCTTGTATTCTTGGAATTTCGAGGACGAAATTCTTTTTGTAGTTGGGTATAATGTAACACCCGAGCCCAATGCTACTATTTTCAGTTACTGTTTGAGCATAATGTGGTACTCATTTCATTTAACTTGCTTGTTTGTTGCTTACTGTAAAATTTACCCGGCAAAGTCATTTCTACATATAACAAATTTTAGTATGTAAAATGAAATTGAAAATATTCATCTTGGCCTACTTGACATCCTTAGCCTCGTGGTAGCGTCCGTGCATTGTGTTCTCGTCCCGTTCAGTGAAACGGGCGAGTTTGGATGGCTACGTGCACGTGCGTGTGTCCGTTTTGGGAGTATGCTTTTTAATCATAAAACATTTCATTTTAAAATTTGGAACCCGCCTAAAATCCTATTATTTGAATTTCGAATTTTTGGACCCAACCCGGGCGCAATTTGGAAATGTTTCATTTGGCGCCAAAATCCCAAATTTTAATATTATTAAAACCATCACATATATTTTTCTAACTAACCTGATATCTTACTGTTCATTACCTATCTTTTAAATCTTTAAGTTAACCATATAATATTTTTACAATCTTTTATATCCTTCTCAATTTATTCTCTCAGCCAATCACAACCTCCCCTTTAACCCCGTGGGCCCCACTTTCTCTCTCTCTCTCCACTTTTTCCTCTCTCTCCCTCTCCCTCATATATTCTCTCGTACTTCTCTTTATCATTCTTTCTTTTCTTCCTTCATGTCTCGTTTCTCATTTTTTTTTTTGAACTGTTCTTTTGTGACCGGAATTCCGTCATGCCGGTGATGTTTCTCGACGTTCCAGCGAGATACCCCGACCCGTGTGGTTCCTTTGTTCGTCGTTTGGGTTCATTCCGTGAACCGTGCGCCGTCGCGAGTTTTCCCCGCCGACGGTTAACGTTCCGTTTTCCCGATTCGCGACCCATCGAGGCAAGTTAATCTTGCTACATGCTATATACTTTTATAATCTTCATTTTATAATGTTATACATTTGAAAATCTTATAGTTTACATATGAAATGTCGTTGAAAAATCGGATATGACAAATCTGAAATTTACTGTATACCTTATCTTATAAAATTCATTATAAATCATAGAAAAATCGTTAGTATACGTTCTTTAGTTCGTTACGAAGCTAATTCAGAATACTATAACTCTATAAAATATTTACTTGCAAAATAAATTGTTTATTTAACGTAAAATGCAAATGAACACGTCTCTAAACTGCTGTCCAGGAAAATTCCAGCAGCAAACTTTCAACTTTGAATATTCATAACTTTTTGTAGGGATAACCTGAGATGCTTATACTTATAAAACTGAAAACCTTATTGAATTATCTTTGTTTTGGTATAAGATACGTCTCTTTTGGAGAACATTTGTTATTTTTAAGCTATTTTACAAATTAGGGTGACGCTGAATTTCTGAACGGAACCTTCTTGTGCATGGTTAATCAATACATCTTTTATAGTTACTAATCGTTTTGAATATGCTATCCATATTAATATTATTATATCAATATTTATATCACATATTGTTTAGTTGTACATCCCACATTACCATTTTACAGTTTTATAACTTTTCGGATACCCGTTTGCATCTATCGCATTTAAGATACATATAATTGCAAGCATAGATCACACTACTACATAATAATGTGATATTAACACCCCATGTTTAATAAATTGCATCCTAATTAATATTGGAACTATAAATGTAACCCTAATCGATAACTGTGCATCCATATCCTTAAATTATATTTATTTACATATCATATTACATGTTCCAGTTTATTGTTCTGATAGTACTCATGCTTGTTTATTTATACATATGCTTATGTTAGTTTGATTATGAGCACCCACATGACATCTTGTGCTTCCTGACATGACCTGTTACACTTCCTACTTGACATGACATGGTACCGTGCACTCTTGACATGACATGACACATTTATACATTACCTGACCTGTTACCTGATCTCATGCCTAATGCCGACCAACCTGACCATTCCTGCTGTCGATCCAGACAGACCTACCTTTACTTGACTTGTGTTGGCATTAGTCCTTGACTACTGAATACCTGACTGACATACATAGTTTGGGGGTATGGGGAAATCAAAGGTGAAACCGACTTGTAACTCAACAGTTCGATACATTGTTCTGATCAGTCTTACGGGCTTGTCCAGCTCCGGAGTGTTGATGCTGACATCACTCATCTATCCTACTACCTTTTACTGCTTAGCGGCACGTCTCGGATTCAGCCCCGAGGATCATGACCGTGGTCCCGGGCATGCACGGGATACTATTGAGTTACATCGACGATTCATCAATTGGTTTCAAAGACTATAGAGTAGAAAACCTGATAGGACAGTTTAGTCACCTTTGCATATTACCCTGCTTGTTACTTCTTATTACTGCTTTATCCATGTTCATGCTTGCATTGTTTATTACCATGTTTTACTGTATACTTGATATCATGACGCGCTGACGTCTGGGTTTTGCATGGCCCAGATTCCGTACCTTTGTCGTCGACCGAGCAAGAGTACTTCAGCCAGCAGGCTGAACTGGGAGTTCTTTAGAGTTTAGTTTATTTATGTCATTTCATTTCCAGATGTGAGCCCGCATTATGGGACATACTGTTTATTCATTGTATTGGATCATTAGCTTCCGCATTTATTGTTTATTGATTCTTGTTATTATGGATTTGGACATGTATTAGATTAGCTTATTATCTTGTTCTTGATATCTTTACAACCGTAATGTGACTGTGGATGGATACTTCCTACCCATAGGTAGCATGGTTGGCTATGTCACGTGCCCAAATCTTGCGTACTCTGGGAAGCGGGGCGTGACAAAGATGAAACATTTTGACAATCCATCCCAACTTAGAGATATTTGCGCCTTCAAAAAGGGGTACATTCACATCATCCATATACTTAATATATTTCGCCGATTCTGCATCAGGGAGACTGCGGATATCTTCGTCTCTGACATTAGGTTCGGGAACAATATGAGGATCAGAATGCATGCCAGTTCGAAGTTCGTCCAACATACTATTCAAACACGTGTCCCTAAAATTCGTACGACGAGGATTATTTGGTCTAATCCAACGACTCGTAGACATATCGACTATCGGTGCTACTTCTCCATGGTACGTTCAATTTGTATACCCAAGTGAAATTTTATTCTTAAGTAGGTGGTCGTACACTATATCTCGATGGCGGTCGTAACCGTTATTACACTGTTTACACGGACACGAAATCATTTCTTCAGGGGATCGGCCCCTTAATGAAAATTCCATAAACTTTTCGACGTCGGCCTTGTATTCATCACTAAATTTGGACACTTTCATCCAACTCCTATCATTACTCTCCGATTTCTGTCATCAAGTATTGTGTAATTAGCTATTTATTTTATGACTTTAATTAAGATTTAATGTTTCAGTTTGATCTATCAATTCATTACATCGGCTGTCGGGGGTAAGGTTTTATCCCATCAAGAATTTATAATGCATGCATCCCTGTGTTTGAACTTTCATTCGTTTCGAGAAAATTTCGGAAACACATCCTCGCTGTTCTCCGAGTACACTGCAATAGAAGGGATAATAATTATTTCATTGTTGAATATTAACAATGAAATGATCATCCCCTCTATAGTTGTATACGGAAAACCAGCGGAAAGGTGCTGACGAAACTAATCTTGAAACGAATAAAAACACAAATATATGGTGTGTTTGCGTTATAAATTCTTAATTTGTTCACACTGGACAAATCTATCGGTTATAGTACGACTAGTTCTTTCGACATATAAACTACATGACGGTTGCAGAAAAAAATGATTAAACACTTAGTTTTGGCAACCATCATGTAGTTTTATGTTACGATGGAGATCGTTGCGCATATAACTGATAGACGGGTTCTAAGACGTGTTTCAGTTTTTTGACTGTGTAATCCTCGATGATAACATGTAAATTTCATGTTATTATTGAGTTACGTACACTTAGTATAAAATTTTCATGTTATTTTTAAGTTCAAGGTTCAATTGTGTGCATTGTTTGGAACATTTGAATATTGAGGATCATGGTTGGAATAATGGTTAGTTGGATTGCTATTAATAGAAACATGATAATGAAAATTATGATCATAAAATTTCTCATTATAAAAATAGTTAAAACGTTATTATTAAGGATTCACATAAGGATTGAAAGGGTTAAAAGATTCCACATATTTTTCATCAAACATAGTTAATTGCCTTAACCTCTTTAATTGCTCACTTGCTAGATATTTTTCCTTCCTAATTGTCAATAAACTGTTGATATTGATTATTCTAAGAATATTGAATGAATGATTAGATTTGGGTATGCTCATATATTTAATATTAACACTCAAACAAGAGAAATATTATTTTAAAAAAAATTAAAGCTTACCTGAGACGAGGAGGCGGTGCGACTGTGGATAGTGGCGGCTCGTCGGAGGAGGGGCACTTCATCACCGGCAAAGAAGAAGACGGCGGTCGCAGCTGCAACTGCAAGAGGGAGGGAGAGTGAATGAAACAGAGATAGAGAGAGAGTGAGAGAAAGAGGTGTGGGAGGACTTACGAGGGGGCTGTGACAGTGGATGGTGATGGTGGCTACAGGCGACGGCAGTGACGGAAGGGTCGGCGTGAAAGGGGCCTGCGACGGAGGTAAAAGTGAGAGAGGGAAGGAGGCTATGAGGAAAGGTCAGCAAGGAGGATTCAACCGGCGAGGAAGGGGTCGGCGATGGAAGTTGAAGGGGGAGAGGGAAGGGGGCTACAATGAGGGGTCGACGAGGAATGGTCGATCGTCGACGAGGGGGTCGTCGGCTTGAAAAGGGGTCGGCGAGGGGGTCGGCGGCATGGAAGGGGGTCAGGATGGGTTAGGGTTTTTTTATTTGGTGCGGGGGGTGGGTAGGGAAGGATATGATCGATCAATTCTTCCTCCTTTTTTATTGATTGTGTTTATTCTTTCGGACATTAGTCGACGGAATAACCCCAAAAAATATTTAAAAATAAATATGTTTGAATAGGTGTAATTCGTCGGATATATGGTTTATTCCATCGGCTTATAGCCGACGAAATAACCATGTATTTCTTGTAGTGTAAGTGTGATATAGAGAAGTTTGATTCGAACTTAGGCCAGTATTGGATTATATGTGTATGTAAGGTAAGACGTTTATTGGTGTGTGTAAGACAGAGATGACGATAGGAACAAGCTTAGCATGTACCACACTAACCACACTCTTATATGTGTTTAAAAGTGACGGTTAATGACTAAAGCGTCGTCATGCGAGGACCTGTAACTCTCTGAAGGGCACAGAGAAGAAATAAGTGAGGTAAGGAGGGAAGCTATAGACAGGGTAAACAAAGAAACACTATCGAACATAGATAAAATCTTAATTAATAATCTAGATGAAGATGTTCTCATATTTCACCATGTGGGTTAATACTTAGCAAACATAATTGATCTTCATAAATCTTCATTTTGGCATTTGATCCTTACCAATTATAATTGATTTTCATTGATCTTTCATTTTAACCAAACCCATCTCTTGTGCTGCACGACTTTGCAAAGACGAGGAGAGGTTTCAATTTGTAACAATTGGGAGTGAATCAAGTTTCAAAAGCAACAAATAAAACCCATGATCGTGTAATTCAACCCGACCCGAATTGACCCTCATCCGCATAAGAAAGGTATATGAGCACCCAGAGTTCTCTCACTCAGTGGCCGAGCCAACTAAAATCCGCAAGCGTCGGCAGGCGAATAGAGTAACCATCTAATTTGCTTAACCTATTCCGACAACGTGGACCCTCCCTTCCCCTTCCATTAATCTCCAAACAACATGCAGCATTCTCGAAAATTTGTAAATTAAACAGTTGTAGATGTTTTCCTTTTTTCTTCGGTTTCAATAAGCTGATTAGCATGAGCGCATCCCAGTATAATCGTTTAAAAAAAACTTTTTGGTTCTTATGGCGTGAAGTTACGAAGAACTTATAGCATGTGTATTTCAATTTAGACTAATCAAGGTTTGAATGATTTTTGTGAATCATATTGTATCTAGTCTAACTCGTTCATGCAAATTTCATTTCTATTTTAATAGAGAAATACAAACATTATTTGAGTTCCTATTTGAAATTTTGATTTATGTACGAATGCCACTGGTCGTTATGCACTCAACAACACTTAAAACATCTCCACCGACTTGCGATACCTGGTATTGTTTTGTCAGCTAGCTGGACAGCTTTAATTATTGTTTCAGTCACGTTGGATGCTATTAAACCAGCTAAATGATCATAATAGAGAAATTATGCGGTATACCTTATGCAAGAGTAGGAAAGAGAAAGAGACGGACTTTCCGGACGTCTATTAGACTGGTTGAATTTATTTCTGATGAAAATTTTCCATATTTAATTACAAACAGATGTAAGAGGGCAACTGGTCTAAGGAAGCTCCACGTATATAATAAGGAACTGTTCCGCAGGTGCATCATACCGCCACACACTGGATAGCGGCGAGCCACGAGCATCGTCGCCTTCAATTTAAACGACCCCAAAAAAGATCCAACAAAATTCAAAATCTAATCTTTTTCTTTCCCAGAAAAATGGGAGAAATCGCAAGAAATTCTTCGATCGAGATCAAGAATCTCAAATTCACGTACCCTGGGATCGACGGCCATCCGCCGCCGGGATCGGCTCCGCTCATCGACGGCTTCAGCCTCTCCCTCACCGGCGGAGAACGCTGCCTCCTCGTCGGATCCAACGGCGCCGGTGAGTCCTCGATCCGCTCGATTGAAGAAATCGAAAAAGAATGTTTTTTTATTGGGGATCTGATTGAAAGTTTGAATTTTTGTTGAATTGAGAGCAGGAAAGACGACGATTTTGAAGATAATTGGAGGGAAGCACATGGTGGACCCCGATATGGTTAGGGTTTTGGGGCGGTCGGCTTTTCACGACACCTCGCTGACGTCGTCGGGGGATCTCTCCTATTTAGGCGGCGAGGTTCGCATTTCAATTTTAAATAAAATGTTATGGGTTGCATTTAGGGATTTGAGAATGCTGAAAAAGTTGCATTTTTTAAATGAAAGGAGTTTGCTTTTGGTCTTATGGCCTATTAGGCAGTTTGAATTCGAGCTCAATTGGAGTGGGTTATTGTGACTAATTTGGTGGATTTAGTAAATCAAAAGATGCCATGTATCTCAGAAAGGGCAAAATATTTTTCAAAAATGAAAATGCTTTATTTTGTGTACTAGTTCTTGGAATGAAAACCATATTTGTAGTTTTCAAATTGCGAAATTATTGTGCATATTAGATCGGATTCAAAGCCTTGTTTGGGTATGGAGTTGGGATAACCGGAGTTTATTTTTAAGTGGATGCAAACTATCGTTTGCAAGCCCCAACCTTCATCTATAAAATAAACTCTAGTTTTGTTATAAGAGATGTATTTGGGAAAATGGAGTTGACAAAACTTAGAGATCAAAGTGGAGTTGAGATAACTGCAGTTATCTCAAATTTCTCGACTCCAAAATAGATAACAAACAGGGAAAAGTTATCATTTAGAAAACTTAACTCCGTTCTCAAACAGGGCCCAAATGTTTGGAATGGTGAATTTAAGGTCAATGGTATTCATGAGAAGTGATTGGTTCTTGCAGTGGAGGAGAGATGTAGCTTTTGCTGGGTTTGAGGTTTCAATACAGATGGATGTATCGGCAGAAAAGATGATATATGGGGTTTCTGGCATCGACCCTAAAAGAAGAGAGGAATTGATCAAGGTATCTTTTTTTCCCTTTTCAATTTCAGTGATAGGTTATATACTATGATTTTTCACTTTACTAAAGAGTGTTCCGAGAAAAATGCATCCCGAGTATTTGTACTGTAGAAAGACAGTTTTACCTTCTATGAATTGTTGTGGACCAAATATGTCATACAATCGTATCAATTACAGATTCGTTCAGATTTAGTTCCAATACGTGACCAGTGACTATTTTAATGGATTGCCATTTCATTTTCTGATAGGTCTTAGACATAGATCTGTCATGGAGAATGCACAAGTCGTCGGATGGTCAGAGAAGACGTGTTCAGATCTGTATGGGTCTTCTTAAACCATTTAAGGTTTGTATATCACAAAATATAATTTTATTGATTATTAAGATTTGCATCAGTACAAATCGATACATCTTTTTTTTTCCTTCTTGTTTTTATAGGTTCTACTCCTTGATGAGATTACAGTTGACCTAGATGTGCTCGCTAGGGCCGACCTTTTGAACTATTTAAAGAAGGAATGTGATGAAAGAGGTGCAACAATTATTTACGCAACACATATTTTCGATGGTCTAGACAATTGGCCAACGCGTATTGTAAGTTTTCCGCCTATGTGCGATTCTCTTATGTAGTTGGCATATAATCATTTGAATTAACATGTGCAAACTTTTGATAACAGGTATATGTTGCAAGCGGGAAATTGCAATTAGCACTGCCTCTGCAAAAAGTAAAAGAAATGAGCAATCTCTTTCTCATGGTAAGCAATATATTTCTAATCTTTTATCAGCTTCTTTTTTTCATTAGTAGAAGTTGATTGGCTCGGTTATACCAAGTTTAAAATGGCCTAAATGAAAAAACCTTACGGAGCTGAACTTAAATGTGAAATCAATGTCTGGATACTTAATTTACTTACTATATATTGCTGCGAAAAAGAGTGTAATTTTAGAACACGGGTCCAACCAGATGAAACCTCCCCCCCCCCAACCCCCCCCCCCTAAAAAAAATGCGTGCGCACACATACCCACCCAAAAAGAAAAAACCAAAACACAAAAACAAAAACGAGGGCAAGAAAAACAGGTTATTAAATCGGTCGTCCTCGAATCAGTTTTCTTAACAAAAGAACTTTGATTCAATCTACAATGACGGCGTTTTTTTTACTACCTCATACCCAAAGGAAAATTGAGGACACATCTCTCGACACCGAGTAGTGACCATAAGGCCATATGATACTCGGGCGGGATAACAATGGTGTTCCTGCTCATTGAGTCAAAGCATGGCCATAAGAAAAGCTTCTAATATGTTGCTGCTTGACCACTGTTCCATAATCTGGCTATTTCACAGAGAACGGTAGAGAGCTGGCTGAGAAAGGAGAGGGATGAGGACCGCCAGAGGAGAAGGGAGAGGAAAGCAAAGGGCCTCCCAGAATACGAAAATCGAATAGACGGAAGCCGTGTGATTGGGGACCCTGCAAAGAATGCTGCCCGTGTTGTCAACAATGGCTGGGCAGCTGGGAGGCTGCATTCCACCATTGCCGGTGAGGAAAATTTCGTCTTCAGCTCTAATAGGGTTCTCAGACAGTAGGGGTGGCGCTCTTTTAATTGATCGTTCAAAGCTCTTGATTTTTGTCAATTTATTTATTTGCAGAGGCTTATTCCATCCTTCCATTATGATTGAAGGGAAGCCCCACTCTTTTTGTTGTTTGTATTTGATATATATATAATAAACCACAGAAAAGGGGAATAAAATCAGCAGCAAGTTTTTTCTTCAATTGCTATCACCATGACTCTTGGAGGAGGATTTGCAAGAAACATGAAATTTTGATATTTTTGATGTCAATGTTAAAATATCAAAATTTTAAAGGAAACTTAAAATTTGATATTTTTGAAAATTTCATGATTTTTTTGTCCTATAGCATGTAAAATATGGAAAAAAGAAAAAAAACTAAAATTTGTGAGAATTTTGAAAATTTAATGGTTTTTATATGAATGTATAATATTGAAAAAAAAAATCATAAATTTTCAGTTTTTTTGAAAATTTCATTGTTCAGTTGTGCTATAGCAACCAAAATGTCGGAAAATTGAAGAAAGCAAAAAATTTGGGATTTTTTAAAAATTTCCCCATATTCAGTGTTAAAAAGCGTGCAAATTGCTAAAAATGTGAAGAAAATGAAATTTTGGCATTTTTATACATTTAGTGATTCTCAAGTGCTATATAACACGGAAAATATTGAAAAACTGAAGAAAACAGAAAATTTTGAGATCTTTAAAAATTCTGCGACCTTCGTATGCTACAAAGTGCGAAATCATGAAAATTTAAAGAAAACAAACATTTTGGGATTTTTTAAATCTTATGATTTTCTTGTATTGCCAGGCAGCTAGGGGTTCTAGTCACTTGGATTGGTGACTCCAACTGGATTTCTTTGTTTTGTTACGTTCTTAGAAACAATCGGTTGCGTTTTCTTCCTTTACTTCACATAGTGTCTTCTTGATACCCCCTTCAATAGTTTTTGAGCAAGTAAGATATTGGAAAATTGAAAGAAAAAAATTGAGATTTTTGAAATTTCATGATTTTTGTGAAGTATATATAGCATGCAAAATAATTTTTAAAAATGAAGAAAATGAATTTATTTTGAAAATTTTGGGATTTTCATATGCTATATGATGCAAATTATTGAGGAAATGAAGAAAAAAGAATTTTTTTTTGGGATTTCTGAAAATTTTACGATTTTTGTTTATTATAGCAAAGCAAAATATTAAAAAACCGAAGAAAACAGAAATTTTGAAGTTTGTGAAAATTTCATGATTTTCATATTTTATATATAGCGTACAAAAAATTGTAAAACTTAAGAGAACAAAAAAAATAGATTTTTCAAAATTTGCTGATTTCCGTATGCTTTGGAGAAAAGGAAGAAGCTATAAAATTTTGATATTTTTGAAAATCTCACGATATTATATGCTATAGCACCTAAAATATTGAAAAAATTGGATAAAACATAAAATATTAAGATCTTTGAATATTTTGCGTTTTTCGTATGCATAGCATACAAAATTATTTAAAATTTGAAGAAAGATTTTTTTTTCGATTTTAAAAAATCGTGATTTTTCGTTTGTTATAAATCATGATTTTGAAAATACGAAGAAAACAGACAATTTTAGGATTTTTCAAGCAGAATGTTGAAAAATGGAATAGCACAAAAAATTTGATATTTTTGAAAATTTCACGGTTTTTGTGCTCCATGCTAAATATTGAAAATCGAATAAAACTAAAATTTTCTGAAATTTTTAAACATTTCACTATTTTCAAATGCTCCCCCCGTCTCTCTATATATATAGAGAGAGAGCGAGAGTAAGAGATGAAAGAGGCCATATGAGGGAATTTCCTCCTATTGCGTCGAAAAAGTACGCCCTCCGTCGTATTTTCCGACAATCGGGATCCATCATCTTCATCGTTATCATCTAAGATATAGGTACGCCAAATTTCATGTGATTCTACAACCTTTTCACCGTTGATTTAGCAATGTAAAAAATTTATTGTCGGTAAACCGTTAATTTTGAACCACTAATTCAACGGTGAAAAAGTTGTAGAATTACATGAAATTTGGTGTACCCATATCTTAGATGATAACGATGAAGATGATGGGTGCCGATCGTCGGAAAACACGATGGAGGGCGTACTTTTTCGACGCCATAGGAGGAAATTCCTTCAATTGACATCTTTCCTCCATTATTCTCATATATATATAGCAAAATATTAAAAAAACCGAAGAAAACATAAAATTTCGTGCTTTTTCAAAATTACGTGACTTTCATATGGTAACGTGCAAAATATTGTAAATATGAAGAAATTATAATTGTGGGATATTTAAATTTCGTGATTGTCATATGCTGTAGAATGCAAAATATTAAAAAGACGAAAACAACAGAAAAATTTATGATTTTTTATATTTTTATATGCTATAGCATGCATAATATTAAAGAAAGAAAGAAAACTGAAAATTTTGAGATTTTTGTGATTATCTTGTATGCAAATTATTGGAAAGAAGAAAAAAGAAATTTTGATATTTATAAAATTTTGTAATTTTTGCGATTATAGATACACAAAATGTTGAAAATTTAAAGAAATAAATAATTTTTGTATATTTTTTTATTCTCGTGGCCTATATAATAGGCAAAATATTTTAAAATCGAAGATTTTTTTTTGAGATTTTAAAAATTTCACGTGTGTTATAGCAAACAAAAACCAATCGAAAACTAAAGAAAATAAAAATTCTTGAGATTTTTGAAATTTTTTCATATAGTATACTAAGAAAATATTGAAATACAAAATACAAAATTTTTTAAAAATTGCGTGGATTTTATGTTCTACAGCGTGCAAAATATTCGAAATTTGAAGAAAACGGATTTTAAATATTTCATTGTATTGTGAGATTTCCTAGTCACTTGGAGTCTCGTTCACACAAACCAAATTTCATTATTCTATTAGATTTAGGTGTGAAACCAGGTCGGGTTGAGGGCGGGTTCACTAGTAGAAAAAAATGCAATCGCGAAGGACAAATTTCCCTCGGCAATGTGTACACCACCAAATGAATTTTCTCTCTTCCTAAAATTCTCTCGTCAATTATCTATTTCTGATGGGGAAAACATACATTACCGAGAGAAAGTATAAAAATCATAAACTTAATTGGGCAAAAACATAGCGAAGGAAATATTGTCAATAAATATATCTCTTGGCAATTGTCGCATCAGCAACAAAAGAAATTCCAAGGGAACATTGTCGAGGGAACATGTTTCTTTCCCGTTCAGAAATAAATAATTACCGAAAGAATTTTAGCAAGAGGGAAAATTCGCTTGGTTGTGTACAAATTGCCGAGGGAAATTTGTCTCTCGTAAACGATTCCCTCGCTATTGCAAGTTTTTGATAAATTTTTTACCTGACCTGAAAATTAAAAACTAAACCCAAAACCCGTTCGAATCTGACGGGTTTATAATGCGTTAAACCTGAAACCCGACGGTTTTCGGACGGGTTTGGATGGGTTTCAGGTTTATGCAAGTGAGTGGTTTTTGTGGATTTTTCAGGATTTATCCATTATAATTTATCAAAAAACATTAAAACTAGAATACTTGAGCATTCTCTACCAAATATATATGCACAAAATTTATACTTTAATAAAACTATATTATTCTCTCGGACCGGTTCGGTGACAAGAAATAGACGAGCCTAACCTTTACCAATTTGGAGCTAACCTTGCTTTGCAACCTCTAGATTGATTTCACCCTCGGAAATTATAAGTAATAGATTTACAAACTACACTTGAAAATTGCACTAACTACATGTCTACAATACATCCGGTATTTTGTAATATTTAGAATTAAATTTCTATGTATTATGTAATATATCGAGTTGGATCAAATAAATGAAGTGGGTTTGGTTTGGGCAGGGTTTAAGCTTCGATAGGACGGATTAACACTAAATCCATACTCAACTCGAATTTTTTTAATCTAATCTTCAACCCACCGATTAGGCTCGGGCAGGTATAGGATGTCCAAAAAACCTGAAAAAACCGGGGCGGGCCGGTCGGGTTTAGGTCAAGTTCAACCTGACTTTCATCTCTAATTAGATTCTTGATAGCAATCGATGGCCTTTTTTTTTTACTTCGAATAGTTTTTTGTATGCTTGATTCCCGTATGTTCTTCAAAAGTATGAACAACTAAAATATTTGAAAATAAAAAAATACTTTTGAGATTCTTAAAAATTTCATAATTTTTTGTGCTATATATTGGTTACAAAAAATTGTAACACCAAAACAAAAAGAATTAATTTTTTTAAAATTTAGCTATATTCATGTAAGAAACAAAGTATTGAAAAACGGAAGAAAATATATAACTTTTAACATTTTTGAATAGTTCATGGCCTTTATAAGTTATAGCAAGCAAAATATTGAAAAATTGAATAAAATATAAAATATTGATATCTTCGAATATTTCATAATTTTCGTGTGTAGACAGTATGCAAAATTATTAAAAATTTGAATAAAACAAAAACAATTAATTTTAAAATATTCCCGATATTCATGTGTGTTATATATCATGCAAAATATTAAAAATTTGAAAAAAAACCAGAAAATTTAACGATTTTTCAAAATATGGTAATTCGTGTGCAATATATAATAGAAAGGAAAATGTTGAAAATTCGAAGAGCGGAAATTTGAGATTTTTAAAAAGTTCACGGTTTTCATGTGCTATGTAGCAAACAAAATACGGAAAATCTAAGAAAACCGAAATTTTTGAACATTTCGCTATTTTTCTGTTCTATACCAAGCAAAATTATAAAAATCCAAAGAAAACAGAAAATTTTGAAATTTCAAAAAAAATTAGGTAATTTTCATCAGATAGCGTGCACAATAATGTATATTTGAGGAAAACAATAATATTGGGATTTTTATAAATTTTGCAATTGTCATATGCTATAGAATGAAAAATTTGAAGGAAACAATATTTTTCGTATTTTTGAAGTTATCGCGTTTTTCATATATTATATATAGCAAACAAAAATTAGAGAACTGATGTGCACAAATATATTTTGAGATTTTAAAAAAATTTGCGGTTTTTGGATGCTATAGAATTCAAAATATTGAAAATTGAAGAAAACCTTTTTTTAAAATTAGAGTTTTGAAAATTTCGCTATTTTCATGTGATATATAGCATGAAAAATATTGAAATACAGAAAATTTGAGTCGTTTTAAAAATTATGTGATTTTCATATGGTAGTGTGCAAAAATATTGTAAATTTGAAAAAACGATACGAATTTTGCCATTGTTATAAGCTATAGAATGCGAAATATTGAAAAAACCGAAAACAAACAAAAATTTAATGATTTTCTTGTGAATGTATAATAATGAGAAAAGGGGGAAAACATAAAATTTTCAATTTTTTGAAAATTTTCATCATTCACTAGTGCTATAGCTATCAAAATATTGAAAAACAAAAGAAAATAGAAATTTTGAGATTTTTTTAAAATTTGGCTATATATGTGTGCTATTAGAGCGTCCAAAATATTAAAAATTTGAAGAAAACAAAAACAATTTGCATTTTTGTACATTTCGTGATTCTCGCGTACTATAGCAAAATATTGAAAAAAATTTGAGATTTTTGAAATATCACGACCATTGTGTGCTAGAGAGTGCGAAAATAATTTTTAAAAAATTGAGATTTTTGAAATTTTATGATTTTTGTGTGTCATATATGGCATGAAAAATATATATATAAAAATCAAGAAAACGATTTTTTTTGAAAATTTTACGATTTTCATAAGCTATATGATGCAAAATATTGTAGAAGTGAAGAAAAAAGAATTTTTTTGAGCATTTTGAAAATTTTGCGATTTTCGTTTGTTATATAACAAAACAAAATTCTAAAAACCGAAGAAAACAAAAAAAATGGATATTTTAAAATATTATAATTTTCATGTTATATATAGCTAGCAAAATAATAAAATCCCGAAAAGAACATAAAATTTTGAAGTTTCTTTTCACGATTTTCATATGCTATATATAGCATCCAAAAAATTGTAAAACCAAATAAAACAAAAAAAAATAGATTTCCAAAAATATTTAAAACCAAATAAAAAAAATAGATTTTTTGATATTTAGCGATTTCCTTAAATCTATAGTAGCAAAGTAGTGAAAAAATAACATTTTGATATTTTTGAAAAACTCACAATATTTGTGTGGTATAGCTAGAAAAATATTGAAAAAATTGAATAAAACAGAAAATATTGAGATCTTTGAATATTTCACGATTTTCGTATGCTATACCGCATACAAAATTTTGGGAAATTTGAAGAAATAGATTTTTTTTGAATTTTATATTAAAAAAAGGCCATATTCTTGTGTTATACACAATTTTGAAAATATGAAAAAATAGAAAGATTTAGTGTTTTAAAAGTATTTTTGTCCCTTTAGTGGGCCTAGTATTTCCGGCGATTGCAATGGCTTCTTTATTTCTTCATGTCCAAAAAAATAAGATTGTCTAGATCCGATGGAACCAAATTTCGGAAATTTATTTCAACACTGAATCATAATACAGATATTTGTTTAGTGTAATATGGTACGATATATGCCCTTTTCCGAATACAAATGAAAGAACTGTTATGCATGCGGATACATGATATCCGCATAAATGCGTGTATATGCGGCTATATCTGGTTAAAATAAAAAAGATCGGCGAATATTTTTATAATAGAAAGTCAATTTATCTAACCAATTACTCCTAATGGTTCATATCAGAATAGTGTTAGTTGATGAAAGTTACTTCGGCTTATGACGATTTTCATGTGTTATTGTAAACAAAATATTAAAAAATGGAATTGAACAAAAAAATTGAGATTTTTGAAAAAATCGCGATTTTCGTGTGCCTTGCAAAATATTAACAATCGGAGAAAACTGGTTTTTTTATAAAAATTTCTTTATTTTCGTATGCTAAATATAGCAACAAAAATATTAACAAAATCGAATAAAACAATTTTTTTTGAGATTTTTCAAAATAATGTAATTTTCATTTGGTAACATGCAAAATATTGTAATCCAAAGAAAGAATAATTCTGGGATTTTTTAATTTCGCGATTGTCATATGCTATAGAATGCAAAATATTGAAAAAACAAAAACAATAGAAAATTTATGATTTTGGAAAATTTAATGATTTTCGTGTGTTATAGCATACATATGCAAATTATTGGAAAGTCGAAAAAACAGAAATTTTCAGATTTATAAAAGTTTGTAATATTCATGTCAAAATGTTGAAAATTTGAAGAAATAAATAATTTTTTGATTTTTGTACATTCCTTGATTCTCGTATCGTATAACAAGCAAAATATTAAAAAAAACTGAATAAAAAGAAGATTTTAAGATTTTAAAAATTTCATGTTTGTTAGCAAACAAAAATTCTTGAGAATACAACGAATTCTTGAGATTTTTGAAAATTTTGCGATTTTCATATGTTATGAGAAAAAAAATATTATAATACCAAAGAATTCAGAAAATTTTGAAAATTGCGTGATTTTCATGTGCTACAGCCTGCAAAATATACGAAATTGGACGTCGAAAATATTTTGGGATTTTAATTATTTCCTGATTTTGGTGTATTGTTAGGTTTCCCAGTCACCTGGAATACCGTTCACACAAACCAAATTTCGTTCTATTAGATTCTTCTTTGCAATCGGCGACCTTTTCTTCTTTTACTTCGCATAGTTTTTTGTATACATGATTCCCGGATGTTCTTCAAAAGTATGAGTAACTAAAATATTTGAAAATTGAAAAATAAATTTTTGATATTTTTGAAAATATAATAATTTTCTTTGCTATATATACAAAACAAAAAATTGTAACACCGAAGAAAACAAAAAAAAATCAGATTTTTTAAAATTTACCTATGTTCATGTATTATAAGAAACAAAGTATTGAAAAATGGAAGAAAATATAAAATTTTAATAATTTTGAAGAGTTCATGGACTTTATGTGCAGCAAGCAAAATATTATAAAATTGAATAAAACAGAAAATATTGATATCTTTAAATATTTTGTGATTTTCATGTTTGTGCTATTTCGTATGAAAAATTATTAAATTTTTTAATAAAACAGAAAAAATTGAATTTAAAGAAAAAATCCTTACATTCGTGTGTTACAAGGATTTTTAAAGATGGCGATTTTCATGAGCTATATAATAGCAAGGAAAATGTTGAATTATCGAAGAGCCCAAATTTTTTTGAGATTTTTAAAATATTCGAGGTTTTCAAGAGCATGCACAATATTGAAAACTGAAATTTTTGAACATTTCGCTATTTTCCTGTGCTATAGAAACCAAAATTATGAAAACCCATGGAAAACAAAAAAAAAATTAAAATTTCTAAAAATTACGTAAAATTCATATGATAGTTTCCAAAATATTGTATATTAAGGAAAAACAATAATCTTGGAAAATTTTAAATTCTACGATTGTCATATGGTATAAAATTGAAAAATATTGAAAAATTTAAAGGAAACAAAATTTTTCGTATTTTTGAAGTTATCGCGATAATTTTTTTTGAGATTTTTCAAAATTATGTAATTTTCATTTGGTAACATGCAAAATATTGTAATCCAAAAAAAGAATAATTCTGGGATATTTTAATTTCGCGATTGTCATATGCTATAGAATGCAAAAAATTTAAAAAACAAAAACAATAGAAATTTATAATTTTGGAAAATTTCATGATTTTCGTGTGTTTGGAAAGCCGGAAAAAAACAGAAATTTTCATATTTATAGAAGTTTGTAATATTCGTGAGATGCAAAATGTTGAAAATTTGAAGAAATAAATAATTTTTTGATTTTTGTACATTCCTTGATTCTCGTATCGTATAACATGCAAAATATAAAAAAAACCGAAGAAAAAGAAGATTTTAAGATTTTAAAAATTTCAGGTGTGTTAGCAAACATAAATTCTTGAGAATACAAGGAATTTTGAGATTTTTGAAAATGTTGCAATTTTCGTATGTTATGATAAGAAAAATATTATAATACCAAAGAATACAGAAAATTTTGAAAACTGCATGATTTTCATATGCTACAGCCGGCAGAATATACGAAATTGGAGGACGAAAATATTTTGGGATTTTAATTATTTCCTAATTTTGGTGTATTGTTAAGTTTCCCAGTCACCTGGAATACCGTTCACACAAACCAAATTTCGTTCTATTAGATTCTTCTTTGCAATCAGCGACCTTTTCTTTTTTTACTTCGCATAGTTTTTTGTATACTTGATTCCCGGATGTTCTTCAAAAGTATGAGTAATTAAAATATTTGAAAATTGAAAAATAAACTTTTGATAATTTTGAAAATATTATAATTCTCTTTGCTATATATACAAAACAAAAAATTGCAACACCGAAGAAAACAAAAAAAATAAGATTTCTTAAAATTTACCTATGTTCATGTATTATAAGAAACAAAGTATTGAAAAACGGAAGAAAATATAAAATTTTAATAATTTTGAAGAGTTCATGGACTTTTATGTGCAGCAAGCAAAATATTATAAAATTGAATAAAACAGAAAATATTGATATCTTTAAATATTTTGTGATTTTCATGTTTGTGCTATTTCGTATGAAACATTATTAAATTTTTTAATAAAACAACAAAAAATTGAATTTAAAGAAAAAATCCTTACATTCGTGTGTTACAAGGATTTTTAAAGATGGCGATTTTCATGAGCTATATAATAGCAAGGAAAATGTTGAATTATCAAAGAGCCCAATTTTTTTTGAGATTTTTAAAATGTTCGCGCTTTTCAAGTGCATGCACAATATTGAAAACTAAAAATTTTGAACATTTCGCTATTTTCCAGTTCTATAGAAACCAAAATTATGAAAACCCAAGGAAAACAAAAAAAATTTAAAATTTCTAAAAATTACGTAAAATTCATATGGTAGTGTCCAAAATATTGTATATTAAGGAAAAACAATAATCTTGGAAAATTTTAAATTCTACGATTGTCATATGGTATAAAATTGAAAAATATTGAAAAATTTAAAGGAAACAAAAAATTTCGTATTTTTGAAGTTATCGCGATAATTTTTTTTGATATTTTTCAAAATTATGTAATTTTCATTTGGTAACATGCAAAATATTGTAATCCAAAGAAAGAATAATTCTGGAATTTTTTAATTTCGCGATTGTCATATGCTATAGAATGCAAAAAATTTAAAAAACAAAAACAATAGAAAATTTATGATTTTGGAAAATTTCATGATTTTCGTGTGTTTGGAAAGCCGAAAAAATCCAGAAATTTTCAGATTTATAAAAGTTTGTAATATTCGTGTGATGCAAAATGTTCAAAATTTGAAAAAATAAATAATTTTTTGATTTTTGTACATTCCTTGATTCTCGTATCGTATAACAAGCAAAATATTAAAAAATCCGAAGAAAAAGAAGATTTTAAGATTTTAAAAATTTCAGTTGTGTTAGCAAACATAAATTCTTGAGAATACAAGGAATTTTGAGATTTTTGAAAATGTTGCAATTTTCGTATGTTATGATAAGAAAAATATTATAATACCAAAGAATACAGAAAATTTTGAAAACTGCGTGATTTTCATATGCTACAGCCGGCAGAATATACGAAATTGGACGACGAAAATATTTTGGGATTTTAATTATTTCCTAATTTTGGTGTATTGTTAAGTTTCCCAGTCACCTGGAATACCGTTCACACAAACCAAATTTCGTTCTATTAGATTCTTCTTTGCAATCGGCGACCTTTTCTTTTTTTACTTCGCATAGTTTTTTGTATACTTAATTCCCGGATGTTCTTCAACAGTATGAGTAACTAAAATATTTGAAAATTGAAAATTAAACTTTTGATAATTTTGAAAATATTATAATTCTCTTTGCTATATATACAAAACAAAAAATTGCAACACCGAAGAAAACAAAAAAAATAAGATTTTTTAAAATTTACCTATATTCATGTATTATAAGAAACAAAGTATTGAAAAACGGAAGAAAATATAAAATTTTAATAATTTTGAAGAGTTCATGGACTTTTATGTGCAGCAAGCAAAATATTATAAAATTGAATAAAACAGAAAATATTGATATCTTTAAATATTTTGTGATTTTCATGTTTGTGCTATTTCGTATGAAAAATTATTAAAATTTTTAATAAAACAACAAAAAATTGAATTTAAAGAAAAAATCCTTACATCCTTGTGTTACAAGGATTTTTAAAGATGGCAATTTTCATGAGCTATATAATAGCAAGGAAAATGTTGAATTATCAAAGAGCCCAATTTTTTTTTATTAAAATGTTCGCGGTTTTCAAGTGCATGCACAATATTGAAAACTGAAATTTTTGTACATTTCGCTATTTTCCTGTTCTATAGAAACCAAAATTATGAAAACCTATGGAAAACAAAAAAATTTTAAATTTTCTAAAAATTACGTAAAATTCATATGGTCGTGTCCAAAATATTGTATATTAAGGAAAAACAATAATCTTGGAAAATTTTAAATTCTACGATTGTCCTATGGTATAAAATTGAAAAATATTGAAAAATTTAAAGGAAACAAAAAATTTCTTATTTTTGAAGTTATCGCGATAATTTTTTTTTGAGATTTTTCAAAATTATGTAATTTTCATTTGGTAACATGCAAAATATTGTAATCCAAAGAAAGAATAATTCTGGGATTTTTTAATTTCACGATTGTCATATGCTATAGAATGCAAAAAATTTAAAAAACAAAAACAATAGAAAATTTATGATATTGGAAAATTTCATGATTTTCGTGTGTTTGGAAAGCCGAAAAAATCCAGAAATTTTCAGATTTATAAAAGTTTGTAATATTCGTGTGATGCAAAATGTTGAAAATTTGTAGAAATAAATAATTTTTTGATTTTTGTACATTCCTTGATTCTCGTATCGTATAACAAGCAAAATATTTAAAAAACCGAAGAAAAAGAAGATTTTAAGATTTTAAAAATTTCATGTGTGTTAGCAAACATAAATTCTTGAGAATACAAGGAATTTTGAGATTTTTGAAAATGTTGCAATTTTCGTATGTTATGATAAGAAAAATATTATAATACCAAAGAATACTGAAAATTTTGAAAACCGCGTGATTTTCATATGCTACAGCCAGCAGAATATACGAAATTGGACGACGAAAATATTTTGGGATTTTAATTATTTCCTAATTTTGGTGTATTGTTAAGTTTCCCAGTCACCTGGAATACCGTTCACACAAACCAAATTTCGTTCTATTAGATTCTTCTTTGCAATCGGCGACCTTTTCTTTTTTAACTTCGCATAGTTTTTTGTATACTTGATTCCCGGATGTTCTTCAAAAGTATGAGTAACTAAAATATTTGAAAATTGAAAAATAAACTTTTGATAATTTTGAAAATATTATAATTTTCTTTGCTATATATACAAAACAAAAAATTGCAACACCGAAGAAAACAAAAAAAATAAGATTTTTTAAAATTTACCTATATTCATGTATTATAAGAAACAAAGTATTGAAAAATGTAAGAAAATATAAAAATTTAATAATTTTGAAGAGTTCATGGACTTTATGTGCAGCAAGCAAAATATTATAAAATTGAATAAAACAGAAAATATTGATATCTTTAAATATTTTGTGATTTTCGTGTTTGTGCTGTCTCGTATGAAAAATTATTAATTTTTTTAATAAAACAGCAAAAAATTGAATTTAAAGAAAAAATCCTTACATTCGTGTGTTACAAGGATTTTTAAAGATGGCGATTTTCATGAGCTATATAATAGCAAGGAAAATGTTGAATTATCGAAGAGCCCAATTTTTTTTGAGATTTTTAAAATGTTCACGGTTTTCAAGTGCATGCACAATATTGAAAACTGAAATTTTTGAACATTTCGCTATTTTCTTGTTTTATAGAAACAAAAATTATGAAAACCCATGGAAAACAAAAAAAAATTTAAAATTTCTAAAAATTAGGTAAAATTCATATGGCAGTGTCCAAAATATTGTATATTAGGGAAAAACAATAATCTTGGAAAATTTTAAATTCTATGATTGTCATATGGTAAAAAATTGAAAAATATTGAAAATTTAAAGGAAACAAAAATTTTCGTATTTTTGAAGTTATCGCGATAGATTTTTTTGAGATTTTTCAAAATTATCTAATTTTCATTTCGTAATATGCAAAATATTGTAATCCAAAGAAAGAATAATTCTGGGATTTTTTAATTTCGCGATTGTCATATGTTATAGAATGCAAAATATTGAAAAAACAAAAACACTAGAAAATTTATGATTTTGGAAAATTTCATGATTTTCGTGTGTTATAGCATACATATGCAAATTATTGGAAAGCCGGAAAAATCAGAAAGTTTCAGATAATTTGCAAAATGTTGAAAATTTAAAGAAATAAATAATTTTTTGATTTTTTGTACATTCCTTGATTCTCGTATCGTATAACAAGCAAAATATTAAAAAAACCGAAGAAAAAGAAGATTTTAAGATTTTAAAATTTTCATTTGTGTTAGCAAACAAAAATTCTTGAGAATACAAGGAATTCTTGAGATTTTTGAAAATTCTGAGATTTTCGTATGTTATGATAAGAAAAATATTATAATACCAAAGAATACATAAAATTTTGAAAATTGCGTGATTTTCATGTGCTACAGCCTGCAAAATATACGAAATTGGACGACGAAAATATTTTGGGATTTTAATTATTTCCTGATTTTGGTGTATTGTTAGGTTTCCCAGTCACCTGGAATACCGTTCACACAAACCAAATTTCGTTCTATTAGATTCTTCTTTGCAATCGGCGACCTTTTCTTCTTTTAGTTCGTATAGTTTTTTGTATACTTGATTCCCGGATGTCTTCAAAAGTATGAGTAACTAAAATATTTGAAAATTGAAAAATAAACTTTTGATAATTTTGAAAATATTATAATTTTCTTTGCTATATATACAAAACAAAAAATTGCAACACCGAAGAAAACAAAAAAAAAGATTTTTTAAAATTTACCTATATTCATGTATTATAAGAAACAAAGTATTGAAAAACGGAAGAAAATATAAAATTTTAATAATTTTGAAGAGTTCATGGACTTTATGTGCAGCAAGCAAAATATTATAAAATTGAATAAAAAAGAAAATATTGATATCTTTAAATATTTTGTGATTTTTGTGTTTGTGCTCTTTTGTATGAAAAATTATTAAATTTTTTAATAAACAACAAAAAATTGAATTTAAAGAAAAAATCCTTACATTCGTGTGTTACAAGGATTTTTAAAGATTGCGATTTTCATGAGCTATATAATAGTAAGGAAAATGTTGAATTATCGAAGAGCCCAATTTTTTTTGAGATTTTTAAAATGTTCACGGTTTTCAAGTGCATGCTCAATATTGAAAACTGAAATTTTTGAACATTTCGCTATTTTCCTGTTCTATAGAAACCAAAATTATGAAAACCCATGGAAAACAAAAAAAATTAAAAATTTCTAAAAATTACGTAAAATTCATATGGTAGTGTCCAAAATATTGTATATTAAGGAAAAAATAATCTTGGAAAATTTTAAATTCTACGATTGTCATATGGTATAAAATTGAAAAATATTGAAAAATTTAAAGGAAACAAAAATTTTCGTATTTTTGAAGTTATCGCGATTTTCATATATTATATATAAGCGCAAATAGATTTTGATATTTTAAAATTTTTTGTGGTTTTCAAGTGTTACAGAATTCAAAATATGAAAAATTGAAGAAAATGAAACTTTTTTAGATTTTTGAAAATTTCGCTATTTTCGTATTCTATATAGCATGCAAAATATTGAAAACCCAAAAATTGAGATTTTCAAAAAATTATGTAATTTTCGTATCCTAGCTTGCACAATATTGTAAATTTGAAAAAAAAATAATCTTAAGACTTTTATAAATTTCTTCATCATTATAAGCTATAGAATACAAAATAATTAAGTACCGAAAAAACCGAAAATTTTGATATTTTTGAAAAGTTAATGATTTTTGTGTGAATAATATTGAAAAAAGGGGAAAACATAAAAATTTTGAATTTTCAAAAATTTCATGATTCACTTGTGTTAGCAAGCAAAATATTGGAAAACCGAAAAAAACAGAAATTTTGAGATTTTTTTTATAAATTTCGGCATATTCGTTATATGGCTTGCAAAATGTTAAAAACTTGAAGAAAATAAAAAAGATTTGTTTTTGTACATTTCGTGATTCTCATGTGTTATAAGAAGCAAAATATTGAAGTCGAAGAAAACAAAAAAATTTAAGATTTTTGAAAATTTCATGACCTTCATGTGCTGCAGATTGGGAATTATTTATAATTTGAAGAAAACAAAACATTTAGGGTTTTTTATATCTCAAGATTTTCATGTATTGCCAGGCATTTCTAGTCATCGGGATTGGTCACTCAAACTGGATTTCTTTGTATTGTTAGATTCTTAGAAGTAATCGGTTGTCTTTTTGTTTTTTACTTCACAAAGATATTTTAATCTTCTTGATACTCGAAAATTTTCCAATAGTATGAGCAAGTAAGATATTGGAAAATCAGAAAAACAAAAAAATATGAGAATTTTGAAATTTCATGAGTTTTTTGTGCTATAGCATGTAAAATAATTTTTAAAAAAATAAAGAAATCAGATTTATTTTGAAAATTTTGCGATTTTCATATGCTATATGATGCATAATATTGAAGAAGTGAAGAAAAAAGTAATTTTTTTAGATTTCTAAAAATTCTGTGATTTTCGTTTGTTATAGCAAAACAAAAAAATTTTGGTTTTTTTTAAAACATTACAATTTTCATGCTCTATACAGTAAACAAAATAATAAAATCCTGAGGAGACAGAAAATTTTCAAGTTTTTTTTCACGATTTTCATATGCTATATAGCGCACCCAAAAAATTGTAAAACCAAAGAAAACAATAAAAAATAGTTTTTTTTTGAAATTTAGTGATTTTTGTAAGCTATAAGAAGCAAATTAATGAAAAAACCGAAGAAAACATAAAATTTTGATATTTTTTAAAAGCTCACAATATTTGTGTGCTTTAATGTCATGCCCCGCTTCCTGGTGTACGGGCAGAGGGCGCGACGGGCCCGCTACGTATTTACTCCGAAGTAAATACGCTGAGCGTATCTAAGCGATATAAAAGAAATATACACAAGAGACAAATATAATGAACAACAACTTTGTTTATTCACATTCTTTTTACAATACATCTGAAAAATAAATACATGGAATGAAAAGCAATGCCTAAACAGTGGCATAACAAAAATGGAAAGTACTGAAATGAAATGTACAAGTATCTAGAGCTTCGGGTCGTAGGCTAGCTGATCCAAATCCTCGCTGGTGGGCTCGATCTCCTGAAGGTCCGAATCACCTGACAACATTCCAAAAAAGAAGGAGAAGGAATGTCGTTAGCGAACAATCGCTCGGTAAGTCCCAAAGATAAAGAAGAAGTAGAATAGATAGAGAGAGTGTGTGTAGTTTTTAAAGTTGTATTATATTGTTAACACTGTTGTTTGTAGTTTGGTACAGAAGAGGACAGTGTATACGAGAGGAGTCTCAGTAGACCAGAGACTAAGGTGGACGGAAAGTACAAGGAACCGTTTATGCCACGGTACAACAATAATGGAATACAAGTTAGGTGTCTTAAATGTTGTTGTCTCGTGCCACTTTTAACACCTTCCGTACCAATCTACCCCTTAAACCCCGCGATGTCTTGATTGTATTGTTTGTATTGTATTGTCTTGTAATTTGAATTGTATAGATGAGTGACTTGACAAAACCATGATATCAGTAAATGGATATAACTGGAGAATCATGTAGATGGATTTATATCCATGGTTCGGTTCAGTTAAGTTGTATAGATTGATAGATTGAACAAGTTGAATATATGGATTCATGTTAAATTGTTATATATATAGACACACACACACACTTGAATCTCATTCAAGTCAGATTGATTATATCGAGACTCAGTCTGAGTCAGACAATTAGAAAAGAAATTGAATCCTGAATTAGGTTTTGGTGTTATCGGTAATCGTTGCACATGGACGGTAGGATTTGTGTCTTTTTCAAAGACGATTACCGTGTTGATAACACCGTTTGTTAAGTTGTCTACCTTAAATAGGCAAGCACCCATATCTCTGGCTCCCTGAGGCTCAAGAGACTGATCCCGCTTAAACCTATATTTACTAGGGTCCTTATTGTAATTTATAAAACTTGAGGGGGTTTTACGTAAAAATAATTTTGTATAATTTTCAAAATACACCTCAAGTATTTAATTATCGTCTTTAGAGTTTTCATAGATGTAGATTTTATATATGTGATATTTCTAGTGAGTAAAACCTAATTTCATAATATATGGTATTTAATTGTAAAGTATTGAACTTGTATGGAATTGCATGGTATTTTCATGTAAAGTGATTCTTTTTTATTTAGAAAATTTGGAATATTTATACTATATCAAAAATAGATATTTTGATGATATATAAATATATATTTATAAAATAATTTAATTTATTATTTTTCTAGAAATCTCATTTTCTTAAGATATTTGTATTTTTAAATATTTCGAGACCGTATGCTCCTTGCGGAGGTCTGCGTCTCTCACTACTAAGCCTAAGGATGTGCGATAATCCGCACTATCCCGAACGGATTTCCCGAAATGGGTTGTAGCGGCGCTTTGCAAAGATTTGTTTAAAATACATAATCTTGTAGAAAAAAGTTTTTATAAGTTAAAGGTATTTAATTGTAAATTCGTATTTCCGTATTCTATATTCCCAAAAGACATCGTGCTATGATAGAGATGTGTGTTGTGAAGAGGTAGGTCATTACCTCGTGAACTATCTAAAGGTATAGCAGGGAATTAGAATGATTTATGTCAAAACTAAACTATATGGTATTTTTTTGAAAAAGTGCGATAAAAATTACAATATGAATTCTTTTGCTATGAAACTTGTTCAATATGTTTTTTAATGTTTAATGGTCATGATGTGCAAGTTTGGTATTGTTGTATTTAAGAAAATTGGAACATTTTAAAGAAAACCGAATCGGAAGTCGGATTAACTCCGCTTCCGTCGGGTTTTAGAATTACGAGTTTTCAGAATAGAAAAGAGAAGAAGGACGAGGGACTTACTAGATTTTAGATTAGAGAAGATGAAGAGGGAGTGTTAAGAGGTACCGGCGCGTCGTTTTGTCGCCGGGAGCTCCTAGGGTCGTCGTCGGAAATTCGTCGGAGTTTCGCCCTTCGCTAACTCCACTTGTACACTATTGAACTTAGAATTTTCTTGAGAGTTTGGGCAGGGATTTGTGAGTGAGGGGGGGTGATTTGAGGGGTGGTATTTATAGGAAAATATAGGGTTTAGGGTAGATGAAAGGGTGTGATAAAATTGTATTAAAATTTGTATTAAAAAAAGGATTAATGGGGGTTTTTAATAGTTCTGTTACTGTGCAGGGTTTTTAAACTGTACAGGGGTTATAAGGAGACCAAAAGACACAAAATTCAAGAAGGCAAAATCGGATTTTGTGCTGACTCGGCCGGCGCCGGCGGCCGATTTGACCGAGTCGCCGACCGAGTTAGGCCGCCACGTGTCCCCCGTCGCTTGGTTACTACAATGGAGTCGTTTGTTTTTAGTGTGACCTTTGGGTTTATGGGTTAAGCACGTGTAGACTCTTGGGCTTCTAAAAAGATTAAAAGAAAACAAATTAAAAAATAATGTGGCTGATGGGATTTAAACACTGGTGCTATGTTTAGCAGTATAAGGTCTTACTAATGAGCTACAAGCTCCTTTTTGCTGTTCAAAAGCAAATAAAACTTATAATTTGTGCTAAGGCAAAAGTACCCCTTTCTGTATTTTTGAAAAAATTTTATACAGAAAGTTTAGGGTTGTTACATTCTATCCTCCTTATAAAAATTTCGTCCTTGAAATTTGTAAAAGGAAAGTGTAACAGATTCAAGGAAAGTTTGGTGACTGAAGTACTGATTGTGTATGAAAAATAACAAAGTGATACAAGGGTTTTAAAAATGTGAAAAAGACTTACTAGTGTTACCTTGGTCAACTGTCTTGGTTTCTACGGGTTCTAGTGTGAAAGCCCGACGCCGGGTACATTCTTCCTAGCCGGAGGCACATTCCTCTGTCGTCGAGGCATGTTCCTCAGTGCCTGTTGGAATTGACGAGTATGCGGTACAGGTGGTGGAGCGGAGAGTGCAAGACGAGGTGCAGGAGCCTGGATAGATGGCCACTGCGGGTAGTTGGTGGGTGTGTGAGCTGGGTTGCGTCTATAAGGACAGTTTCTAATTCTGTGATTGGATGCGCCCCAAACTAAGCACAAGCCTTTTGCGCGCCTACAGTCCTTCCACAAGTGTCCTTCCCTTTTGCAATAGAAGCAAAAGTCGGGACTTGGCTGGTTATTGACTTCTTCCGGTCTCCTGGTTTCGACAGTTGTCCTTGAAGAGGCTCCTCCTGCCATCTGAGTGGCAGGACGCTTCATTCCGGTAGATTGAGGTCTGCCCTTCCTTTTTACCACTGCCTCATATCGTCGGGCAGCCTTCAAAGCCAAATCATGGGTTGGGAAATCCCTTGTAGCTAATGCAGTTTGGATTTCCGGGTCCAACCCTTGCTAAATCTTCTAGCTCTGATCTCAGCAGTCGGTATGAGATGGGCCGGAAACCTGTTACGGTCTTGTGTTAGCTGTGTAATATGTGATATAAAATCGAACATTGAGACATATCTTACCTACTGAGCATGGTAAACTCAGCATCATACTCATCTACAGATTTGGTCCACATTGAACCTTGTTGCAGATGGATGAACTGTTGTTCCATATCAAAGCGGGCAGTCTCAGGGAAGTACTTTGCATCGAACATGTCACGGAAAGTCTTCCATTCGATATGTTGGTCAAGACGTCTTTCTTCCGCCTTCCACCAAACCCGTGCATTGTCAGTGAGCTGCAGCTTTGCAACTCGTACCCAAGCGACCTCTGGCACTTGTGCTGCTGCCAGGTCATCTTCAATACTTTGAGCTCATTCCTCTGCTTCTAGAGGGCTCTCTTTTTCCGAAAAGTTCTTGGGGTGCAGTGCCCGGAATTGCTTCACTCCGGGTGCTTCCGCTTCTAGACGGTTCAAGAGAATAGCAGTCTGCTGCTGCTGTCCTTCCAGAAGGCTGCAGATTGCCTCAAGCAGAACCGTCTGCTCGTTGATCGGAGCAGGGACGGCAGGTGTGAGTGGTAGTGGTGGAGGTGTGTTGTTGACATTGGTGCTGGTGTTGTTTGGGGAATCCATAACCTTGAAAGAAAATTTTGGGTTAGGACAGATTCAAAGTATATGAAATGATAAGATTCAAGGAATATGAATTGTAAAGAATATTTTCAGTTGCTGGTTCTTGTGTTATATTACTTAGGTTGTCCACGCAGAGCTGAACTGCATGGTAGGTTCCATACAGCTCTGACCTGCATGGGCCACCAACAAAACCTGTCACGCCCCATTTCCCGGTGTACGGGCAGAGGGCACGATGGGCCCGCTACGTATTTACTCTGAAGTAAACACACTGAGCGTATCTAAGTAATATAAAAGAAATATTCACAAGAGACAAATGTAATGAACAACAACTTTATTTATTCACATTCTTTTTACAATACATCTGAAAATTAAATACATGGAATGAAAAGCAATGCCTAAACAGTGGCATAACATAAATGGAAAGTACTGAAATGAAATGTACAAGTATCTAGAGCTCCGGGTCGTAGGCTAGCTGATCTAAGTCCTCGCTGGTAGGCTCGATCTCCTGAAGGTCCGAATCACCTGACAACATTCCAAAAAAGAAAGAGAAGGAATGTCGTCAGCGAACAATCGCTCGGTAAGTCCCAAAGATAAAGAAGAAGTAGAATAGATAGAGAGAGAGTGTGGTTTTTAAAGTTGTATTATATTGTTAACGTTGTTGTTTGTAGCTTGGTACTGAAGAGGCCAGTGTATACGAGAGGAGTCTCAGTAGACCAGAGACTAAGGTGGACGGAAAGTACAAGGAACCGTTTATGCCACGGTACAACAACAATGGAATACGGATTAGGTGTCTTAAATTTTGCTGTCTCGTGCCACTTTTAACACCTTCCGTACCAATCTATCCCTTAAACCCCGCGATGTCTTGATTGTATTGTATTGTCTTGTAATTTGAATTGTATAGATGAGTGACTTGACGAAACCATGATATCAGTAAATGGATGTAACTGGAGAATCATGTAGATGGATGTATATCCATGGTCCGGTTCAGTCAAGTTGTATAGATTGATAGATTGAACAGGTTGAATATATGGATTCATGGATTCATGTTGAATTGTTATATATATATATACTTGAATCTCATTCAAATCAGATTGATTATATCGAGATTCAGTCTGAGTCAGACAATTAGAAAAGAAATTGAATCCTGAATTAGGTTTTGGTGTTATCGGTAACCGCTGCACATGGACGACAGGATTTATGCATTTTTCAAAGACGATTAACGTGTTGATAACACCGTTTGTTAAGTTGTCTACCTTAAATAGGTAATCACCCATATCTCTAGCTCCCTGAGGCTCAAGAGACTGGTCCCGCTTAAATCTATATTTATTAGGGTCCTTATTGTAATTTATAAAACTTGAGGGGGTTTTATGTAAAAATAATTTTGTATAATTTTCAAAATACACCTCAAGTATTTAATTATCGTCTTTAGAGTTTTCATAGATATAGATTTTATATATGTGACATTTCTAGTGAGTAAAACCTAATTTCATAATATATGGTATTTAATTGTAAAGCATTGAACTTGTATGGAATTGCATGGTATTTTCATGTAAAGTGATTCTTTTTTATTTAGAAAAGTTGGAATATCTATACTATATCAAAAATAGATATTTTGATGATACATACATACATACATACATATATACATACATACATACATATATTTATAAAATAATTTAATTTATTATTTTTCTAGAAATCTCAATTTCTTAAGATGTTTGTATTTTTAAATATTTTGAGACCGTATGCTCCTTGCGGAGGTCTGCATCTCGCACTACTAAGCCCTAGGATGTGCGATAATCCGCACCATCCCGAACGGATTTCCCGAAATTGGTTGTAGCGGTACTTTGTAAAGATTTGTTTAAAATACATAATCTTGTAGAAAAAGGTTTTTATAAGTTAAAGGTGTTTAATTGTAAATTCGTATTCCCGTATTCTATATTCCTAAAAGATATCGTGCTATAATAGAGATGTGTGTTGTGAGGAGGTAAGTCATTACCTCATGAACTATCTAAAGGTATAGCAGGGAATTAGAATGATTTATGTCAAAACTAAACTATATGGTATTTTTTTGAAAAAGTGCGATAAAAATTACAATATGAATTCTTTTGCTATGAAACTTGTTCAATATGTTTTTTTAATGTTTAATGGTCATGATGTGCAAGTTTGGTATTATTGTATTTAAGAAAATTGGAACTTTTTAAAGAAAACCGAATTAGAAGTCGGATTAACTCCGCTTCCATCGGGTTTTAGAATTACGAGTTTTCAGAATAGAAAAGAGAAGAGGGAGGAGGGACTTACCGGATTTTAGATTAGAGAAAAGGAAGAGGGAGTGGTAGGAGGTGCCGGTGCGTCGTTTCGTTACCGGGAGCTCCTATGGTCTCGTCGGAAATTCGTCGGAGCTTCGCCCTTCGCTAACTCCACTTGTCCACTATTGAACTTAGAATTTTCTTGAGAGTTTGGGCAGGGATTTATGAGTGAGGGGGGTGATTTGAGGGGTAGTATTTATAGGAAAATCTAGGGTTTAGGGTAGATGAAAGGGTGTGATAAAATTGTATTAAAATTTGTTTTAAAAAAAGGATTAATGGGGTTTTTAATAGTTCTGTTACTGTGCAGGGTTTTTAAACTGTACAGGGGTTATAAGGAGACCAAAAGGCACAGAAGTCAAGAAGGCAAAATCGGATTTTGAGCCGAATCGGCCGGCGGCGGCCGATTCGACCGAGTCGCCGGCCGAGTTAGGCCAAGTTCGGCCGCCACGTGTCCCCCGTCGCTTGGTTGCTACAATGGAGTCGTTTGTTTTTAGTGTGACCTTTGGGTTTACGGGTTAAGCACGTGTAGACTCTTGGGCTTCTAAAAATATTAAAAGAAAACAAATTAAAAAATAATGTGGCCGATGGGATTTGAACTCTGGTGCTATGTCTCAGCAGTGCAAGGTCTTATCAATAAGCTACAAGCTCCTTCTTGCTGTTCAAAAGCAAATCAAACTTATAACTTGTGCTAATGCAAAAGTACCCCTTTCTGTATTTTTGAAAAAATTTCGTACAGAAAGTTTAGGGTTGTTACATTTAACAAGAAAAATATTGAAAAAATGATTAAAACAGAAAATATTGAGATATTTGAATATATCGCGATTTTCGTAAGCATGTAAATTTTTTTGAAAATTTGAAGAAACGGTAAATTCTTGAATATTTTAAAAATCGTGTTTTTTGTGTGTTATAACACGATTTTCAAAATATGAAAAAACATAAAATTTTAGGGTTTTTGAACATATGAAGATTTTTGAAGGTGGTTGCTAGTGCTCGCGCCGCTAACTCATGGCCGGTGCGGAATGGATAACGAAAATTATTCTTGCAAGCACTAGCTACTACGACCTAGAAATCGATTCCAAAAGCTAAACTAGCAAACTAAAACGGCTACACTATGAATTAGAGGGGCTAGCTGCCATTGTAGCATATCTGCCTAGTTGCGAAAGATTCCCTCCAACGCGTTTAGGCCGCCGAGAACAAACTTGTGCGCCGGTTGTCCTTGAAGCGTCCATACGAACAAGTAGTGAACAAGTGATGATTTGGTGAACTCTAACTAGGTCTCTTAGTGATCAGGAACACGCTTGCAAGCCACTCTTTCTTTGTCGAAGATGATCCACCCGAAAGAACCCTTTCCAAGCTCTAGCTTCACACTAAGAAATCTAATGAAGCAACAAAAACTTTAAAATTGCTAAGGATGAAGTGTTAGGGAAGTAGAAGTGTTCTCTATCTTTTTCTCCTTTTTTTGCTACTCTTGCTAATATCAAGAGAGCCTTTTGATCTTTTTCTCAACACAAGAGAAGATCAAGCATGAAGGAGGAAATGAGGAGAGAGAAAACCAAATGAGAGAATGTAAGCATTGGAGAGAAATGAGCAATAACCTTTTAGTTCTCATAAAAACATTTTCCAAATAAAATACAATGCTCATTTCAGGCGTCCTCCTTCTAGAATGTATTTTGTATAAATACAAAATACACTCCAAGTATATACATACCCGTATTCGTATCAAAATACGAATATAATATTAGAATATATATATATATATATATATATATATATATATATATATCGCTACCTGATTTAATAAAACGGCTTAAACCTAAGCCGACTAGTATTATAAAACGTCCGATTAAAGTCTGTGTATCCAGTACACGTATTTAATCGGACCCCTGCATGTATCAACATACGGCCTCTATATCGTTTCGTTTGAATTGGGCAAACCCTCTGTGTGAGACTCTAAAGACTCGACAATATGCTGGCAGTGAGTTACTGGATAAATCCATAACCACAAGCACGTCAGTGGCATTAGCTGTACGTAACGGCTACCCAGGTATCTGTCGAAAGGAAGGTCGACAAGCAAGCTCATCCGTACCCCTACTAAGCCTATAAGTGACGGTCTCCGTACAGTCTGGTTTTTTCGTCTGAAAGTGTCGTATACCGGGTCTAACGGATGGATAATGTCAGACTCCTAATAACTTGATAAGTCATGCCGATGTTGCTCAAGACCATCTCGAGAAACTACTGATCTCCCTATCAGTAAATCTCATCTGCCTTGGCCAAGGTATTATGGTGTTGGCCAATCGTACACAGAGCGGCATCGATTCCCTATACCAGGAGAGATGAATCCCTTCTGATCGCTCACTGTCTCCATGTGGCTTGGGACTGTATCCAACTAGAATTTATTTGCACGACTCAGTAGAACCGTGGTAGGATAGTAATCTAAGTACAATGGGAACTCACATGAGAAAAATGATGATCTCAGATCTAAAGACTACCATGTACTTATGTCATCAGAGAACTGCTATCTAACGATAGGTTTAATACCATCTATGAGTTCTCGGCGAGTCCATCCACTGTAGTTCATTCTCCAATGAGCACCTGTATACAATCTTTAATACCTTACACCAATAGCTGTGGGACCGGTCATCGCCGATTTCGGGGACAAGAAAAGTATACACTAGTCTACTCTGGGATACCGAAGCTCAGTCTCGATATTCCTACAACTAGATACATTTAAGGATGTGCATATGGAATACCCTTAGTTGACCTAAGAAATCATTATTTATTGCGATTTCTACCTGTTGATGTTTTCTACTCACGAGTTGGAAACTCACCCCCGTTGTGTCACAGTTCTTGCAGGTTGGCCGCATGGATCAATAGCGGCATCGCTGGCACACAGCTTGTATTCGGGTGTTTTTCTTTGGTAGGTGGTACATGTTGGATCGTACCCCTCTTGTATTTATCATTCCTGTTGTATCTAGTTAACTCCATCAAATCAGAAGCTAGTATTTGTATATGTAAAAGACTTAGAAAGACTTGTAGTTGCGAGACTTGAGCGATGGGTTTTATGTTCGCTTATTGGGTTGATGTCTTGCTTTATTCATTATCTTTTGTGTTGATCTTCGCCGTTGGGCATCGTATACTTGTTTTATGACTTGCATGGTTATGAATCCGCCGATTGGCAAAGAGCTAGCTCCCGCTTGGGGAGGCCTTTTATATTATCATGTATTTGTGGTTTTGGATCAAAATATACAAGGGAGGTGCTGCCCAAATTTTCAAAAGACAAAACATGATTTATTATACCTTTATTTCAAAGTTTCACCTCTTTTATTTCTTTAAAAAGGTTTAGATTTCTGGATTTCAGCTTACTTGAATTACGTTACGCCTTTAGAAGTTGCGCGATTCAGGTGCTAGTCACGAGCTAATATTTCGGGTCATGACAAAGTTGGTATCAGAGCGCTAGGTTTAACCTTTGTTCGAGTTTAGGTTTGACTATGTGGAGTCTGGGGCATAAATATTTCGGAACCTAGGCTTGACCTTACGGAACTTAGACTTGAACATGGGGTATTAGACCCGAACTTTCATTTCATAGGCTGACCCTGATTGATGGAGTAGGTAGCTTGAGTAGAGTGACGTACCGTACGTATGTTTCACGACATATTTATGATACGATACTCCACTTAAGAAACCTTAGGATGTACATATTTTGAGATCTGTGATTCTCTTCATACCTATGTTTATACATCCATTGGAGATCCTTGATTCTATTCGTTTCCATGATCATACTCTCATTGATTTTGTCCTCCTTATGATCATGTATCCATTTTGGGATCTGTTAATTTCTTTCAGTTCCTTTGATCTACCTTCATCGATACATGCTTGAGGTTCCTGTCACCATAGTTTGAGCGTAGATTGAGCTGCTGCTAGTGTTGCGGTCAGGGCGAGCTCGTCGTGGACGAGGACTGACCATCGTGTTTTCTGGTGACATGGGAACATATCGATTTAGTGTTTGTGTTGTGACCTCTCGCTTGAGATGAGTGTACGGTTTTGTACCGGATGATCGGGCCATTGTTAGAGGCTGCCAGTTTTTGAGAGGACTGTTGGTGTACAGCCTACCTCGGAGATTGTGATGTCGTCTACCTCGCAGACAGATGACCCAGCTATTGCTGAGATTGATGGGATTTCGCCTGCAGTGCTTACGAGCTGAGATCGCTGGAGTCTTCAGGCAGAGATGCGACAGATGATAGCTAGTCTATCTTGAATAGAGTTGAGCGACTGAGATGATTCGTCTGATTGATGCGCCGACGCAGGCCCAGTTGAGTTGAAGATTTCCAGTTTGGAGAATCTTATTCAGATCCAGAGTAGATCGATCCAGAGATGACGCTATTCGTTAGATGATCCAATAGGAGATCAGTAAGATGACCAGCTTCGGATAGAGGACCTCACCCAGATGCGTTATGAGTTGATCAAGAACGGACGAGTATAGAGTATTCCTAAGATGGTTAGGATGAGTTCCCGAGGACGTGTTCGAATAGATATCTTCGACAGAGTGATGAAGATAACGAGTTCGAAATTTCGAGTCCGTACGAGAGACTTCAGATTGACCGTAGCTGAGAAACATTTGCAGTACGCAGATAGTATGATGTGATGTCAAATGGACGATAATAAAGACGAGTGGAACAAGAGGTTCATGCGAGGTGCTGACGAGCTGTTGTTACTCCCCGTTAAGATTAGAGGTTGGATGTGTATACAGAAGCGTTGGAATATGACCAGTTCCCAAGGAAATGTTGTGCCGAGAACGCAGATGTCCAGAGAACGAGAAAAGATTATGTTAGAGTACCAGCCTCCGTATAGTTCGGCATATGCGAGATCGGAAGAGCCTCTGAGCAGGCTCCTTCCAGGACACTGCTGCAATAATATTTGCACCGAGGATCAGACGTGTCACGTGTATTCAGAGGACCAGAGGCCGATGCCAGTGACGTGCTGCCTTATGAGTGATCATACTAATTGACCAGAGAAGTGCCAGAGCGGAATCGTTCCCGTTAGTGCACCGGACCGGACCGACAAGCCAATGGATTGCGAGGTTGGTAATCCACTGAGAAAATGAGGACCCAGAGACCGAGGACGACAGACCGTGAGCAGGAGGCAAGCGGATGATCTTGCTCTGCCAGTTTTGGGCGCACCGATATTTTTTGACATTGTAGGAGGTGTACCTCAATGTCATTTTTTGCGATTTGCGTTTGTGATCCGAGTATCACGCTTATATTGCTTGGATTTGAGTTTTGATGATTGAGTTTCATGATATTGTTTTCGTGCACCATGGCTGCACCTACTGGGTATTTACCTTTTGTGCATAGTTATTGTACTTGATATACGTTTTATACACTGTTGTATTGGTTTGTGATTTGTGCATATCTATTTGCACTTGATATTGATTTTTGTGCCTTGACTGCACATGTTTATGATTTCATGGATTTCATACGGTTGATTTGATTTGTGCATGTGGTACGCACTCGATTTGATTTCTGCACTCGATATAGCTCACATATACTTGCAGTGCATTGATACGTGTTTTGTGCACGCAGTTGCACACGTTTATGATTTTTATACACCTTGGTACTCTCGGTGTAGTTTTCATATGCATTTGAGTTAGTGATGAGTTTCCGTGCATTTGTTACACTAGATTGGTATTTCGTGCACTGGATGCATCGGATTTGTATTTCGTGCACTCGATGCACCCGATTTGTATTTTGTGCATTTATTGCACTAGATTTGCATTTCATACGTTTGTTGCACCATGTGGGTATTTCGTGCATTGGTTGCACCCGATTTATGTCTTTGAGCATTTGTTCACCAGATTTGTGTTTTTATGCGCGTTTGCATTTGATGTTCGTTTTCGTGCATGTTACTGCACTAAATGTTTTTACGGAACCGACGCGTTTGATTTGGATTTTTGCGCATATTGGGCGCTTGGTATTGGATTTCGTGCGCATCGGATGCACTTGAGTGAGATTTTATTCGTGCATGTTGGATGCACTTGATTTAGATTTTATTCGTGTATGTTGAATGCACTTGATTTAGATTTTATTCGTGCATGTTGTATGCACTTGATTTAGATTTCATTTGTGCATGACAGATGCACTTGATTTGGATTTTCGCGCATGTTGGACGTATGATATGAGATGTGATTTTGTGCACACCGGATGCACTGGATTGAGATTTCCGTGCACTATAGATGCACTGGATGTTGTTGTCGTGCACATCCATTGCACTGAACCGATGCTTTCGTGCACACCCTGTAACATTTTGAAATATTTTAGATAACGAATTATTTTATTTATTTAATTAAAACATTTATTTTATTGTGTTTGAAATAAAAAGGTCTTTTAAAATGTGGTAGAATATATTAGTAAAGAAATAGTTTGTTTTTACAATAAGAAGTGTCATGAAGGGGTTTTGTGAAAAGTTTAGTTAATTGTGGAAATTGGAATTTTGTGGGGGTTTATGTGTAAAAGGGTAAAGGCCATGGTTAAGCTTAAATCACACTCATGGTATAACATAACCTTGGTGACACTTCATGCATACACCTCCTCCTTACATGAAAATACCACCCCCTTTCATGCTTACACCTCCTACTCCTCTCATACCACTTCCACCTCTCAATCTCCACCACATGCTTTCTCTACATAACACACACACACATAGGAACTCCTTAGCATCTTCAAACTGAACTCTTATCAAATTCTTCAATCACTAACACCCAATTCCAATGTGTTCCTAATATCAAAAGAGAAGAAGAAAAGCAAGGTACTAGGGATCTTTACCACAACCCTCTAGCTAGGATCTTTGAGCTTGTGCATCTTGGAGGAAGCCTTTCAGTTGATCATTCAATAGGTATAAGTTTCAACTCTGCAGATCTTAGTTCGATACTGTTTTATGAGATAAGTTTGATATTGGAAATACAGTATTTTGATAAATTAGGCTCTGTTTATGAATATGCTAAAGTCTAGGAAACTTTTAACATAATCAAACAATGCCTGAATCTTATAAAGTGGAACTAGAATAATCCTTAGGAAGACGAACCCATTCCATCGGACTTTGACAGGCGACACTTGCAAATTATCCGAGCTCGCCGGATTTTTATAGGATTTAGGTGTTGGAAATTTTAGGGTAGCTCTATGTATATGTATTAGGATGTTTAATATTGTTAGTTTAAATTAGTTTATTAGTATATGAAATTTGGAAGTAAATATCTGTTTTGGAGTTAAAATTCTATATACGACATGGATATATCATATCACGAGTTCTGTTTTTACCTACTACGACCAGAAGAGGGTTAGCTCAGAAAAACCTAAGTTCAATTAACTCACGATATCTTCATGTAGCATGTTTAGTTTGAGCAGTATCATAAACTAGGATAATTGTGATATCTAGCTCACTGCAATTGAATCTTGAACCATTGGGTACAATTACTAGAAAAACTAGCAAGACCAAAACTACAGTATGATCATTAGAAGACTTTACACAAAACTCGAGACCTAAACTCCACACTTGAACCGGCGACATTCTACCATTTTCCGAGCTTGCCGGCCTTCCCTAGGCTTTTGGTGTTGGTTTTTCTCCTGTAACTTTGTTTTGGTATTTTATAAGCTATGGTGTTGTTTGATTTGTTCCAGTATTCTTACAGAGAAATATGGGAATGATTGGTAAAGGTTTTATCAAATTTTCCGATATTACGATACGGGTTTTCGTATTTTTGTACTGCAGCTGAACCGTTAACGTTTATACGTTAACGACAGAAATATATTGTCGTTTTTGGGTTAAGTATACTGTAGCTTCTAACCTATGGAGGCCTATCTCGTTGTTTTGGTTTTCAATATGATATTTACATCGATGTTATTTAAATACGATTATAGGTACGGCCACGAGGATTTCCGAGAAAGAGTTGGCGGATATAGCAGCGTGGATTTCAGCAAGCTTATCAAATTGATGAGTAGATTTATATCTACGGGGGAAGTAGGGTGGATGGCGTATAGCACACCCGCAACCTTATAAATAGTATTATGGTATCTAGATAGTTTAGTAATTATTCAAGATATTGATATTTGAGATAGTTTGCATCTAGCATGATATTCAATTGCATGTAGTTAAATTATGGTTTGGTAAGTTAGTACGAATGATTATGACGTTCTAATGATGATTTGGATATAGCGATACGGTGAGGTATTATACGAGAAACTATGCGTATCAGTAATGATGAGATCCGTATGCCGAATAACGACCATGTTACCTTTAGACTCGTACAAAATGATTATAATTACTTTACTTGCTTACGTTATAATTATTAATGTTATACGTTTCCGTAATACGAACACTCTGATAGAACACTGCACAATTACCAATGAGTACTATGTTGCACAGGCATGTACATATATGTTACACTATACCTCATTGGTACTGCCATGTCACTGTAGAACCGTTCTGTTATATAAAATGTGTATATATATAGGTTAATATGGATATGTTATTACACCTGTAGAACACTTGCACAAATACTAATGATTGCCATGCTGCACGAGCACAAAAGCGTATGTTACACCACACATCATTAGTATTGCCATGACACAGTAGATTAATACGTTTATTTGCAAGTATGATTTATTTACGCACTTTACCTTATTGTCTGTTAAAGCATTGTGAATACCAGTACTATGGATGTTTATATTTGATTTTATGATTTTTCTGGATGTTTTACTTTTGATGATATATATCAGTGGTATGAGACGCTGTTATATATGCATATATATAATATATCATTAGTATAATCTATGCAAGTATTCTTATTCTTTACTTGATATTTTTGGATATGATGAGTTAGCGTCCACCATGAGTTTGATGTTTTCTGATTGTTTTATTCCGAACCGAGTGGGGTAGCTATACGGTTTCGGATTTGTTACTTATCCGTACTGAGTGGGGTAGCTATACATCGGGATACATGGTGGACCCGGTTCGAGACTGAGGGGCAGGAAAGCCGCATTATAGGCGGGAGCCTAACGAGGATAAAGTATTCCTCCGATGGTTAGGATGAGTTCCCGAGGACGTGTTCGGCTAGATATCTTCGACAGAGTGATGAAGATAACGAGTTTGAAATTTCGAGTCCGTACGAGAGACTTCAGATTGACCGTAGCCGAGAAACATTTGCAGTACGCAGATACTATGATGTGACGTTAAATGGACGATAATAAAGCCGAGTGGAACAAGAGGTTCGTGCGAGGTGCTGACGAGCTGTTGTTACTCCCCGTTGAGATTAGAGGTCGGAGTGTATACAGAAGCGTTGGAATACGACCAGTTCCCAAGAAAATATTGTGCTGAGAACGCATATGTCCAAAAATGAGAAAAGATTATGTAAGAGTACCAGCCTCCGTATAGTTCGGCATAGGCGAGATCGGAAGAGCCCCTGAGCAGGCTCCTTCCAGGACACTGCTGCAATAAGATTTGCACCGAGGATCAGATGTGTCACATGTATTCAGAGGACCAGAGGCCGACGCCAGTGACGTGCTGCCTTATGAGTGATCATACTAATTGACCAGAGAAGTGCCAGAGCAGAATCGTTCCCGTTAGTGCACCGGACCGGACCGACAAGCCGATGGATTGCGAGGTTGGTAATCCACTGAGAAAATGAGGACCCAGAGACAGAGGACGCCAGACCGTGAGCAGGAGGCAAGCGGATGATCTTTCTCTTCCAGTTTTGGGCGTACCGATATTTTTCGACATTGTAGGAGGTGTACCTCAACGTCATTTGTTGCGATTTGCATTTGTGATCCGAGTATCACGCTTATATCGCTTGGATTTGAGTTTTGATGATTGAGTTTCATGATATTGTTTTCGTGCACCATGGCTGCACCTACTGGGTATTTACCTTTTGTGCATAGTTATTGCACTTGATATACGTTTTACACACTATTGTATTGGTTTATGATTTGGTACACCTCCTACAATAAGCAGGTTCGGTCAATACATCCATATTATTATCTTGATTAAGACGTGACATGGTCGCTACCTAGAGAGAGAGAGAGAGAGAGAGAGAGAGAGAGAAGAAAACACTTAGCGTATGCTCTTGCAAGATTAGATTGGTTATTATCTTATCTAACCAGGATGGCTCCCACTGTTTTTATCAAATCTTTCTTCATACCCTAAAAGGTAAGACTAGTCGGGATTAATTATACCCTACAAGTTCGCCAATCTTTCGGCCAGGCCAGTGTCGGTAATTTGAGGGAGGTTCCCCGTGCTTTCGCACGGACCTAATTAAAATAAACCTCGTTTTTCCATAGACATAACCCCATTAACACCTTTCTAAACACCTACTTGATCGGCTAATTGTGATGTGCAAAACTCTTCCAGGAGTAACTCTTACTCGCAGTGGGTATCGGGATCCAACTATCTCATAGAAGGTATGCAATTTCATAGCAAATTTCAACACTTGAAATTCCCAATAATATTTTGCCCCTAGCGTCCTATGACCTTGACGTAGGCCAACAAACCATAGTCCGCTAGTCAAGTTCAACCCGTACATTTTTTGATTGAATTAAACCCACCCGCACGACCCTTGACGCAGGCCAAAAAAGTCGCACGACTACCCTAATCCAATCGCATCATATGCAGCAGATAAGCACTAAATAGCTACCGCACACTACGCCTTGACGCAGGACAACAAACGTAGCACGAATACTAAGCGGTACTTATCTGAAATGACGGAGGGCTACGACAGGTTTTTAAGAAAACCTTTTGCGTAATGAACTTGATATCATTGTAGAATCGAGTGATTCGAAAAGAGAGTGGTTTATGCTCCGCTTTTTAAAATCGTGTGTTTTTCAAAATAAACCGAGTGGGTGTAGTATCTGCTAGCTTTTGCTAAAGAGATCATTCCAGGTGAAGGGATCCCGGCTCTTTCCTCATCGAATGAGGTGCTGGATATTCATCAAGGAATACCTCTATGCAAAGCAAGAACTAGAGCTACCATTTTTGAAAATTTGATTCTACATCATCTTTAGGTTTCTTTCCTTTTCATTAATCTCATTAATGAAGTCTCATCATTTATGCTTCCTAAGCATCATGGAAGAAATGAAAATAGAACGTACGCTTATGCAATCCGCATTCGCCACAGTGTCCCGTTATGCACCGTTGGGTTACTTAACTAACGGCATAGCGGGGCGGGACTAGCGCGGATGCAAAACATAAGCAACGTTTATTATATATCATATATATAATAACAACATTCGTCTCATCATATAAAGTGATCACATCACAGAATATCAGCAGCAAAAGTCCACATATGAAATATTGGATATACTAGGAATTTCGTGATTTAAATTAAGCCAGTAAAAAACACGGATTCCACGGTCGTGATGAATAGCCAATCCTACATCCCTATACCTCTACGAAAGTGGCAAGCAACCCTACCAATTCTAGAGTTACGAGACCCGGTCTCGACTCCTCGAGATGGTCTCTCACTGGACTTTAGAACCCGGTTACTTGTGCTCCCCACCATAGGTCTATCTTAATAAGGAAAAGTAAATAATATACATCAATGGTGACATCATCCTCAAATGGGAAGTGCCCCAATAAAAGAATATTACATACAAGTTTTTACATGAATGAAAATGAAAAACTCTCATCTCACGCAAAACCCCCCGGCTATTCAAACACGACGATCCAATATAGCATATCACAGCAACACCAAATATCACATGTCATCAACGTAAGTAAATATGCGTATCCTAATTGTCGTTGACATATAGCAACGAAACCGGCGATGCACCACATATTACACTTACGGTCGCAGAAAAGAAAGTGAAAACTACAACAATTAGAATCCGCAACCAGCTTAGACATCATAAACCCGAAATATCACATACTTCAGATTTCATGTCTAACCAAATGAATTCCTTAGACATCGCATGCCTAACAATTATAAACCCCGCATTTTAGTCTCAATATTGAAAACACTTTTCAATAACCAGTCGGGTAATTCAATAAGATTCCCGACAACCTGATCGAATGCTCGTCGGAAACATTAGTAGACGGCCACACCCCCGATACCGTCGACGAAGTGAACTTAGGCGGAACACCACGGCCGCGAGCACCCGGATGGTTGCTTTAGGCAACGGGGTTCTTCTGCAGTCACTTGGTCGGGGCTATGGGGCGTGGCTATCTAGTGATGTTACCTGGCGAACATTCGCGTACACTACGTAATTGCGACGGAGTTTTGATCCAAATCAAAACCCCACGGCAACTGATCATATGAGACTAAATTGCTAGATCTATAAAATTCAAATTAGTTTTCCAGAGAGCTCAGCACTTGAGCACAGTTTAAAAAATTCCCAGAACATGCCACAACACCTATGGACCAACCGTAGAATGGCCGACCCATGCCTCACTCATAGCGCCGCGGAACTGCCGCAAACCTTAGGGTTTGGCCGCGGTTCCGCGGTCAAAGAGTCGAGTTTGGGTATCGTTCTTCTAGAAGGTCCATAGAATTACTTGCAAGATTTTCTGAAGATTTTTAAACCCAAAAATTCCAACTTTTGGAAAATTCTCAAAGAGGGGTGAAAAATGGGTTATTGATATCCGTTCGAACTTTTTAACGTCGTCTAAATTACCCGAAACGATGTTAAGATTAAGACTACGAAACACTCCGAAATGCCTTTACAGAAAGATAACATGACATGCAATCTTAGTAAAAACAAACAATACCTGAAACACCAAACCCCAGAGCCTGGAGCACCAAACAAAAATGAAGCCTAAATTCCTATCCAAGACCGGCCAGGCCGGTTTTTATCAAGTTCTCGCCGGGTCAAATCCGGTGGAAAGGGCTCGTTTTTGTCTGGTGTTAATATTACATCTCATGTAATATTCTGCACTTGTTTAAAATAAATTTAGAGGACTTAAAAGTTTCGACAGAAACTATGGTTTTGTTTCGACTATTTCGGAGTTATTTCGGTTTCGTAATTCTACTAACATCGTCTAATTCTCTAGATTGGATCTAATCCACTGAAGGGTTCTTTAGCACAACAACAAGGTTTCAGAAGGCATCAATCATGCCATTTTTAAAAATTTAGTATGCTAAGTAACCCTAGCCTAGGATCTAACTAGAGGAATTAGAGTAAGCAAGCATGTAATCAAACATTACACTAAGTGAATAAGGAATACAACCTTTGTAGACTGATCCCTCACTTCAAAAGCTCCGTGTAGTAGTCTCTTTTCTCCAAGTAGTGGTCTCCCGGACTCTTGCTAGGCTCCACTAGGCGAAAGGAACAAGCTTGCTTGAAGTCTTCGAGGCCGAAGATGATCTACGTCGAGAAATCTCCAACCCAAGCTACCTATATATTTAAATATTAAAAATAGATATTTTGATATTATAAATATTAAAAATAGATATTTTGATATTAATTACATATATATTTATTTATTAAAAATATAAGTTTTATTTAAATAGAAATCACATTTTCTAAAGAAAAATATTTTAAAAATCTTTCGAGATCGTATGCTCCTTGTGGAGGTCTGCATCTCACTCTACTAGGCCCGAGGATGTGCGATAATCCGCACCATACCAAACGGGTTCCCCGAAATGGGTTGTAGAGGTGCATTTGCAATGATTTGTTAAAATACACATTTTGTAGAAAAAGGTTTTTATAAGTCGGAGGTAGTTATGTGTAAAGTCGTATTTCCCCCAAATCGATGTTCCTAAATTTCATCGTGCTATGTTACATATGAGTGTTGTGAGGAGATAGGTCATTATCTCGTGAGTTTTCTAAGGTAATACGGTTTTAAAAGTTCAAGCATGTCGAAATGAAACATAAGGGTATTTTAATATAAAAGTGGAATAAAACTTGATACGATTATTAATTTGATGCCAAACTTGTTCTATTATCTTCGTTAATGTTAATGGTCATGACATAAGAGTTTGGTATTATTGTGTTTAAGAAAAATAGAACTTTTTAAGAAAAAACCGAATTGGAAGTCGAATTAACTCCGCTTCCGTCGGGTTTTAGTTTTGAATATTTTTAGAATAGAGAAAAAGAAGAAGAATTAGGGACTTACAGGTTATTAGACTAGAAGAGAGAAGGAGGAAGAGGTAGGCGGTGCCGATGCGTCGTTTCGTCGTCGGAAATTCGTCGGAGCTTCTCCCTTTGCTAACTCCACTTGCACACAAAAAGTCTTAGGAATTTTCTTGAGAGTTTGGGCAGTGATTTATGAGTGAGGGGGGTGATTTGAGGGGGTGGTATTCATAGGAAAATCTAGGGTTTAGGGTAGTGAAAGGTGTGATAAAAAATGTATTTAAATTTGCATTAAAAAGAATTAAAAGGGGGTATTTTAATTCTCTGGTTAATTGCAGAGAATTTAAATAGTGCAGGGGGAGTGGGGTAGTCCAAAGGGTGCATGGGAATGAAGAAAAGTTGGGATCGGGCCGAGTTGACCCGGCGGCGCCGGCCGAGTCGGGCGAGTCGCCAGCTCGAGTCGGGCGAGTCGTGGCTCGTGTCTTCTCCACATGTCCCTGAAGCTTGGTCTACCCTCGTGGTCACATTTGTTTATTCTGTAACTTACTCTATTACGTGTAGTGCACGTGTAGAATTTTGGGCTTCTAAAAGATTAAAAGAATTTTAAATAAAAATAATGTGTGGCTGATGGGATTTGAACTCTGGTGCTTTGGTTCAGCAGTGCAAGGTCTTACCAATGAGCTACAAGCTCCTTCTTGCTGTTCAAAAGTAAATCAAATACTTATAGTGCTCACAGAAAATGTAAATACCCCAAGTACACATTAACTTTTAATCAATTTTATGTACACAAGAATTGGAGTTGTTACAGTTTACCCTCCTTATAAAAATTTCGTCCTCGAAATTTACAATTTATTTTAAGGACTAGTTTACAAATAAGTAGGGATATCTAGCACGCATCTCAACTTCCCTTTCCCATGTCGATTCTCCTTGAGTGTCTCTTCTCCACATCACTCGAACCAAGCTGACTTCCTTGTTCTGAAGTGACTTCACTTTCCTGTCCAGGATCTCAACAGGTTGCTGCTCACAAGATAAGTCGGGCTGTACAGTGAGCTCGGAATGATCGAGAATATGGCTGGGGTCATTCAAATACCTTTTGAGTTGGGATATGTGAAACACATTGTGCACTCCTTCTAATGAAGGTGGAAGTGCCAAGCGATAAGCCACTTCACCGACTCATTCGAGTATGTCGAACGGTCCAATGTACCTTGGACTTAGCTTATCCCGTCTTCCAATTCGAATCACTCCGTGGTTTGGAGATATCTTCATAAATACATGATCTCCCGGCTGGAACTCCAAGTGACGGCGCTTTGCATCAGCCCAGTGCTTCTGTCGATGTTGGGCTCTGCGCATTCTTTCCCTGATAGTACGAACCACATCAACAGTTGCTACTATCATCTCAGGTCCAAAGAGTTCTCTATCACCGATGTTTTCCCAACTTAATGGCGATCGACACTTCCTTCCATAAAGTGCTGCAAAATGTGCCATTCCTATGCTTGCTTGGTAGCTGTTGTTGTATGAAAACTCCACAAGATGTAGGTGATCTTTCCATGATCCTCTGAAGTATAACATACACGCTCTGAGCATATCTTCTAAGATCTGAATAGTTCACTCAGACTGACCATCTGTTTGTGGATGATAAGCTGTGCTGAAGTTCAGACTTGTTCCCAAGCTTGCTTGCAGACTCTGCCAAAATTGCGATCGGAATCTAGTGTCACGATCGGATACAATGCAGACCGGTACTCCATGAAGTCTCACAATTTCTTATATGAGTTCATGGGTATCAGAGATAGTATATTTTGAAGAGTTTAAATCTTACTTAGATTCTTACCTCCATGTACTTCTTTGCTAATGTCTCAGTTGATTGGCCAACTCGAAATGGGATGAAGTGAGCCGACTTCGTGAGCCGATCCATAATAACCCATACCGCATCGTTACCCTTCGTTCTGCGAGAAAGTGCAGGCACGAAATCCATTGTGATGTGTTGCCACTTCCATTCCGTGATAGGTAACGGTTGAAGTAATCCTGTAGTCCTGTGATGTTCAGCCTTTACTTGTTGACACACCAAGCATTTAGCGACGCTTCTAGCTATTTCACCTTTCATTCCATGCCAACAGTAATTCTGACGTAGATCTTTGTACATCTTTGTACCTCCAGGGTGTACTGAGTAGGGAGAGCTGTGAGCTTCTTTCATTAACTCTTTCCGAACAGAACCTTTTGGTACACATAATCCGCTGCCGTATCTCAAAGATCCATCTTCATGGATGATGAAGTCTGTTCTGAGTCCATTCTCCACTTGTTCTCTGATCTTTTGCAACTTAGCATCACTTGCTTGAGCCGCTTTGATCTGATTGACAATGGTAGATTGAACTTGTAAATTCATCAAGCTTGAAGCGTTACCTGGCATGACTACTTCAATCTACATCTGATGCAATTCCTGTTGAAGCTTCCACTGGGCGGTGAGATTCATTGCTAATGGTTGGCGACTAAGGGCATCGGGTACTACGTTCACCTTTCCCGGGTGATATTGCAGGCTGATGTCGAAATCCACCATGAGTTCTAACCATCGTCTCCGCCGCATATTAATCTCCTTCCGAGTAAACACATATTTCAGACTCTTGTGATCTGTGTATATGTTCACTCGTTCACCAAGAAGATAATGACACCAAATCTTAAAAGCAACGATTACTGCCGCCAACTCCAAATCATGTGTCGGGTAATTGCGCTCATGAATCTTCAGTTGTCTTGAAGAATAAGCCACAACCTTTCCGTGCTGATGTAGAACACATCCTAATCCTTTACCGAATGCATCGCAATGCACTTCGAAACCTCTAGATTAGTCCGGTATAACGAGAATAGGCGCTGATGTCAACCTTGACTTGAGTTCTACGAAAGCCTGTTCACATGCTTCTGACCACACAAAGTCTTCATCTTTACGTGTGAGCTTGGTCTGGGGTGTTGCTATCTTCGAAAAGCCTTCAATGAACCTTCTGTAATATCCAGCTAAACCCAAGAAACTCCGAATGTCCTTCACTGACTTTAGTGTCGGCCATTCGCTTACTGCTGAAACTTTCGCTGGATCCACAGAGATTCTTTCGCCTGATACAATATGTCCGAGAAAACCAACTTGATCTAGCCAAAACTCGCACTTGCTGTACTTGACGTAGAGTTGATATTGTCGTAGAGTTTCCAGGATAATTCACAGGTGCTCGGCATGTTCTTTCCGACTCTTTGAATGCACCAGGATGTCGTCGATGAAGATGACAATGAACATGTCTAAGTACTCCCGGAAAACTTGATTCATTAGGTTCATGAATATTGCTGGTGTGTTGGTCACTCCAAATGGCATCACAAGAAATTCGTAATGACCATAGCGAGTTCTGAATGCTGTTTTATGAATATCAGCTTCCTTGATCTTCACTTGATGATAACCTGAACGAAGATCTAGCTTAGAGAAAACACAAGATCCACTTAGCTGATCGAATAAATCGTCGATACGCGGGAGTGGATACTTGTTATTTATCGTTACTTCGTTCAAGGCTCTATAATCTATGCACAATCTGTATGAACCTTCCTTCTTCTTCACAAGTAGAACTGGAGATCCCCAACTTGAAGTGCTGGGACGAATCCATCCTTTCGCCAATAATTCGTCCAACTGAGTTCGGACCTCCTTCAAAACTTCCGGACTTAATCGATAAGGTGCTTTGATCATCGGTTGTGCTCCTGGTACTAAATCAATGCTGAATTCAAGAGCTCGATCGGGAGGCAAACCTGATATATCGTCAGGAAACACATCTTCGAACTCTCGAACCACTTCTGGCTTTGATCCTTCCTCCGCTTGAATTGCTGCAATCACTGCCTTCTTTGGTTTCACCTTGTAAGTACATGGCTCCAGGGTACGGTCTCCACTTTCGAAATAAAAGACCGGATGTTCTGGAATCTCGAATACTACACTCCTTTGACGACAATCAATGGTAGCATAGAATGTTCCGATCCAATCCATGCCTAGAACCACATCGAAGTTCGGTATGTCCAACATCTTGAAGTCAGCATAGAATTTTCTGCTGCAGACGACTACTGGACACAAACTGTATCCTATTGTTTCCTTTAGAATGTCGTTTCCTGAACTGACATTCTAACTGGATACAAGCGGTGTGACTGGAATCACATGAGTTCGGACGAACCGTTGCGACATAAAGCAGTGAGATGCTCCAGTATCGAATAGTGCTAGTGCAGAAAGTGAGGCTACTAAGATTGTACCTAAGGTATGTGGGATATGTTTTAGGTATAGGAAAAATATGTAGATAGGTGTTAAGACTGAAAGAAAAGCTTGAGAAGAAAGGGTTACCAGTGATGACTTGGCCAGTGGCCTCAGCTTCTTCCATGGTCATCGTGAAAGCCTGTCACCGTGGTACATTCCTTCTGGCCGGAGGAGCATTCCTCGAAACTTTCCATTGAGCTTGATGGAACTGACGAGGAGGAGGTGCAGTCGGTGGTCCTCTAGGTGGTGGAGCAGGGAGAGCGAGTCTTGGAGCAGGTGCCTGAAGGGTTAGTCTTTGCCGGTAAGTGATTGCTGGCCTGGGTGTAGAAATTTGGTTGTGTCTTCGGGGACAAACCCAATATCATGAGTAGCTGAGCCGCAGACTAAGCAAAAACGGTTGGCTCGCCGGCAGTTTTTCGCCAAATGTCCATCTCTCTTGCAGTAGGTACAAAAGGCTGGGCTGGGCCGGTTGATTCGTACTCCCGGTCTCCTAGGCACAAATGGTGGCCTTGAAGAGGCTTCTCCTGCCATCTGGTTGGCAGGGCGCTTCATTCCGGTAGACTGAGGTCTGTCCCTCATCTTTACCACTGCCTCATATCGGCGGGCAGCTTTCAGAGCCGATTCATGAGTCGGAAAATCTTTTGTGGCTAATGCAGCCTGGATCTCCGAATCTAACCCTTGTTGAAATCGATAGGCTCTGATCTCATCCGTCGGTGTAAGGTGTGCCGCAAATCCGTTAAAGTATTGTGTTAGCTGTGTAGTATACGATTTACTGAAAAACCGAATTATTGAGAGATATCTTACCGACTGAGCATGGTGAACTCAGCGTCATATTCATCTACTGACTTGGTCCACATTGAACCTTGTTGAAGATGGATGAACTGTTGTTCCATGTCGAACCTGGCAGGGAAGTATTTGCATCGAACATGTCACGGAAAGTCTTCCATTCGATGGGTTAATCAAGACGGCTTTCTTCCGCCTTCCACCAAACCCGTGCTTGTCCGTGAGCTGCAGCTTCGCAACTCGGACCTAAGCTATCTCTGGCACTTGTGCTGCTGCCAGATCATCTTCGATGCTTTGAGCCCATTCCTCTGCTTCCAGATGGCTCTCTATTCCTGAGAATTTCTTGGGGTGTAAGTCCCTGAATTTCTTCACCCCAGGTGCTTCTGTCTCTGGTCGGTTCATCAGGATAGCAATCTGCTGTTGCTGTCCTTCCAGGAGGTTGCGGATTGCCTCAAGCAGAATCGTCTGCTCGTTGATCGGAGCAGCGATGGCAGGTGTGAGTGGTAGTGGTGGGGGAGTGTTGTTGACATTCGTGCTGGTGTTGTTTAGGGAATCCATAACCTTGAAAGAAAATTTGGGTTATGATAGATTCAAAGCATATGAAATGATAAGATTCAAGAAGTATGAATTGTAAAGAATGTTTTCAGTTGCTGGTTCTTGTGTTATATTGCTTAGGTTGTCCATACAGAACTGAACTGCATGGTAGGGTTCCATACAACTCAGACCTGCATGAGCCACCAACAAAACCTGTCACGCCCTACTTCCCGCTGTATGGCGAAGGGGACGCGACTGGCTGCTACGTATTTACTCTGAAGTAAATACGCTAAGCGTATCTAAGCAATATAAGTAAAATGCACAAGAGACAGAGACAATAGATATAATTGAACAACAACTTTATTTATTAACATTCTTTTTACAATACATCTGAAAATAAATATATGGAATGGAAAGAAATGCCTAAACAGTGGCATAACAGAAATGGAAAGTACTGAAATGAAATGTACAAGTAACTAGAGCTCCGGGTCGAAAGCTAGTTGGTCCAAATCCTCGCTAGTGGGATCGATCTCCAGTGAGTCCGAATCACCTAACGATATTCCAAAGAAGAAGAAAGAGAATGTCATCAGCGAACAAATCGCTCGGTAAGTCCCGTAAATATACAAGAATGGAATAGACAGAATAGAGAGTATATTGTTATAATGTTATATTTAATGTTAACGCTGCTGTTTGTAGCTTGGTACAGAAGAATGCCAGTGTATACGAGAGGAGTCCCACTATTCCGGAGACTAAGGTATACAGAGCACAAGGAACCGTTCAGCCACGGTACAACGGCAATTGAATTCAGGTTAGGTGTATTATGGTTACAATCTCGTGCCACTTCTAACACCTTCCGTACCAGTCTACCCCTTATAAACCCCACGATGTTTTGATTGTATTGATGTATTGTTTGACTTATATATTGTATATATATGGATGACATGCCGAAACCATGATATCAGTAATGGAACGGATATAATGGATGAACATGTAGATGGAATATATCCATGGTTCGGTCCAGTCAATATAGATTGAATAGATTTAACAGATTGAATATATAGATTCATATTGAATTGTAGTTTATACTTGAATCATATTCAAGTCAGATTGAATATATCGAGACTCAGTCTGAGTCAGACGATTAGAAAAAAAATTGAATCCTGAATTATGTTTTGGTGCTATCGGTAACTGCTGCACATGGACGACATGATTTGTGCCTTTTTCAAAGACAATTACCGTGTTGATAACACCGTTTGTTAAGTTGTCTACCTTAAATAGGCAAGAACCCATATCTCCGGCTCCCTGAGGCTCAAGAGACTGGTCCCGCTTAAACCTATGTTTACTAGGGTCCTTATTGTAATTTAGTATAACTTGAGGGGGTTTTATGTAAAAATAATTTTGTATGATTTTCAAAATACACCTCAAGTATTTTATTATCGTCTTTAGAGTTTTCATGGATGTATATTTTATCAATGTGACATTTCTAGTGAATAAAACCTAATTTCATAATATATAGTATTTATTTGTAATATTGGAATTGTATGGTATTTTCTTGTAAATGGGATGTTTTTCTTGAATTTTGGAAATGTGGAATATTATAAATATTAAAAATATACATTTTTATATTAATTACATATATATATATATATATTTATTAAAAATATAAGTTTTATTTATAATAGAAATCACATTTTCTAAAGAAAATTGTATTTTAAATCTTTCGAGATCGGATGCTCCTTGTGGAGGTCTGCATCTCACTCTATTAGGCCCGAGGATATGCGATAATCCGCACCATACCGAACGGGTTTCCCGAAATGGGTTTTAGAGGCGCATTTGCAAAGATCTGTTAAAGTACACATCTTATAGAAAAATGTTTTTATAAGTCGGAGGTAGTTATGTGTAAAGTCGTATTTTTCCCAAATCTATGTTCCCAAATTTCATCGTACTATGTTACATATGAGTGTTGTAAAGAGTTAGGTCATTACCTCGTGAGTTTTCTAAGGTAATACGGTTTAAAAAGTTCAAGCATGTCGAAATGAAACATAAGGGTATTTTAATGTAAAAGTGGAATAAAACTTGCTACGTTTATTAATTTGATACCAAACTTGTTCTATTATCTTATTTAATGTTTAATGGTCATGACATAAGAGTTCGGTATTATTGTGTAAGAGTTCGGTATTATTGTGTTTAATAAAAATAGAATTTTTTAAGGAAAAACTGAATCGGAAGTCGGATTAACTCCGTTTCCGTCGGGTTTTAGTTTTGAATATTTTTAGAATAGAGAAAATAAGAAGAATTAGGGACTTACAGGTTATTAGACTAGAAGAGAGAAAGAGAAAGAGGTAGGAGGTGCCGGTGCATCATTTCGTCATCGGAATCTCCTCGGATCGTCGTCGGAAGTTCGTTGGAGTTTCGCCCTTTGCTAACTCCACTTACACACAAAAAGTCTTGGGAATTTTCTTGAGAGTTTAGAAAGGTATTTGTGAGTGAGGGGGTGATTTGAGGGGTGGTATTTATAAGAAAATATAAGGTTTAGGGTAGTGAAAGGGTGTGATAAAAATTGTATTTAAATTTGCATTAAAAAGAATTAAAAGGGGGTATTTTAATTCTCTGGTTAATTGCAGAGAATTTAAATAGTGCAGGGGGAGTGGGGTAGTCCAAAGGGTGCAGGGGAATGAAAAAAAGTTAGGATCGGGCCGAGTTGACCCGGCGGCACCGACCAAGTCGGGCGAGTCGCCGGCCCGAGTCGGGCAAGTCTGGGCTCGTGTCTTCACCACGTGTCCCTGACGCTTGGTCTAGCCTCATGGTCACGTTTGTTTATTCTGTAACCTACCCTATTACGTGTAGTGCACGTGTATACACTTGGGCTTCTAAAAGATTAAAATAATTTTAAATAAAAATAATGTGTGGCTGATTGGATTTGAACTCTGGTGCTTTGGTTCAGCAGTGCAAGGTCTTACCAATGAGCTACAAGCTCCTTCTTGCTGTTCAAAAGTAAATCAAATACTTGTAGTACTCACAGGAAATGTAAATACCCCAAGTACACATTAACTTTTAATCAATTTTATGTACACAAGAATTGGAGTTGTTACATACCTAAATAAATAAAAAAACCAATTATCTATGACATGGTATGAGTCTCATACACCCATGTATAGTGTATCATCAAGTATGACACAAAAAGAAACACAATTAATATATATCACATATATATTAAATGCAAATGTGAGAAAAAAAATGCTTAAGTGAGCTAATATTAGTTAATGTAAAATTAATATATCAAATATATAATCATACATTAAATTATTAAATCAACACTTGATTTAATAATCCGGCTATATCACATATAACCGACTAATATTATTTGTATCAACTTATCGAATCAACACTTGATTCGATAACCCGGCTATATCACATATAATCAACCGATATCATATATCGTGAGATTAGAATACGGTATCACATACGCGTATTAATCTCGGTCCGCACATATCATATATGTGCTCCTACTTCGTTTCGCCTGAGCCAGGAAACCTCTGTGTAGGACTCTAAAGACTCATCAATACGCCGGTAGTAGGTGATGATCATATCAGTCACCCACAAGCCGTCAACGGTACTAGCTAGACGTAACGGCTATCCGGGTATTGAGCGATCAGAAGATCAACAAGCAAGCCTGCTTATACTCCTGTGAATCCAATAAGTAACACTACCGTACAGTCCGGTCACTTCGTCTGATATGTCGCATATCTAGTCTAGGGGTGGTAAACGTCAGACCCCAATAACTTGATAAGTCGTGCCGATATGAGGCTTATACCAGGTCGAGAAACTACTGATAATACTTACCGGTAAATCTCTGAATCATCCCTGGCCAGGAACTTCCTGTTATAGCCAATCGAGCACAGCGAAACATCAACCCCCAATACCGGGAGAGACGAAACCCCTCCTATCGCTCATTGCCTCCATGTGACTCGGGACTGTACCCAAAAACCACCATTTTGCACGTTCTATTGAACGTGGTAAGGTGGAAATCAAAGCACAGTGGGAATCACACAAGACTCTATGACGATCTCGGGTCTAAAGACTAACATGTACCAGTATCACTAGAGAACTGCTAGGTATAATACCATTTAGGAGTTCTCGGCGAGTCCTGTTCAGTATACCCAGTCTCTACTGAGCACCCGTATACTATTTTTGATGTCAAACACCAATGGATGTGGGATCATCCATCGCCCATCATACGGGTCAAGAAGCGTATATGCTAGTCTACTCTGGAATATCGACGCCCCGTCTCGACACACCCACGACCAGGAACAATTAAAGGATGAACTTGTGGACTACCCTGGCCCCACTAGTATGATCTGCATCATAATTCTAGTAGTCAAGTATACATCCTAAGGGCTTTACCAACATGTGAGAGCAAGACAATATCACAATACAAGTCTATATATTAAGATAAAAAGTAACTAGATAGCATACTATCATGTCGAGCAAGAAAGTCCTCTTTCTATATATCCAAGCATCCACTATAATTTACAATCATGTACAATAATGGCCTCTAGGGCATACATACAACTAACAGCTATAACAATAAGTCCCTGGCCAGGGATGAAGATATTTACTGGTAAGTGTTATTAGTAGTTTCTCGAACGGTTATAGGCCACACATCGGCATGACTTATCAAGTCACTGGGGTCTGACGATTTCACCCCTAGACTTGATATGCGAAATATCAGACGAAGATACCGGAATGTACGATAAGTGTTGCTTATAGGATTCATGAGAGTTTGGACAAGCTTGCTTGTTGATCTTCTATTCGCTCAATACTTGGATAGCCGTTACATCCAGCTAGTACCGCTGACGGCTTGTAGGTGACTGATGTGATCATTACCTATTGCTGGCGTATTGACAAGTCTTTAGAGTCCCACACAGAGGTTTCCTAGCTCAAGCGAAACGAAGTAAGGCACATATGGTGATATGTGCGGATGCTTGATTAAATACGAGTATGTGATACCGTATTCTAATCTCGCGATATTTGATATCGGTTAGGTTATATATGATATAACCGGATTATTGAATCAAGTGTTGATTCGATGATTTATTGTGTGTGTGTGTGTGTTTGATACTGGCTGGTTGTATATGATATGACCAGAATATTGAATCAAGTGTTGATTTAATGTAGTATTGAATATTTGTCGGTTATATGACTGGGTTATTGAATCATGTATTGGTTTGATAATTTCATATACATATTCATATGATATTAGTCGGTTGTATATGATATAACTGGATTATTGAATCAAATATTGAATTAATAATTTGATATATATTTATATTTGATATATTAACTAATATTAGCTCCCTAATGAATTTCTTCTCTTATATATATATATAATTTACTATTGTATCATGTTGGATGATACATAGAACATGGGTGTATGTGACTCACACCAAGCCAAGGATAAGGTTGGGTGATTTATATTTAATGTAAAAAGAAAATTAGTGGAAAATGAGCATGGCTTAAGATGCTTCAAGAAGCCATGACTCATCCCACTAATTTTGTTTTACTCTAGATATTTTATAACATAACCTTCATCCTTAGCTATGGTTTACTCTCTTCAAATTGTAAGTCGATGTCGCGCACCCCGCGTGTTCGCGGGGAGGCAGAATATGAAAAAAATGATTTTTCAAAGCTCGCAACACCGACTTGAACTCCAGGATCGATACTAAACCCTAACTAGCTAACTAGTAAGAGGTTAACTACTCAGTAAGAAGTGTTATACCTCACGATACCAAGTCCTTCGGGTCTTCTTGCTGTCTCCACCTCGTCGTCAGCTCCAAGGATCGAAACGGATCGGGCAACCTCGACGGCCTTCTCGAGTTAAAAACGATCCACCCGAGAGTCTATAGTCCGAGCTCCTACCTCGAATCTGAGGTAACTACGACTTCTAGTTCGCTAAACTAGAAGTCCTAGATGGTGTAGAGTGAGAAGATGAATAGATTTGTCTCTTAGAACCCTTTAGTTTCTCAACTCATGAGAGGTTTAGGGTTATGAGGAAGAAGAAGGCCATTTGAAGAAAATGAGAGGGGAGAAGAAAGCTTGGATGAAGAATGACTTCTCATTTGTGATGCATAATGAACCATGTGATAATTGATGAGATAAATAAATATGTCACAAATATCAACCATGGCTCACAAAATAACTATTTTGTCATGTGATGAGTCATAGCCATCCAAGAAATATCTCCATCTCATTCTCTACACCTCATTATGTTTAATCCATAAAAGAAAACAAACCCTAAATGAGGTGTCCCTTCTAGAAGCTTTCCCCCAAGAATTACGAGAACGCCCCTCATCCGTATATACATACTCGCATCCGCATTCCGAAGAATACAAATACAAAGAGACGAAAATAATCCATCAATATAATACTAGGATCCGGCTTAAACCAAAACCCACTAGTATTATCCACCCAATCATCATACGTGCACAAGTACACGTAAGTGATCGAATCTCTTCCATAAAACCATACGAACTCTACACATTTTGCCCGGTGCAGGGAAACCCTCTATGTGGGACTCTAAAGATTCGACACTACGCTGGCAGTGGGTTTAACCACAAGCCGCAAGTGGTACTAGCTGCACGTAACGGCTACCCAAGTATGTGTCGATAAGAAGGCCGATGAGCTAACTCATCCGAACTCCTACTGAGCATGTATGTGACAATCTCCATACAATCCGTTCTGTTTGTCTAAGAGTATCGCATATTGGGCCTAGAGGGCGGTAATCGTTAGACCCCTAATAGCATAATAAGTCGTGTCGGAGTATAGCCCAAAACACCATGAGAAACTACTGAAGTACCTACCAGTAAATCTCGCTTACCTTGGCTGAGGACTCTGTGTAATGGCCTTCTAAAAACAGCGTGATATCAACCCCTAACACCGGGAGAGACGAATCCTATCTAACCTTCACTGCCTCCAAGTGCTTCGGGACTGCACCCAACTACTACCTGTTTGCATGACTCCTTTGAGCCATGGTAGTGTAGTAATCAAAGTACAGTGGGAACACACTCGATGCGAAGTAGCAGTGTCAAGTCGACGGACTAAGCTGTACTCATGTCACCTGGGAACTGCTACCTGATGATAGGTATAATACCCAACAATAGTTCCCGACGAGTCCTGTCCAGTGTACTCATAACCTAATGAGCACCTGCATACTATCTCCAGTACGGCGTACAGATGGATGTGGGATAGACCATCTCCCCTGCTGGGATGAGAAGCGTATACACTAGTCTACTCTAGAGTATCGATGTCCCATCTCGATAATCCTACAACTAGGGACCTGTATAGGATGTGCTTATAGACTACCCAACCCCCACTAGTGTGACTGCCATCACAACGCTGGTAATCAAGCAAAGATCCTAAGGGCTCTACCAATATGTATAAGCGATATGCTAAAAAGCACATGCACATATTGAGGTAGAAATAAACCAGGTAGTATACTACCATTTCGAGCAAGACTGTTACTATATCCGTGTATATCCCAAGCTTTCATTAAGTAATATACAAACCAGTACGATACAATAATGGCATCTAGGGCATATATCACTAACAATCTCCCACTTTCACTAAGGCCATATACTAGTGTCACGCCCCGCTTCTCAGAGTACGCTAAAATAGGCACGTGACATAGCCAACCATGCTACTTATGGGTAGGAAATATCCATCCACAGTCACATTACGGCTGTTGAGATATCAAGAACAAAATAAAACTATCTAAAACATGTCCATAATCCAAGATAACATGAGTCAAGAATAAATAAATGCGGAAGCGAAAGATCCAATACAAAATAACTGGAATGTATGTCCCATAATGCGGGCTCACATCAGGAATAAAATGCAGGAAGGAAAAGCTAACAACTACCGACACTCACAGCTCAGCCTGTCGGCTGAAGTACTCCTGCTCGGACTGCGGCAGCGGTACATAATCTGGGCCATGCAAAACCCAGACGTCAGCGCGTCAAATCATCAAGTAATAACATAATAAACAGGCAATGCGAATATAAACATGAATAAAGCAAGGGTAACAATAATATGAATCAGAGCAGTGCAGGGTAGTGTGCAGTGGGTAAACTGGACTGTTCTATCAGGTTCTCTGTTCTAAAGTCTTTGAAACCAAATTGATGATTCATCGATGTAACTCAATAGTATCGCGTACATACCCGGGACCACGGCCCCAATATTCTTGGGCTGAAACCGAGACATGCCGCTAGGCACCAAACAGGAATGTGTACACTCAATAGTATCCCGTACATACCCGGGACCACGGCCTCAATATTCTCGGGCTGAAACCGAGACATGCCGCTAGGCACCAAACAGGAATGTGTACTGATCAGAACAGGTTGTGAACTGTTGAGTTACAAGTCAGGTTTCACCCTTGATTTCCCCATACCCCCAAGTTATATGTGTATGTCAAGTCAGGTATCCCGTAATCAAGAAACTAATGCCAACACAGGATCAGGTAAACAGGTTTGTCTGGATAGACAATAGGAACGGTCCATGAGGACTACATGTCAGGTTTGTTGGCATTAGACACAAAATCAGGTAATGGGTCAGGTCATGGTACATCAGGCCAAGTCAAGCAGTATACGGTACCATGTCGGGTCAATCAATATGTATGTAGCAAGTCAGGTCAAGATGTAAACAATATCATGGGTGTGCTCATACTCAGTTACATAATCAAGCATGGTTAACAACATGATCTAAGCAATGAATTAAGCAATAGGCAGATTCATTCAATTAGCAATACAGTTATCAATTGTGTCACAGAGATGATTTCAACATTATAAGTATGCAGTATGACAATTATAGCCGTTTAATCATGTTAACAAGTTAAGACTTCATGGATGCAATGATATCTACATATATAGGTTCCAAGTTTGAAAGATAAAATGTTATATAACAATATTGAACATGAAAAGAGAAATGATCGTACCAAAGTAAAATTTATAGGTTTAGGGTGTCATTAGTATGTATGTAAATATTGTTTAGCATGTAGCAAGGGGTACTTGCCTCGACGGGTCGCGGATCGGGAAAACGGAACGTAAAACGTCGGCGGGGAAAACTCGCAACGGGCGCACGGTTCACGGAATGAACCCAAACGACGAACAGTGAAGCCACACGGGTCGGGGTACCATGCTGGAACGTCGGGACACGTCGCCGGCACGACCGGATTCCGGCGAACCCCAAAAACAGTGAATAAACAATATTCAAATTGCATGAAACGATAAAAGAAGAATCAAGAAGGAAGAAAGGAAGGAGGATGGAGAAGAGGGTGCTCACGATGCTCTGTGGAGGGGGTTGTGATCGTCGATCACGTCGACGGAGCTCCGGCGCACGAACTGCAAAAATAGCGATCCAATCACAGAACCGAAGGAGGAAAATGAAAGCAAGGGAGAAGAAAAGAAAGAAGAAGGAGGAAAGGGATGCTCGACTTACCGCTGCGTTGATCTGGAATGATTGACGGCGACGAGATCACTCCGGTGATCGTCGCGATGAGATGGCGTGCAGGGTTCGGCTGTGCTCTCGGGCGTACTTGTTGCGCAAGCAGGGGCTCGGGGAAGGAGAGTAGAAACGGAGGTGAGGATGGTGACGAGGTTGGGGGCGGATCGAGATCGCCGGCGGCGATCCCACGAGGAGTTGCGGCTGTAGGTGGCCGCGGCGTGAGTGCAGGATGCACGGGAAGAAGGGAGAAGGAGGAGGGAGGTGCGGTGGATCGGTCGAGGGCGAGGAGGCCGGCGAGGGTGTCGTCGGTGCTGCAGCGGCGAAGGGGGTGAGGCGGCGGTAGGGTTGCGACGAAGGGTTGGGTTTACGTGATGAAGAAAAAGAATATATGAGTGGGAGAGAGAGAGAGATATATGGGGGGGAGAGAGAGAGAGAGAGAGAGAGAGACGGGGGGGGGGGAGAGGAGTAATGAGGTGGGGCCCACGGGGAAAAGAAGGTGTTTGATTGGCTGGGGAGATAGATTAGGGGTTAGGAAAAATTTTAAAATAAAAGATTTAGAATTAGAAAATATAGTATATGGTTAAAATATTTCGACGGTTTAAAATATTAGAAAATGAGATTTTGGCGCAAAGTAAAACATTTCCAAATCGTGCCTGGGTCGGGTCCAAAAATTTGAAATTGAAATAATAAAATTTTAGGCGGGATCCAAAATTTAAAATGAAGTGTTTTGCAATCAAAAAGCATACCCCCAAAACGGACACACGTACGTGCGCGTAGCCGTCCAAACTCGCCCGTTTCATTGAACGGGACGAGAACACGATGCGCGGACGCTACAACAGGGTTAGGGGTGTCAAGCAGGCCAAGATGAATATTTTTAATTTTATTTTAGATGCCTTAAATTGTTATATGCAGAAATGAATTGTCGGGATAAAATTACAATAAGTAACAATCAAGCAAGATAAATGAAATAAGTGCCATACTACGTTCAAACGGTAACTGAAATTAGTAGCATTGGGCTCGGGTGTTACAACTAGCATATCGCAGACCGAAGATCTCGAATAGCCTCTCGAACTATATCTGAGGGATGGCCTCTGTGAGTGGATCTGCGGTGTTTTTGTCCGTATCTACTCTCCTCACCTCGATCTCCTGGGGATCAACGATCTTTCTGATCAGGTGGTACCGCCTCAAGATATGTCTGGATCTCTGATAGGACCTGGGTCCCTTCCCTAAATCCATAGTTCCGTATGTTGTCACAATACTAAAGTATTGGATCGACAATGCAAGGAACCACCCGAAGTTCAGTTAAGAACTTTCTCATCCAGATTGCCTCTTTTGCGGCGTCTCATGCAGCGAACTACTCCGTTCCATCGCCAAGTTTGTAACGGTGTCCTGTGTAACAACCCTAACTTTCTCTACGAATTTTTTCAAAATATAGAAAGGAGTACCTAAGTCTGAGCACGGGTTATAAGTTTGTTTTGCTTTCGAACAACAAAGAAAGAGCTTGTAGCTCATTGGTAAGGCCTTGCACTGCTGAGACATAGCACCCGAGTTCAAATCCCATTAGCCACATTATCTTTTTATTAAGATTTCTATTAATCTTTTAGAAGTCCAAGGGTTTACACGTGCACTGCATGTAAACTGAAAAGACAAAGAATAAACAAACACGTGCACGAGAGTATACCAAACGACCCCGACACGTGGCACAAATCCCAAGCCCCTCCATCGGTAAAAGACCGGCGAAACTCTTTTTTAGACCGGCATCACCAGTTTGAACCGACGGTAATGCCCCCAAAATTTCCCCCATGTACCTCTTGGCCTACCTCATTTCCCCTAGACTATTTGTTTTCTCTGCAATTATCCAGAGAATTAAAATACCCTCTTAAAATCCATTTTAATGCAAAATTTTAATTCTAAAATTCAATAAACTAAACCCTAGTTTTTCCTATAAATACCACACTCCATTTCACACATTCTCACTCAGAAATGCCCTATCAAAACTCTCAAAAACTTTCAAGTCCTAATTGTGTGCAAGTGAAGTTAGCGAAGGACGAAGTTCCGACGACGTTCGAAGGAGTTTTCGGCGACGCCCCGACGATCCCTAAACCTTCTCCTACCTCTCCCTTTCCCTTAAAGCCAGTAATTCCCCTCTCCCCCTCTCTTTTCTTATTATAAAACTTTCATTTCTAAAACCCGACGGAAGCGGAGTTAATCCGACTTCCGACTTGGTTTTTCTTTAAAACTCTATTTTTCTTAATCAACAAAATACCATACTCTCACATAATGTTTAACAAACATTAACAAACCTATTAAAATAAGTTTCATCTCAAAAGAATCATTTATGCAATTTTATTGTATTTTTACGGTAAAATACCACATACTTCATTTCCGACATAAAACAACATAAAACTTGTATTACCTTTAGATAACTCACGAGGTAATGACCTACCTCATCACAGCACACATCTTTGACATAGCACGATGAAATTTTGGGAATATATTCATGGGATAATATGACATTACAAATAAATACCATTAACTTGCAAAACCATTCCTTTAAAAAGTGTATTAAACAATTCCTTGCAATTGCGCCTCTACAACCCACTTTTAGGGACCACGTTCGAGATGGTGCGGGTTATCACATATCCTCGAGCCTAATAGAGCGAGATGCAGACCTCGGAAAGGAGCATTCGATCTCGATGGAATTTTAATGCATTTTTCTTTAGAAAATGAGATTTCTACAAGAAAATAAACAAAATTTATTTTTAAATATATATATATATATTATAAAAATAACTATTTTAATTATATTATATAAATATTCCAGGTTTTATAAAGAAATCACCATTACATGAAAATACTATCCAAATATAAAACAATTCCAATATTTCAAGAAAATACCATATACTATGAAAATTAGGTTTTACTCACTAGAATTTTCGCATTTATAAAATATACATCTATGAAAACCCTGAAGACGATAATTAAATACTCGAGGTGTATTTTGGAAATTATAACAAACTATTTTTATATAAAAACCCCTCAAGTTATGTTAAATTACAATAAGGACCCTAGTAAACATAGGTTTAAGCGGGATCGGTTCTCTTGAACCTCGGGAAGCCGGAGAATATGGGTGCTTGCCTATCTAAGGTATACAATCTAACAAACGATGTTATCAACATGGTAATTGTCTTGGAAAAAGACACAAATCCTGCCGTCCATGTGTAGCAGTTACCGACAACATCAAAATTAATTCAGGATTTCAAGTTCCTTTCAAAAGTGTATGACTCAGACCAAGTCTCAATCTAATTGATCTGACTTGAATGTGATTCAAGTATAAACTGTTAGTGTATATGCCCTAGAGGCCATTACTGTATCATACTAGTTTGTATATTACTTAATGGAAGCTTGGGATATTCACCTTGTATAAACAATCTTGCTCAATATAGTAGTATGCTACTTGGTTTGTTTCTACTTCAATGTGTACACGTGTTTATTTTAGTATATCACCTATACACATTAGTGGAGCCCTTAGGATCTTTGCTTGATTACCTGCGTTGTGATGGCAGTCACACTAGTGGGGGCTGGGTAATCTATAAGCACATCCTTATACAGGTCCCTAGTCACAGGACTATCGAGACAGGGCATCGATACTCCGGAGTAGACTAGCGTATGCGCTTCTCATCCCAGTGTGGGAGACGGTCTGTCCCACAGCCATCAGTACGTCGTACTGGAGATAGTATACGGGTGCTCGTTAGGTTACGAGTACACTGGACAGGACTCGTCGGGAACTGACCGGTTGGTACTATACCTATCGTCAGTTATCAGTTCCCAGGTGACATGAGTACAGCTTAGTCCGCTGACTTGACACTGTCACTTCGCCTCGAGTGTGTTCCCACTGTACTTTGATTACTACCCTACCACGGCTCAAAGGAGTCGTACAAACAGGTAGTAGTTGGGTGCAGTCCCGAAGCACTTGGAGGCAGTGACGGTTAGACAGGATTCGTCTCTCCCGGTATTGGGGGTTGACATCGCGCTGTGTCTAGGAGAGCCATTACACGAGTAGTCCCTGGCCAGGGCAAGCGAGATATACTGGTAGGCTTCCAGTGTTATCTCAGGGTGTTTTGGGCTTCACTCCGACACGACTTGTACCGCTATTAGGGGACTGACGTTTACCGCCCCCCTAGGCCCGCCATGCGATGTATCAGACGAACAGACCGGACTGTACGGAGATTGTCACAGTCAGACTCAGTAGGAGTTCATATGGGTTTCACTTCGTCAGTCTTCTTGTCGGCATCTACCTGGGGACCATTACGCACAGCTAGTGCCGTTTGCGGTCTGTGGTTAAACCCACTGCCAGCGTAGTGTCGAGTCTTTAGAGTCCCACACAGAAAGCTATTCACCTTTAGGCAAAAGAGTAGAGGTCGCATGGATTTGCGACAGGTCGCATGGTTTTGCGACAGGGTTCGGTCACATCCGTGCACTTATGCACGTACAGTGTCCGGACAGTTAACACTAGCGGGCTTTGGTTTAAGCCAGATCCTAGTGTACGTTTTGGGATTGGATTTATCCAGTATGTATTCGTGTTCCTCGGAACGCGGATGCGGGTGTGTATGCACAGTTGACGGAGAGACAGAGGCAGAGGATTCTCATTAGGGTTGTTGACTGTTGACTATTGACTTTTTGCTCAACCCTAATGAGAATATGATATGTAATTAACAATAATATTAATTAAGTATTATAGTGACATGGTTGTTGAGGGGTTGACTTTGTTGACTTGTTGACTTTGTTGACCGGTTGACTAGGTTGGACTAGTTGACCATCATGATGACAATGGCTATCATTTCATGGCAAAGACTTTTGCTTGCTTGTTCTCTTGTGCAAAATGAGTGCATGAAATGATATGGCTATTGTAGCTTAAACCATCACATAATACTTGATTGCTATGATTTGTGATGATGGCTTTGGATTATGAGAGCCAAGAGAGAAAAGTCTTTCTCATTTCTATCATTTTCATTCTCTCTCTTGTGTTCTTGAGCTCTCATCTTCTTCCTCTTGCTCTCCCTCTCTTTAGTCTATGGTTCACTTGTCTCATGTGTTGAGAACCAAGAACCATAGAGAAAATCCCAACACACTCTCCTTCACTCACTCTAGTTCACAAGATTTAGCAAACCGAGTGAACTAGTTTCTTCAAAGCTCGAAGAAGAAGCCAAAGGTAGAAGCTTTCAGGTGGATCGATCTTCGGCGCAAGGAGACGACGGGGTGAAGCCGATCCGGACAACCATCGAGGCTTGAAGACGAAGGAGTTCAAGAAAGAAAGGTATAACCCCCTAACCGAGTAGTTAACAACTCCTAGTTAGGTTGTTAGTTAGATGTTTAACAAAGATCCGGTTTTGAGTCCATGTTACCGCTTCTAGAAAATTATTTTTCACCAAATTCCGCATGCCCGAAAGCACTGGGAGAGGTAGCATGGACTTACAGTGGTATCAGAGCCTAGTTAAACTCTATCTAACATGTTAGCAAAGTAACTAGAAGATCGATCAAAGAAAAAGTCACGAAACGAACCCGATATGTCAAGTTTCTGCCGATTTTTTTTCTGTTCAAAAATTGATAAATTTCATCTTAAAAATCGGCTCAGGCTTTTTATAGAATAACCACAAAATTTGGTCCCACGAACCGATCAGAGAGCCGCGGAAACGCGGCGGGAGCACGCTCCCGCCGCGGTTCCGCGGCCGAGTTGACTCGGCCGAGGTCCAAATTTAGTGCAGTGTATTTCTGGGGTTGTTTTGGGATTTTTGGAATATGTCTTTTCAGCCCAGATTTTCCAGAACGAAAATTTTGTGTTTGGGGCCTAAAAATCCGTATTTTTTTATCGAACTTCTAAAGACTTAAGCTGACGGGTTTTTCTGTGATGTGATATTTGTATTGAACGTCTGCTAATCGCTATATGTCGATTAGTGGGGGTTATACAAATCTGTGATCTGTAATGTTATTGGTTTGTGTATATGAATTCATTGGATTGTCGCGGGTGAATAGCCGGGGGTTGTGAGACAAGAGTTTTCTTTTCTTTCAATTCATGTAAATTTGTAAATTGATGTAATAATTATTTGTATGGCCGCACAACCGGGTCGGGGTTGTAGCCGTCATTGTATAGTTTCTTTTTACTGTTTTTGCTCCTAGGATAGACCCATGGAGGGGGTGCACAAACTACCGGGTATGCCGAAGTGCCGAGTGGCCTACTCACGGGGTTGAGGGAGGTTGCTTCGCTTCGGGTACTTGGCGGGTAGTTTGCCGCACCCGTAGGGGTCTTGGGTGGGGTTTTGGCTATTCACCGCGACCGTGTAATCTGCTTTTCGTTACAGGCTCGTACGAATTGCGGATTCCTAGTATATCCAATGTGTTCATCTGTGATCTGAAATGGCTATCATTGCAATGTATATCTATATATGATATTATTTAGGCGTTGCTTATGTTTTACAGCCGCGCTAGCCCAGCCCCCGCTCTGTCGTTAGTTAAGTAACCTAACGGGTAATGACGGGGCCCCGTGGCGAATGCGAATGGCATAAGCGTACGTCATATTTTGGTTGTTTTCTGCAATGGTTGGATTAAATGATGGGACGCATTAAAAGAACTAATGCAAGAATAACATGCATTAAAAGAACTAATGCAAGAAAATAAACCAAGTAAAAGTCGTTGGAACACTTTCGAAAAACCACTCGGTTCTTTTCAAAACTAACTTTTAAATGCGGAGCTTGAGCCACTCCTTTTAAAAGCTATCTCGTTCCATCGATTATATCAAGTTCACTACGTTCACGGTTTTGCCAAAACCATCCGTAGCCCTCCATCATTTCAGTTAAATATTCGGTAGTATTCAAGCTATGTATTTTGACCTCACGCCAAGGCATAGTGATTGGTAGCTGCCGGATATTTATCTGTTGCATAGGTAGAATACGTTGGTTTGAGACAGTCGTACTGCCATTTTGGCCTACGTCAAGGGTAGGTACGGGTGGGTTCAAATTAACCTGGATAATGATGGGAAGAACTTGACATGTGACTTATGACATTTTGACCTCACGCCAAGGTCATAAGAGCATGGGGCAAAAATCCACATCGGGAGTTTCAAAAGAACTGAAACTTGCTAGTGTTACATACCACTTGGAGTGTGATGATTCTGGTAGGATTCCTTCAGTTTCGTCACGCAATGATATTTGGATCCCGATCCTACTGTGAGTATATGCTACTCCTCGGGAAATTTCTCACTTAAAACGATCAATGCTATAAACCTAGTAGGTGTCTAGAAAGGTGTTAGCGGGGCTACGCCCCCACGGAAAAGAGGTTCTTAAATTAAGGAACTTCGCGAAAGCGTTGGAAAACCTCCCTCGAAGTACCGACACCAGCCTGGCCGAACGGTTAAGAAAGTATTGTACGGTGAGATTGATCCTGACTAATTCTTCCTTTTTGGTTTGAGGAGGGATTCGAGAAACAGTGGGAGCCATCCTGTTTAGACAAACTAAAAACCACTCTAAACTTGCAAGAGCGTCATGCCGAGTGTTTCTTCTCTCTCTCCTAATTGCAGCGACCAATCGACATGACTGGACTTAAGTTACTTCTAGATAAAAACATACTGACAGGGCCAAACTACAAAGATTGGCTCAGGAATGTCAAGATGGCAATCACTTACGACAAGCTGGGGTATCTTCTTACCACCAAAGCTCCCCCTGTCCCAGGTCCCACCTCCAGCGTCACGGATAAGAAAATCCGTAAGGCTTGGGAGATTGATTGCGCGAAGGCCAGGTGCCTCGTGCTTGCCTCTATGGACAACGAACATCAGAGGAGGCACGAGAATATGGACCTCGAATCCATATTTCTCCAGACAAAAGAACTGTATGGAGAGCAATCTCGTATCGCAAGATACGAAGTGTCGAAGAAGTTATTTTCGACAAGATTGGCCGTCGGATCATCGGTAGCGGAACACGTGCTTAAGATGATTGGCTACATAGAAGAGCTCGCGGACCTTGGGACCACGTTGGAGAATGAGCTCTATACGGACTTGATTCTCCAGTCCCTTCCTTCCACTTACGCCCAGTTTATCATGAACTTCAACTTACAAGAAAAGGAAGTTGAACTTTCAGAACTCCTCAACATGCGGAGGAGCGCAGAGGGCACCCTACAGAAATGTAGGGAAACATCCACTTTGTTTGTAGGAGGATCTTCTTCTTCTAGGTCCAAGGCGAAAGCCAAGGGAAAGAAGAAGAAAGCCCCCGCCAAACCAAGGGGCAGTATTAGTAAAGTGGATACGAAGGGAAAGGCAAAGGCAATAAAGAAAGCGGGGCAGCTTGTGGATAAAGAAGAATGCTTCGAGGTCATTACTGTATCATACTAGTATGTATATTACTTGATGGAAGCTTGGGATATTCACAGTTGTATAGACAATCTTGCTCGAAATAGTAGTATGCTACTTGGTTTATCTCTGCTTTAATGTGTACATGTGTTTCTTTATTATATCACCTATACGCATTAGTAGAGCCCTTAGGATCTTTGCTTGATTACCGGCGTTGTGATGGCGATCACACTCGTGGGGGCTGGGTAATCCACAAGCACATCCTTATGCATGTCCCTAGTCGTGGGATTATCGAGACAGGGCATCGATACTCCGGAGTAGACTAGCGTATGCGCTTCTCATCCCAGTGCGGGAGGCGGTCTGTCCCACAGCCGTCAGTATGTCGTACTTGAGATAGTATACGGGTGCTCGTTAGGTTACGAGTACACTGGACAGGACTCGTCGGGGACTGTTGGTTGGTATTATACCTATCGTCAGTTAACAGTTCCCAGGTGACATGAGTACAGCTTAGTCCGCTGACTTGACACTGTCACTTCGCCTCAAGTGTGTTCCCACTGTTCTTTGACTACTACCCTACCACGGCTCTACTGAGGCGTGCAAACAGGTAGTAGTTGGGTGCAGTCCCGAAGCACTTGGAGGCAGTGACGGTTAGACAGGATTCGTCTCTCCCGGTATTGGGGGTTGACATCGCGCTGTGTCTAGGAGAGCCATTACACAAAGTCCCTGGCCAGGGCTAGCGAGATATACTGGTAGGTTTCCAGTGATGTCTCAGGGTGTTCTGGGCTACACTCCGACACGACTTGTACCGCTATTAGAGGACTGACGTTCGCCACCCCCTAGGCCTGCCATGCGATGTATCAGACGAACAGATCGGACTGTACGGAGATTGTCACATACAGGCTCAGTAGGAGTTCGGATGGGTTTACCTCATCGGCCTTCTTATCGACATCTACCTGGGGACCGTTACGTACAGCTAGTGCCGCTTGCGGTCTGTGGTTAAACCCACTGCCAGCGTAGTGTCGAGTCTTTAGAGTCCCACACAGAGAGTTTTCCTACACTGAGCGAAACGTGTAGAGGCCGTATGGTTTTACGGCAGGGCTGCGATCACCTACGTGCACTTGTGTGCGTGTGGTGTTCGGGCAGGCAATACTAGTGGGCTTTGGTTTAAGCCGGATCCTAGTATTGCACGGATGGATTTATTTTGTCTTCTGTGCATCCGCATTCTACGGAATGCGGATGCAGGTGTGTATGCACAGTTTTCCGGAGCGATGAAGGAGGAGGTGCCTCATTAGGGTTTTGGCAGTTGGTTCGGCCAAAACCGTTATGTGGCAGGCTCATTAGGGTTTTGACAGTTGATTCGGTCAAAACCATTTTGAGGCGGAATCATTAGGGTTTTGGCAATTCGTTTGGTCAAGACCATTATGAGCCGCGGACATCATTTACTAATCCTTTTAGTGATAATTTTATGATGGCTAATTGCATTGACCATTTGACCACCATGACCTCTCTTGACTTTGTTGACCGGTTGACCGGTGTTGACCATTGACCTTCATGAGAGGTCTACACTCTTCTTTTTATTTTTATTTTTCTTTTTGATTATGATAATGGTCATTTCAATGTAGCCATCAATTTTATCTTGATAGGATTAGTAATGATGATGTTTTGGGATTATTGAACCATGGTTCATTTTCTTTAGCTCACAATTCTTTTCTCATTCTCTCTCTTGCTCTTTCTCATGGGAAGAAAAGAAATGCTCCATGGTTGCTAGCTCCTCCTTCTTCCTCCTCTTGATTCATCTTTTGATCTCATGTGTTGAGAGAAAAAGATCCCACAAAGACAAACACTTCCATATATCTCCTCTACACATCCTAGGGCTTCTTGATTAGCAATCTTGTTGCCCTAGTTACCTTGGCTCGAGGTGGAGCTCGGTGTACATCTCTCGGGTGGATCGTCTTCGACTCAAGAAGGCCGCGGAGGTGACCAAAGTCCGGATCAACCCTCGGAGCATGGATGGACAAACGGCGCAGCGGAGTGAAGACCCGAAGGACCGGTATCGTGAGGTATAATTTCTATGGCATAGTAGTTAGCACCTCCTTTAGTTTGCTAGTTTCTAGTTTAGCAAAGATCCGGCTTTTACGGTCCATGTTACAAAGTCTAGAATTTTTTTTGTTTTACCGTTTCCGCTACCCCGAAAGTACCGGGAGAGGTAACGTGGACCTAACAGTGGTATCAGAGCCTAGCTAAACATAAACTAGCAAGTTAGCAAAGTATCTAGAATTTCGACCGGACGAAAAACCGCAAAACACCCCGGAAATTTCAAGTTTCTGCCGATTTTTAGATCTGTTCAAAAATTAATAAATCATGCACTAAAAATCGGCTCAGGCTTTTGTTAGAACACTGGAGAAATTCGATCCCCTAACTCGGTTAAAGCGCCGCGGAACCGCGGCATAAGCTTGCTTATGCCGCGGAACCGCGGCCGAGTTAACTCGGTTTGGGGTTATGTTTCCTGCAGTGTTCTTATATGGGTATTTTGGGATTTTTAGAATATGATTTTTCTGCCCAGATTTTCCAGAAAACAAAATTTGTTTTTGGGGCTTAAAAATCCGTATTTTTGGTCGATTTTCTGTAGACTTTGGCTAATGGGTTGTATCTGTGTTGTGATATATGTATTGAACGTCTACTAATCGCTATACGTCGATTAGTGGGGGTTATACATATCTGTGATCTGTAATGCTGATGGTTTGTGTATATGAACTCGTTGGATTGTCGCGGATGAATAGTCGGGGTGGATGTGAGATGAGAGTTTCTTTTTCTTTCATTCATGTAAAAAATTTGTAAATTGATGTAATATTATTTGTATGGCCGCACAACCGGGTCGGGGTTGTAGCCGTCATTGTATAATTTCTTTTTACTGTTTTTGCTCCTTGGATAGACCCAAGGAGGGGTGCACAAACTACCGGGTATCTCGAAGTGCCGAGTGGCCTACTCACGGGTTGAGGGAGGTTGCTTCGCTTCGGGTACTTGGCGGGTAGTTTGCCGCACCTGTAGGGGTCTAGGGTGGGGTATTGGCTATTCATCGCGACCGTGTAATCCACTTTTTCGTTGCAGACTCGAACGAATCGCGGGTTCCTAGTATATCCAAAGTGTTCATCTGTGATCTGGATTGGCTATCATTGCTATATATCTATATATAATAACTATTTAGGCGTTGCTTATGTTTTTCAGCCGCGCTAGCTCAGCCCCCGCTCTGTCGTTAGTTAAGTAACCTAACGGGTGATGACGGGGCCCCATGGCGAATGCGAATGGCATAAGCGTACGTCATATTTTGGTTGTTTTCTGCAATGGTAGGATTTAAATGATGGGACGCATTAAAAGAACTAATGCAAGAAAATAAACCTAAAAGACGATGTTGGAACAATTTTTCAAAAAGCTGTTATTGCAAGGACGTTCACTTTTGTTTTGCACAGAGGTATTCGGTTATGAATGCCCAGCACCTCAGTCGACGAGGCAAGGGCCGAGATCCCTTCATCGGGAGTGATCCCTTGGACAAAAGTTTGCGTCAGGGTAATAACTTCACTATAGTCGATTATTCTTGCTTTGCATCGAGATATTCAGTTTGGAATATCCTGCACCTCATTCGACGAGGAAAGAGCCGAGATCCCTTCACAGGGAGTGACCTCTTTAGCAAAAGTTTTCGCCACTATATTTTCAAAAAGATTACCAGCTTCCTTCAACGATATCAAGTTCATTACGTTAACGGGTTTTTCACCAAAAACCCAGCCGTAGCCCTCCGTCATTTCTTACAAGTAACACTTAGTATTCGTGCTGCGTTTGTTGACTCCGTCAAGGCGTAGTGTACGGTAGCTAAGTGCTGCTTGTTTGTAACAGTATATGGGATTGGTTAGGACAGTCGTATAACCTTGTTGACTCCGTCAAGGGTTATGCGGGTGGGTTTAATGCAATCCAGATAATGACGGGTTGAGCTTGACTAGGACTCTTTGATTTGTTGACTCTGTCAAGGTCACTTGGGTCCTAGGGGAAAAAACCACATCGGGAGTTTCTAAAGAAACTGAAACTTGCAGATTTAGCATACCTTCTGGAGTGTGGTGACTAGAGTGGATTCCGTCTAGGTCATCACACAATGATAGTTGGATCCCGATCCCACTGATGAGTTGGATTACTCTCGGGAGATTATTTCACATAACGATCAATGCTATAAACCTAGTAGGTTTCTAGAAAGGTGTTAGCGGGGCTACGCCCCCAGGGAAAAGAGGTTACTTAATTAAGGAACTTCGCGAAAGCGTTGGAAAACCTCCCTCGAAGTACCAACACCAGCCTGGCTGAAAGGTTAAGCAAGTATTGTGACGTGCGATTAATCCTGACTAGTTCTTCTTTTAGGGTTTGAAGAAGAATTTGAGGAAACAGTGGGAGCCATCCTGGTTAGATAAATCAATAAACCAATCTAATCTTGCAAGAGCGCACGCTGAGTGTTTCTTTTCTCTCTCTCCAGGTAGCAACCATTTCACGCCCTAATCAAGATAATAAAATGTATCGCTTGACCGATCCGAATTCTTATTCGGGGCTGGGGAACGTTGGTTCGGCTCTAACTTGTGACAACAGTCATAAGTATGAGCAAGGGAAAGAGGATTATATGGATTCCAAGGATACCCAGTTGAAGAAGAAGCATGGTTTTGCATCTACTTCAGGTGTTCTTGTAATTGAGAACTGCTTTACTGTCAGCCCTACCTCCTGGGTACTTGATACCGGATCAGGATCTCATATCTGCAATTTATTGCAGGGACTGAGAAAAAGTAGGAAAGTTGCACCTGATGATATGTCGCTCAGAGTAGCGAACGGAGCACAAGTAAATGCTGCAGCCGTCGGTGAATATCACCTAGTATTGCCAAATGGCAAGACTATGATTTTGAACGATTGCTACTATATACCTTCCATGGTTTGCAACATAATATCAGTTTCTTTACTCGATAAAGATGGATATAACTTTGTTCATGATAGAAATATCATGAAAATCTACCTTCATAAGGTAATGGTTATAGAAGGTACACTGTGTAATGGTATCTACGTTCTAAATCAGAATACAGTTCTCAATATACAAAACACACGCAAGAGGAAGAATTCAGATACGAATGAATCCTACTTGTGGCATTGTAGACTTGGTCATATCGGAGAGAAAAGACTAAGTAAGTTGCATAAAGATGGACTCTTGAATGCGTTCGAGTTTTCATCTTATGAAACTTGTCAGTCTTGTCTCAAAGGGAAGATGACCAAATCTCCGTTCACCGGACATGGAGAAAGGGCAGCAGAGCTCTTGGGACTCATACACAGTGATGTATGTGGTCCGATGTCTATACATGCAAGGGGTGGGTTCTCGTACTTCATCACATTCACTGACGATCTCTCTAGATTCGGATATGTGTATCTTATGAAACACAAATCTGAAGCTTTTGAGAAATTCAAGGAATTCAGAAACGAAGTAGAGAACCAGACTGGCAAAAGTATCAAGATCCTCCGGTCTGATAGAGGAGGGGAGTACTTAAGCACGGAATTTCTAGATTACTTAAAAGAGAATGGTATTCTCTCTCAGCTTACTCCTCCTTATACACCACAGCACAACGGTGTATCGGAGCGGAGGAATCGTACCCTACTGGATATGGTTCGCTCCATGATGAGTAATGCCGAGTTGCCTCTTTCATTTTGGGGATATGCGCTTCAGACAGCGGCATACCTATTGAATTACGTTCCATCCAAATCAGTGCCTAAGACTCCATATGAAATATGGAGTGGAAGAAATCTGTATCTTAAGCGATTTAAGATATGGGGTTGTCCGGCCTATGTGAAAACACAGACACCGGACAAGCTAGAGGCACGGTCAGTTCTGTGTAAATTTGTGGGATATCCTAAAGACTCACTAGGGTATATGTTCTACCACACTGAGGAACAGAAGGTGTTTGTATCTCGCCACGCTACCTTTTTAGAAATGGAGTTTCTTGCAAAAGAAACTAGTGGGAGTTCGGTAGAACTGGAAGAAATTCAGCGACCACAAAATGTAACTGAAAATTTGGAGGAACTACTGAATTTAATAACCCCAAACGAACCTCAGCCACTCCGCAGATCTGGTAGGATTTCTCATCCGCCCGAGAGATACTACGGTTTTCTCATAGACGGGGATCGAGATGATTGCATCTTGGAAGAAGATGACCCTACCAGTTTCAGGCAGGCCATTATCAGTAGGGACTCTGATAAGTGGCAAGAAGCAATGCAATCCGAAATGGAGTCCATGTACACCAATAAAGTGTGGACCTTGGATATTGCTCCACCCGGGGTAAAACCCGTTGGATGCAAATGGATCTACAAAAGGAAACTTGGTGTGGATGGGCAGGTGGAAACCTATAAGGCTAGACTCGTTGCAAAAGGTTTTCGTCAAAGACCTGGTTTGGACTATGACGAAACCTTTTCTCCAGTGGCTATGCTGAAATCCATTCGGATCCTACTTGTCATTGCTGCCTTCCATGACTATGAAATCTGGCAGATGGACGTTAAAACGGCTTTTCTAAACGGCTGTTTGGAAGAGTGCGTTTACATGGATCAGCCAGAAGGTTTCGTAGACGGTGGGAGCAGCGGGAAGGTGTGCAAGTTGCTTAAATTCATTTATGGATTAAAGCAGGCATCGCGGAGCTGGAACATCTGTTTTGATGAGGCAATCAGAGAATTTGATTTCATCAAGAACGAAGATGAACCTTGTGTCTATAAGAAGATTGTAGGACGAACTGTCGTGTTCCTAGTCTTGTACGTGGACGACATTCTTTTGATAGGAAATGACATTCCTATGCTACAATAGGTCAAGCTATTTTTGTCACAACGTTTCTCCATGTAGGACCTGGGTGATGCCTCGTACATTCTGGGGATCAAGATCTATAGAGATAGATCCAAGAGACTATTGGGACTTTCGCAGTCCAGGTACATAGAGACCGTACTAAAGAGATTTAGTATGAAGGATTCCAAGCGCGGTAACATACCTGCATTGCACAGAATTACCCTCTCCAAGAAGATGTCTCCTAAGATGGACGAGGAGAGGGTTCGCATGAGCACTATAACCTACGCTTCGGCGGTAGGATCTATAATGTATGCGATGCTATGTACAAGACCAGATGTAGCTTACGCGATGAGCGCGGTAAGCCGGTATCAGTCAGACCCAGGTGAAGACCACTGGACAGCAGTGAAGAACATTCTCAAGTAGCTGAGAAGGACTAAGGAGATGTTCCTTGTTTACGGTAATGGAGACCTCAGGGTCGAGTCCTTCACCGATTCAAGCTTCTAGATTGACAAAGATGTCAGCAAGTATGTCTCGGGTTTTGTGTTTACCCTCAACGGACGGGCGATATGTTGGAGGAGTTCCAAACAGGAACCGTCGCAGACTCGACGATGGAGGCTGAATACATTGCTGCAAGCGATGCCGCAAAAGAAGCGGTCTGGATGAAGAAGTTCATTAGTGAACTTCAGGTGGTTCCGTCCATTGTTGACCCAATACCTTTGTATTGCGATAACAATGGGGCTATAGCTTTAGCAAAGGAACCAAGGTCCCATCAGAAATCCAGACACATCTTAAGGCGGTATCACCTGATCAGGGAGATCATTGATCGCCAGGAGATCGAGGTACAGAGAGTGGACACAAAAGACAACACGGCGGATCCATTCACGAAGGCCTTACCCCAGACTCAGTTCGAGCGGCTGATCGAGATGATAGGTCTTCGATACGCCAGTACATGGCCTTAGTGCAAGTGGGAGATTGTTAGTGTATATGCCCTAGAGGCCATTACTGTATCATACTAGTATGTATATTACTTGATGGAAGCTTGGGATATTCACAGTTGTATAGACAATCTTGCTCGAAATAGTAGTATGCTACTTGGTTTGTCTCTGCTTTAATGTGTACATGTGTTTCTTTATTATATCACCTATACGCATTAGTAGAGCCCTTAGGATCTTTGCTTGATTACCGGTGTTGTGATGGCGATCACACTCGTGGGGGCTGGGTAATCCACAGGCACATCCTTATGCATGTCCCTAGTCATGGGATTATCGAGACAGGGCAACGATACTCCGGAGTAGACTAGCGTTTGCGCTTCTTATCCCAGTGTGGGAGGCAGTCTGTCCCACAGCCGTCAGTATGTCGTACTTGAGATAGTATACGGGTGCTCGTTAGGTTACGAGTACACTGGACAGGACTCGTCGGGGACTGTTGGTTGGTATTATACCTATCGTCAGTTAACAGTTCCCAGGTGACATGAGTACAGCTTAGTCCGCTGACTTGACACTGTCACTTCGCCTCAAGTGTGTTCCCACTGTTCTTTGACTACTACCCTACCACGGCTCTACTGAGGCGTGCAAACAGGTAGTAGTTGGGTGCAGTCCCGAAGCACTTGGAGGCAGTGACGGTTAGACAGGATTCGTCTCTCCCGGTATTGGCGGTTGACATCGCGCCGTGTCTAGGAGAGCCATTACACAAAGTCCCTGGCCAGGGCTAGCGAGATATACTGGTAGGTTTCCAGTGATGTCTCAGGGTGTTCTGGGCTACACTCCGACACGACTTGTACCACTATTAGAGGACTGACGTTCGCCACCCCCTAGGCCCGCCATGCGATGTATCAGACGAACAGACCGGACTGTACGGAGATTGTCACATACAGGCTCAGTAGGAGTTCGCATGGGTTTACCTCATCGGCCTTCTTATCGACATCTACCTGGGAATCGTTACGTACAGCTAGTGCCGCTTGCGGTCTGTGGTTAAACCCACTGCCAGCGTAGTGTCGAGTCTTTAGAGTCCCATACAGAGAGTTTCCCTGCACTGAGCGAAACATGTAGAGGCCGTATGGTTTTACGGTAGGGCTGCGATCACCTATGTGCACTTGTGTGCGTGTGGTGTTCGGGCAGGCAATACTAGTAGGCTTTGGTTTAAGCCGGATCCTAGTATTGCACGGATGGATTTATTTTGTCTTATGTGCATCCGCATTCTACGGAATGCGGATGCAGGTGTGTATGCACAGTTTTCCGGAGCGATGAAGGAGGAGGTGCCTCATTAGGGTTTTGGCAGTTGGTTCGGCCAAAACCGTTATGTGGCAGGCTCATTAGGGTTTTGACAGTTGATTCGGTCAAAACCATTTTGAGGCGGACTCATTAGGGTTTTGGCAATTCGTTTGGTCAAGACCATTATGAGCCGCGGACATCATTTACTAATCCTTTTAGTGATAATTTTATGATGGCTAATTGCATTGACCATTTGACCACCATGACCTCTCTTGACTTTGTTGACCGGTTGACCGGTGTTGACCATTGACCTTCATGAGAGGTCTACACTCTTCTTTTTATTTTTATTTTTCTTTTTGATTATGATAATGGTCATTTCAATGTAGCCATCAACTTTATCTTGATAGGATTAGTAATGATGCTGTTTTGGGATTATTGAACCATGGTTCATTTTCTTTAGCTCACAATTCTTTTCTCATTCTCTCTCTTGCTCTTTCTCATGAGAAGAAAAGAAATGCTCCATGGTTGCTAGCTCCTCCTTCTTCCTCCTCTTGATTCATCTTTTGATCTCATGTGTTGAGAGAAAAAGATCCCACAAAGACAAACACTTCCATATATCTCCTCTACACATCCTAGGGCTTCTTGACTAGCAATCTTGTTGCCCTCGTTACCTTGGCTCGAGGTGGAGCTCGTTGTACATCTCTCGGGTGGATCGTCTTCGACTCAAGAAGGCCGCGGAGGTGACCAAAGTCCGGATCAACCCTCGGAAAATGGATGGACAAACGGCGCAGCGGAGTGAAGACCCGAAGGACCGGTATCGTGAGGTATAATTTCTACGGCATAGTAGTTAGCACCTCCTTTAGTTTGCTAGTTTCTAGTTTAGCAAAGATCCGGCTTTTACGGTCCATGTTACAAAGTCTAGAAATTTTTTTGTTTTACCGTTTCCGCAACCCCGAAAGTACCGGGAGAGGTAACGTGGACCTAACAGGCCTCGATCTGAAGTTTTTTTCCGCCATACACAAAGAACATCTCCGTAGTCCTTCTCAGGTACTTGAGAACGTTCTTTACTGCTATCCAGTGCTTCTCCCCTGGGTTTGACTGATACCGGCTTACCACCCTGAGTGCGTAAGAAACATCTGGTCTGGTATACAACATCGCATACATTATAGAGCCTACCGCAGAAGCGTAGGGTATAGATATGATGCGAGCCCTTTCCAAATCAGTCTTGGAATACATCTCTTTGGAGAGGGTGATTCCGTGACAAGCCGGTAGAATACTGTTCATATCATAATTTTGCATTATTATATTCCCCATTCTTATTCATTTTACAAATAAACAGGTACTTTTGATCCATGTCTGCTACATAGTTGCAGGTTACAGGTTCTCGGAACAAAACAGTGAAAATGATGAAAAGACGATACAAAAGTGAGACTACGACCAACAAATAGAAGAATCTTGATCATGCCTAAAGTTTGAGGGACAAACGAAGATCAGCAAACAGTTCGATTGCACAAAGGCAGCACAAGATTCAAGACTTCAACATGAAGCAAACGGTAAAAGTCCACAACATTATGCACTGTGGAAATCTGGAAGAAACTAGAAGACATTTTGAAGAACCAAGGGAAGAAAAATCAAGTAAAAAGCAACATGAAAATTAGCAGAGAAACAGAGCCCAAGAACTCTCCATATGGTCGCGGATCCACGGCCAAACATGGCTTCTTGCCGCGGATCCGCGGCCGTGCTGAGCACGTATCGGTGCATTTTGACGGTGGATGGCAGTGCGTTGACTAGGCTTCTCAGGGTAGTTTTGTAAATGTAGATAGGGATCAGATGTAAACCCTAGGGTTTCTATAATCTATAAATAGGAACCCTACAGCTCTTTTTGGGAGCATGCCTCTTTGTATGCCTCTTTTTAATTCTTAAATTCAGAATTTTAATTCTTGTAATGTTTGAAGAGTGCATCAAATAAAGTAAGTCTTTCTTTTCTATGCCTTAGTTTAATTTTCTTTTCTGCCCTAGTATAAATTTTATTTATCTGCCCTAGTTATAACTTTTATTTATTTTCCGTAGTTTAGATAATTAGGTTATTAAAAACAAACAAAAAATGTCTCTTGTTATCAATTCCCTAATGAGTGAGTAGTTCCTCACTTGTTAGGATTAGGAATAGGAAAAGTTTGAGAGATAAAAATCTCTCACTCCTTTCTTGCCCATCATACATTTTTAATAGGACTCTATGCATACATACACACACCGCTCACTACGGCACCCTATCCCACGAGGTAGCGGTGATACCGTAAGTAAAGACCGGTTGTGTATGTTTTTCATGGAGGTTAGGGTAAGAGTTAAGAAAGGACGGACAAGGACCTAGAGGAAGAAACATAGTTTCTTCCCGATCGTGCTAATCCCCTTTGTTAATTATTACCTTAACATCTAAATAGATCTTAATTAGGGCATAGAAAGCGGTGAGAAATATTGAATTTCCAAACTTAACCTAAACCTAACCCTAGCAAGGTTTTAATCCTAATCTAAATCAACCTTAGTATTTAGTGATAATCCAATCCACTACAATTGGAATTAACTCGTTAGAACAATTAGAAAATACACAAAATCCCTGTGGACCGACCCGTACTCAACCGGCTAGCTACCAAGCGACGCCATTCTTGATTGCGGTTAATATTCTTTGATTCATCTTTAAAAGTGAAAGCGCACGAAATCTCTTCCAATCAAATGGCGCCGTTGCCGGGGATGTCATAGTTATTTTCTTTTTGTAATTTCGGGTTAATATAAAAATTGAAATATCATAAAAACTGAAAAAATTTAAATATATATATATATATATATATATAAATTTATCATCTTGTTATTTTTTGAAGGGTTTTCGTTTGAATTGTGCAGGATCGACGAACAGATTCAGATCTGGAAATATCCAGTGAGCAAAACAGCAAACATCAGATCTGAACAAACAGAGAAGAACCACAACAAACAACAGAAAAAGTTTGGAGGCCCGAGTCAACGAGTCAACCATGGAACCACGGTCAAAGGCAACATTTGGCGGCGGAACCGCGGCGCCTTGGTGACGTCAGCACGTGGAAATCCCTCTGTAAGCTTTCTCTTCTTCTCTGTAACCCCCTTATCTCCTCTGAAAAATTTCCTGCAGGGTTCTTTGCGCAAAAAATTCTCCCCTTCTCCAATAACTTGATCTTGTGCAGGATTCTTTGCGCCGCAATATGAAAAAAAATAAAATTTGGCAAGTATTTGTGTTTACTGCTTTGCATCTTTAAAATTGACTTTAAGGGGCTTTAACACCAATCCAGATTGGGTGGGGATTTCATTACCCTTCCTAGGACCCCAAAAATCACAAAAAGCATTTTGCATTGACCATCGAGTTAATTAAAAAAGATTAGACTCAGCCTTAAGGACTGTCGCGCTCAATAGGACAAATGAATAGTTGTAGGCATCGATTGTTTATCTAAACCAGACTTTGTAGTGCCTAGGCTAGACAAGTGGGGAAAGGTAATTTTGAAAGGCCCGTCTCACGGTGATTCGTGAGCGGATCCCTCCTTTCTTTACTTGTGCTTACCTGGCCACAATTGGCGGTGAAGAGGCGATTTGAGGACCTCACAACTTGCCCTTTGGAACAGTTAGGAGCAGTCTAGTTGACCTAGGAGACCCTAGATCTAGGATTGATTATGCATATTGTGATTGTGTCTAAGCTTCTTATTTGAAAATCTTTTTTTTGCAAAAAGCTCCTTATAAAAAAACACAAAACAGAAATTTTTTACAAAAACTTGCCACTTGTCGCTAAGAAATCCATTGCACTCCACTTACACCCACTTCCTTCCATTGACATTTTCCTTCCCTCACATTCTGTTTTCACCTTTTGACTACGCTAAACCTCTTTAGTGTATGTCCGGTTGGACTAGGGACACTAGTGCCCGTTTAGTCCGTGTCTCGTTAGTGCCGACTGACGACGCTTTCGACTCCGAAGTCGAAATTCCATCCACTTCTTTACCTTCACCTTCATATTCATCGTCTTCTAAGGAGATGTCGGGATTCAATCCTAACAACCCCTTACCCGCGGGACTGATTCCACCTCCACTAGGTGCAAATAACCCACAACACCCACCTGTTGAAGCGCCTCAACGAATCGCGCTCTAGGATCTTTTCTACCCTATCCGCACCGCTTTACCCACTTGTCTTTCACTTTCACCGGCTAATGGAGATAACTTTGAGATTAAACCCCACTTCATCAATATGTTGCCCAAATTTCACGGGCTGGAATCAGAAGTGCCTATATCTTCATAAAAAAATTCCAGAATGTTTGCGCAATGATGAAGACCACACAACTTTCGGATGATGCTATAAGACTACGTGTCATTCCATTCACTCTATGTGACCTAGCCGAAAATGGTTATATAGCACAGCATCACACTCGATAAAAAATTGGGAAGAGTTTGTTAAGGCTTTTCTAAAAAAGTTTTACCTACACCACAAGACCGCGAGAATTCGCAACGAAATTATCCAATTTTCCCAGCTTCCATCCGAACCTTTTTGGAAGTGTTTTGAAAGATTTAAGGACCTACTTGTTCAATGCCCTCACCACGGTATCGAGAATTGGCAACTTTGCCAAACTTTATACGAATGATTGAACCCAGCAACTAAGCAGTTGTTGGAAATCAATTTTCAAGGTCACTTTCTTACAAAATCTAGCGAGGAAGCTTGGCAATTTCTCGACGATCTTGTTGAACAAACACTTCAGTGGGAAAGCACTAAGACCACCTCATCTTCTTCATCAAGTCAGTCTAGGGCAAGCATACATCAACTTGATATGTCGATTGCAATGAAGGCCGAAATGGCCGCACTTACGAAAAAGCTAGAAGCAATTGAGAGCAAATTCTCATCGCCTTCTCCTGCCCCTGATTTACCCCCACGCACAGTTTGCGCTTGTTGTTCGGATCCATCCCATCTTACTGAAGAGTGTCCTTACAATCCACCTGTTCAAGGACAAGATCAAATCAATGCTGCCTTTCAGTAAAGAAAAAGAAATGATCCATACTCTTCGACTTATAATCCTGGTTGGAGGAGCCACCCAAATTTTGTTTGGAATCAAAATCAACAATTCCAAGGCAATAACAACTTTCAAAGGCCTCCTCCACAATAACAAGCACCTCAACAAACTCAATACCAGCAACCTTTCCAACCCCAACCTTACCCAAACCAAATGAACAATTTTGTACCTAACAACTCTTATTCTCAAAACAATTTTGTTCAACCGAATAACGATAAGGTTTCCTCGCTAGAACGAAGTCTAGATGCATTTTTAAAACAATCTACACAATCCGCAGCAAGGTTGGAAACTTCCATTCAGTCTTTGGTGCAAAACAGTGCTTCACGTGATCAAAGCATCAAATCAATTGAGGCCCAAATTGCACAACTAAACGCTGCGTTAAGCGAGCGAGAAAAGGGAAAGCTTCCGTCTCAACCATTGCCAAATCTCGGTCACACACACAACGCACATGTTTCTTATGAACAACAAAATCATAATGTAAATGCTGTGACCACGTTGAGATCTGGAAGAGTGTTGCACAATAATGTGGGTAATAGTGATGACACTCTTGCCGGTGCTTCTTCATCATCATCTTCTTCTTCTTCTTCTTCATCTTCTTCAGAGCCTATTCTTCATTCTTCACAAGGCTCTACTTCTCAGCTTCTAACGGACCCACATCTCACTTCACGAACACACCAACACTGGGATCCGTTCCAACTTCGCAATCTACTCCACAGACATTGGACTCAACAAATTTTCAAAATGTTCCATTTCCAAATAGGTTGAGATCCAATAAACCAACTCCACAAATGGAGAAGATTATGGAAGTATTCAAACAGGTTAGCATTAACATACCTCTCTTGGATGCAATCCAACAAGTCCCTTCTTACGCGAAAATCTTAAAGGACTTATGCACCAAGAAGAGGAAGTCATAAGTACCAAAGAAAGTTTTCATGGCTCGTGCTGTAAGTGATGCTCTTGTCCAACCTTTACCCCAAAAACATAAGGACCCCGGCTGTCCTACAATTTCAATAACAATTGGGGATAAGAACATAAATCGAGCACTTTTAGATCTTGGTGCTAGTGTTAATTTTCTACCATATTCAGTATATGAACAATTAAGCATTGGAGAGCTTAAACCCACTCATTGTACTCTCCAAATGGCCGACCGATCCATCATCCACCCTAGGGGTGAGTTAGAGGATGTGTTGATTAAAGTAGGGGATTTCATTTTCCCCGTTGATTTCATTGTTATGGACACACAACCTATAACTAACCCCCGGAGTCAAATTCCTGTGATACTCGGTCGACCATTCCTTGCGACTTCTAATGCGGTGATCAATTGTCCAAATGGTTCGATGAACCTATCTTTTGGAAATATGACAATTGAACTCAACATTTTTAAGTTGGGGAATCAGTCCTCCGAGCCTAATGCTAGTATACTTGATGTTTTCTCGATCCATGAGATCACGCAGGAGGACTGTGAGCTCGAAAAATTTCTGTTCGATCACAGCAGTTTTGACGCCTCTAGTGCGTTCCTCCTAGAATCTAACACAGCTTTCACACCGGATAACGATTACGAGTGTTTCACTTTTTTGGACAATTTTGAAGACTCACCACCAGAGTTTGAGTCCTTTGATTTTTTGGATGAGTTAGCTGAACCATCCGACTCGGTTGCTTACACTCGATTTGAACCATTGTTGGAATCCTTCGAGTTCGAGACAGTTTCACCAATGTTACCTTCAATTGTTTCACCTCCGAAACTCGAACTCAAGCTTTTGCCGTCTCACCTTAAATACGCTTACCTAGGTGAGAATGAGACCCTTCCCGTTATCATATCGGCATCTTTAGCTCTCGAGCAAGAGAAAGCCCTTTTAATGGTCTTACAAAATAACCGGCAAGCTTTTGGCTGGACTATGGCGGACATCAAGAGGATTAGTCCCCTCATAGTTGAACATCATATACATATGATGGATGATGCCAAGCCAGTAAGGGATCCACAAAGACGCCTCGATCCCATAATGAAGGAGGCTGTCAAAAAGAAGATTGTCAAATGTCTTGATAGTGTATCATTTACCCTATCTCCGATAGTCAGTGGGTTAGCCCCATTCACGCTGTCCCAAAGAAATCCGGCATAACGGTCATAACCAATGAGGCGAATGAGTTAATACCTACTTGCACCCAAACTGGGTGGCGAGTTTGCATCGACTATAGAAAACTCAACGTCGCGACAAGGAAAGACCACTTTCCTTTACCTTTTATTGACCAAATGCTAGAACGATTAGCTGGACACGAATTTTACTGCTTTTTGGATGGCTACTCAGTCTATAATCAAGTTCCTATCGCCGAAAAGGATCAAGACAAGACAACATTTACTTGTCCTTTCGGTACATTCTCTTACCGTCGCATGCCTTTTAGGTTATGCAATGTACCCGCTACTTTTCAGCGGTGTATGATGGGGATCTTTTCAGACATGGTGGAGAAATTCTTAGAAATTTTTATGGATGATTTCTCCATTTTCGACGACTCCTTCGATGAGTGTTTGCTATACTTAGACGCAGTTCTTACCCGCTGTAGGGATAAGAACCTCACTTTAAATTGGGAGAAATGCCACTTTATGGTACGAGAGGGTATTGTCTTAGGACATATCATCTCGCAAAACGGCATTGAGGTTGATAAAGCCAAGATTGAAGTCATTTCCAATCTTCCTCCTCCTAAATGCATCAAAGACATCTGAGCCTTCCTTGGCCATGCCGGTTTTTATAGACGGTTCATCAAGAATTTTAGCAAGATAGCTAGACCCTTCACTCTTTTATTGGCCGAGGACACCACTTTTGATTTTGACTCAACCTGCATGAAAGCGTTCGAGTCATTGAAACACTCACTTATTTCTGCGCCCATTCTTTCATCTCCCGACTGGACGCATCCTTTTGAAATTATGTGCGATGTATGTATCTGATTTCGCCATTGGTGCTGTCCTTGGACAACACATTAATAAGATGCCGCACGTAATTTATTACGCTAGCCGAACATTAAATGAGGCCCAATTGAATTACACAACAACTGAAAAAGAATTCTTAGCCGTTGTGTTTGCACTAGAGAAGTTCAGGCCTTATTTAATCGGCTCTCCAGTGATTGTTTACACGGACCATTCAGCTCTTCGCCATCTTTTTGCGAAGAAGGATGCTAAATCTCGGTTAATACGTTGGATCATCTTGCTGCAAGATTTTGACCTTGTCATTAGAGACAAGAGAGGATGTGAAAATGTAGTTGCCGACCACCTTTCACGACTTCCTTCTTCGCCCACACTTGAAATTCCTATTAAAGACGTTTTTCCCGATGAGCAACTCTTAACCGTGTCATGCGAACCTTGGTTCGCTGATATAGTAAACTATTTGGCCACCGGATTGATACCTAAAGATTGGCCGAAACATGACAAACTCCGATTCCTGTCCCAAGTAAAACATCTTTACTGGGATGAACCGTATCTCTTTAAATACTGTTCCGACCAAATCATTCGTCGGTGTGTCCCCGAAAACGAGTTTAAGAGTGTGCTGTCTTTTTGCCACGATTAAGCGTGTGGCGGGCATTTTGGCCCCAAGAAGACAACAGAAAAAATCTTGCAGTGTGGCTTCTACTGGCCATGACTTTTTAAAGATGCATACGAATACTGCAAGACAAGCTCCCGGTGCCAACACTTGGGCCGGATATCGCGGAGAAACGAAATGCCGCTCCAATCAATTTTGGTTGTTGATATTTTTGATGTTTGGGGAATAGACTTCATGTGACCATTTCCCAATATTTTGGGAATATGTATATTCTATTGGCTGTTGACTATGTGTCAAAATGGGTCGAGGCTGTGCCCAGCCGAACGAATGACAACAAGGTTATTGTTAAATTTCTTAAAGAAAACATCTTTTCTCGGTTTGGACATCCTCGAGTGATTATAAGTGATAATGGATCTCACTTCTGTAATAGGACATTTGAGTCCTTAATGCGCAAATACGCCATTACTCACAAATTGTCAACACCATATCATCCCCAAACTTGTGGGCAAGCCGAGGTTTCGAATCGGCAGATTAAACAAATTTTGAAGAAAACGGTTTCCAAAAACCGTAAAGATTGGTCAACAAAACTGATTGATGCGCTATGGGCATTCCGTACTGCCTACAAGACCGATCTTGGCATGTCTCCATACCGGCTTGTTTATGGGATGGCTTGCCACCTTCCGGTTGAAATTGAGCACAAGGAATTTTGGGCCATTAAAGAGTTGAACTTATCCATGGGAGATGCGGGCAGCAATAGAAAGCTGCAATTGAATGAATTGGATGAGCTGCGGGACGAGGCCTATGAGAATGCGGTAATTGTTAAAAACCGAACGAAGGTGTTCCACGACAAACACCTTATGCGCAAGACTTTCGAACCTGGTCAACAGGTTTTGCTTTATGACACTCGGTTACACTTCCATCCCGGCAAGATCAAATCTATATGGAAAGGGCCATTTTTAGTACGCACCGTATATCCGCACGGTGCAATTGATATAGAAAACCCAGAAGATGGTACATTATTTAAAGTAAACGGACATCGACTTAAGCCGTTCCTCACCGTGGACCCGTCGGAGGAACTCCTGTTTTTGCAGGAGCCGATTTATACTAACTGATTTTCCTCCATCTACCCCCAAATTTTCAATCATCTAGCCAACACACTGTTTCAAACAAGTTTGGGGTATGTATCATTTGTAATTTTATAAATACAAAATAATATAAAAAAATAAAAATTTAAAAATATAAAATAAATTTTTTTTGGGGTTTTTTTTGAAAATTTCCAGATTTAATAATAACACTAGTTTTTATTGAACTCAATTGGTGCGGGCAAAAGAGCCGCGAACTATCCTTTCCCCATGCTTGTGACACAACTGTGTCGATATTTCCTCCCCGTGGAGGAGTTCGAATTTTACATGCTTGGAGGCATGCCCGTCAGGCCTCTCATTGAGGGTGTTTCTACGTCCTATACACAACTAACGGATGTGTGGTCAAGAACTGAACCGGCGGAACACGTGCCCGCCCGAACACCTAGCTCCAGCTCGACCACGAGCGAAGGAGAACTCACCCCCTTAGACATGCAAATTTAATGAGACGAGCTGTTAGGGGCATTGACGAGTTGAGGGGGATAGCGAGGGAGCATGATCGGCGGTTGACTGAAGTAGAGCAGAGGATCCGAACCCTGCTGGGTAGGGAGGAGCGTTCCCGTTCACGCTCAAGGGCGCGACGTGGGGCCGAGCAGTGAGGGCACTGCTTTTAGATAAGTTTGGCGGAGGTGGTGGTTGCAAATAGTTATCTTTTGCATTGCATATTTTTTTAAATTTTTGTATATATTTTTCTTTTTCTTTTACATGTTTAAATTCTGCATTGCATCTTTATAAAATAAAATAAAATCATAAAAATTGAAAAAATTGAAAAAATAAATATAGAAAAATATATTAAAAAAACTGAAAAATTTGAAAATTTGAAAAATTCAATTTTGGCCATAATTGACTTGAGTTTTACAAGACGGTTAACTAGTTAGGAAAAACTAGATCCTAAACTTAGTAAATTAAAAACCCTAAAAATAACCTTTCAAAAAATTTAACGGTAGAAAATATATGTCTTTATAGTTTATTTAGAAATAGGCAAATTTTGAGTTCACGTCTTGGGCTAAGTCAAAATAAAGGAAGAGTATTGATATTTTTATTAAAGTATAAGTCTGAAAAATAATTCCTAAGCTTAATTCTAAATTCGGAAAATATATACCCTACAAATTGCACAAACACGAACCTTGAAACTTGGAATAGTAGAGGAGACCTTGAAACGCTCTTGTCTAAAGTCCTTACTATAAAGGAAAAAAAAATAAAAATACAAGTGTGAATAATGAGATAAAAAAATGAACACTGGTTTTGTAATTACTTAAGGCTGCATAAATAGAAAAAATATATAGCGAGGGTGCTTTATCACCTAGTGCCTTAGACCAACTGGTTTGGGAGTCACTGTTAAAAGCCTTAGGTATTACAAGACGAGGAATTACACCTTAATGTGCAACCACATTTTGTAATCGGTCGGTGCTACCTCAAGAAGTATTAACGGTCGCATGAAGAATGTGTGAGCAATTTAATCTAAAAAATTCACCAACTAAAAGTACTTTGGAAAATGGACAAGAGTATGATAGCTTGAATTGAATTTCCAAGTGTAGGGGTGATACATGCATACACGTAGGGGTATGTGATTGGGGTTTGGATGAGAGATGGGAATGAAAAATATGACTTATATCTTTAGTAGAGATGATAAAAATTCCTAAGTTGAGATGGAACCTTAGAAGGAAAACTCAAAAGATGCTAAAAGCTAAGTGAATTTACATAACATATACAATCTTAAGTTAAATGATAAGGAAGCGTGAAAAATATGGGTGGATAATTTCTGAGTCGAAGATAATAGAATTTCTTGTTAGAAAACCGAATTGGAGAATAAAAATCAATAGGCCGAATTGATAGGATTTTGTGGGGAGTATCCACTGAAAACCCTCAGGAGACAATACTCCTCCTACTAGGGACACCTAGAGGTTTAACGGTTTGTTGCACGAGCTCAGTGCAATCGCGTTTCCCTGCGAAAGTGTGGTTAGGCTTTTTCGAAAATAACACTAGTTTTTGCTCGAGGACGAGCAAAAGATAAGTTTGGGGGTATTTGTTCATATCATAATTTTGCATTATTATATTCCCCATTCTTATTCATTTTACAAATAAACATGTACTTTTGATCCATGTCTGTTACATAGTTGCAGGTTACAGGTTCTCGGAACAAAACAGTGAAAATGATGAAAAGACGTTACAAAAGTGAGACTACGACCAACAAATAGAAGAATCTTGATCATGCCTAAAGTTTGAGGGACAAACGAAGATCAGCAAACAGTTCAATTGGACAAAGGCAACACAAGATTCAAGACTTCAACACGACGCAAACGTAAAAGTCCACAACATTATGCACTGTGGAAATCTGGAAGAAACTAGAAGACATTCTGAAGAACCAAGGGAAGAAAAATCAAGTAAAAAGCAACATGAAAATTACCAGAGAAACAGAGCCCAAGAACTCTCCATATGGCCGCGGATCCGCGGCCAAACATGGCTTCCTGCCGCGGATCCACGGCCGTGCTGAGCACGCGTCGGTGCGTTTTGAAGGTGGATGGCGGTGCGTTGACTAGGCTTCTCAGGGTAGTTTTATAAATGTAGATAGGGATCAGATGTAAACCGTAGGATTTCTATAATCTATAAATAGGAACCCTGCAGCTCTTTTTGGGAGTATGCCTCTTTGTATGCCTCTTTTTAATTCTTAAATTCAGAATTTTAATTCTTGTAATGTTTGAAGAGTGCATCAAATAAAGTAAGTATTTCTTTTCTATACCTTAGTTTAATTTTCTTTTCCGCCCTAGTATAAATTTTATTTATCTGCCCTAGTTATAACTTTTATTTATTTGCCGTAGTTTAGATAATTAGGTTATTAAAAACAAACAAAAAAATGTCTCTTGTTATCAATTCCCTAATGAGTGAGTAGTTCCTCACTTGTTAGGATTAGGAATAGGAAAGGTTTGAGAGATAAATATCTTTCACCCCTTTCTTACCCATCATACATTTTTAATAGGACTCTATGCATACATACACACACCGCTCACTACGGCACCCTATCCCATGAGGTAGCAGTGATACCGTAAGTAAAGACCGGTTGTGTATGTTTTCCATGGAGGTTATGGTAAGAGTTAAGAAAGGATGGACAAGGACCTAGAGGAAGAAACATAGTTTCTTCCCAATCGTGCTAATCCCCTTTGTTAATTATTACCTTAACACCTAAATAGATATTAATTAGGGCATAGAAAGCGGTGAGAAATATTGAATTTCCAAACTTAACCTAAACCTAACCCTAGCAAGGTTTTAATCCTAATCTAAATCAACCTTAGTTTTTAGTGATAATCCAATCCACCACAATTGGAATTAACTCGTTAGAACAATTAGAAAATACACAAAATCCCTGTGGACTGACCCGTACTCAACCGGCTAGATACCAAGCGATGCCGTTCTTGATTGCGGTTAATATTCTTTGATTCATCTTTTAAAAAAGAAAGCGCACGAAATATCTTCCAATCAACTACCGCGCTTTGAATCTTCCATACTAAATATTTTTAGTATGGTGTTGATGTACCTTGACTGTGAAAGTCCCACTATCCTTTTTGATCTATCATGATAGATCTGGATCCTAGGAATGTAGTTGGCCTCACCCAGGTCTTTGATGGAGAACCTTAGTGACAAAAATTCTTTGACTGATTGTAGTATAGGAGTGTCATTTCCTATCAAGAGAAATTCATCCACGTACTAGACGAGGGATCCTACAGTTCTCCCTACAATCTTACTATAAATTCATGGTTCATCTGGATTTTTGATAAATTCGAATTCTTTGACCGTCTCATCAAAATAGATGTTCCAACTCCGCGATGCTTGCTTTAGTCCATAAATGGAATTAAGAAACTTGCACACTTTCCTGTTGCTCCCACTCTGATTGAAACCCTCTGGCTGATCCATATAGGCGCACTCTTCCAAATAACCATTTAGAAAAGCCGTCTCTACGTCCATCTGCCGGATCTCAAAATCTTGGAAGGCAACAATGGCAAGAAGGATCCAAATGGATTTGAGCATAGCCACTGGAGAAAAGGTTTCATCATAATCCGAACCAGGTCTTTGACGAAAACCTTTTGCAACAAGTCTAGCCTTATAGGTTTCAACCTGTACATCTACACCAATCATCTTTCTAATGATCCATTTGCAGCCTACGGGTTTTACCCCTTCTAGAGCAATGTTCAAAGTGCATACTTTGTTAGTGTATATGGACTTCATCCCGGTCCATATTGCATCCATCCATTTTACCGAGTCGCCGCTCTGAATGGATTGCTGGAAGCTAGTTGGCTCATCATTGTTAATGATGCAATCTTCTCTATCCCCATCTATAAGAAAACCTTAGTACCTCTCGTGCGGATGAGACTGCCTACTAGTCCTGCGGATTAGCGCAGGGATGTCCTGTTCTTTTGAAATTTCTGGTTCTACCATACTTTCAGTAATAGTTTGTGGTTCTGGAATTTCTTCCAGTTCTATTACGCTCCCACTAGTCCTTTTTCAAAAAATTGATTTTATAAAAAGTGGGAATGACGAAGAACAAAAAACCACTTGTTCCTCTGTGTAATAGACCCCTGGAGTTCTTTGGGTATCCCACAAACCTACACAGTACTGAGCGTGCCTCGAACTTATCTGCATACTGCTTTTGATAAAAGCTGGACATCCCTATATTTTCAGATACTGAAGATAGGGTTTCTTCCCACTCCACATCTGATATGGTGTGGTAGGCACAGTCTTGGTAGGAATCTTATTCAAAAGATATGCAGCTGATTCTAGTGCATAACCTCAGAAGGATCGCGGTAACTCAGCATTACTCATAATGGAATGTATCATATCCAATAGGATTATGTTCCACCTTTCCGATACACCGTTGTGTTGTGGTGTGTATGGAGAAGTAAGCTGAGAGAGAATTCCATTCTCTTTTGAGTAATCCAGGAACTCGGTAATCAAGTATTCACCACATCGATCAGATCTCAGTGTCTTGATAATTTTGCATGTTTGTTTTTCCACTTCATTCTTTTATTCCCGGAATTTCTCAAAAGGCCTCGGATTTATTCTTCATCAAGAAGACTTTTCCTTACCTAAAGAAATCATCCGTAAGAGTAATGAAATAGGAATAACCACTTCGTGCATCTGTAGATGTTGGACCACACATATCTCTGTGTATGAGTCCTAAGAGCTCGCTCGCTCTTACTCCGTGTCCAGTGAACGGAGTCTTTGTCATCTTTCCTATGAGACAAGATTGACAAGTTGCATAAGACTAATATTAGAACGTATCCAAATATCCCTCTCTGTGTAAATTCGACAATCGTGTTTCATTGATGTGACTCAGTCTACAATGCCTTAAGAAATCCTTATTTAATTCTGGAGACTTTCCTTTTAAGTGTGTTCTGGAAGTTGAAAACCTGAGCTTAATTTAACACGCATATACCGTTCTCTAGTGTACCTGACCCAATAAAACTTTGATTTAGGTGGATGTGGACCACATCGCTTACAAACTAGACTAGGTACACACAAACAGTTACGTAGAATCAATATCTGCCCATTTGTCAATTCCAGGTGATATTACCTATGTATACAGTGTCCACGCTCATTCTGTTAGCAACCCCGAGAGTCATATCACCTGCCCTGATAACTCTACGGTTTCTCAAAGCCTGTAATAAATTACAGATATGCGATTCTAATCCGGTATCTAGTACCCAAGAAGTAGAGTTAATTGAAAGACTGTTTTCAATCACAAACACACCCGAAATTGAAGCCACAATATGCTTCGGATCCTGGATTCTGGCTTACCAAGCCCTGCATCCCTTCTTCCAATACCTTTTCCCGTGACAATAGGAACATCCCTCGTTCCCTACTGTTGACCCCGAAACTTTTGCCCTACCCTTTCCTTCTACTTTAATGACACCGCCTATCAGCTCTGTGGAGGTCTTCTTCTTCTCACCCTTGGTTTTCGCCTTAGATCCAGAAGAAGAAGATTCCCCAATAAGAAGAGCGGGTGTCTCCCTAGTTTCCTTCAGGGTGCCCTCAACTGAAAGTATAACTTTCTTCCCCTGGGCGTAAGTAGAAGGTAGGGACTGTAGAATTAAGTCAGTACATGACTCGTTCTCCAACGTGGTCCCCAGGTCCGTGAGCTGTTTAATACAGCTGATTATTATAGGGACGTGGTCCTTTACAGATGATCCGACAACCAACCTCGCTTGAAGCAATTCTTTCGAGGTCTCATATCTTGTGATACGAGATTGCTCTCCATATAAATCTTTGTTATGGAGGAAGATGGAAACTAAGTCCATCTTCTCATGCTGCCTCTGGTATACACCATCAACTGAGACCAACACAGGGCACTTGGCATTTGCACTGTCCTTTTTCCCTTGTCTTACGGATATCAACATCCGTGATGGTGGAAACTGGACCTGGAAAGGTGGGGGCATGAGTAGTAATGAGGTGGTCCAGCTTTTCATAGGTAATGGACATCTGGGCAAAGCTTTGCCAGTCAATATAGTATAACTCAGTCATTTTATTATTTAACTGTAACCTAATCTGGTCATCTGGTCGCTGCAATTAGGAGAGAGAGAATAAAACACTCATCCTGATGCTCTTGCAAGTTTATATTGGTTTTAAATTTATCTAAACAGGATGGCTCCCACTGTTTCCCGAATCCTTCCTCAAACCATAAAAGAAGAATTAGTCAGGATTAATCTCACAGTACAATACTTGCTTAACCTTTCAGCTAGGCTAGTGTCGGTACTTCGAGGGATATTTTACGACTCTTTCGCGAAGTTCCTTAATTAAATAAGCTCTTTTCCCTGGAGGCGTAGCCCCGCTAACACTGTTCTAGACACCTACTTGGTTTATAGCATTGATCGTTAAATGAAAAAATCTCCTGAGGAGTAGCATATACTCACAGTAGGATCGGGATCCATATATCATTGTGTGATAATCCTAAAGGAATCCTACCAACATTATCACACTCCAAATGGTATGCAGCACCAGCAGGTTTCAGTTTGTTTAGAAACTCCCGATGTGGATTTTTGCCCCATGCTCTTATGACCTTGACGAAGGCCAACATATCATTAGTCACATGTCAAGTTCTACCCGTCATTGTCCAGGTTAATTTTAACCCACCCGTACATACCCTTGACGAAGGCCAAAATAGTAGTACGAATGTCCCAAACCAACGCATCTATCTACGCTACAGATGAATATCCAGCAGCTACCAATCACCATGTCTTGGCGAAGGTCAAAATAAATAGCTTGAATACTACTGAATATTCAACTGAAATGACGGAGGGCTACGAATAGTTTTTGCGAAACTGTGAATGTAGTGAACTTGATATAATCGAAGGAACCTGATAACTTTTAAAAAGAGTGGTTTAAGCTCCACATTTAAAAGTCTCCTGTTTTGAAAAAACCGAGTGGTTTAAAAATTTGTTCCAACGATTCATCTTTGGTTTGTTTGCTTTGCATTAATGTAATGCAGTCCCATCATTTACACCTATCATCACAGAAAGAAACAAAAATACCATGTCCACTTATGCCATCCGCATTCGCTATTGGGTCCCGTCTTACAGCGTTAGGTTACTTAACTAACGCCAGAGCGGGGGCTGGACTAGCGCGGATGCAAAACATAAGCAACGTCTATTATATTATATATATATATATATATAAAATAAACATCCATCTGACGCAATAATAGGCATTCCAGATTATACATGAACATATTGGATATACTAGGAATTCCACGTTTCGTTTAAGCATGTAACGAAAGACGGATTCCACGATCGTGGTAAATAGATATACCCTACCCCAGACCCCTACGGGTGCGGCAAACTACCCGCCAAATACCCTAAGCGAAGCAACCTCCCTCAGTAACATAAGTAAGACACTTAGCACTTCAAAATACCCGGTAGTTTATGCACCCCATCTTGGGTCTATCCTAGGAGCAGAAAACAGTAAAAGAAAATAATACAACGGTGGCTACAAGCTCAATCCGGATGTGCCCCGCAAAATAATATTACATTACTTTACATATTTACATCGAATGAAAGAATGAAAACCCTCATCTCACATCCCCCGACTATTCATCCACGACGATCCAACAAGTTCATATCTATAAACCAATAAAGCAACAAAGATATGTGCAACCCTGACTAATCGACGTATAGTAATTAGTCAAAGTTTCCAAACACATATCAGAACACAGATAGAACCCGATTAGCAAATAACTTAGAATTTCAACCGAAAAATATTTTCCGTGTCCACCCTAAATGCAAACCAGCACTCAGAACATCATGGGTAGAAACCAAATATACCAGATAACTGTACACCTAAAATAAGAAGCACAGAGCAAAAACGAGCCAACTCGGCCACAACTCGGCCGCGGAACGGCGACAAATTGACCGATTCGCCGCAGTTCCGCGGTGGTTGTGACGAGTTAGGGTCTCATTTTTCTTATGAGTTCTTATAATTCCCTGCAGATTTTTCATGCCTCTGAAATAACTTTTAGCACAGTTTTAATATTCGACAGAAAGTTAGGGATCCGGGTGTTTAGTTTTCGAGTTTTCCGACGATCGAAGTTCTAATAAGTTGCTAACAAGCTAGTAAAGGTTTAGTTATGCTATAATACCACTGTAAGTCGATTTCGCGCACCCCACGTGTCCGCGGGGAGGCGGAATATGCAAAAAACGAATTTTCAAAGCTCTCAACACCGACTTGAACTCCAGGATCGATACTAAACCCTAACTACCTAACTGGTAAGAGGTTAACTACTCGGTAAGAAGTGTTATACCTCACGATACCAAGTCCTTCGGGTCTTCTTCGTTGTCTTCCACCTTGTCGTCGGTTCCAAGGATCGAAACGGATCGGGAAATCTCGACGGCCTCCTCGAGTCAAAGACGATCCATCCGAGAGTCTATAGTCCGAGCTCCTACTTCGAATCTGAGGTAACTACGGCTTCTAGTTCGCTAAACTAGAAGTCTTATATGGTGTAGAGTGAGAAGATGAATAGATTTATCTCTTGGAACCCCTAGGTTTCTCAACTCATTAGAGGTTCAGGGTTATGAGGAAGAAGAAGGTCACTTAAAGAAAATGAGAGAGGAGAAGAAAGCTTGGATGAAGAATGACTTCTCATTTATGATGAATAATGAACCATGTGATAATTGATGAGATAAATAAATATCTTACAAATATCAACCATGGCTCACAAAATATCTATTTTGTCAAGTGATGAGTCATAGCCATCCAAGAAATATCTCCATCTCATTCTCTACACCTCATTATATTTAATCCATAAAAGAAAACAAACCCTAAATGAGGTGTCCCTTCTAGAGGCTTTCCCGCAAGAATTACGAGAACGCCCATCATCCGTATATACATACCCGCATCCGCATTCCGAAGAATACGAATACAAAGAGGCGAAAATAATCCATCAATATAATACTAGGATCCGGTTTAAACAAAAGCCCACTAGTATTATCTGCCCGATCATCATACGTGCACAAGTACACGTAAGTGATCGAAGCCCGGTTGTAAAACCATACGACCTCTACACCTTTTTCCCGGTGCAGGGAAACCCTCTATGTGGGACTCTAAAGACTCGATACTATGCTGGCAGTGGGTTTAACCACAAGCCGCAAGCGGTACTAGCTGCACGTAACGGCTACCCAGGTATGTGTCGATAAGAAGGCCGATGAGCTAATTCATCCGAACTCCTACTGAGCCTGTATGTGACAATCTCCGTACAGTCCGGTCTGTTCGTCTAAGAGTATCGCATATCGGGCCTAGGGGGCGGTAATCGTCAGACCCCTAATCGCGCAATAAGTCATGTCGGAGTATAGCCCAAAACACCCTGAGAAACTACTGAAGTACCTACCAGTAAATCTCACTTGCCTTGGCTAAGGACTTTGTGTAATGGCCTTCCGAACACAGTGCGATATCAACCCCCAACACCAGGAGAGACGAATCCCATCTAATCGCCACTGCCTCCAAGTGCTTCGGGACTGCACCTAACTACTACCTGTTTGCACGACTCCTTTGAGCCGTGGTAGGGTAGTAATCAAAGTACAATAGGAACACACTCGATGCGAAGTAGCAGTGTCAAGTCGACGGACTAAGCTATACTCATGTCACCTGAGAACTGCTACCCGACGATAGGTGTAATACCCAACAACAGTTCCCGACGAGTCCTGTCCAGTGTACTCATAACTTAATGAGCACTTGCATACTATCTCCAGTACGACGTACTGATGGCTGTGGGACAGACCATCTCCCCTGCTGGGATGAGAAGCGTATACATTAGTCTACTCTGGAGTATCGATGTCCCGTCTCGATAATCCTATGACCAGGGACCTGTATAAGATGTGTTTATAGACTACCCATCCCCCACTAGTGTGACTGCCATCACAACGCTGGTAATCAAGCAAAGATCCTAAAAGCTCTACCAATATATATAAGCGATATGCTAAAAAGCACATGCACATATTGAGGTAGAAACAAACCATGTAGCATACTACCATTTCGAGCAAGACTGTTACTATATCCGTGTATATCCCAAGCTTCCATTATGTAATATACAAACCAGTATGATACAATAACGGCCTCTAGGGCATATATCACTAACACAAATATCACTTGAGATATTTTTCTTCACTCTAGTTCAAGGTTCATCTTCTTCTACTCTTAAATTTTCTTGAGAGAAAAAGAAAAGGAGAAATAGAATTCAAAAGTGAGCAAAATTCCTACTTCATCAACCTACTCTCATCTAGCCCATTAGTGTTGGTTGTTTGTTTCACTAATTCCTTAATTAGTGAAGAGGTAGCTTGAGTTAGAGATTCTTCAAGGTGGATGAACTTCGGCCTCAAAGACGACGAAGCAAGCTCGTTCCTTTCACCAAGTGGAGCCTAAAAAGAGTTCTAGGACTACTACTTGGAGCTTAGGGACTACTACTTGGAGCTACTGAAGTGAAGGACCGGTCTACAAAGGTTGTATTCTCTATTCACTTAGTGTAAAACTTGTTTACATGCTAAGAAACCCCAATTCTTTAGTTCGATTCTAGATTAGTGTAGCTTAGACCTCTAGATTTTTGAAATTGCATACTTGATGCATGTGGAAACCCGGTAGATGTGCTAAGACACGCTTTCATAGTATCAGAGCCAAAGCTAGAGCATTAGACGATGTATAGAAATTACGAAACCGAAACAACTCCGAAAACTGAAAACCCAAAACCTTTGTTTTTGTTGTTTTTTAAAAAAGTCGTCTGAATTTTTTTTAAACAAGTGCGGAATGTTACATGTGATGTAACTAGAACACTGAAGAAAAACGAGACCAAGACTCCACTTTCTGGCCAGCGAGAACCCCGATATGACCGGCCTGGCCGGCCCCCCTTTCTGTAATTGGTATCGTATTTTTTTGGTGTTCTGCTAGCTTGGGTTTAGGGTTTCAGGTTATGTTTGTTTTGCCCAGATTGCATGTGATGTTATCTTTTGTGTTGGGGCAATTCAGAGTGTTTCGAAGTCGCAATTTAACATCGTTTCAGGTTTAGGTTTGATTTTTGATACAATATTTGGAATCCACATTAAATTAGTTTTGTGAAAACTATTTGTAATTTGTAAATCTAGCGTTTTAGTCTCTATTCATCGATTGCCACGGAGTTTCGATTCGAATCAAAACTCCGCCGCAATTGCGTATAGTACGCGAACACTCGCCGGATAACACTACTAGATAGCCATGCCCCATTTCCTCGACCAAGTGACTGTAGGAGAACCCCGTTGCCAAAAGCATCCACTCGGGTGCTCGCGGCCACAGTGTTCCGCCTAAGTGCACTTCGTCGTCGACATCCGGGGTGTAGCCATCTACTAAGGTTCCCGACGAGTATTTGATCATGTTATCAGAAATCCTGTTGAATTGCCCAACTAATTATTGAAAAGTGTTTTCAATTCGAGACTAAAATGTAGGCTTTATAAGGTTAGGCATGAAATTCGGAATATGATATATTCCGGGTTTATGATGTCTAAGGGATATGCGGATTCTAATTATTGTAGTTTTCATTTCTTTTGTACGGCCATAAGTGTAATATGTAGGGTATCCCAGATTTCGTTGCTATACGTCAATGACATTCGGGATATGCTTATTTACTTACGTGGATGATATGTGATGTTATGTGTTGTTGTGATTTGTTATATTGGATCGTCATGATTGAATAACCGGTTTTTTTTACGTGAGATGAGAGTTTTTCTATTTTCATTCATGTAAAAAGTTGTATGTAATATTCTTTTATTGGGACAGTTCTGGGTTGAGGATGATGTCACCATTGATGTATATTATTTACTTTTCCGCATTATGATAGAACCAAGGCGGGAGCATAAGTGACCGGATTCTAGAGTCTAGTGGGATACCATCTCGAGGAGTTGAGACCGGATCTCCTAACTCTAGAATTGGCAGGATGACTTGCCGCTCTCGTAGGGGTCTAGGGATGTGGTTTTGGCTATTCATCATGACTGTGGAATCCGTGTTTTTCATTGCTGGCTTAATTTAAAACACAGACCTCCTAGTATATCCAATATTTCATATGTTTGTTTCTGCTGCCTGACTTCTGTGATGTGATCATATAACTGCGTGAGACGAATGCTATATATATATATATATATGATATATATAATAAACGTTGCTTATGTTTTGCACCCGCGCTAGTCCAGCCCCTGCTCTACCGTTAGTTAAGTAACCTAACGGTGCATGACGGGACCCCGTGGCGAATGCGGATGACAGAAGTGTACGTTCTATTTTCGTTTCTTCTATAATGTTTAGGAAACATAAATGATAGAACGTCATTAATGAGATTAATGAAAAGAAAACAAACCTAAAGATGTTGTAGAATCAAATTTTTCAAAAAGGTAGCTCTAGTTATTGCTTTGCATAGTGGTATTCATTTATGAATATCTAGCACCTCATTCAATGAGGAAAGAGCCTAAATCCCATCACCAGGAGTGACCTCTTTAACAAAACTAGAAAATGCTACAACCAACTCGGTTTGTTTTTGAAAACTATTCGATTTTAAAAGCGGAACTTAAACCACTCCTTTTCAAATCACTAGATTCTACAACGATATCAAGTTCATTACGCTAAAGGTTTTCTTCAAAACCAGTCATTGCCCTCCGTCATTTCAGATAAGTGTTCTTTAGTATTCATGTTGCGTTTGTTGACCATAGCCAAGGCGTAGTGTATGGTAGCTGATTAGTGCTTATCTGCAGCATATGATGCGATTGGATTAGGGTAGTTGTACGACTTTATTGACCATAGCCAAAGGTCGTACGGGTAGGTTTAATTCAATCAGTAAATGACGGGTTGAACTTGGCTAGTGCTTATGATTTGTTAACCATAGCCAAGATCATAAGTTGCTAGGGGTAAAAACAGACATTGGGGATTTCAAGTGTTGAAATTTGCAATGAGATTGCATACCTTCTATGAGATAGTTGGATCCTGATACCCACTGCGGGTAAGAGTTACTCATGGAAGAGTTTTCCACTTTACAATTAGCTAATCCAGTAGGTGTCTAAGAAAGGTGTTAACGGGGTTATGCCCCTGCGAAAACGAGGTTATTAAATTAGTTCCATGCGAAAGCACGGGGAGACTCCCTCGGAGTACAAATACTTGCCTGGCTGACCGATTGGCGAACTTGTAGGGTGTAATTAATCCCGGCTAGTCTTACATTTTAGTGTTTGAAGGAAGATTTGATAAAAACGGTGGAAGCCATCCTAATTAGATAAGATAATAACCAATCTAATATTGCAAGAGCGCACGCTAAAGCGTTTTCTTCTCTCTCTCCACGTAGCGTTCATGACATGTCTTGATCAAGATAATAATATGGATGTAATGACCGAACCCTCTTATTATACTGAGCTGGGGAACATTGGTTCCGCTTTTTCTTATGATTGTTATAAGACTAAGAAAGGAATAGGGGAATATCAGGATTCACATGCAACCCGAACGAAGAAAAAGCATGATGATGCATCTTCTTCGGGTGTGTTCGTTATCGAGAACTGTTTCTCAGTATGTTCTACGTCCTGGATATTGGATACCGGATCAGGATCCCACGTTTGTAGTATGTTACATGGGTTAAGAAGAAGTAGAGAACTGGGCAGGGGTGATAAGTCTCTCATAGTAGGGAATGGTGTAATTTTTGCAGCCAAAGCAGTTAGCGAATATCACCTTGTATTACCAAATGGTAATACATTGATTCTGAACGACAGTTATTTCGCCAAAAATGATGTGCAATATAATATCAATTTCTTTATTAGATAAAGAAGGATATACCTTTGTACTAGAGAAAAATGTTATGAACATTTTCTTAAATCAAGTGTTGATTGGGTTTGGTACGTTGTATAACGGTATATACGTTCTAAATCAAACTATTGTTCTAAACATACAGAACACAAACAAGATGAAAAGTTCAGAAATGAATGAATCCTTTTTGTGGCATTGTAGACTTGGTCATATTAATGCGACAAGACTAGCAAAATTGCACAAAGATGGATATTTGAATCCTTTCGAATTTACATATTAGGAAACTTACCGGTCATATCTCAAAGGCAAGATGACCAAAACTCCGTTTACTGGACCCGGAGAAAGAGCTACAGAACACTTGGGACTGATACATAGTGATGTATGAGATCCTATGTCTACACATACCAAGAATGGTTCCTCGTACTTTATTACATTCACCGATGATCTCTCAAGATTCGGACATGTGTTCTTGTTGAAACACAAATCTGAAGCTTTTGAGAAATTCAAGGAATATAAGTACGAAGTTGAGAACCAGAAAGGTAAAAGTATTAAAGTCCTTCGATCTGATCGAAGAGGAGAATACTTGAGCACGGAATTCCAAGACTATTTAAAAGAGAATGGGATTCTCTCTCAGCTTACTCCTCCGTATACACCACAGCACAATGGAGTATCGGAGCGGAGAAATCGCACCCTATTAGATATGTTGTGCTCTATAATGAGTGTTGCTAGGTTACCTATTTCCTTTTGGGGTGATGCACTTGAGACAGCTGCATATCTATTGAAGAGGGTTTCGAACAAATCCTTGCCTACCACTCCATATGAGATATAGAATGGGAAGAGACCGTCTCTTAAACGAGTTAAAATATGGGGTTGTCTGGCCTATGTTAAAAAGCAAAATTCGGACAAGCTCGAGGCCGGGTCTGTTTTGTGCAAGTTTGTATGATATCCAAAAGATTCATATGGATATATCTTCTACCATATTGAAGAACAAAAGGTGATTGTTTCTCAACATACCACCTCTTTAGAAAAGGAATTTCTTATGAAAGAAATTAATGGTAATGAGGTAGAACTGGAAGAAGTTCTAGCTGCACAAACTATAACCGCTGATTTGGTAGAACCGGAGAATTCAATAGTCTCTGACGAACCTCAGCTACTTCGCAGATCTAGTAGGGTTCCTCATGCACCTGAGAGATACTATGGTTTTCTCATAAACGGTGGGAGCGAGGATTGCATCATGGAATATGATAACCCAACTAGTTTCGAGCAGGCCATCACAAGTGGAGACTCTGTGAAATGGCTGGATGCTATGCGATCTGAGATGGAATCCATGTACACCAACAAAGTATGGACTTTAGATGTTGCTCATGAAGGGGTAAAACCCATCGAGAGCAAGTGGATCTTTAAGAGGAAACTTGGTGTAGATGGAAAGGTTGAGACCTTCAAAGCTAGACTTGTAGCAAAAGGTTTTCATCAACGACCAGGTATCGATTATGATGAAACCTTTTCTCCAGTGGCTATACTTAAGTCCATCAGGATCTTACTTGTCATTGATCATTGATGCATACCATGACTACGAAATCTGGTAGATGGACGTCAAGACCGCTTTTCTAGATGGTGATTTAAAAGAAAGCGTGTACATGACACAGCCAGAGGGCTTCGTAGATTGTGGGAGCAGCGGAAAGGTATGCAAGCTACTTAAATCAATCTACGAATTAAAGCAGATATCGCGGAGCTGGAACATCTGTTTTGATATAGCGGTCATAGAGTTTGAGTTCATCAAAAACGTAGATGAACCTTATATATACAAGAAGGTAGTAGAGAGTAATGTTGTCTTTCTCGTATTGTACGTGGATGACATACTCTTGATAGGAAATGATGTTCCTATGCTACACTCGGTCAAGCTCTTCTTATCATAAAAGTTCTCCATGAAAGATCTGGGTGATGCCTCCTATATCCTAGGGATAAAGATCTATAGAGATAGATTTAAGCGGATGCTGGGATTGTCCCAATCCAGATACATTGACACCATACTAAAAAGGTTTAGTATAGAAGATTCTAAGCGTGGTAATTTACCCGCTTGCTCAGGAATCACTCTTTCCAAAGAGATGTCTCCCAATACAGATTTAGAGAGGGCTCGCATGCAAGGGATACCCTATGCTTCTGCGGTTGGGTCAATCATGTATGTGATATTATGCACCAGACCAGATGTAGCTTACGCACTTAGTGTAGTAAGTAGGTATCAATCAGATCCTGAGGAGAAACACTGGACAGCTGAGAAGAACATTCTTAAGTACTTGAGAAAGACTAAAGAGATGTTCTTGGTGTATGGTAACAGAGAACTCCAGATGGAGTCCTTTACCGATTCGAGCTTCTAGAGTGATAAGGACGACAGTAAGTCGGTCTCGGGCTTTTTCTTCACCCTAAATGGAGGGGCGGTATGTTGGAAGAGTTCCAAGCAAGATACCGTAGCAGACTCGACGATGGAGGCTGAATACATCGCTGCCAACGAATCTGCCAAAGAGGCTGTCTGGATGAAGAAGTTCATTGTTGAACTTGGAGTGGCTCCATCCATTAAGGATCCAATACCCTTGTATTGTGATAACAATGGAGCTATGGCTTTGGCCAAGGAACCGCGGTCCCATCAGCGATCCAGACATATTCTTAGGCGGTATCACCTGATCCGGGAGATTGTTGATCGCCGGGAGATCGAGTTCAGGAAAGTTGACATGAAGGACAACACAGCGGATCCACTTACGAATGCCCTCCTCCAGACGCAATTCGAGAGACTTTTTGGGATGTTGGGTATGAGATACTACAACAACTTGCCTTAGTGCAAGTGGGAGATTGTTAGGAATATGTATGCCTTAGAGGCCATTATTGTATGATATAGTGGATGCTTGGACATATATATAGAGGACTTTCTTGCTCGACATGATAGTATGCTATCTAGTTGCTCTTTATCTTAACATGTACACTAGTATTATTATACTGTCTCTCTGATACATGTTGATAAAGCCCTTAGGATGTAGACTTGACTACCAGGACTATGATGAAGATCATACTAGTGGGTCTTGTATAGTCCACAAGCACATCCTTTAACAGTTTCTAGTCGAGGGGATATCAAGACAGGGCATCGATATTCCAGACTAGACTAGTGTGTACGTTTCTCGACCCTGTATTGGGGCGATAGTTGATCCCATAACCATTGGTATTTGACATCAAAGATTGTACACAGGTGCTCATTAGAGAATGAGTACACCGAAAAAGACTCGCCGAGAACTCCTAGTTGGTACCATACCTATCGTCAGATAGAAGTTCTCTGGTAACACTGGTATAGGTTAGTCTGTAGACCCGAGATCGTTATAGAGTCTTGTGTGGTTCCTACCGTGCTTTGATTTCCTCCCTACCACGGCTCAAAGGAGTCGTGCAAACATGTGGATTTTGGGTACAGTCCAGAGTCACATGGAGGCAATGAGCGATAAGAGGGGTTTCTTCTCTCCTGGTATAGGGAGTTGATGTTGCGATGTACTCGATTGGCTATAACAGCAAGTGCCTGGCCAGAGCTGATGAGATTTACTGGTAAGTGTTATCAGTAGTTTCTCGAACGGTTATAGGCCACATATCGGTATGACTTATCAAGTTACCGGGGTCTGACGATTCCACCCCTAGACTTGATATGAGACATATTAGACGAAGAGACTGGACTGTACGGTAATTGTTGCTTATAGGATTCACGGGAGTTTGGACAAGCTTGCTTGTTGATCTTCTATTCGCTCAATACCTGGGTAGCCGTTACGTCCAGCTAGTACCGCTGACGGCTTGTAGATGACTAATGTGATCATTACCTACTTCTGGCGTATTGACAAGTCTTTAGAGTCCCACACAGAGGTTTCCTAGCTCAAGCGAAACGAAGTAGGGCACATATGGTGATATGTGAGGATGCTTGATTAAATACGAGTGTTGATTTAATGTAGTATTGAATATTTGTCGGTTATATGACCGGTTATTGAATCAAGTGTTGGTTTGATAATTTCATATACATATTCATATGATATTAGTCGGTTGTATATGATATAACCGGATTATTGAATCAAATGTTGATTTAATAATTTGATATATATTTATATTTGATATATTAATATATATTAACTATTATTAGCTCACTAATAAATTTCTTCTCTCGTATATATATAATGATATATATATATATATATATATATATAATTTACTATTGTATCATGTTGGATGATACATAGAACATGGGTGTATGGGAATCACACCAAGCCAAGAATAATGTTGGGTGATTTATATTTAATGTAAAAAGAAAATTAGTGGAAAATGAGCATGGCTTAAGATACTTCATGAAGCCATGACCCATCCCAGTAATTTTGTTTTACTCTAGATATTTTATAACCTAACCTTCAACCTTAGCCATGGTTAAATCTCTACAAATATCACTTGAGATATTTTTCTTCACCCTAGTTTAAGGTCCATCTTCTTCTCCTCTTAAATTTTCTTGAGAGAAAAAGAAAAAGAGAAATAGAATTCTAAAGTGAGCAAAATTCCTACTTCATCAAGCTACTTTCATCTAGCCCATTAGTGTAGGTTTTTTGCTTCACTAATTCCTTAATTAGTGAAGTGGTAGCTTGAGTTAGAGATTCTTCAAGGTGGATCAACTTCGGCCTCGAAGATGACGAAGCAAGCTCGTTCTTTTCACCAAGTGGAGCCTAAAAAGAGTTCTAGGTACTATTACTTGGAGCTTAGGGACTACTACTTGGAGCTATTGAAGTGAAGGACCGGTCTAAAAAGGTTGTATTCTCTATTCACTTAGTGTAAAACTTGTTTACATGCTAAGAAACCCTAATTCTCTAGTTCGATTCTAGGTTAGTGTAGCTTAGACCTCTAGATTTTTTTTAAATTGCATATTTGATGCATGTGGAAACCTAGTAGAGGTTCTAACACACACTTTCAGGCGGAAAGTCCAAGACTCCGTTATGGATGAGAATCAAACTCTTCAACCAAAAAAATTGAAGGCTCGACAAGAGAAAGATCACTCCTCCACCATACAATGAGGGATTCTTTCTACACAGGTGCCTGTTACAGCGGCCTCTTCAACTTCAACCTCTCATACAAGAACGAGGCTGGAAAAAATCCCATCTCCTGCGGAAAATTCCAAAGGTGATGGACCCAAACGCCCTAAGTCTGGGGGCATAATCATATATACGGTCTATATAGCTTCAGGAAAAGAAGAAAGTCGTGCCTCCGTGAGTCACCAAATGAAAACTCGGTCACTGACAAAGGTTCAGGAGCAACAACAAAAGCTCCAAGAAATGCTGACCAAAATGGCGGCACTTACCGGATAGAAAGAAATTCCGGATCCAGCAGCCGAACAACGCCAAGATCAGGAACCTATATAGAGTTTCTATGAAGGATGCTCGAGAGAAAGGATAAGTAAGCTGCTGGAAAAGCTACCAACATAAAACAGATGGCTCTCTTGTTTCAAGATATGGTTGGAATGATGATCCAGCCAGAACCCCCGGCCGAAGATCCGCCGATAATCGTCGAGGATGACAGAGGGGAAACATCAAACCCTCCTACAGCCTTATCGGCAGCTAAGGAGGAAACGATCTCCAAGTCCGCCCTTGATGATTATATTGCTCAACAAATAAGAGCTCATTAAGCTAATGAGGTCGCTGGCCAAATTGTCAGAACTGGACGACCATATCCAGGTTGGAATGATCAAATCAAGTACCCGCCGGGATATACGATCCCTAAATTCCATGTATACAAAGGGACAGGCAACCCTCACCAGCACATCGCACAATTCAGAGCACTGTGCGGCAACACGGGAGGCGATGGCAAACTGTTGTTTTGCCAGTTCGTTGGTAGCCTGTCAGAAATGGCCTTCGAATGATACTCGGAGCTCCCAAACGACTCCGTGAAAACATTCGCAGAGATGGAACTGATGTTCACACAACGTTTCGCCAGCATGAGCAAACGTACTTCAATCATGGTATTAATCAATGACAGGGTAAAACCGGAAGAAACCTGGTTCTAATACGCGATCCGGTGGAGGAACCTGTGGTCTAAATGTGAACAACGCATTGAAGAATCCCCAGCCGTAGGCATGTTCATCGGGACCCTTGATCCTCAAACGACTGTGTCCCGGTTCATAACATTCTTCAAACCAACAACATTTCAGGCTCTGATAAATAAACTGGCCTAAATAGACCAGATGGGCCACGGGCCTTCCTCCTCAAATAAGGACCCTCGAAACGCCAAGGGTAAAGGGAAAGCGGCTTTCGTTGCCAATACGCAACAACATCCGGGTAGCCCAAACCTAGCTGCTCGCCAAAACGACGCGCGTCCGCGCCCATCCTTAGAGGAAAGACTAGGGCACGCTTATTCGTTTCTCCGTGACAAGACGAGGAGACTGTTTGAATTAGTAATGCATAATAAACTCATCACATTACCAGACCCGCGGCGTCCACCGCAATTCGGCGACGTCAATAACCCTAACTCCTGCTCCTATCACAGAATGGTGAGCCACCCAATTGAAGATTGCTACGTCATCAAGAACTGGGTCGAAGACCGGTATCAACAGGGGAAATTCGCGCTGTTTGATAACTGGAAGGTAAACCCACCCCAGAAGAACACTCCCAAAAAGGTGGATGCATAGGAGGTATCATGCTCACTCGTGGAAGAAACTCCATGAGAAGTCGTTCTTTCAGCAAAAATCAAAAGAATGTTGAAGGATCTACAGGCATGTCCGGCGGTCAGGTGGAAAAGCACACTTGAACCCGAAATAATCGAAGGGGTGTAAAAATCTCGTCCCACACCAAAAATTGCTGACGAGGGGAAAAAAACCCCAAGTCAAGACTTCGAAGTCTTCAAAGAAAAAGAATACGACCAAGAAGTCTGTGCAGCCTGCTGAGTATGACGACAAGCGCACAGATCTGCAAAAATACATTGACGCGCTGGAGGAGTACAACAACAAGGCATGGACACCAGTCACGTTCGAAGAGTTCCTCAAGCATATTCTTGAGAACGAAGATAATGGCAACGATGAGGAAAATGACTCATCAGGAGATACTGGGGACTGTGTAGCAAGTTGCCACATGGTCTCTCATTCGTCGTTAAATGACGAAGAAACTCTCTCGGCATCAGAAAACAACACAGAGGAACTGGGAGCAGAATCGGCGCTAAAATCCCCGGAACTACCAGAAGACCCGATCGATAGGCTGTTAAACGAAGCCTTTCAAAAAAGCAAAGTTGTAACAACTCTAATTCTTGTGTACAAAAATTTGATTAAAAGTTAATGTATATTTGGGGTATTTAAAATTACTGGGAGTACTATAAGTATTTGATTAAATTTAGAACACCAAGGAAGAGCTTGTAGCTCACTAGTAAAGCCTTGCACTGCTGTTACAAAGCACCAGAGTTCAAATCCCATCAGTCACCCATTCTTTTTATTTAAAATTCTTTTAATCTTTTAGAAGCCCAAGAGTTGCACCTGCACTACACGTAATAGGGTAAGTTACAGAATAATCTAACAGGTGCAATAGGCTAGTTGAAGCGTCGCCGGTCCAACTTGGACCAAACCTTATTTTTTTCAAACCCTAGCGACTCTTGGACTCTTCCCATAACTCCAGTATTGTTTATTCTCTGCACACAGAGAATAATAAAATCCCTTTAAATCCTATTTTAATGCAAATTTAAATGCATTTTTATCACACTCCAAACCCTAATTTTTCCTATAAATACCAACTCTATTTTTACACCCCTTCACACTGAAATTTCATACAAAAACTCTACAAAAATTTCCAAGTTATATTTGTGTGCAAGTGAAGTTAGCAAAGGGCGAAGCTCCGACGAACTTACGGTGACAACTCAAGGAGTTTCCGACGACGAAATGACGCACCGGCACCTCCCACCTCTTCCTCTCTCTCCCCTCTATTTCTAAAGCCAGTAAGTCCCTACTTCTTCTTCTTTTCTCTATTCTAAAAACATTCAAAACTAAAACCCGATGGAAGCGGAGTTAATCTGACTTCCGATTCGGTTTTTCCTTAAAAAGTTCTATTTTTCTTAAACACAATAATACCAAACTCTTATGTCATGACCATTAAATATTTAAAAAGGCAATAAAATAAGTTTGACATCAAAATAACAACCGTAGCAAGTTTTATTCCACTTTTACATTAAAATACGTTTATGTTTCATTTCGACATGCTTGAATTTTAAAACCGTATTACCTTAGAAAACTCACGAGGTAATGACCTACCTCCTCACAACACACATATATAACATAGCACGATGGAATTTGGGAACATAGATTTGGGAAAATACGACTTTACATATAACTATCTTCAACTTATAAAACCTTTTTCTATAAGAAGTGTATTTAACAAATCTTTGCAATTGCGCCTCTACAATCCATTTTGAGGAACCCGTTCGGTATGGTGCGGATTATCGCACATCCTCGGGCCTAGTAGAGTAACATGCAGACCTCCGCAAGGAGCATACGATCTCGAAAGATTTTTAAAATATTTTTCTTTAGAAAATGTGGTTTCAATTATAAACAAAACTTATATTTTTAATAAATAAATATATATGTAATTAATATCAAAATATCTATTTATAATATTTATAATATTCCACATTTTCAAAATTCAAGAAAAACATTCCATTTACAAATAAATACCATACAATTTCAATATTTCAAATAAATACCTTATACTTTAAAACTAGGTCATATTCACTAGAAATTTCATATTGAATAAAAGAAATATCTATGAAAACTCTAAATACGATAATTAAATACTTGAGGTATATTTTGAAAGTATAACAAAACTATTTTATATAAAACACCCTCAAGTTATACTAAATTACAATAAGGACCCTAATAAACATAGGTTTAAGCGGGACCAGTCTCTTGAGCCTCAGGAAGCCGGAGATATGGGTGCTTGCCTATTTAAGGTAGACAACTTAACAACTGGTGTTATCAACACGGTAATTATCTTTGAAAAAGACACAAATCCTGTCGTCCATGTGCAGCAGTTACCGATAGCACCAAAATATAATTCAGGACTTCAATTTCTTTTCTAATTGTCTGACTCGGACTGAGTCTCAATATAATCAATCTAACTTGAATATGATTCAAGTATCAAACTACAATATAGCATGGATCTATGAATCCGGCTATTCAATCTAATCAATCTATATTGACTGAACCGAACCATTGATATATTCCATTTACATGATCATCCATTATATCCGTTCCATTACTGATATCATGTTTTCGGTAATTCATCCATCTATGTACAATATACAATTCAAACAATTCAAACAATACAATCAAGATATCACGGGGTTTATAAGGGGTAGATTGGTACAGAAGGTGTTAGAAGTGACACGAGACTGCAACCATAAGACACCTAACCTGAATCTCCATTGTCATTATACCGTGGCTGAATGGGTCCTTTTACTCAGTATACCGTAGTCTCTGGTATAGTGAGACTCCTCTCCTATACACTGGCCTCTTCTGTACCAAGCTACAAACAACAGCGTTAACAATATAATTCAACTTTAAAAGTTTCACTCTCTCTCTGGTTATTCTATTTCTCCCTCATCATTGGGACTTACCGAGTGATTGTTCGCTGACGACATTCCTTTTCTTTCTTCTTTGGAATATTGTCAGGTGGATCGGACCTTCAGGAGATCGAGCCCACCAGCGAGGATTTGGACCAGCTAGCTTTCGACCCAGAGCTTTAGATTCCTTGTACACATCTACATTTCGGTATTTTTTTCATTTCTGTTATGCCACTGTTTAGGCATTGCTTTCATTCCATGTATTTTCATTTCAGTTGTATTGTAAAAAGAATGTTTAATAAATAAAATTGTTGTTTATTTACATCTTGTCTCTTGTGTACATTTTATTTTATATTGCTTAGATATGCTTAGCGTGTTTACTTCTGAGTAAATACGTAGCGGCCCGTCACGTCCTCTGCCCGTATATTGGGAAGCAGGGCATGACAGGTTTTGTTGGTAGCCCATGCAGGTCGACACTACATGGACAACCTAAGCAATATAACACAAGAACCAGCAACTGAAAACATTCTTTATAATTCATATTCCTTGAATCTTATCATTTCATATACTTTGAATCTGTCCTAACCCAAATTTGTCTTTCAAGGTTATGGATTCCCCAAATAACACCAGCACGAATGTCAAAAACACTCCCCCACCACTACCACTCACACCTGTCGTCGCTGCTCCAATCAACGAGCAGACAGTTCTACTTGAGGCGATCCGCGGCCTCCTAGAGGGACAGCAGTAGCAGACTGCCATCCTGATGAACCGACCAAAGGCAGAAGCACCTGTGTCACGCCCCGCTTCCCAGAGTGCGCTCAGATAGGCACGTGACAGAGCAAACCATGCTACCTATGGGTAGGAAAAATCCCTCCACAGTCACATTACGACTGTAGAGATATCAAGAACAGTAATAAACTACCTAACACATGTCCATAAGCCAGAATAAGCGAGTCATGAAATAAAATAATGCGGAAGCAAAAGATCCAATACAATAATAATCTGGAATGTACGTCCCATAATGCGGGCTCACATCAGGAATGAAAATACTGAAAGGAACTGAACCAAACTAATGACAGGTCTTCACTGCTCGGCCAGTTCACTGAAATACTCCCGCTCGACCTGCAGCAAAGGTAAAGATCTGGGCCATGCAAAACCCAGACGTCAGTGCGTCATAATATCAATAATAATATAATCAAGGAGTAGCAAGACATACAGGTACGAGTATGAACGGTAAATAAAGTATAACAGTAACATAAATAAGGACAATGAAGGGTAAAGGCACATGTGACGTGCAGTGAGTAATCTAAACTGGTCTACTGGGTTAACTACTCTCAAGTCTTTGAAATCAATTTAATGAATCGTCGATGTAACTCAATAGTATCCCGTGCGTGCCCGGGACCACGGTCAAAGACTCTAGGGCTGAATCCGAGACGTGCCGCTAGGCAGTAAAAGGTAGTATGTAAAGACGAATGATGTCAGCAGCATCATTCCGGGGTGGCCTAGCCCATAAGACTGATCAGTAAAGGTATCGAACTGTCGAGTTACAAGTCAGGTTTCATCATTGATTTCCCATACCCCCAAGTTATGTGTTCAAGTCAGGTATTGATAAGTCTGAGACTAATGCCAACACAGGAATAAAGCAGGAACAGGTTTGTCTAAAATAGACAACAGGATATGTCTATCGGGACAACATGTCAGGATTGTCGGCATTAGAAACGGAATCAGGTAACAAGTCAAGTAGTAATATATCAGGTCATGTCAAGTAGTGTACAAGTATCAAGTCAGGTCAAGTAATGGTGTATCAGATCATGGCAAGTAGTATACATGTATCAAGTGGGTGCTCATGATCAAACTGTAACAAGTATGGGTGCAAAAAATCAAGTATAGAGTACTAATATAACAATAAAATGAAATAATGTGACATGGTATGCAAATAGATATAAAATCAATGATATGGATGCACAACTATCGATTAGGGTTACCTTTAATAGTTCTAAAACTAATTAGATTGCACTTTATTAAACATGGGGTATTAAAACAATAGTATTAGGTTATTAATGAGATCTGTAAATTCAGCTATATGTATTCTATATGATATGGATGCAAACAGACATCATATAACCGTAAAATGATAAACTAACAAGTGCGGAATATATAACTAAGTAATATGAAATGTAACTATTCAATTTGATGCAGTATATGATAGTATAGTATGTAACAAGATAAGTTTTCATGACTTAGATCTGAAATGATATGAATGGATGCAAACGAGACATCGAAAAGTTATAAAACTAAACATGGGGTGCATGATTTAAAATACAGGTATTCCATTTGTTAAAATAGATGTGTCTAAAGTAATGTAGCATGTATTTAAGATTGGTTTGCATGCCCTAGATCTGAAATGCACTATACAGATGTAAACGGAACGTCGAAAAGCTGTAATATGAAACATGTGATGCTTGATTTAAAATACAGGTGTGATATTTATTTAAATAGGTATATAATGAGTTATATAGCATGTAGCAAGATTAACTTGCCTAGACGAAACAAAAACGGATGTGTACGGAACGTCCTACGTCGGCGAAATGTCGCGACGCACGCACGGCATACGGAACGTGTCCAAACAACGCAAGAGGGTGATCACGCAGGCAAGGCAGGTTCTCCGGGTCGTCTGGATCGTCGGCGTCATAACGGCTCCGGCGAACTACGAAAAACAGAGATCAAGAAAGAAAAGAAAGAAAGAAAGAAAGAGGAGGAAGAAGAAGAGATAAGGATTGATGCTCACTGTGGTTGTGTTCTGTGGTTGCAGAGGGGAGGTGTGAAGGTGTCAACGGCGGTGAACAGAGCTCCGGTGAAGAGGGTTGGTTGTTAGGGTTTCGGTTAGGGGTTGGGGTTGGTTTTGTGTTTGCTGGGTGTTTGGGTGCAGGGTTAGATGTAGGAGAGAGGACAGAGGAGAGGGAGAGGAAAGGTGGAAGAGATGGCGACGGCGAGGAGTCGTCGACGACGAGATCCACAGCGAGGGTAGTGGGGATTCTCGGGTACATGGATGTGCAGGGCTCGGGGATGCAAAAAATGGTGGAGGAGGAGATGAGGAGGCTTTTGAGGGGGTTGAGGAGGAAATGGGGATTATTAGGGTTGGGGTTTGAGGAGGCAGAGCTCGGTGACGATGAGTTGAGGAAGAAGATGGGAGCTCGGGGTTATATAGGAGGAGGAAGTTGAGGGAAAGAAGGGAGGTGATGTTAGCATATCGGGGAGGTGATGGGATCCAAGATTGCTACAGAAATCGCGAGGGGTGAGAGAAAGAAGAGAGAGAGAGAGACGCGAGATGAGAGAGAGAGAGAGGGAAGAGAGAGAGGAGAAAGAAATTTGTTTTTTTAGCGGGGAGAGAGAGAAAGAGAGAGAAAGAAAGGAGAGTGGTGGGGCCAGCTGAGAAAAGAGAGGAGAGAGGGAAGAGAGAAACAGAGTTTGTTATTCGTTTTGATTTTAATTTGGAATTATATTTTTTTAGTTATTTTAAAATTTTGAACTGTTAATGAAATTTAAACGTTGATTTTAAAGAAAAAATAAAGATATTAAATTTAATAAAATTTGAATTTTGGCGGGATACAAAAATATTCCAAAACACGCTCGGGTCGGGTCTAAAAATTCAGATTTAAAATATGAAAAATATATGCGGCGTCCAAATTTCAAAATGAAAGCTCGGGTAACGAAAATGCATACCTCCAAGAACGGATGCACGTACATGCGCGTAGCCATCCAAACACGTTTGTTTCGCTAGAACAAGATGCGCGGATGCTACCACGGGGTTAGGGGTATCAAGCGGGCCATGCAATGTATTTCTAAAATATTTTACGTGACTTAAAATGTTATATGGTAAAAGATGCCATGCCAGATAAAATGCCAGTATGCAGTATTCATGAAAGTGCACCAGTCTACGCAACAAGTCAGGATAATTCATAAACATGAATCAAACAGGTTCCAAGCAAGCGGGTCGAATGCAATGTAAAATGTAAAATACTATTCGCACCCAAAACACGATAAATCAGGAAAAATACCACAATTAAGGAGATATGAGAACTGGAATAGGTATAAATGAACTAGGTTGTTACATTATACCCAACTACAAAAAGAATTTCGTCCTCGAAATTCCAAGAACAAGAAAGGATAAAAAATCAAGAAACTACAAGAATAGGTATGGAAACTTCTGTCGGATTTCGTCTTCTCGTTCCCAAGTTAATTCTCCATGCGAGCGATTTCCCTAAGAAACAAGTACGAGAGGGATAACCTTGTTCTTAAGAACCTTTTCTCTTTAATCAACAATCGACATCGGTCGCTCCTCAAAGGTCAAATCCTCTCTTACTGTCAGTTCTGAATGATCCAGCACGTGTGTTTCATCTCGAACATACTTACAGAGTTGAGATACTTGAAACACGTCATGACCATTCGCCAAAGATTGTGGTAAAGCCAATCGATAAGCCATTTCTCCAACACGCTCCAAAATCTCGAAAGGCCCAACGAATCGAGGACTAAGCTTGCCTCGACTACTAAAACGAATCACTCCTCTAGTCGGTGATATCTTCAAGAATACCAGATCACCAACAGCGAACTCGAGAGGTCTTCTCGATGTATCGGCCCAACTCTTCTGCCGATCTTGTGCTGCCTTCATATGATTCCGGATAGTATTAACTTTCTCCACTGTTTGCATGATCAAATCCGGTCCCAACAATCTTCGTTCTCCAACATCGTCCCAACAAACAGGTGAACAACACTTGCGACCATATAATGCTTCGAATGGAGCCATCTGAATAGTCTCCTGAAAACTGTTATTGTAAGAAAACTCCACCAAGTGTAGATGATCCTCCTATGAACCCTTGAAGTCTAACATGCAAGCTTTCAACATGTCTTCAAGAGTTTGGATCGTTCTCTCCGACTGGCCATCAGTCTGAGGATAATAAGCTGTGCTAAACTTCAATCGAGTCCCCAAACTTTCCTGTAAGCTCCTCCAGAAGTGTGATAAGAAACAGGTGTCATGGTCGGACACGATGCTCACCGGTACTCCATGCAATCTTACAATCTCCTGCATGTACCGTTCTGCCAATGCTTCCGTTGATTGACCAACTCGAAATGGTATGAAATGAGCTGCCTTGGTCAATCGATCAACAATCACCCAAACAACATTGTTGCCCTTTGGACTCCGCGGTAAAGCCGTCACGAAATCCATGGTTATATGTTCCCACTTCCATTGAGGAATCGGAAGCGGTTGTAATAAACTAGCAACCCTTTGATGTTCAGCCTTAACTTGCTGACACACCAAGCACTTTGCTACAAAGCGGGCAATCTCCCGTTTCATGCCTTCCTACCAGAAATGTTGTCGTAGATCTTGGTACATCTTCATGCCTCCTGGATGTACGGAATATGCGGAACTGTGCGCCTCCTTCATAACTTCTTCACGAATGTCCCCTTTCGGCACACACAAACGGCTATCATATCGCAACGAACCATCTTCATGAATCAACAAGTCCATTCGAAGTCCTGCTTCAACCCGTTCTCGAATCTTCTGCAATCTTGGGTCCTGTGACTGCGCTGCTTTAATATTATCAATCAATGACGACTGTACTTGTAGCTGCATCAACTGTCCCGAAGAATGCGGTAGTACAATCTCCAGCTCGAATCTCCAAAAGTCTTCGATAAGCTCCTTTTGTGCAGTCAACATCCGAATTTCTGGCAATCGACTAAGCGCATCCGGCACTACATTAACTTTCCCCGGATGATACTTAAGATCAAGATCATAGTCAGTCATCATCTCCAACCATCTACGCTGCCTCATGTTAAGCTCTTTCTGCGTGAACACATACTTCAGGCTTTTATGATCGGTGAATACATCGACCCTTTCGCCCAATAAGTAGTGTCTCCAAATCTTCAAAGCGAAAACCACAGCTGCTAGCTCCAAATCATGAGTTGGGTAATTCTTCTCATGGGTCTTCAACTGTCTCGATGCATAAGCTATAACCTTCCCATGCTGCATCAAAACACATCCCAATCCTTTCCCAGATGCGTCGCTGTGAATCACCAATCCTCCGGAACTGTCTGGCACGGTTAAAATATAAGCGGTTATCAATATATGCTTCAACGCCTCAAAAGATGACGCACATTTATCCGTCCATACGAATGGTACTTCCTTCCGCGTAAGCTTGGTCAAAGACTCAGCCAAACGAGCAAAATTCTCCACGAACCTTCTGTAATACCCGGCAAGTCCAAGAAAACTTCTGATCTCTGCTACGTTCTTCGGAATCGGCCAATCTCGAACTGCTGCAATCTTATCGGGATCAACGGAGATTCCATTTCCGGACACGACATGCCCCAAAAACTTCACTTCTTCAAGCCATAACTCGCACTTGCTCATCTTTGCATACAATCTTTTGTGCCTCAATGTCTGCAGTGCGATCTTCAAGTGTTCTGCATGCTCTTCTATGCTCCTCGAGTAAACCAGAATACCATCAATGAACACCACTATAAACTGGTCCAAGAATGGTGAAAAGATTCGGTTCATCAAGTCCATAAATATCGCCGGTGCATTCGTGACTCCGAATGGCATCACTAAATATTCATAATGTCCATACCGGGTTCGGAACGCAGTCTTGCAAATATCTTCTGATTTAACTCGGACCTGATGATATCCGGATCGCAAATCCAGCTTCGAGAATACCCTTGCGCCACTAAGCTGCTCGAATAATTCGCCAATGCGAGGGATCGGGTACTTGTTCTTAATAGTCACCTGGTTTAATTCTCGATAATCGATGCACATCCTCCTTGTGCCATCTTTCTTCTTGACTAGAGGAACTGGAGCTCCCCAAGGTGAATTACTGCTGCGAATCCAACCCTTCTCAAGTAATTCAGTAACCTGCTTCTTGACTTCTTCCAACTCCACTGGTGGCATTGGATAGTACGCCTTTGAGATTGGCGCTGCACCAGGAACAAAATCGATCGCGAACTCCACATCCCGTTTCGGCGGTAAACCTGAGATGTCCTCGAACATGTACATGAAATCTCGAACTACAGCTGGCGCTTCTTCCTTATCAACTTCCATCGACGAAAGAACACTGTTTGTCGGCCTAGCCCTAAACTCGACTGGCCCGACAGAACTGCTACCTCCAGCAAAGACAAACTCCGGATGTCCGGAAATCTGGAAAATCACTTTCTTTGCCCTACAATCAATGTGAGCGTGGAAAGTGCCGAGAAAATCCATCCCCAAGACAACTTCATAACTACCGGTATCAATCACCAAGAAATCTGCAAAACATGACTGGTAAGAAATGAAATGAGAGAACCAAGGAAATTTCACGACCATGAATCAAGGAAATGAATCAAGACCAGGACTCCAAGTTACTTAAATAGAGTACCGCATTGTAACCATGTTGCAGTTCATAGTTACAATCACATAACTCCGTTCAAGTCGCCCAAATCCTAATATCAGAATCAAAGGAACATGGAGAAACAATAGGGAACCAAAGGTTCCAAGCCGAGATGCAAAGTTGTTTGCATATCATCAAGACAAGGGTCAAGAGAAAGATATGATTCAAGAATCACGATAACAATGTGACAGGATATGTTCCTAATTACGAGTTTTCCGATTCGTGTATTGGGTCCAATACCCAACTACAAAAAGAATCAAACCCGATTAATCTAAATCCTATGGCTCTGATACCAAACAAACCGTGTCACGCCCCACTTCCCAGAGTGCGCTCAGATAGGTACATGACAGAGCCAACCATGCTACCTGTGGGTAGGAAAAATCCCTCCACGGTCACATTACGGCTGTAGAGATATCAAGAACAGCAATAAACTACCTGACACAAGTCTATAAGCCAGAATAAGCGAGTCATGAAATAAAATAATGCGGAAGCAAAAGATCCAATACAATAATAATCTGGAATGTACGTCCCATAATGCGGGCTCACATCAGGAATGAAAAAATTGAAAGGAACTGAACTAAACTAATGACAGGTCCTCACTGCTCGGCCTGTTCACTGAAATACTCATGTTCGGCCTGCAGCAAAGGTAAAGGATCTGGGCCATGCAAAACCCAGACGTCAGTGCGCCATAATATCAATAATAATATAATCAAGAAGTAGCAATACATACAGGTACGAGTATGAACGGTAAATAAAGTATAACAGTAACATAAATAAGGACAGTGAAGGGTAAAGGCACAGGTGACGTGCAGTGAGTAATCTAAACTGGTCTACTGGGTTAACTACTCTCAAGTCTTTGAAATCAATTTAATAAATCGTCAATGTAACTCAAAAGTATCCCGTGCGTGCCCGGGACCACGGTCAAAGACTCTCGGGCTGAATCCGAGACGTGTCGCTAGGCAGTAAAAGGCAGTATGTAAAAACGAATGATGTCAGCAGCATCATCCCGGGGTGGCCTAGCCCGTAAGACTGATCAGTAAAGGCATCGAACTGTCGAGTTACAAGTCAGGTTTCATCATTGATTTCCCATACCCCCAAGTTATGTGTTCAAGTCAGGTATTGATAAGTCTGAGACTAATGCCAACACAGGAATCAAGCAGGAACATGTTTGTCTAAAATAGACAACATGATATGTCCATCGGGACAACATGTCGGGATTGTCGGTATTAGAAACGGGATCAGGTAACAAGTCAAGTAGTAATGTATCATGTCATGTCAAGTAGTGTACAAGTATCAAGTCAGGTCAAGTAATGGTGTATCAGATCATGGCAAGTAGTATACATGTATCAATTGGGTGCTCATGATCAAACTGTAACAACTATGGGTGCACAAAATCAAATATAGAGTACTAATTTAACAATAAAATGAAATAATGTAACATGGTATGCAAATAGATATAAAATCAATGATATAGATGCACAACTATCGATTAGGGTTACCTTTAATAGTTCTAAAACTAATTAGATTGCACTTTATTAAACATGGGGTATTAAAACAACAGTATTAGGTTATTAATGAGATCTGTAAATGCAGCTATATGTATTCTATATGATTTGGAAGCAAACGGACATCATATAACCGTAAAATGATAAACTAACAAGTGCGGAATATATAACTAAGTAATATGAAATGTAACTATTCAATTTGATGTAGTATACGATAGTATAGTAAGTAACAAGATAAGTTTTCATGACCTAGATCTGAAATGATATGAATGGATGCAAACGGGACATTGAAAAGTTATAGAACTAAACATGGGGTGCATGATTTAAAATACAGGTATTCCATTTGTTAAAATAGATGCGTCTAAAGTAATGTAGCATGTATTTAAGATTGGTTTGCATGCCATAGATCTGAAATGCACTATACAGATGTAAATGGAACGTCGAAAAGGTGTAATATGAAACATGGGATGCTTGATTTAAAATACAGGTGTGATATTTATTTAAATAGGTATATAATGAGTTATATAGCATGTAGCAAGATTAACTTGCCTAGACGGAACAAGAACGGAATTGTACGGAACGTCCTACGTCGGCGAAATGTCGCGACGCACGCACGGCACACGGAATGGGTCCAAACAACGCAAGAGGGTGATCACGCAGGCAAGGCACGTTCGTCGGGTCGTCTGGATCGTCGGCGTCGTCACAGCTCTGGTGAACTACGAAAAACAGAGATCAAGGATCAAGAAAGAAAAGAAAGAAAGAAAGATAAAGAAGAAGAAGAGATAAGGAGTGATGCTCACTGTGGTTGTGTTTTGTGGTTGCAGAGGGGAGGTGTGAAGGTGTCAACGGTGGTGAATGGAGCTCCGGTAAAGAGGGTTGGTTGTTAGGGTTTCGGTTAGGGTTTGGGGTTGGGGTTGGTTTTGTGTTTGCTGGGTGTTTGGGTGCAGGGTTAAATGTAGGAGAGAGGAGAGGGAGAGGAAATGTGAAAGAGATGGCAACGGCGAGGAGTCGTCGGCGACAAGATCCACAGCGAGGGCAGTGGGGATTCTCGGGTACAGGGATGTGCAGGGCTCGGGGATGCAGAAAATGGTGGAAGAGGAGATGAGGAGGCTTTTGAGGGGGTTGAGGAGGCAATGGGGATTATTAGGGTTAGGGTTTGAGGAGGCAGAGCTCGGTGAAGATGGGTTGAGGAAGAAGATGGGAGCTCGGGTTATATAGGAGGAGGAAGTTGAGGGAAAGAAGGGAGGTGACGTTAGCGTATCGGGGAGGTGATGGGATCCAAGATTGCTACAGAAATCGTGAGGGGTGAGAGAAAGAAGAGAGAGAGAGATGCGGGATGAGAGAGGGAGGGAGGAGAGAGAGTTAGTGGGGAGAGAGAGAAAGAGAGAGACGCACGGGTGACAGAGAGAAAGAAAGGAGAGTGGTGGGGCCAGCTGAGAAAAGAGAAGAGAGAGGGAAGAGAGAAAGAGAGTTTGTTATTCGTTTTGATTTTAATTTGGAATTATATTTTTTAGTTAGTTTAAAATTTTGAACTGTTAATGAAATTTAAACGTTGATTTTAAAGAAAAAATAAATATATTAAGTTTAATAAAATTTGAATTTTAGCGGGATACAAAAATATTCCAAAACACGCCCGGGTCAGATCTAAAAATTCAGATTTAAAATATGAAAAATATATGCGACTTCCAAATTTCAAAATGAAAGCTCGGGTAACGAAAATGCATACCCCCAAGAACGGATGCACGTACGTACGCGTAGCCATCCAAACATGTCCGTTTCGCTGAACGGGACGAGAACAAGATGCGCGGATGCTACCACGGGGTTAGGGGTATCAAGCGGGCCATGCAATGTATTTCTAAAATATTTTACGTGACTTAAAATATTATATGTTAAAAGATGCCATGCCAGATAAAATGTTAGTATGCAGTATTCATGAAAGTGCACCAGTCTATGCAACAAATCAGGATAATTCATAAACATGAATCAAACAGGTTTCAAGCAAGCGGGTCGAATGCAATGTAAAATGTAAAATACTATTCTCACCCAAAACACGATAAATCAGGAAAAATACCATAATTAAGGAGATACAAGAACTGAAATAGGTATAAATGAACTAGGTTGTTACAACCTGGGGTAAAACAATTCAGGGCCTTGCACCCCAAATAGTTTGCAGGAAAAGAGTGCCCGCTGGAAGCTGAGGAATGGGCTCAAAGCATTGAAGATGTCCTGGCAGTGGCATAAGTGCCAGAGATAACCTGGGTTCGTGTTGCGAAGTTGCAGCTTACGGCCAATGCCCGAGTTTGGTGGAAGGCGGAAGAAAGCCGTCTTGATCAACCCATTGAATGGAATACTTTCCGTGACATGTTCGATGCAAAGTACTTCCCTGAGACTGCTCGCTTTGATATGGAACAGCAGTTCATTCATCTGCAACAAGGTTCAATCTGGACCAAGTCAGTAGATGAATATGACGCTGAGTTCACCATGCTCAGTCGGTAAGATACATCTCAATATTTAGATTTTGAAATATCACATACTACACAGCTAACACAATACCTTAACAGATTTGCGGCACACTTGATACCGACGGATGAGATCAGAGCCCGTCGATTTCAACAAGGGTTAGATCTAGAGATCCAGGCTGCATTAGCCACAGGAGATTTTCTGACCCATGAATCTGCTCTGAAAGTTGCCCGCCGTTATAAGGCAGTGGTAAAGATGAGGGGCAGATCTCAATCTGCTGGTGTTAAGTGCCCTGCCATCCAGATGGCAGGAGGAGCCTCTTCAAGGCCACTATTTGTGCCCAGGAGACCGGGAGTACCAATCAACCGGCCCAGCCCAGCATTTTGCACATACTGCAGGAGAGATGGGCATTTGATGAAAGAATGCCGGCGTGCGAATCGCCTTTGCTTAGTCTGAGGCTCAGCTACTCACGATATTGGGTCTTGTCCTCGTAGACAAAACCCATATGCTGCACCCAGGCCAGCAATCACATACCCGTAGAGACCAACCCTTCAGGCACCTGCTCCAAGACTCGCCCTCCCTGCTCCACCACCTAGAGGACCACCGATTACACCTCCTCCCCGTCAGTTCCATCAAGCTCAAAGGAACCTACCTCAAGGACCAAGGAACGAACAGAGGAATGCTCCTCCGGCCAGGAGTAATGTACCACGGCGACAGGCTTTCACGATGACCGTGGAAGAAGCTGAGGCCACTGGACAAGTCATCACTGGTAACCATTTCTTCTCAAGTTTTTTCTTTCAGTCTTAACACCTACCTACATATTTTTTCCTATACCTAAAACATATCCTACATACCTTAGGTACAATCTTAGTAACCTCACTCCCTGCAGTCGCACTCTTTGATATTGGAGCATCCCATTGCTTTATGTCGCAACGGTTCATCCGAACTCATGCGATTCCAGTCACGCCACTTGTATCCAGCTGGAATTTCAGTTTAGGGAACGGCGTTTTAAAGGAAATAATGGGATACAACCTGTGTCCAGTGGTCATCTACAGCAGAGAATTCTATGCTGACTTCAAAGTGCTGGACATACTGAACTTCAATGTAGTTCTAGGTATGGATTGGCTCGGAACATTCTATGCTACCATTGACTGTCGTCAAAGGAGGGTAGTATTCGAGATTCCAGAGCATCTGGTCTTCTATTTCAAAAGTGGAGATCGTACTCTGGAGCCAAGTACTTACAAGGCGAAACCAAGGAAGGCAGTGATTGTAGCAATTCAAGCGGAGGAAGGATCAAAGCTAGAAGTGGTTTGAGAATTCGACGATGTGTTTCTTGATGATATATCAGGTTTGCCTCCCAATCGAGCTCTTGAATTCAGCATTGATTTAGTACCAGGAGCACAACCGGTGATCAAAGCACCATATAGACTAAGTCCGGAAGGTTTAAAGGAGGTCCGAACTCAGTTGGACGAATTATTGGCGAAAGGATGGATTCGTCCCAGCACTTCAAGTTGGGGATCTCCAATTCTGCTCGTGAAGAAGAAAGAAGGTTCATACAGAATGTGCATCGATTATAGAGCTTTGAACGAAGTAACAATAAATAACAAGTATCCACTCCCGCGCATTGACGATTTATTCGATCAAATAAGTGGATCTTGTGTTTTCTCAAAGTTAGATCTTCGTTCGGATTATCATCAGGTGAAGGTCAAGGAGTCTGATATCCATAAAACAGCATTTAGAACTTGCTATGGTCATTACGAATTTCTTGTGATGACATTTGGAGTGACCAACGCACCAGCAATACTCATGAACCTAATGAATCAAGTTTTCCGGGAGTACCTAGACAAAATCTTCATCGATGACATCCTGGTATATTCTAAGAGTCGGAAAGAGCATGCCGAGCACCTACGAATTGTCCTGGAAACTCTACGACAACATCAAATCTATGCCAAATATAGCAAATGCGAGTTTTGGCTAGATCAAGTTGGTTTTCTCGGACATATTGTATCAGGTGAAGGAATCTCTGTGGATCCAGTGAAAGTTTCAGCAGTAAGCGAATGGCCAACACCAAAGTCAGTGAAGGACATTCAAATTTTCTTGGGTCTAGATGGATATTACAAAAGGTTCATTGAAGGATTTTCGAAGATAGCAACACCCCTGACCAAGCTCACACGTAAAGATGAAGACTTTGTATGGTCAGAAGCATGCGAACAAGCTTTCGTAGAACTCAAGTCAAAGTTGACAACAACACCTATTCTCGTGATACCGGATCAAACTGGAGGTTTCGAAGAATACTGCGATGCATCTGGTAAGGGATTAGGATGTATTCTACATCAGCACGAAAGAGTTATAGCTTATGCTTCAAGACAGCAGAAGATTCATGAGCGCAATTATCCGACGCATGATTTGGAGTTGGCGGCTGTAATCTTTGCTCTTAAGATTTGGCGCCATTATCTACTTGGTGAGCGAGTGGATATATACACAGACCTTAAAAGTCTGAAATATGTGTTTACTCACAAGGAGCTTAATATGCGGCAGAGATGATGGTTAGAACTCATCATGGACTTTGACATCAACCTGCAATATCACCCAGGGAAGGTGAATGTGGTACTTGATACCCTTAGTCTCCAACCATTAGCAATGATCTCACCGCTCAGTGGAAGCTTCAACAAGACTTGCATCAGATGGAGATTGAAGTGGTCATGCCAGGTAACGATTCAAGTTTGATGAACTTAAAAGTTCAATCTACCATTGTCAATCAGATCAAAGCAGCTCAAGCAAGTGATGCCAAGTTGCAAAAGATCAGGGAACAAGTAGAGAATAGACTCAGAACAGACTTCATCATCCATGAAGACGGATCTTTGAGGTACGGCATCGGATTATGTGTACCAAAAATTTCTGTTCGGGAAGATTTAATGAAAGAAACTCACAGCTCTCCCTACTCAGTACACCCTGGAGGTACAAAGATGTACAAAGATCTGCGTCAAAATTACTGGTGGCATGGAATGAAGCTTGAAGTGGCCAAAAGCGTCACTAAATACTTGGTGTGTCAGCAAGTAAAGGCCGAACATCACAGGACAGCTGGTTTACTTCAACCGTTACCTATTCAAGAATGGAAGTGGCAACACATCACAATGGATTTTGTGACTGCACTCCCTCGCGGCACAAAGGGTAACGACGCGGTATGGGTTATTATGGATCGACTCACAAAGTCGGCTCACTTCATCCCATTTTGAGTTGGCCAATAAACTGTGACATTAGCAAAGAAGTACATAGAGGTAAGAATCTGAGTAAGATTTTAAACTCTTAAAATATATACTATCTCTGATACCCATGAACTCATACAGGAAATCGTGAGACTTCATGAAGTACCGGTCTGCATTGTCTCCGATCGTGACACCAGGTTCCAATCACAATTTTGGCAAAGTCTGCAAGCGAGCTTGGGAACAAGTCTGAACTTCAGCATGACTTATCATCCACAAACAGATGGTCAGTCTAAACGAACTATTCAGATTTTGGAAGACATGCTCAGAGCGTGTATGTTAGACTTCGGAGGATCGTGGGAAAATCACCTACACCTTGTGGAGTTTTCGTACAACAACAACTACCAAGCAAGCATAGGAATGACACCTTTTGCAGCACTTTATAGAAGGAAGTGTCGATCGCCATTAAGTTGAGACGACATCGGAGATAGAGAACTCTTTGGACCTGAAATGATATTGGCAACTGTAGATGTGGTCCGCACTATCAGGGAAAGAATGCACATAGCCCAAGATCGATAGAAGCACTGGGCTGATGCGAGGCGATGTCATTTAGATTTCTAACCGGGAGAACATGTATTCTTGAAGATATCTCCCAACCGTGGAGTGATTCGATTTGGAAGACGGAGTAAGCTAAGTTCAAGGTACATTGGACCGTTCTATATACTCGAACGAGTCGGTGAAGTGGCTTATCACTTGGCACTTCTACCTTCATTGGAAGGAGTGCACAATGTATTCCACATATCCCAACTCAGAAGGTATATGAGTGACCCCAGCCATATTCTCGATCATTCCGAGCTCACTATACAGCCCGACTTATCTTGTGAGCAGCAACCTGTTAAGATCCTGGACAGGAAAGAGAAGTCACTTCGGAACAAGGAAGTCAACTTGGTTCGAGTGATGTGGAGAAAAGACACTCCAGGAAAATTGACATGGGAAAAAGAGGACGAGATGCGTGCAAGATATCCTCACCTATTTGTAATCTAGTCCTTAAAATAAATTGTAAATTTCGAGAACGAAATTTTTGTAAGGAGGGTAGACTGTAACAACTCCAATTCTTGTGTACATAAATTTGATTAAAAATTAATGTATACTTGGGGTATTTACAATTCCTGGGAGTATTATAAGTATTTGATTAAATTTAGAACAGCAAGAAAAGGCTTGTAGCTCACTGGTAAAGCCTTGCACTGCTGTTATAAAGCACCAGAGTTCAAATCCCATCAGCCACACATTCTTTTTATTTAAAATTCTTTTAATCTTTTAGAAGCCCAAGAGTTGCACGTGCACTACACGTAATAGGGTAAGTTACAGAATAATCTAACAGGTGCAATAGGCTAGTTGAAACGTTGTGGACACGTGGCCCCAATCCGAGCCCTCCTCACCGGAATCCGACCGGCAAGACTTGATATCGGGCCGGCGCCGCCGGTCCAACTTGGACCAAACCTTATTTTTTTCAAACCCTAGGACCCCCCCATAACTCCAGTATTGTTTATTCTCTGCACATTTACAGAGAATAATAAAATCCCTTTAAATCCCATTTTAATGCAAATTTAAATGCATTTTTATCACACCCCAAACCCTAATTTGTCCTATAAATACCCACTCTATTTTTACACCCCTTCACACTGAAATTTCCTACAAAAATTTCCGAGTTATATTTGTGTGCAAGTGGAGTTAGCAAAGGGCGAAGCTCCGACGAACTTCCGGCGACAACTCAAGGAGTTTCCGACGACGAAACGACGCACCGGCACCTCCCACCTCTTCCTCTCTCTCCCCTCTAGTTCTAAAGCCAGTAAGTCCCTACTTCTTCTTCTTTTCTCTATTCTAAAAACATTCAAAACTAAAACCCGACGGAAGCGGAGTTAATCCGACTACCGATTCGGTTTTTCCTTAAAAAGTTCTATTTTTCTTAAACACAATAATACCAAAATCTTATGTCATGACCATAAAAATTAACAAAGGCAATAGAATAAGTTTGACATCAAAATAATAACCGTAGCAAGTTTTATTCCACTTTTACATTAAAATACCTTCATGTTTCATTTCGACATGCTTGAACTTTTAAAATCGTATTACCTTAGAAAACTCACGAGATAATGACCTACCTTCTCACAACACACATATCTAGCATAGCATGATAGAATTTGGGAATATAGATTTAGGAAAATACGACTTTACATATAACTACCTTCAACTTATAAATCATTTTTCTATAAGAAGTGTATTTAACAAATCTTTGCAATTGCGTCTCTACAACCCATTTTGGGGAACCCTTTCGGTATGGTGCGGATTATCGCACATTCTCGGGCCTAGTAGAGTGAGATGCAGACCTCCGCAATGAGCATACGATCTCGAAAGATTATTAATACATTTTTCTTTAGAAAATGTGATTTCTATTATAAATAAAACTTATATTTTTAATAAATAAATATATATGTATTAATATCAAAATATATATTTTTAATATTTATAATATTCCACATTTCCAAAATTCAAGAAAAACATTCCATTTACAAATAAATACTATACAATTCCAATATTTCAAATAAATACCTTATACTTTAAAACTAGGTCATATTCACTAGAAATTTCACATTGAATAAAAGAAATATCTATGAAAACTCTAAAGACGATAATTAAATACTTGAGGTATATTTTGAAAGTATAACAAAACTATTTTACATAAAAAAACCCTCAAGCTATACTAAATTATAATAAGGACCCTAGTAAACATAGGTTTAAGCGGGACCAGTCTCTTGAGCCTCAGGTAGCCGGAGATATGGGTGCTTGCCTATTTAAGATAGACAATTTAACAAATGGTGTTATCAACACGGTAATTATCTTTGAAAAAGACACAAATCCTGCCGTCCATGTGCATCCGTTACCGATAGCACCAAAACCTAATTCAGGACTTCAATTTCTTTTCTAATTGTCTGACTCAGACTGGGTCTCAATATAATCAATCTGACTTGAATATGATTCAAGTATTAAACTACAATACAACATGGATCTATGAATCCGGCTATTCAATCTAACCAATCTATATTGACCGAACCGAACCATGGATATATTCCATTTATATGATCATCCATTATATCCGTTCCATTACTGATATCATGGTTTTGGTAAGTCGTCCGTCTATATACAATATACAATTCAAACAATACAATCAAGACATCGCAGGGTTTATAAGGGGTAGATTAGTACGGAAGGTATTAGAAGTGGCACGAGACTGGAACCATAAAACACCTAACCTGAATCTCCATTGCCGTTGTACCGTGGCTGAACGGTTTCTTGTACTCCATATACCATAGTCTCTGGTATAGTGAGACTCCTCTCGTATACACTGGCCTCTTCTGTACCAAGCTACAAACAATAGCGTTAACAATATAATTCAACTTTAAAAGTTGCACTCTCTCTCTCTCTCTCTCTGTGTTTATTCTATTTCTCCCTCATCTTTGGGACTTACCGAGCGATTTTTCGCTGACGACACTCATTTTCTTTCTTCTTTGTAATGTTGTAAGGTGGATCGGACCTTCAGGAGATCGAGCCCACCAGCAAGGATTTGGACCAGCTAGCTTTCGACCAAGAGCTTTAGATTCCTTGTATGCATTTACATTTCTGTATTTTTTTCATTTCTGTTATGCCACTGTTTAGGCATTGCTTTCATTCCCTGTATTTTCATTTCAGTTGTATTGTAAAAAGAATGTTTAATAAATAAAGTTATTGTTTATTTACATCTTGTCTCTTGTGTACATTTTATTTCATATTGCTTAAATACGCTTAGCGTGTTTACTTCTGAGTAAATACATAGCGACCCATCACGTCCTATACCCATACATTAGGAAGCAGGGCGTGACAAAAGTTGACTGAGAACGCGAGACAGACATATACGAAAAGGCTAAGCGTCGGCATCAGGATAAAGAAGTTGTGGTAAGGACAAGTCGTAAAGTACTCCAACCAAACCAAGGTACACCTGCTACAAACAAGAGCAGGATCAAAACAGAGAAGCGGTTCGCCAAAGCTCTGTCAATGAGGATGAAGCTGCAACCTTTCGTAAGGAATACTCCCGGGTTCATACACTTCAATGGAGAAGATGCATGCCTAAACTACTGCATATATCATCGGAGGGTCACCCACCCCACCGAGGAATGCAGTGCCTAAACTACTGCATATATCAAAAGGATGAAGCACGAAGTTCATGATCGTCGACGGAAAAATAGTGCGACAAACGCGCGTGAAGAAATGACTGGCAGCTGTCATATGGTTGGTACCAGTTCGGAAGGGGGGAAACCCCAAGTTCTTACCTTCAGGAGCGATTCTGAGGACAAAATAGCCCTCAGCCCTCTCTTCGAAGACTTTACCTGGGGAAAAGAAGAGGAGGAGAAGAAATGCGAAAACATTCAGTTGTGTAACCGCACGCTGCCTGAGAAGAACCTCGGACCTGCAAACAAAGGTTCGAACAAAAAAGACAAAGAGAAGAGGAAAATTCCTAAGGAAATCGTCCTTGATGGAACAACAGTCAAAGAGCTCACTGCAAAGGACCCGCCTAAGAAAAATAAGGTGAATTACAATGTCCTAGCACATCTGAGGAAAATACCCTCACAACTGAGCATATTGGATGCTCTCCTCCTGTCCAAAGAGGCACGAGATTTTCTGATCAAGGCATTACAAGAGCCCGATCAATTCCAATCTTTCTTCGCGGAAGAGAAGATGAAAGATGAACTGGCAGAGGTCCACACAACTGACATTACATTCATATATTAAGATCTCCTCCTCGGTATGTGCGAATATAATCGCCCATTATACGTCACTAGGTACTGCCACGACATCAAGGTAGGGAAAATCCTTGTCGACAACGGATCCTCCGTCAACCTTCTCAACGTGAGAGTGCTAAAGGAAATTTGCATGAATGTTCAACACCTTTCTCGAGATAAAATTACCATCTCTGGGTTTTACTCACAGTCATCACGGACACTTGGGTCCGTAATACCGATGCTACACTTTTGGATACTCGTCACTGGCATCAAATTTCATGTCATTGACGCCAAGACTTGCTATAACACTCTGCTCGGCAGGCATTGATTACACGAGTACAACGTCATCTCTTCTACATAATATCAGTGTATAAAGTATTTCAAGAATGGATCGGAGCACACCGTCATGGGAGAGCTAAATCCGTTCTCCGTAAATGAAGTCCGGAAATATGAAGACGCAAAGTACTTCCTACCAGACTTCAAAGATACGGAAATGTGTCATAAGCCGGAGGATAAATAGAAGTCCGTCGCCACTATCCCGATCTTTGGGAGAGATACCGAGGAAGATGAAGAAATAGTCTACTCGGGGCAACCCCATAAAAAAATAATAGGCCCGGACCATCTACTCATATTTTGGTCTTTGGCAGCGACTCAAAGGATGAGGCAAATGCAGTGTTCTCCATCCACCCGTCAATGCAAACTTTTTCCGGAACAGATCAGAGTCTAAAAATTACAATGGCTCCGCCTCGGCATTACAAGGAACTTGAGGCGCTCCTTACATACAGCATACAAGAACTGCAAATTTTCTACGTACCTCCCAGGCGAAGAGGTGAAAAATCGATCCTCTTCTACCAATCTATGGAAAATAAAGTAGAAAAAGAAGTCTGGCATGGTACCGATTTTGCACTCGACAGGCTTCAACCAATCCGTCTGCCAAGATACTACGCGGAGGGAGTGAAAAGGTTGTTAAAATGCCAAGGTTTACCCTTGAACAAACTGTTCGACAGGCCCAATTTTACAAAAAGATTAGGGATATTCCCGAGACTCAGCGAAAGATGCCCAATGGGAAGATGGAGATGACCGGGCTCGAATACGTTCGGTCTAAGAAACGAGAGCGGTTTCATAGTTTCCGCGTCATAAACAGCTCTAATGAAGGGAAAACGCGCTTCCAAATAGCTGTGATGTTGAAACAGAGAGAAATCACTCTTTAAGAATGTTAAGTCAGTCACTCTAAGAAAAAATCGACAAGCTAATAAAATAAGCTTGTCAAAAGAGTCGAGACAACCACAGCCGTGAAATGGCTATCTACAAAAAGGCTAGGATGCAGCAACTCAGTCAGAAATCTGTGACCAGACTAGAACATAGAGCTCTTCATCCCCGACCCTCTATATGTTCTCGCAAAATGGGAAAACCCCGAAATGGAGGCAAAAACAGGGCAAAGGACGTAAACGACGTTCAAAGACAATAAAGCGGATCCAAGACGTCGTACAATCGAGAAAGGGTTGATTGGAGTCCATCCTTTATAAAGAAGATGGGTAGGGAATACTCTTTCCCTCAAAACAAGACAAGGAAAATATTCAACCTCGTCATGAAGTATCAAATGATGACACTTCCGGAGTCTCAGCACCCCGAACAAATAAACGAGCTCCATCATCCGGATTATTGTTCCTACCACCGAGCAATAGGTCATCCCTTTGAAGACTGTTTTATTTTCAAAGACTGGGTAAAAGACCAATATCGACAAGGCAGGTTTATGTTATCTGACAGCTAGAGGGTAACCCCGCCACAAAAGCACGAGCCAAAAAGGACCTATATCGTCAAGATAGGACCATTTCAACATAAAAAAGGGAAGTGAACTCGTACTTGCCATATGATAACACTCTTAAAAGAGGGAGTGTTGGCTATAGTGCCTTCAAGGCAATTATTGTAATCGTAGACATGTGATTATAATGATTGAGGGAGGACCTATACGGATAGAACAGTCTTAGTCAAAATGATAGTATGCTATCTAGTTTGCCTTTATCATCATGTACATGTATTATGTGATATTACAGATCACTATTACATGTTGATAGAGCCAATAGGATTCTTGCTTGACTACCAGCATTATGATGGAGATCATATACGTAGGAGCTGGGTGGTCTATAAGCACATCCTTAAATGTCCCTAGTCAAGGGAGTATTAAGACTGGGCATTGATACTCCAGAGTAGACTAGTGTGTACTTATCGAGAACCCGACGAGGGGCGGTGACTAGTCTTACAAGCCATTGGTGTCATTTAGTCACCAAAGATAGTATACAGGTGCTCATTGGGTTATGAGTACATTGGACGGACTCGCCGGGAACATGCTAGTTGGTATTATACCTATTGTCAGATAGCAGTTCCCAGGTAACATGTGTACAGGTTATTCTGTCGACCTGAGATCGTCATTTTTCTCGTGTGAGTTCGAATTGTGCTTTGATTACTACCCTACCATGGCTCAAAAGAGTCGTGCAAACAGGTTTTAGTTGGGTACAGTCCCGAGCCACATGAAAGCAGTGAGTGGATCGTCGGGGATTCGTCTCTCCCGGTATTGGGGGTTGATGTCACGAGGTGCACTGGTGGCCATCACCAAAAATCCTTGGTCAAGATAGACGAGAATTACTGATTTGGATCAGTAGTTTCTCAGTTGGTGATGGGCTTCATACCGACCCGAAATATCGCGTTATTAGGGGTCTGACTTTATCCACCCCCCAGACTCGATATGCGATACTCTTAGACGAACAGACCGGACTGTACGAAGATTGTCACGGACAGGCTCAGTAGCGATTCGGATGAGTTTGCTCGTCGGCCTCCCTTTTGTTCAATACCTGGGTAGCCGTTACGAACAGCTAATGCCGCTGATGTGCTTGTGGTTAAACCTACTGCCAGCGTATTGAAGAGTCTTTAGAGTCCAACACAGAGGGTTTTCCTACTTCGGGCGAAACGATGTAGAGACCGTATGGTATTACGGCGGGGTTCGATCATATACGTGCACTTGTGCACGTATCATGATTCGGACGGATAATACTGGTGGGCTTTGGTTTATGCCGGATCCTAGTATTATATTATTGGATTATTTTCGTCTCTTTGTATTCGTATTTTCAGAATACGGATACTGGTATGTATATATGGTGAAGGTTATTCTTGTAATTTATTACAAGGTGCTTCTAGAAGAAGACGCCTCATTTAGTTTTTAACCATTTAGGATAAATGGTTAATGAGGTGGAGAATGAGGTGTTGATTGGCATTTATTGAGGCATGGCTCACTTGGTGACTCATGCTTTGGTGAACTATTGAACCATGCTTGATTTATTTTGGTTTGCTTCAATAATTCATAAGACTTGGAGATTTTTCCATTGTTACTTCATGCTCAACACTCTCATCTCTTCCAAGCTTTTCTTCTTCTACCTCCACCATAAAAGTCTCATGTGTTGAGAAACCTAGGGTGTTTGGAGACAAATTAATCCATCATTAGACTCTACATCCTCTAGACTATCTAGTTTAGCGAACTAGGTACCCTAGTTACCTCGGCTCTGAGGTTGGAGCTCGAACTACAAATCCTCAGGTGGATCATCTTCGATGGAGGGAGACCGGTGATCAAGCTTGATCATGGTGTCCTTTAGGAGTTTAGGAAGATGGTAGAAGACCGAAGGACTCGGATCATTTGGTATAACCATTCTAAACTCCTCTTTAGTTTGCTAGCTTTAGGTTTATGGTAGATCCGGGTTATAGGGTTGTTCTAGCGTCAGTTTGGAAAAATTTTGTTCCGCAAACGGTCACGGTAGATGACCAGGGCGCTGGCATAATCCAACATGGTATCAGAGCCAACCCATAAACCCTAAACTAGCATTTTAAACGATATTTAATGTAAAAAAACCAAAACGACTCCGAAACAATACGAGCGATATTCAAGTTTCTGTCAATTTTTATTTGTCTACTAAAATTTTTTTAAACAATTGCAGAAGACTACTTGTATGACAACTAGAACACGGTTTAAAAACGAGACACAAATTCCAAGTGATGGCCGGCGAGAACGGCAATATTCCCGGCGTCGCTGGTTTTTGTTGGGAGTTGGGTCTTGAATTTTTTTGGGTGTTCTAGAATCTTGAATATTGGGTTTTTGGTATTGTTTGTTTTTGCCCAGATTACATATTATGTTATCTTTGGTTTGGGGGCAATACGGAGTATTTTGAAGTCGCTATTTATAACACCGTTTATAAGTTTTCAGTACATACATTACTATCTGCCACCGTGAATGTCATTAGAGCGGTATAACTCGTCTAACTGCTATATGTCCTTTTAGACGGGTTTGCGAACATGACATTCACGTTGATGTTCTGTGTTATGCTGAGGTTGTGGTTGGATTGTCGTGGTGGATAGCCAGCGGTGCAATGTTAGTAGTACAGTTGAGATTCATTTGTACATTTGATATTGCGGGGCGAGCGTCCGACATTTGGACTTCTGTCTCTGCCAATTTGTATATTATTTGTTTGGGGCACGGCCAGGCTGAGGTCGATGTCACCCTTGTACATATTTTTTCATTTTCTGTACTAGGATTATCCCGCGAAGAAGTGTTCGAATAGCCGGGTTCTAGAGGGCAACGGGCCCGCATCTCATGGTGTTGAGACAGAGGGGGCTTTACTCTAGAATTGGCGGGCTATTCTCCGCACTCATAGGGGGTATAGGATGACCCACGGAGGGGTGCACAAGTTACCGGATTCCGTAAAGTGTTGGGTGGCCTAATCACTTAGTTGATTGGGGTTGCTTCACTTCTAGGATTGGCGGGTAACTTGTCGCGCTCGCAGGGATCCAGGTTTCCATTGCACAGGCTATCCATACGACAGGGAACGTCGGGTCTCATTTGTGGCTCAAATGAAACCCGAGGCTCCAAGATTATCCACCATTCTATGTTGCTTGCTGAGATTATGTGATGTTTCTTATATCATGCCTGGGACTAATGTTATATATATTTATATATATACTAGTAAATGTTGTATATATTTTACATCTGCGCTAGTCCAACCCCCGCTCTGCCGTTAGTTAAGTAACCTAACGGTGCATGACGGGACCCCGTGGCGAATGCGGATGGCATATATGTACATTGTATTTTTGTTCTTTTCTGGTGTGATATGGATTAATTGATGGGACTGCATTAATTTTGATTAATGCAAGGAAAACAAACCTATATGATGTTGTTGGAACCAAGTTTTTGAAAACTGACATTACAGACGTTTTCTTTTGCTTTGCACAGCGGTATTCGGTTATGAGTATCCAGCACCTCATTCGACGACGAAAGAGCCGAGATCCTTTTATAGGGAGTGACCTCTTGGGAAAAGTTTACGTCGGTGTAATAACTTCACTATAGTCGATTCTTTTGCTTTGTATCATGGTATTCAGTTTGGAATATCCTGCACCTTATTCGACGAGAAAAGAGCCGAGATCCCTTCAAAATTTTACGCCACTATATATTTGTAAAACCACTCGGTTCCTTCAACGATATCAAGTTCATTACCTTAAAGGTTTTTCACCAAAAACCAGCCGTACCCCTCCGTCATTTCAGATAGGTACCACCAATATTCATGCTATGTTTGTTTCCAAGCGTCAAGACATAGTGAACGGTAGCTGAGTGATATTTATCTGTTGCATGGATATGCGATTGATCGAGACAGTCGTACAGCTTTGTTGGTAAGCATCAAGAGTTTGTGCGGGTAGGTTCAAGTTAATCCAGGACAATGACGGGTTGAACTTGACTTGTGGCCTATAACTTGTTGGCAAGCATCAAGGTTATAGGTCATTAGGGGTAAAAACCACATCGGGAGTTTCAAACATACAGGAAACTTGCCAGGCATGTGCATACCTTCTAGAGTGTAGTGACTTGAGTGTCTTCCATCAAGTTATCTGTCATGACCCGAAATTGGCCCGTGATGGCCCTAGTACTACGCAACGCCCTAAGACGTAACGCAGTAAAAGAAATCCAAAACCCAGAAATCTAAACCATAAAAATACGGAAAAGATAATATAAGTTTTTGAAACATTTGAAATCGCAACCCAAATTCTTTAAAAGTTCTACTTTCTATCTTTAAAATTTTGGCAACACCCCATTTTTGTAAAAACTAGCCAAGATGAATACAATACAAATATACGACGCCGTAGTGAAGAAATAAAGACAGTAGAGAGAAAGCTGTATATAAAAGACAACAAATCCACAATAATATACAATAACGTCCTCACCAAGTCTCTAAGTCAACAACATAATAGTAGATGGAGAGTACAAGATACAACGAATGTACAATATGAAATACAGATAATCATCTAACCCACCTAGGCAAAATAGTACTGTGAGCTGATGCGGTATCTGTAGCAAAAGATGATAGATGGATACTGAATAGCCTGCCTCGACTACTCTGGGGAACAACCTGAAACACCTGTGGCACAACGGGGGTGAGTTTCCAACTCGTGAATAGTAGATAACATATGCAGGTAATCGCAGGAATGTACGTACAGCATGAATCTATGATATGCGATTACAGTAATAATGACATGATAAAAGTATGCAATAGGGATATGAGAAAGTAGATATGCAGCAATCATAAGGGTACACTAACAGGTACTACCAATATATGAAACCGTGTATAAGTGAATAGGTATGAGGTATGGAGTGAAATATGTCATTCCCACGGAAACCTGACATCGTGGTAGGGTCACAATTCATTAAGACATTCAAATCCCAATTCCTCAAATCAGCCCCCACATTGGGCTTTCACATCATATAAGTCTCACATCTCCTCAATGTACAATATCGAGTAATCTCCTATATCCCGAATGTACAAATCAGTAATCACATAGGTATGTCCAATATCCAATCTCAATGGATCACCTAATATCCCAAGTCAAATCTCAAGTAAGAATCTAACATCCTAAAGGTAAATATATACGGAAATAAATATGATGGGGGCAATACACATATATTAGCGTCCCATTCCACTAATATTGGTGTAAGGGTATATATAACAACGGCTAAATCCCCTGTTATATATACAAAGGTGTTAAAGAAATATCATGAAAACTATGTGCCAAGCATCGACACAGAAATCCTGATCACGTATCATACGCTATCCCGAAAGCACGAGTGCCTAGCTCTGACCCTCTCCTTTCGACGTATGCATACGTACATGACTCCCAACGGTGTCTCCGTGATCCCCCGCCGAGTCATGGGTACTGTCACCGGTAGGTACTCGCCCGCCTCCAGGCTCAATCGGCAAAGTCCATCGATCTTCTTGCCGAGGGGAACCATACCGGGCCCCACCATGTACCCTCATACGGCAACCACACCTCGTATGGAGTATATAATCCGAACCGATAAATCTCATGGTGGCTGCGCAAATATCATATCAAGGAAACCGGGTTTTTCAATGTATGCATAATTTCATGAACTCCCGCGGTTCTCAAATCCAGAAAACATCATGTGAAATCCAAATAACAATGCGCAAATCCAGGAATAAATATATGCGATATATCTGAAATGCGAGCATATGAAAGAGAATATGTAGCTGAAACCAGATGTATGCGAAATCAATAAGGTACAGCTAAGTATATGTGTCTACCTATATGTAAAAGATGTCGTATACCCCCTGGGTATAAGTAGAATATGCAGGGTACCCCCCTGGGTATAAGTAAAATATGTGCAAGGTATACATGTAGCTGTATCGCAAGGTGTAGATGTACCTATCACTAATGGTAAGATACACTATAGGTATACCGATAAGCTAGATGTCAAGTATGATAAGCAATATAGTATCTATAAAGGGTTGTGTGTAACATGGCAATTATTGACAGTGTGTGTGTAGCATACAATCCGTGCTCGTGCAACATGAACCGTCAATAATATGTGCAGTGTCCTACGGCTGCTAGTCACAGTACAACTATATCAAGGAAATAAGGTAAAGGCGCAATTCTAACAATGACGTAGAATATGCGACAGGTATTAGAATCCTAGCCCAGACGCAAAACGCCATGCGGGCGATTCCCCTGTAGATGTTAAATCTACTCACCTACGCTCCACGCTAGGTGAATCCTACCATCTGCTCTCCCTGTAGCAGTGTTCGTAGTCCCTGCCTGCAAACCTGCAAATAAGACATGGAAATCATATATAAGCCAAATATTCCGCAAAACGCGATATCGAACCAAAACGAGAAACTCGCGTCGCGAACTAAACGCGCGTGTGCACGATACGCTGAATCGTGTGTATACGCATCTAAAATCATCGCGACACGCCGCGATACGCTGGATCACAGAACCAACTCACGTATCGCGCGTATCGCGCAAACACAACGGACATGAAAAACGGTATATTGTCCCAGATTTTCCTACAGGTCAAATCTTAAAAAACTAGACATGCTAAAGAACTAGACAACACTGCAGAGTACCCTATCCAAAACCCCAAGACCCTACCCCTCTTCCTGGCCACAAATTGCAGCCAGATTGATTAAACCGGCGGCCATAATTGGGAGTGGAGGGTTCGTATTCTGGTGGTGTGTTCTAGACCTAATCAGTATGCTCCATGTTTACCCCAATCAGAGCAAAGCTCTGTTCAAATTCCGAGGCGGGAGATGAAGCAACGCTTCATCTTCCCCCAATCAGAGCAAAGCTCTGCTTTGAAAATTTAAGCTTTAATAAATGAAGCAGCGCTTCAGATTCTTTGTGCTGGGCGCAACGCGCCACGTGTCAGGCGCAGACGCGTCAGCGCAACGCCCAAGAAGGCGCGCCCAATCAGAGCAAAGCTCTGTTTAAAGGAAGCAACGCTTCAGCTGTGCTGCGCTCTGCGCGCGTGACACGTGTCAGCGCAGATGCGCTAGTGCAGTTGCGCTGCGCTCCGCGCTGCCGACACGTGTCCGCGCAGATGCGCTAGCGCAGTTGCGCTGCGCTCTGCGCTGCGCGACACGTGTCAGCGCAGACGCGCTAGCGCACTTGCGCTGCGCTCGGCGCTGCGCGACACGTGTCATGCGCTGGGGCATCTGCGCCAAACCAAATTAAGATTTTACGAAATCTTTTCTGTTCTTTCCAAAACCAGAAGATTTTCTTCTGCCTTTGGATCAAAGATCCAGCGGTGGAAAATTCCCAAAAATCATTCAGAAAAGATCTTGTTAACAAATTCAACAAATTTAAGGGGCACTATAAATAGGACCCCAGACCTCATTCAAAGGCATCAACAATTTTCTCGAAAAATCAAGAACTCTAAACAGAGAAAACTCTGAGAAGATTTCAAGAAAAAGGTAAAGAACCTTCATCAGGTAGAAAAATGGCCTTCTAATAGATCATTGATCTAAAAATAAGATCAATGATCTTTATATAAAAAAAACAGTGCTTTGCACTTCTTGTGAACCTTCGGTTCTTTAAAAACAATAAAAATAATAAAATAATAAAAGAATAGTGCTTTGCACTTTTAAGAACCTCTGGTTCTTCGAATAAAGAAAAATTTATTTTTCTTTGATCTAATTTAGATGAAGAAATTAAACAGTGCTTTGCACTTCCCTTCTTGAATCTAAAAAGATTCTTAGTGCTTTGCACTTCCAAGTTGCGCCGTTGCGCTCTTAAGGGAGCGCCACGTATCGGCTATAAAACCACTTGCGCTAAGCGCCCTTAAGATAGAGCTTTGCTCTCTGGAATTGGCGCAACTCGCTGAGAGCGCGCCACGTGTCAGCAGCGCAATAGCGCAGCGCAACAGCGCATCGCACTGTGCTAGGGCGCTTGCGCTCACCAGAGCACGACACGTGTCATCACCATATGAGCTTGCGCTCATCACTTAGCGCAAAGCGCAGATGCATTAAAAAGGGCCAAGCCCAATTAGGAGAAGGCCTAACAGGCTTAATGAAGCGCAAATGCATTATTTTAAGGGGCAGAGCCCAAACCAGAACAGATGCTTTGCATCATTTATAAATGGGCAGAGCCCAACAAAATATTCAGAATGCTGTGCATTTTGAAAAGGGGCAAAGCCCAAAACAAAGTAGATGCTTTGCAAATGGGCAGAGCCCAAAATAAACTGATACTCTATATCTTTTGTAGAGCCTAAATAAGAAAAATGCAATGCGAATAAAGTGTTGAACTGGACTTAGCCCAATCGTGGCCATAAGTCCTTAAATTAAATTGACTGAGCAAAATGGCTCTCCTAAATCAATCTACGTCCGGTTCGAGGGTACATCTCCGAGCTCCTTTGACATCCATCGTTGTAATTCCTCAACGACGTCGAAGAGGTGACGGGTCCCAACAACCACAAACTAATAATGGACCGAGACGTCCTTAAACTAACGATGGACCGAGACGTCCTTAAACTAACGACGGACCGAAACGTCCCTAAACTAATATCGGACCGAAACGTCCCTAAACTAATATCGGACCGAGACGTCTTTAAACTAATATTGGACCGAGACGTCCTTAAACTAATATTGGACCGAGATGTCCTTAAACTAATGTCGACCGAAATGTCTCTAAACTAATAATGGACCATCACGTCCTTAAACTGGCATTGGACCGAGACGTCCCTAAACTAAGAATGGACCACTACGTCCCCAAACTAGAACAATAGAGCCAATTGCTCTTTTGCCGGATCTAAACGGTCCCGTTTAAATTGATCTCAGCCCTAAACACGGCTAACGTATCCTTAAACATTCAAACAGATTTCATAAACCCTAAGTCAACTGGCTTTGGTTCAAGGGTACATCTCTGAGCTCCTCTGACACCTATCGTTGTAATCCTTCAACGATGTTAGGGAGGTGATGAGTCCCGACGACCATAAATTAAATGAACCACCACGTCAGGTTGATCTTAGTCCAAAACAGGACTAACGTATCCTTGACGAACGTTTAAGTTGATCTTAGCCGCAACGCGACTAACGTATCCTTAAACTAAAAACACCAAACCCAAATCTAAGTAAATACGGATTTGGATTAATCCACGTCCTACGGGCGACGGCATTACTCAGTCTCCGTATACAATCCACGGGCAACCACAAACAAAACAAACACACACGACACGAAGTGAAATTCTGGAGTAGGAGAAAGTTGTTACCGCGATGCGGTAGCGTAATTAACTGCAGGAGCTTGTGCCTGCAGGGAAGAGCGTCCCCACAATCAAAAACCCCTCACCCTGAGGGGGAATCTGACGAAGTCTGCTACATCGGCCGCATCCGTCTAAACCTCCGATACGAGGTGCCATAAATCAACTTGGCATCTTCGGAGAGATAGACGGATAAAACCAAATAGCATCTGCCCCAAACCCCAGGCACAGGACGTCCTAACGTCTCGGCCGCCGTTCGGAGGGGAACACTCCAGTATTCTCAAATTTAACCTGAAGGCCTCGGGTCAATAGCAGATCACAGAATGTCACAATATCGCTTAAAAACGCTAATTTTGCACAAAACACAAACCCTATGGTATTTTAGTGTAATCCAGGGTTAAACTCAGTTAAGGTGACCCTAACAACACTTAAATAAGCTAGGTTAGCTAACACAATCACATTCTAACCAAAATTCCACATAAATCACCATTTTAGCACAAAACTAACTATTTAACACAAACCGATGCTAATCTACACACAACTTAAGCAAACCATGAAATGGGGTTCAAGAAATATACCCTAATGAACCCTAAGAAGCATGAGAAGAAGTGTGTGGAGGAGGTGAGAGCTTGCTACAACTGCTGGAGCTGCTGCTGCTACAGCTGATGCTGATGTTGTTGTTGTTGATGCTGATGTTGCTATTGTTTGCTTCAGGTGCAGCTGCTACTTGCTTCTCTTGTTGCTGCTGAAGCTCCTGCTGCTGCTACTCTTGCTATGTTGTTGTTGATGCTGTGGCTGCTGCTTGCTGCTGCTGCTGTTGCATGAGCTGCTAATGGGGCTGCTGCTGTTGCTAATGAGGTTGCTGTTGCTGCTGCCTTGGCTGCTGCTGGGTGAGTGTGAGTGTGTGTGTTGTGAGAGAATGAGAGGATGAGTGAAAAGAGAAGTGATAATGAGAGACAAAGTCAAAACCCCTCCTCTCTCTCTCTCTCTCTTCATTTAATGAAGCATGGCAAAGCCATCATGCCTCATAATGCACCCTCTCTCTCTCACCAAGTCAACCCAATAACAAAAGAATTCATTTAAAAACCCTTTTTAAATTCATTTTATTTTTGAAAAGAACCATATACAAATAAAAACCCAAAAGCACCTAATACAATATTAAACTAGATTAGGGAATGGTTAGTTCACCATGTTGCTAATCATGGTTAAACCCCCAAAACAACCCTAGTTATCATGCACAAGTGTGTGCAAGCCTAGGAAAAATCTAATAAAATACTCAATAAATAGGATAAAATATTTGAAACTTAATTCGGTAAACTTTTTATTAAAAACCATACATTAAAATATAATTAGCTACAAAACACATTCTAAGGTGTTACAATCTCCCCCCCTAAAAGAAATTCGTCCCCGAATTTAAAAATATACTGTTACGCGTACCTTCAAAGAGAAGATTACAACCCCCAAATCTCGCTCGCAGCCTCCCAAGTGATTATCTCACTATACGGCTACGTCCAAGAAAACCCTTCACAGACGCCAAGACCCTTGACCGGCGTTTCCCCACCTGCCGAGCCATTAACACAATTGGATGTTGGTGAACGAAAGATCGCGTCCAAGCTAATTGGTCTGGTGCCAAATCATGTGAGAAAGGTCAAGAAGGCAATTGTAAAGTATCATCACAAGGAATACGGGGTGAAAACTTAATAATCTGGGCGGAAGTGCCAAATTAAAGGCAACGAAACTAACTCGCTTATAGGATCTCGAAAAGACCTACAATCCTGGGACAAGCTTCCCAAAATCCAACACGTCATTCATCGGAAAGTCCGTAAGAATACATGATCTGTCCCTGCGAACTCGAGTCTATGACCAACACGTCGGCATAAGACCTCAGTTCGCAATGGACAATTTCCATCCTGACCTAACACAACTGGGCCTTCTCCGAAGTCTCTAGACTAGCTGGGGTCCAAAGTCCTACTTACGCAGAGTCAGAAAAACAACAGACTGGTGATCGACACGACCTAACCCCTAAACCTAAAGGTGACCAATTGGAGTGTCTCCTGATAACAGCTATCGAAGGAGAACCCTAACGATGGTGAGTGACGATCCCCAACTGCTGACAACAATCAAAACAAACCCACAACTTAAGAAAAAACAACTGGGCAAATTGAGTATAACCGGACGACAAGAATCCGAATGGAGTCACACCCTGACTAAACTTGGGTAGAAACCATAATGAAATTCGTGGAGATCTTCTCCCACTCCTACTTCGGAACGGTAAAAGGTTGCAACTCTCCAGCCGGCCTCAGATGCTCGACCCAAGCACACAACAAGACAGACACCTTGAAACGAAACCTGAAACTTCTCTTTACATCCCTGTCCACCCGTAACTATCTCACAAATCACGTTAAATGTTGGTGGAACTTGAATGCATATAGAGAGTTGACAGATGTGCATGTGCTAGGATTACACGTCTTTACCTGATAACATCAGGTACACCCACGCATCCCTAACTTAGCACACCGTGTCACAAATCAAGGACTCCGAATCATTACCCAGTCGAGTATGCTCAAGTATCTCTGACGAACGAGCATCGGCGGGCAGTGTCTCGCGAAAACGATTTAAGGAAAGTGGTCGGGCGCGGACATGAGCAAGCTGTCCCCTCCGTAGAGACGAACTTAAGCTGTACCCAATGATCACACAAGAACTGTAAATCTGCAGAAGACTATCACAATAATCAAAATCCGCTACAGGAAGATGCACATTAGCTCTGGCGGTCCGTGAAAATCTGACACGACTCTCGCACAAGTAGTGTCTCCAAATCTCCAACGCAAAACCACCGCGGCCATCTCCAGATCATGAGTGGAATATCCTCCTCGTACTCCCTCGAGATGTAGGGAAGCAAAAGTGATAACTCTATAGTGTCACTTCAGTACACAATCGAGTCCACTCAAGAAACATTACAGTTAAACAACAAAGTCGCCCGAACCAAAGGCAAAGAAAGACTGATGCAGTTGTTAACAGAATCTTCAACTGCTGAAAACTCCGCACGCATGCCTCAGTCCACAGAAAAGAAACCTCCCTTCCGGTCCATTCAGTCGACGGTGCAGTACCACTCTAGCAATCCTGCACGAAACGGCGGTAAAAACCTGCTAAGCCCAAAAATTTGCGGACCTCCGTCCTGCACACAAGTCTGGGCCTAAGCTGTACAGCCACGATTTCCCTCGGAACCATACGAAACCGTCTCCCGTGACTACAAGACCTAGGAGTCAACACAAAACAAGCCTGAAAAAACACCCAGAGAATTTAGCAAACTGCTGGTGCTCTCCCAGTATTTGCATAACAAATCCTCAAGTGTTACTCCTGTTCCTCAAGACACATTAAATAGACCAGAATGTCGTAAATAACACAACAATAACTGGTCGAGGAACGGCCTGCAGAAATCTGGTTCATCACCTCTACGAATGCTGCTAGGGCATCAGTGAATCCAACGACTCACAAAAACACACAAAGCCCGTCGCACGCATAAGGCAGTCTTCGGAATGCCATCACCCTGAATCCGCAATAATGATGACCTGATCCCAAACAAACTTAGAAAATGTCTCGCACTCTAGAGCCGATCGAAGAAATCGTCAAAGCGAGGTGATGGATACCTCTCCGCACCGTAAGCCGATTCAATTAACGATCCGTCGATACACAACCTCAAACTGCCGTCTTTCTCCTTGACGAACAGAAATAGGAGCTTCCAAAAGCGAAACACTCAGACGCACAAAACTCCCCATACCAAAACTCTGCAGCAGATCCTTAAGCTCCTTAAGCTTCGCCGGCTCATCCGGAACAACGTCGGAAAAACTCTCGCACGAAAGGAACACCGGTCCAACAAACCCTCTGTGGCTACGGTATCACGAATGAACGCCAAGAATCCACGACATCTCCTCAGTAGCCGATTAGCGAAAAAGGCTGAATTCAAGCTGTGAGAGGCGGCACAGCTATCCACCTGCACAACAAGAATTGATCTGCCGGGAAAACAAAACTGACTGTTTCCTCATGGTAGTCCACAGACGCTTAACACGTAGCTAAACAGTCCGTGCCCAGGAGAACGTCAAATCCAACATCTCCAGAAGGATCAAAACGACGGACGAATCTCTATCTCCTATCCGATTGGCACACAACTGAATACGTGTCGCGTAACAAAAGAATCGCTGACAGAAGTTAACACAACTACGACTAATCTACCCAACCATGGTACAAGCATGAAAAACAAACGAATACATCAAAAGAACAAACGAATTAAAGATACCTGAAAACTCAGTATTGGACGTCTGCGCGTCCCGATGAGTAGAAGCAAACTCCTGTGTCTGCCCTCTACTCGCAGCTGGCTGAACTCCTCTGGTAGGCTGAGCCCTCTGAGCGAACCTTCCACGTCCACGGCCTCTCTGAAAACGATCCTGAAGAGGTTCTAAGGAACAATCCCTGACGAAGTGCTGAAGGGTCCCGCATCGAAAACATCCACGCGCTGACTGCTGACCATCCTGGGGATGAGAGCTGAACAACTGTCCTCATCCTAAGCCTCTGCCACTCCCACGACGGCCACGAAATCTGTCTCGATGACCAAACCTCTGTCTCTGGGCTGGTACACTGGTACGAGTCCTCCACTGTCCTGGAATATGTGCCTCGTCAACTGGAGCTGCAACCACTGGTGCTATGTAGGTGACGGACTGCTGCATGCTGATCGTAAGTGACAACTGAGTAACAGGGGTGACAACCTCCTGTCGTAGCTCCCGAACGACATCAACCAATGAACTCATCGTCTGGCGGAAGTCCTGCATCTCTGCCAAAAGTCTATCAATAGTATATGTCGTAGGCTGATCCGTCTGCACCTGTGCAACTAGAGTGCCATCCTGGTCAGTACTCGTCTCACCCGAGCCAACTCTGACCTCGGCCCTCGCTGCATCACCCTGAGTCCCCAAAGACATCGGCGGCAAGGCTATAAATAGATATAAGATTCGATGAGAAATAGGAATCGAATCTCAAGGATATGAATCATCACGGAAGGAATTTCAAACAATTTGTACTTAGGTCACTTTAGGCGAAGTATAGCATCATGGGTATGCTGCAGACATACACACACTACGTTACTTTGCTTAAGCTACCTACTCCATCATACTAAGGTCGTCCTACACTCCGAAAGGTAAAACCTAGCGCTCTGATACCAACTTTGTCACGACCCGAAATTGGCCCGTGACGGCCCTAGTACTACGCAACGTCTTAAGACGTAACGCAGTAAAAGAAAGCCAAAACCCAGAAATCTAAACCATAAAAATACGGAAAAGATAATATAAGTTTTTGAAACATTTGAAATCGCAACTCAAATTCTTTAAAAGTTCTACTTTCTATCTTTAAAATTTTGGCAACACCCCCTTTTTGTAAAAACTAGCCAAGATGAATACAATACAAATATACGACGCCGTAGCGAAGAAATAAAGACGGTAGAGAGAAAGTTGTATATAAAAGACAACAAATCCACAATAATATACAATAACGTCCTCACCAAGTCTCTAAGTCAACAACATAATAGTAGATGGAGAGTACAAGATACAACGAATGTACAATATGAAATACAGATAATCATCTAACCCACCTAGGCAAAATAGTACTGTGAGCTGATGCGGTATCTGTAGCAAAAGATGATAGATGGATACTGAATAGCCTGCCTCGACTACTCTGGGGAACAACCTGAAACACCTGTGGCACAACGGGGGTGAGTTTCCAACTCGTGAATAGTAGATAACATATGCAGGTAATCGCAGGAATGTACGTACAGCATGAATCTAAGATATGCGATTACAGTAATAATGACATGATAAAAGTATGCAATATTAAAAAGTGGGCACTGTAAACTAACATGTTTAAATTTCGATCGACCAAAGACCAAATATTAAAAAGTGGGCCCCACAGCTTACTGGTGAACAGTAACAAAATCTGGGCCAAAACTAAATATACCAAAAATCCCAAAATCCTACATAGAACCCACTGGAAAAAATTGGACGCACGTGCTCCTCACATGGCCGCGGAAGGGCGGCCAAACCATGGGTTTGGCCGCTCTTCCGCGGCGACTTGGAGGAGTCACGACTCCAAATTTCGTCGTGGGTCTTCAAATCTCCTGCACGGATTTTTAAGACATCCAGAAATCAATTTTGACACTGTTCAAAATCAACAGAAACTGTCGGGCATGGATTTTGCAATTTTCGATTTCCGGTCGGATCGATGTTTTAAACGCGTTAGCACAAGTTAGTATAGCAAAATGGTTAGGCTCTGATACCACTGTAAGTCTACGCTAGCGCCCCGGCAGTCTACAGACGCCAAATGCGGAACAAAAACTTTTAAACTTGGCGCTATCGTATACTTTAACCCGGATCTGCCATTATTGCTAAACTAACAAACTGTAAAGAGTGTAGGAATGTTATACCGAACGATCCGAGTCCTTCGTTCTTCAACCATCATCCCACGCTCCGTTGCGGCTGCTCCGATCTCGTCGATCTCCGATCTCCTCGTCGAGGTGGCACCACATGATCGGTTCTTTAAACGGGCTCCCGCCTCTGACTCGAGGCAACTCGATCGTCAAGTTTGCTAAAAGAGACGACCAAGATTGATGTAGAGAATGAGTAGATGACTTTGTCTCACTTCGTCCAAATCCGTGGACGATCGGTAAATGAAGTTGCCGAAGGTATCGGGTGATGGAATGAAATGATCTGTGAATTCCATACACCCCAAATATCTATCATAATCTTTTCAAGAATGAATCAAGTGAGAGTTAGAATGAGAGAATGAGGGCAAGCCATATATATATGAAGGAGGGAGGTGACCGTAGGAGCAAGTGGTGACAATAAGAGAAAGCTTCTTACTCTAAAATATCTTAAGCAATCCAAGAAGCTTTAATGAAAATGGATGAGTCATTTAGAAACATTGAACTAAAAACCCTAGTCACCAAAAGCTTTAATGACACCATTAATGCCTAATGAGTCATGAAGCCAAGTCATCGCCCTAGTCACCATATCTAGAAACTTCTAGAAGCACGACTCATCACAACAGAAGAAAAGATAAATCCGTCTTTAACCGAATGTTAAAAGACGGCTGATAGAAAACTGGAAACTGGCAACTTCCAAAAGTGATCCTGAAACGACTTTCAGGATAACCCCGAAACTGTATAAATATACCCGCATTTATATTACGACCGAATATAAATGCAACTGAGACAAAGATATTATACCTACTCAATATAATACTTGGATCCGGCTTAAACCAAAGCCGACCAGTATTATCTGCCCGAAAACTGACACGTGCGTAAACGTACGTGCATTTTCCGAACCCTGCCATAAAACCATACGGCCTCTACAACGTTTCGCCCGAACTTGGGAAACTGTCTGTGGGGGACTCTAATGACTCGTCAGTACCCTGGCAATGGATTTAACCACAAACCGTCAGCGGCACTAGCTATGCATAACGGCTGCCCATGGACTGACCTCAAGGGTGGCCGAGGAGCGAACTCAAGGGAGACCGATGAGCGAACTCCTCCGAAAACCCTACTGAGCCTAACAGTGACAATGTATATACAGTCCGGTCCGTTCGTCAATGAGTATCGCATATCTGCCTAGGAGGCTAGTAACGTCAGACCCCCAATAGCAGTATAAGTCGTGTCGGAGTGAAGCCCAAATACACCCTGAGATACTACTGGAGTACCTACCAGTAAATCTCCTACCATGGCCATGGATTTGTGTAATGGCTCTCCTAGACACAGCACGATCTCGCCCCCAATACCGGGAGAGACGAATCCCCTGCCGATCCGCTCACGTGCCTCCATATGGCTCGGGACTGTACCCAAAAGCTACCTGTTTGCACGACTCCTTTGAGCCGTGGTAGGGTAGAAATCAAAGCACAGTGGGAACACACACGAGACAAATGACGACCTCAGGTCGATGAACTAACCTGTACACATGTCACCAGGGAACTGCTATCTGACGATAGATATAATACTAACTAGCAGATTCCCGGCGAGTCCTGTCCGGTGTACTCATAACCCAATGAGCACCTGTATACATCTTAGGTGATCCAACTGACACCAGTGGCTTGTGAGACCGGCCACCGCCCCTCGTCGGGGTCTCGACTGTATACACTAGTCTACTCCGGAGTATCGATGCCCTGTCTCGAAACTCCCACGACTAGGGACCACAATTAAGGATATGCATATAAACTACCCAACTCTCACGTATATGATCGCCATCATACTGTTGGTAGTAAAGCAAGATCCTAAGGGCTCTATCAAAGTGTAACACGCAATCAGTCACCTGAACATGTACACGACTGATAAAGGCAAACCAGATAGCATACTATCATCTCGAGTAAGACTGTCCTACCGGGATAGGTCCTCCGCAATCATTGCAATCACGTACCTGCGATCCAATAATTGACTATGAGGGCACTATCTCCAACAATCTCCCACTTGCACTCAAGGCTAATATTGCGATGTCGACTACTCACAGCCCGTGTGAAACCGAACATCCAACTCCTCTACTAATCAGCTTCACAAAGCCCGTTTGTAAAACTATTGTGTTCGAGAAATAGCCTCGGTGAGTGGATCCGCCTAGAAGCTTCTTTCTGTATCTCTCATAATCTCAAATTCGCGGAGAAAACCATCTCCCGAATTGAGTAGTACCTGTCTTAGAATATGTCTGGATATCTGATGGGACCTTAGTTCATAAATGAACTCCATATCCAAACTTCTTAGACTGTATGGATCACTGAACCTAATCAGTATCCGGCACCATGCCACCCACAGTATCCCCTGGAACCACCTGTCCATAATACTGTCCCTCGTCAGAGGAAAAACTAAAACTCTGACAATCACTCTGTCATCGATGTCACCTTTGAAGCCTGGAATGATAACCGTCTCCCGAAAGAGGCTGCCGTTATCAAATCCGTAGAACATGTACTAATGTTCTAAAACTGCTTCCTTATGTTTCTCCAGAATTGGATTAATACAAACTTATTGCATCTAGTGCAAAAACAACATCTGGTGTGGTACTTGATATCTCATGATTGACTCAATTGCCTAAGCAAGTGATCTGCCAATCATGCACATCCCTCTCCCCTTTAGTCTATACGACACCTTTAGAGAGGGTGACTCCATCACCTGCAGGTACACCACCATGCTAGGAGTCAACTATTCCAAAAACCATTAGAATATCTGTCAAAGTACCCACATTGGGAAACTACCCAAATCCAGATCTAAAACCATAGATCTAGAAACCAGAATGTCAAATATTATATCCATATCCTGTCTGGAGAAACAACTGTGTGACGACCACAGTACAACCGATCGTAGTATAGGAATTTTACTTCCCACTCTGTGTATGTCATCCAGATACCATGACATCACACCCTACTACCTTCTTAACTGATCCATCCCCTATTCTGATTGAAGTCAAACCCATGACTGTCACATCAAAATTAGATGATCTGTCTCCGCTATAACTGCTCAAGTCTATAAATAGATATAAGCTACTTGCCCACTATGCTTCTGCTGCTCCCACTGATTTCGACAACCCTCCTACCGGGTCTCATATCCTGGAACAACAGTAGTGTCAAGTCTTTGGTAGATAAGAACCTCCCTGTCACCGTCCTTGAGCCTACCGAAGTACCTCTCGGGTGTCTGAGGTTACCTACCATACCTGCGGAGTGGCTATTGGAATGTCAAACCTGATCGAATATATAGGTCCTATTAAATTTTCCGTAATCGTTCGTGGTTCTGGAATCACTTCCAGTTCTACCATACTCCCACTACTGTTTTCTGAAAAAGATCCATTTTACTAAAACTGTGGCGAGTCAAGAACAATATCACTATTGATCTTCCAAATGGTAGAATATCAACCCTCGTCATAGCCAGGGTCAACCCACAAACAGCCATTACAGAAACGTGCCCTGAGTTATCCAGTTTCTGGTTTTAATCATAAGCTGGACAACTCCCCGTACCTTAATTTCTTCTAAGGTACGAACTATTCTATATCCAATATAGAAACTTTGGCACTTATTTAATTGGAACCAGATTCAATCCATGCAGCTGTCTCCAGTGCATATTAACTTAATGGAAAAAGGCTAATCAGCATTACTCAACTTAGGAAACCATCCAATTATGAGTAACCTGAAAGAGAAACACGTTTCTCAAAACCATCACTATCATCTGAATACCAATCACAAGAATCTACATCTTCGATCTCTTTGAAGAATCCCGATACTTGTGATACCTGGTTCTCTACTTTATTCTTATACCCACAACTTCTCAAAACTTAGACCTTGTATTTCTACGAAACACTTGTCTAAATACTAGAGAAGTTATAAGTAAACAGAATATAGTACGAGGACCTACCCCTTTGTCCTGAAGGACACTTGGACAACATACAATACTCTGTATAAGTCCGCTGAGTTAAACAACTCAAAACCTGTGCGTCGTAGGTAGAAAACTGTACCCTGGCGATTTCCTCAAATATCACCAGTTTCAACGAATTCCGATATAATGAGGATGATCACCTAATTCCCAATATCTTACTCCCACTCATCATCTGTAAAACCATACAGATATGAGAATGAAACCTGGTAAATACATACCCTTGGAGTAAGTGTCTAATCGGGAAAACAGTTTTTCCTTTAACAATGCACTGAAACATGAAAATGTTTCGTAGGGGTATCCTGGTATTCATAGCAATGCCTCTTCCATAATCCAATTCATGACTTCAACCGTATATTTTATTGCCATCTCTCCAAATCCCTTTATTTGTCTTTAGTCGTTACCTTCTGTACACCATTGTTAGGCTAAATGGTTTTCTTCCTTCCCTACCGTTCGGCACCAGCCTATGGTTTGGAAGAAGACTATCCAGTAAGCATAATAGGTGTACCCTCCTAAACCAAGGAGTACTCGCATCTCGAGAGAAGGTGACGATAAAAGACAACTGAATAATACCTTATTCTTTTAAAGGTGAAATAGGAGTGGCGATGAAGTACGCGGTTTTGGTCGTGAATGATATTAGTCGCAATTTACTTTGCCCTCTTTCTAATCCCTTTATTTTGTCTTTACATATTACCTTCTGCACACCCTACTTAGGCTAATTGGTTTTCTTCATTCCCTACCTTTCGGCACCAGCCTATGGTTTGGAATAAGACTATCCAATAGGCGTAATAGGTGTACTCTCCTAAACCAAGGAACTCTCGCAACCTGAGAGAAGGTGATAATAAAAGACAACTGAATAAACCAATTCTATTTCTCCTGAACCTTGATCCATCCTCGAAGAAGTCCCTTCGAGTTCGTATATAACCATACGATGGCTCTATCCAATGGAAGTGGATATCCGTAGTAATACGGGTGTTCTGAGAAATTCAAAGGGTAAAAGAAGGAGTGGCAATGACTTATGCAACTCAGACAATCCAAAAGCCAGTATTTTAAGAAGGTTCGGTCAACCTGGTCACTGAGTCATAGTCTAGGGTCGGTCAAAGGTCGCTGCCAAAGAGAGAGAGAGAAAAGAAACACTCTGCGTGCACTCTAACCTAGATCAGAATGGTCATCACTTTATCTAATCCGGAAACCTCCCACTGTCCTGTCAAATTCTCCTCCAAACCTAAAGAAGAATCAATCGGGATTACCCGAAGGGTAAACCAACTCATCAGTGGGAATCGGGATCCAACTCTCATCGCATGTTAACGTGATGGAATGCATCCACGTTATTCATACTCCAGAAGGTATGCGCATACTTGGCAAGTTTCAGTTTCTTTAGAAACTCCCGATATCATTTTCTTGCCCCATGCTCTTATGACCTTGACGTATGCCAACAAATCATAAGTCACATGTCAAGTTCTGCCCGTCATTATCTTGTTAATTTGAACCCACCCGTACATACCCTTGACGTATGCCAACAAGGTAATACGACTGTCCCAAACCAACTCATCTATCTATGCAACAAATGAATACCCAGCAGCTACCAAACACTATGCCTTGACGTATGCCAACAAACATAGCTTGAATACTACTGACCATCCATAAGAAACGACGGAGGGCTACGACTGGTTTTTGGCGAAAAACCTTTAACGTAGTGAACTTGATATCGCTGAAGGAACCTGATAGCTTTTTTAAAATATAGTGGCGAAAACCTTTTGCTAAAGAGGTCACTCCCGGTAAAGGGATCTCGGCTCTTTCCTCGTGGAATGAGGTGCAGGATATTCCACTGAATACCGCTATGCAAAGCAACATGTAATCGACTATAGTGAAGTTATTACTCTGACGCAAACTTCTGTCCAAGGGGACAGTCCCGGTGAAGGGATATCGGCCCTTGCCCCGTCGAATGAGGTGCAGGATATTCCACTGAATACCGCTATGCATAACAAAAGAAAACGTCTTTGCAATAACACCTTTTAAATTGTTCCAACAACTGAAAACAGGTTTGTTTTACTTTGCATTGATCAGAATCAACGCAGTCCCATCAATCAATCACACCAGAAAAGAACGAAAATAAAATGTACGTATATGCCATCCGCATTCGTCTCTGGGTCCCGTCATCACCCGTTAGGTTACTTAACTAACGACAGAGCGGGGACTGGACTAGCGCGGGTGTAAAACATATACAACATCTAATAGTATATAAACCAATATACATAATCGCTCCAGGCGTGATAATATGCAACATTACAGAAAAGTAATAAGCATCACAGAACAATACAGATATCTGGGATCCCCGAGTTTCACAGAGCCGCTGCTGAAACTCGACGTTCCCCTGTCGTGTGGATAGCCTGTGCAATGAAACCTAGACCCCTATGGGTGCGGCAAGTTACCCGCCAAGACCTGAAGCGAGGCAGCCCCTTACAGCATAGTGAATGGACCACCCAGCACTCCACGGAATCCGGTAAGCTTGGGCACCCCTCCTTAGGTCAACCTGTACCCCCTACGAGTGCGGCGAATAGTCTGCCAATTCTGAAGTGGGGCCCCTCTGCCTCTCAAAGCCATGAGCTGCGGACCCGTTGCCCCCAGAACCCGGCTATCCGTGCACTCCGTCTCGGGGTAAAACCTAGTACAGTAATGAAAAATAGTACAATAGGTACATCGACCGCAACCTGGTCGTGCCCCAAAAAGAATATTATACAACAGGCAGTGACGGCAGTCCACAAGTTGGACGCTCGCCCCGCAATATCAAATGTACAAATAAACTCAAACTGTAGTATCATTGCACACTGCTATCCACCACGACAAATCCGCAACATTACAGCACAACACAGAACATCAACGCGAATGTCACGTTCGCAAACCCGTCTAAAAGAGCTATAGCAATCGGACGCGGTTTACCGATCAAATGACATTCCCGGTCGGAGATATAATGTAAGCACTGTAAACTAACATGTTTAAATTTCGATCGACCAAAGACCAAATATTAAAAAGTGGGCCCCACAGCTTACTGGTGAACAGTAACAAAATCTGGGCCAAAACTAAATATACCAAAAATCCCAAAATCCTACATAGAACCCACTGGAAAAAATTGGACGCACGTGCTCCTCACATGGCCGCGGAAGGGCGGCCAAACCATGGGTTTGGCCGCTCTTCCGCGGCGACTTGGAGGAGTCACGACTCCAAATTTCGTCGTGGGTCTTCAAATCTCCTGCACGGATTTTTAAGACATCCAGAAATCAATTTTGACACTGTTCAAAATCAACAGAAACTGTCGGGCATGGATTTTGCAATTTTCGATTTCCGGTCGGATCGATGTTTTAAACGCGTTAGCACAAGTTAGTATAGCAAAATGGTTAGGCTCTGATACCACTGTAAGTCTACGCTAGCGCCCCGGCAGTCTACAGACGCCAAATGCGGAACAAAAACTTTTAAACTTGGCGCTATCGTATACTTTAACCCGGATCTGCCATTATTGCTAAACTAACAAACTGTAAAGAGTGTAGGAATGTTATACCGAACGATCCGAGTCCTTCGTTCTTCAACCATCATCCCACGCTCCGTTGCGGCTGCTCCGATCTCGTCGATCTCCGATCTCCTCGTCGAGGTGGCACCACATGATCGGTTCTTTAAACGGGCTCCCGCCTCTGACTCGAGGCAACTCGATCGTCAAGTTTGCTAAAAGAGACGACCAAGATTGATGTAGAGAATGAGTAGATGACTTTGTCTCACTTCGTCCAAATCCGTGGACGATCGGTAAATGAAGTTGCCGAAGGTATCGGGTGATGGAATGAAATGATCTGTGAATTCCATACACCCCAAATATCTATCATAATCTTTTCAAGAATGAATCAAGTGAGAGTTAGAATGAGAGAATGAGGGCAAGCCATATATATATGAAGGAGGGAGGTGACCGTAGGAGCAAGTGGTGACAATAAGAGAAAGCTTCTTACTCTAAAATATCTTAAGCAATCCAAGAAGCTTTAATGAAAATGGATGAGTCATTTAGAAACATTGAACTAAAAACCCTAGTCACCAAAAGCTTTAATGACACCATTAATGCCTAATGAGTCATGAAGCCAAGTCATCGCCCTAGTCACCATATCTAGAAACTTCTAGAAGCACGACTCATCACAACAGAAGAAAAGATAAATCCGTCTTTAACCGAATGTTAAAAGACGGCTGATAGAAAACTGGAAACTGGCAACTTCCAAAAGTGATCCTGAAACGACTTTCAGGATAACCCCGAAACTGTATAAATATACCCGCATTTATATTACGACCGAATATAAATGCAACTGAGACAAAGATATTATACCTACTCAATATAATACTTGGATCCGGCTTAAACCAAAGCCGACCAGTATTATCTGCCCGAAAACTGACACGTGCGTAAACGTACGTGCATTTTCCGAACCCTGCCATAAAACCATACGGCCTCTACAACGTTTCGCCCGAACTTGGGAAACTGTCTGTGGGGGACTCTAATGACTCGTCAGTACCCTGGCAGTGGGTTTAACCACAAACCGTCAGCGGTACTAGCTATGCATAACGGCTGCCCATGGACTGACCTCAAGGGTGGCCGAGGAGCGAACTCAAGGGAGACCGATGAGCGAACTCCTCCGAAAACCCTACTGAGCCTAACAGTGACAATGTATATACAGTCCGGTCCGTTCGTCAATGAGTATCGCATATCTGCCTAGGAGGCTAGTAACGTCAGACCCCCAATAGCAGTATAAGTCGTGTCGGAGTGAAGCCCAAATACACCCTGAGATACTACTGGAGTACCTACCAGTAAATCTCCTACCATGGCCATGGATTTGTGTAATGGCTCTCCTAGACACAGCACGATCTCGCCCCCAATACCGGGAGAGACGAATCCCCTGCCGATCCGCTCACGTGCCTCCATATGGCTCGGGACTGTACCCAAAAGCTACCTGTTTGCACGACTCCTTTGAGCCGTGGTAGGGTAGAAATCAAAGCACAGTGGGAACACACACGAGACAAATGACGACCTCAGGTCGATGAACTAACCTGTACACATGTCACCAGGGAACTGCTATCTGACGATAGATATAATACTAACTAGCAGATTCCCGGCGAGTCCTGTCCGGTGTACTCATAACCCAATGAGCACCTGTATACATCTTAGGTGATCCAACTGACACCAGTGGCTTGTGAGACCGGCCACCGCCCCTCGTCGGGGTCTCGACTGTATACACTAGTCTACTCCGGAGTATCGATGCCCTGTCTCGAAACTCCCACGACTAGGGACCACAATTAAGGATATGCATATAAACTACCCAACTCTCACGTATATGATCGCCATCATACTGTTGGTAGTAAAGCAAGATCCTAAGGGCTCTATCAAAGTGTAACACGCAATCAGTCACCTGAACATGTACACGACTGATAAAGGCAAACCAGATAGCATACTATCATCTCGAGTAAGACTGTCCTACCGGGATAGGTCCTCCGCAATCATTGCAATCACGTACCTGCGATCCAATAATTGACTATGAGGGCACTATCTCCAACAAGAAATGTAAGTCCACGTTGCCCACCCCGGTGCTTGCGGGGAGGCGGAAAACGGAATAAAAATCGGATTTTTATGAGCTTAGGCAACATGGACTATGCTTTGAAGGATCTTTGCTAAACAAAAACTTGCTAAAGCTAACTAGTAACTAGGTAAGTGCTAGAAAGGTTATACCTTGGGCTTTAAGTCCTTCTCTCCTTGCTCCTTGGAGTGGTGGAAGGAGGTCACCTTGGTCGTCTTCTCACGCCGAAAAAAGATCCACCCGAAAGCCTCAACCTTTGGCTTCAACTCCAAACTAGAAGTAACTAGGGTGCAAGAAGTGCTAATACTTGAACCCTAGATGAGAGTAGAGATGATCAAGAGAGGGTTTTTCTCAAGCTCAAGTGTTTCTCAACACATGAGAGGGGAGAGCTTGAGGGAGAGGAAGAACAAGAGAGAGAAAAGAAATGATAGAATGAATAAAGAATAAACCATTCTCACTAATATATGTGTATTAATTTAATTAGATAATTAGTAAGATAATTGTCATGGCTTAATCAAGACATGACCATTATCATTTCATTTTAAATGCAAATTGCAAGGATCAAAGAGCATCTTCCAAATGAAATGATGGTGGTCAAAGTGTCAACCAAGGTCAACAAGTCAATAAGGTCAAATGGTCAACAACCATAACCATGCTCAATTATTAAACTAATACCAATTAACAATAATACACACATAAACATTAGGGTTAATAAAATGACAATAGCCATTAACCCTAATCAAGGTCCTCTCCCTCTGTCTTAAGCAACTGTGCATACGCACCCGCATTCGTGATCCGAGGAACACGAATACAATGAGAAAAACCAATCCCAAATCTTATACTAGGATCCGGCTTAAACCAAAGCCCGCTAGTATAAACTGTCCGGACAGCAAACGTGCACAAGTGCGCGGATGTGACCGAACCCTGTCGCAAAACCATGCGACCTCTACTCATTTTGCCTAAAGGCGAATAGCTCTCTGTGTGGGACTCTAAAGACTCGACACTACGCTGGCAGTGGGTTTAACCACAGACCGCAAGCGGCACTAGCTGTACGTAACGGTCCCCAGGTAGATGTCGATAAGAAGACTGACGAGGTGAACCCCATCTGAACTCCTACTGAGCCTGTTTGTGACAATCTCCGTACAGTCCGGTCTGTTCGTCTGATACATCGCATGGCGGGCCTAGGGGGCGGTGAACGTCAGTCCCCTAATAGCGGTACAAGTCGTGTCGGAGTGTAGCCCAGAACACCCTGAGATAATACTGGAAACCTACCAGTATATCTCGCTTGCCCTGGCCAGGGACTACTCGTGTAATGGCTCTCCTGGACACAGCGCGATGTCAACCCCCAATACCGGGAGAGACCAATCCTGTCTAACCGTCACTGCCTCCAAGTGCTTCGGGACTGCACCCAAAAACTACCTGTTTGCACGACTCCTTTGAGCCGTGGTACGGTAGTAATCAAAGTGCAGTGGGAACACACTCGAGGCGAAGTGACAGTGTCAAGTCAGCGGACTAAGATGTACTCATGTCACCAGGGAACTGATAACTGACGATAGGTATAATACCAACCAACAGTTCCCGACGAGTCCTGTCCAGTGTACTCGTAACCTAACGAGCACCCGCATACTATCTCAAGTACGACGTACTGACGGCTGTGGGACAGACCGTCTCCCACACTGGGATGAGAAGCGCATACGCTAGTCTACTCCGGAGTATTGATGCCCTGTCTCGATAGTCCAACGACTAGGGACCTGTATAAGGATGTGCTTATAGATCACCCAGCTCCCACGAGTGTGAGCGCCATCACAACGCTGGTAATCAAGCAAAGATCCTAAGGGCTCTACTAATATGTATAACAGCAATATGCTAAAAGAAACACATGCACATATTAAAGCAGAGACAAACCAAGTAGCATACTACCATTTCGAGCAAGATTGTATATACAACTGTGAATATCCCAAGCTTCCATCAAGTAATATACAAACCAGTATGATACAGTAATGGCCTCTAGGGCATATACACTAATAATCTCCCACTTGCACTAAGGCCATGTACTGGCGTATCGAAGACCTATCATCTCGATCAGCCGCTCGAACTGAGTCTGGGGTAAGGCCTTGGTGAATGGATCTGCTGTGTTATCCTCTGATGCAACTCTCCGGACCTCGATCTCCTGGCGATCTACGATCTCCCTGATCAGGTGATACTGCCTCAAGATGTGTCTGGATTTCTGATGGGACCTGGGTTCCTTCGCTAAAGCTATAGCCCTGTTGTTGTCGCAATATAGAGGTATTGGGTCAACAATGGACGGAACCACCTGAAGTTCTCTCAAGAACTTCCTCATCCAGACAGCTTCTTTTGCGGCATCAGATGCAGCGATGTATTCCTCTTCCATCGTCGAGTCAGCAACGGTTTCCTGTTTGGAGCTCTTCCAACACACCGCCCCTCCATTGAGGGTGAAGACAAAACCCGACATGGACTTGGAATCATCATTGTCACTCTGGAAGCTGGAGTCAGCAAAGGCCTCAATCTGCAGGTCTTTTCCGCCATACACCAAGAACATCTCCTTAGTCCTTCTCAGGTACTTGAGAATGTTCTTTACTGCTATCCAATGTTTCTCCCCAGGGTTTGACTGATACCTGCTTACCACACTCAGTGCATAAGCCACATCCGGTCTGGTACACAACATCGCATACATTATAGAGCCTACCGCAGAAGCGTAGGGTATAATAGACATGCGATCCCTTTCCAAATCAGTCTTGAGAGACATCTCTTTGGAGAGGGTGATCCCGTGACAAGCCGGTAGATTACCGCGCTTGGAATCTTCCATACTGAATCTCTTCAGTATGGTGTCGATGTACCTAGACTATGAAAGTCCTAATATCCTCTTGGATCTGTCACGGTAGATCCGGATACCCAGAATGTATGAAGCATCACCCAGGTCTTTCATGGAGAACCTGTGTGACAAGAACCCCTTGACAGATTGTAGCATAGGAATGTCATTTCCTATTAAGAGAATGTCATCCACGTATAAAACGAGGAATACTACAGTTCTCGCTACAAATCTACAACAGATGCATGGTTCATCTGGATTTTTGATAAAACCAAATTCCTTGACCGTCTCATCAAAATAGATGTTCCAACTCCGCGATGCCTGCTTTACTCCATAAATAGACTTAAGCAACTTGCACACCTTTCCGCTGCTCCCACTCTGAATGAAACCCTCTAGCTGATCCATATAGACACACTCCTCTAAATGACCATTTAGAAAAGCTGTCTTTACATCCATCTGCCAAATCTCATAATCGTGGAAGGAAGCAATGGCAAGAAGGATCCGAATGGATTTCAGCATAGCTACTGGAGAAAAGGTTTCGTCATAGTCCAAACCAGGTCGCTGACGAAAACCCTTTGCTACCAGTCTAGCTTTATAGGTCTCAACCTGTCCATCTACACCAATCTTCCTTTTGAAGATCCACTTGCATCCTACAGGTTTTACCCCATCTGGAGCAATGTCCAACGTCCATACTTTGTTGGTGTACATGGACTCCATCTCGGTTCGCATTGCATCCAGCCATTTTACCGAGCCGACGCTCTGAATGGCCTGCTGGAAGCTAGTAGGCTCATCACAATCTATGATGCAATCCTCTCTATCCCCGTCAATGAGAAAACCGTAGTATCTCTCGGGCGGATGAGACTGCCTACTACTCCTGCGGAGTGGCGTGGGAATGTCCTGATCTTTCGAACCCTCTGGTTCAACCAAGCTTTCAGTAATAGCTCGTGGTTCTGGAATTTCTTCCAGTTCTATTGTGCTCCCACTTAATTCTTTTTCTATGAACTGGTGTTCTAGAAAGTGGGCATGGCGAGGAACAAGGACTTTTTGTTCCTCTTCGCAATAGAAGTAATATCCCTTGGAGCTCTTTGGATATCCCACAAACTTACACTGTACTGAGCGTGCCTCGAGCTTGTCCGCATGCTGCTTTTTTTAAAAAGCTGGACATCCCCATGTCTTAATGTGATTAAGATAGGGTCTCTTCCCACACCACATCTGATATGGTGTAGTAGGCACAGTCTTAGTTGGAACTCGGTTCAAAAGGTATGCAGCTGATTCTAGTGCATATCCCCAGAACGATCGCGGCAACTCAGCATTACTCATCATGGACCGTACCATATCCAATAGGGTTCGGTTCCGTTTCTCCGATACACCATTATGTTGCGGAGTGTATGGAGGAGTAAGCTGAGAGAGAATTCCATTCTCTTTTAAGTAACCCAGGAACTCGGCACTTAAGTATTCACCACCTCGATCAGATCTCAGTGTCTTTATACTTTTGCCTGTTTGTTTTTCTACTTCATTCTTATATTCCTGGAATTTTTCAAAAGCCTCGGATTTATGTTTCATTAAGAAGACATAACCGTATCTTGAAAAGTCATCCGTAAAAGTAATGAAGTAAGAATAACCGCTTCGCGCATGTGTAGACATTGGACCGCACACGTCACTGTGTACGAGTCCCAAGAGCTCGCTCGCTCTTTCTCCGTGTCCAGTAAACGGAGTCTTTGTCATCTTTCCTTTGAGACAAGATTGACAAGTTGCATACGATTGATATTCGAACGGATCCAAATATCCTTCTGAATGTAACTTAGTCAACCTTCTCTCATTGATGTGACCCAGTCTACAATGCCATAAGAAAGTTTTATTGATTTCTGGAGACTTTCTTTTGTGTGTATTCCGGACATTGAAAATCTGTGGTTGGTTTAATACGTATATACCGTTGTTCAATGTACCTGACCCAATGAAAGCTTGATTAAGGTGAATGTTCACTACATTACTTACAAATGCAAATTCATAACCTTCTTTAGATAATAAAGATACAGAAATGATATTACAGGTTGCATTTGGTACATAATAACAACTACGCAAAACCAAAAAATGTTCATCCGACAATCCCAGGTGATAGTCCCCCACGGCCTCAGCATCCATGCTAGCACCGTTCGCAACTCTGAGGGTCATGTTACCTGCCTTCAAAACTCTACGCTTTCTCAACGCCTGCAAAGAATTACAGATATGAGATCCTGATCCGGTATCCAATACCCAGGAAGTAGAGTTTATTGATAGACAGTTTTCAATAACATACACACCTGAAGCTGAAGCTGCAACTCGCTTCAAATCCTGTGTTCTGGCTTTCCAAGCCTTGCAATCCTGTTTCCAGTGACCACTTTTGTGACAATAGAAGCATTCTTCCTTCCCCACTAGCTTCCCCGCTATCTTTGTTGCTTTTCCTTTTCCCTTCGTATCCACTTTACCGACACCGCCTCTTGGTTTGGCGGGGGCTTTCTTCTTCTTACCCTTGGCTTTCGCCCTGGATCTAGAAGAGAAAAATCCTCCTACAAACAAAGTGGATGTCTCCCTACCTTTCTGTAGGGTGCCCTCAACACTCCTCAACATGTTCAGAAGTTCGGAAAGTTCTACCTCCTTTCCTTGCATGTTGAAGTTTAAGACAAACTGGGCGTAAGTGGAAGGAAGGGACTGGAGAATCAAATCAGTATAGAGTTCATTCTCCAACGTAGTCCCAAGGTCCGCGAGCTCCTCTATGTAGCCAATCATCTTAAGCACGTATTCCGCTACCGATGATCCGACGGCCAACCTTGCCGAAAATAGCTTCTTCGACACTTCGTATCTTGCGATACGAGACTACTCTCCATACAGTTCTTTTGTATGGAGAAATATAGACTCTAGGTCCATATTCTCGTGCCTCCTCTGATGTTCGTTGTCCATCGAGGCTAATACGAGGCATTTGGCCTTCGCACAATCTAACTCCCATGTCTTACGGATTTCCTTATCCGCGACGCTGGAGGTGGGACCTGGGACAGGGGGAGCTTTGGTGGTAAGGACATACCCCAACTTGTCGTAAGTGATTGCCATCTTGACATTCCTGAGCCAATCTTTGTAGTTTGGCCCTGTCAATATGTTTTTATCTAGTAATAACTTAAGTCTGGTCATGTTGAATGGTCGCTGCAATTAGGAGAGAGAAAAGAAACACTTTAGCATGATGCTCTTGCAAGTTTAGAGTGGTTTTTAATTTGTCTAAACTGGATGGCTCCCACCGTCTCTCGAATCCCTTCTCAAACCGTAAAGAAAGGATTAGTCAGGATCACTCTCACCGTACAATACTTGCTTAACCGTTCAGCCAGGCCAGTGTCGGTACTTCGAGGGAGGTTTTCTAACGCTTTCGCGAAGTTCCTTAATTAAGTAACCTCTTTTCCCTGTGGGCGTAGCCCCGCTAACACCTTTCTAGACACCTACTAGGTTTATAGCATTGATCGTTAAGTGAGAGTTTTCCCGAGGAGTAGCATATACTCACAGTAGGATCGGGATCCAAATATCATTGCGTGATAAGACCGAAGGAATCCTACCAGAATTATCACACTCCAAATGGTATGCAGCGCTAGCAAGTTTCAGTACTTATGAAAGTCCCGATGTGGATTTTTGCCCCATGCTCTTATGATCTTGACTTTAGCCAAAATATCATAAGTCACATGTCAAGTTCTACCCGTCATTCTCCTGGTTAATTTGGACCCACCCGTACCTACCCTTGACTTTGGCCAAAATGGCAGCACGACTGTCCCAAACCAACGCATCTATCTATGCTGCACATGAATACCCAATAGCTACCAATCACTATGCCTTGACTTTGGCCAAAATAAATAGCTTGAATACTTTTTGACCATTCATGTGGAATGACGGAGGGCTACGGATGGTTTTGGCGAAACCGTGAACGTAGTGAACTTGATCTAATCGATGGAACGAGATAGCTTTTGAAAGGAGTGGTTCAAGCTCCGCGTTTAAAAGTTTAGTTTTGAAAAGAACCGAGTGGTTTTCAAAGTGTTCCAATCGACTTTTACTTGGTTTATTTGCTTGCATTAGTTCTTTTAATGCGTCCCATCATTTAATCCTACCATTGCAGAAAACAACCAAAATATGACGTACGCTTATGCCATTCGCATTCGCCACGGGGCCCCGTCATCACCCGTTAGGTTACTTAACTAACGACAGAGCGGGGGCTGGGCTAGCGCGGCTGTAAAACATAAGCAACGCCTAAATAGTTATCATATATAAATATATAGCAATGATAGACATTACAGATCACAGATGAATACATTGGATATACTAGGAATCCGCAATACGTTCGAGCCTGCAACGAAAAGCGGATTACACGGTCGCGGTGAATAGCCAATACCCCACCCAAGACCCCTACGGGTGCGGCAAACTACCCGCCAAGTACCCGAAGCGAAGCAACCTCCCTCAACACCGTGAGTAGGCCACTTGGCACTTCGAGATACCCGGTAGTTTGTGCACCCCCTCCATGGGTCTATCCTAGGAGCAAAAACAGTAAAAAGAATTATACAATGACGGCTACAACCCCGACCCGGTTGTGCGGCCAAACAAATAAAAATATTACATCAATTTACATATTCCAAATGAATGAAAGAGAAACAACACTCATCTCACATCCACCCCGGCTATTCATCCGCGACAATCCAACCCATTCATATACACATACCAGCATCAATCACAGATCACAGATATGTATAACCCCGACTAATCGACATATAGCGATTAGCCGACGTTCAATACATGCAAACATCACAGATATAACCTTTATAGTCAAAGTGTGTTGAAGTTCGAAAAAAAATATACGGATTTATAGGCCCCCAAAAATGAATTTCTATTCTGGAAAACCTGGGAACATATAAACCATCTTAAAAATCCTAAAACCAAGCCAGAGATATACTGCACCAAACTCGACCCAGTGAAGAGCCGACTTGGCCGCGGTTGCGCGGCAATAGCTTGCTATTGCCGCGGAACCGCGGCTCCTTGGTCGATTCACTGGACCGGGTTTGGTGGTTATCTTCACAAAACCCTGAGACGATTTTTGGAGTATAACAAATTTTGTTTTGACCAGAAAAAATTTTAACAGAAAACTAGGGTTTTGAAAATTTGGTTTTTCGATTTTTTCGTTTCGAACTTCGATACACTTCACTACCTAGCTAGTTTATGTTTAGTTAGGCTCTGATACCACTGTAAGTCCACGTTGCCCACCCCGGTGCTTGCGGGGAGGCGGAAAACGGAATAAAAATCGGATTTTTATGAGCTTAGGCAACATGGACTATGCTTTGAAGGATCTTTGCTAAACAAAAACTTGCTAAAGCTAACTAGTAACTAGCTAAGTGCTAGAAAGGTTATACCTTAGGCTTTAAGTCCTTCTCTCCTTGCTCCTTGGAGTGGTGGATGGAGGTCACCTTGGTCGTCTTCTCACGCCGAAGAAAGATCCACCCGAATCCTCAACATTTGGCTTCAACTCCAAGCTAGAAGTAACTAGGGTGCAAGAAGTGCTAATACTTGAACCTTAGATGAGAGTAGAGATGATCAAGAGAGGGTTTTTCTCAAGCTCAAGTGTTTCTCAACACATGAGAGGGGAGAGCTTGAGGGAGAGGAAGAACAAGAGAGAGAAAAGAAATGATAAAATGAATAAAGAATAAACCATTCTCACTAATATATGTGTATTAATTTAATTAGATAATTAATAAGATAATTGTCATGGCTTAATCAAGACATGACCATTATCATTTCATTTTAAATGCAAATTGCAAGGATCAAAGAGCATCTTCCAAATGAAATGATGATGGTCAAAGTGTCAACCAAGGTCAATAAGTCAATAAGGTCAAATGGTCAACCATAACCATGCTCAATTATTAAACTAATACCAATTAACAATAATACACACATAAACATTAGGGTTAATAAAATGACAATAGCCATTAACCCTAATCAAGGTCCTCTCCCTCTGTCTCAAGCAACTGTGCATACGCACCCGCATTCGTGATCCGAGGAACACGAATACAATGAGAAAAACCAATCCCAAATCTTATACTAGGATCCGGCTTAAACCAAAGCCCGCTAGTATAAACTGTCCAGACAGCAAACGTGCACAAGTGCGCGGATGTGACCGAACCCTGTCGCAAAACCATGCGACCTCTACTCATTTTGCCTAAAGGCGAATAGCTCTCTGTGTGGGACTCTAAAGACTCGACACTACGCTGGCAGTGGGTTTAACCACAGACCGCAAGCGGCACTAGCTGTACGTAACGGTCCCCAGGTAGATGTCGATAAGAAGACTGACGAGGTGAACCCCATCTGAACTCCTACTGAGCCTGTATGTGACAATCCGTACAGTCCGGTCTGTTCGTCTGATACATCGCATGGCGGGCCTACGGGGGCGGTGAACGTCAGTCCCCTAATAGCGGTACAAGTCGTGTCGGAGTGTAGCCCAGAACACCCTGAGATAATACTGGAAATCTACCAGTATATCTCGCTTGCCCTGGCCAGGGACTACTCGTGTAATGGCTCTCCTGGACACAGCGCGATGTCAACCCCCAATACCGGGAGAGGCCAATCCTGTCTAACCGTCACTGCCTCCAAGTGCTTCGGGACTGCACCCAAAAACTACCTGTTTGCACAACTCCTTTGAGCCGTGGTAGGGTAGTAATCAAAGTGCAGTGGGAACACACTCGAGGCGAAGTGACAGTGTCAAGTCAGCGGACTAAGCTGTACTCATGTCACCTGGGAACTGATAACTGACAATAGGTATAATACCAACCAACAGTTCCCGACGAGTCCTGTCCAGTGTACTCGTAACCTAACGAGCACCCGCATACTATCTCAAGTACGACGTACTGACGATTGTGGGACAGACCGTCTCCCATACTGGGATGAGAAGCGCATACGCTAGTCTACTCTGGAGTATCGATGCCCTGTCTCGATAGTCCAACGACTAGGGACCTGTATAAGGATGTGCTTATAGATCACCCAGCTCCCACGAGTGTGAGCGCCATCACAACGTTGGTAATCAAGCAAAGATCCTAAGGGCTCTACTAATATGTATAACAGCAATATGCTAAAAGAAACACATGCACATATTAAAGCAGAGACAAACCAAGTAGCATACTACCATTTCGAGCAAGATTGTATATACAACTGTGAATATCCCAAGCTTCCATCAAGTAACATACAAAACAGTATGATACAGAAATGGCCTCTAGGGCATATACACTAACAAGAAAGTAGATATGCAGCAATCATAAGGGTACACTAACAGGTACTACCAATATATGAAACCGTGCATAAGTGAATAGGTATGAGGTATGGAGTGAAATATGTCATTCCTACGGAAACCTGACATCGTGGTAGGGTCACAATTCATTAAGACATTCAAATCCCAATTCCTCAAATCAGCCCCCACATTGGGCTCTCACATCATATAAGTCTCACATCTCATCAATGTACAATATCGAGTAATCTCCTATATCCCGAATGTACAAATCAGTAATCACATAGGTATGTCCAATATCCAATCTCAATGGATCACCTAATATCCCAAATCAAATCTCAAGTAAGAATCTAACATCCTAAAGGTAAATATATACGGAAATAAATATGATGGGGGCAATACACATATATTAGCATCCCATTCCACTAATATTGGTGTAAGGGTATATATAACAACGGCTAAATCCCCTGTTATATATACAAAGGTGTTAAAGAAATATCATGAAAACTATGTGCCAAGCATCGACACAGAAATCCTGATCACGTATCATACACTATCCCGAAAGCACGAGTGCCTAGCTCTGACCCTCGCCTTTCGACGTATGCATACGTACATGACTCCCAACGGTGTCTCCGTGATCCCCCGCCGAGTCATGGGTACTGTCACCGGTAGGTACTCGCCCGTCTCCAGGCTCAATCGGCAAAATCCATCGATCTTCTTGCCGAGGGGAACCATACCGGGCCCCACCATGTACCCTCATACGGCAACCACACCTCGTATGGAGTATATAATCCGAACCGATAAATCTCATGGTGGCTGCGCAAATATCATATCAAGGAAACCGGGTTTTTCAATGTATGCATAATTTCATGAACTCCCGCTGTTCCCAAATCCAGAAAACATCATGTAAAATCTAAATAACAATGCGCAAATCCAGGAATAAATATATGCGATATATCTGAAATGCGAGCATATGAAAGAGAATATGTAGCTGAAACCAGATGTATGCAAAATCAATAAGGTACAGCTAAATATATGTGTCTACCTATATGTAAAAGATGTCGTATACCCCATGGGTATAAGTAGAATATGAAGGGTACCCCCTGGGTATAAGTAAAATATGTGCAAGGTATACATGTAGCTGTATCGCAAGGTGTAGATGTACCTATCACTAATGGTAAGATACACTATAGGTATACCGATAAGCTAGATGTCAAGTATGATAAGCAATATAGTATCTATAAAGGGTTGTGTGTGACATGGCAATTATTGACGGTGTGTGTGTAGCATACAATCCGTGCTCGTGCAACATGAACCGTCAATAATATGTGCAGTGTCCTACGGCTGCTAGTCACAGTACAACTATATCAAGGAAATAAGGTAAAGGAGCAATTCTAACAATGACGTAGAATATGCGACATGTATTAGAATTCTAGCCCAGACGCATAACGCCATGCGGGCGATTCCCCTGTAGATGTTAAATCTACTCACCTACGCTCCACGCTAGGTGAATCCTACCATCTGCTCCCCCCTGTAGCAGTGTCCGTAGTCCCTGCCTGTAAACCTGCAAATAAGACATGGAAATCATATATAAGCCAAATATTCCGCAAAACGCGATATCGAACCAAAACGAGAAACTCGCGTCGTGAACTAAACGTGCGTGTGCACGATACGCTGAATCGTGAGTATACGCGACTAAAACCATCGCGACACGCCGCGATACGCTGGATCACAGAACCAACTCACGTATCGCGCGTATCGCGCAAACCCAACGGACATGAAAAACGATATATTGTCCCAGATTTTCCTACAGGTCAAATCTTAAAAAAACTAGACATGCCAAAGAACTAGACAACACTGCAGAGTACCCTATCCAAAACCCCAAGACCCTACCCCTCTTCCTGGCCGCAAATTGCGGCCAGATTGATTAAACCGACGGCCATAATTGGGAGTGGAGGGTTCGTATTCTGGTGGTGTGTTCTAGACCTAATCTGTATGCTCCAGTATTCTCAAATTTAACCTGAAGGCCCCGGGTCAATAGCAGATCACAGAATGTCACAATATCGCTTAAAACGCTAATTTTGCACAAAACACAAACCCTATGGTATTTTAGTGTAATCCAGGGTTAAACTCAGTTAAGGTGACCCTAACAACACTTAAATAAGCTAGGTTAGCTAACACAATCACATTCTAACCAAAATTCCACATAAATCACCATTTTAGCACAAAACTAACTATTTAACACAAACCGATGCTAATCTACACACAACTTAAGCAAACCATGAAATGGGGTTCAGGAAATATACCCTAATGAACCCTAAGAAGCAGGAGAAGAAGTGTGTGGAGGAGGTGAGAGCTTGCTACAACTGCTGGAGCTGCTGCTGCTACAGCTGATGCTGATGCTGTTGTTGTAGTTGTTGTTGATGCTGATGTTGCTATTGTTTGCTTCAGGTGCAGCTGCTACTTGCTTCTCTTGTTGCTGCTGAAGCTCCTGCTGCTGCTACTCTTGCTATGTTGTTGTTGATGCTGTGGCTGCTGCTTGCTGTTGCTGCTGTTGCATGAGCTGCTAATGGGGCTGCTGCTGTTGCTAATGAGGCTGCTGTTGCTGCTACCTTGGCTGCTGTTGCATGAGCTGCTAATGGGGCTGCTGCTGTTGCTAATGAGGCTGCTGTTGCTGCTGCCTTGGCTGCTGTTGGGTGAGTGTGAGTGTGTGTGTTGTGAGAGAATGAGAGGATGAGTGAAAAGAGAAGTGATAATGAGAGACAAAGTCAAAACCCCTCCTCTCTCTCTCTCTTCATTTAATGAAGCATGGCAAAGCCATCATGCCTCATAATGCACCCTCTCTCTCTCACCAAGTCAACCCAATAACAAAAGAATTCATTTAAAAACCCTTTTTAAATTCATTTTATTTTTGAAAAGAACCATATACAAATAAAAACCCAAAAGCACCTAATACAATATTAAACTAGATTAGGGAATGGTTAGTTCACCATGTTGCTAATCATGGTTAAACCCCCAAAACAACCCTAGTTATCATGCACAAGTGTGTGCAAGCCTAGGAAAAATCTAATAAAATACTCAATAAATAGGATAAAATATTTGAAACTTAATTCGGTAAACTTTTTATTAAAAACCATACATTAAAATATAATTAGCTAGAAAACACATTCTAAGGTGTTACATTATCATGCGGTGATAGTTGGATCCCGATTCCTACTGATGAGTAGGTTTTACTCCTCGGGTAATTTTAGATGATCCCGACTAATTCTCCTTTTAGGGTTTGAGGGAGAATACGAGAAAATGGTGGGAGCCATCCTGATTAGATAAAATGATTATCCAATCTATTTTAGGTTAGAGTGCACGCTGAGTGTTTCTTTTCTCTCTCTTTGGCAGCGACCATGGCCTGACCTTAAAAACTCATGAACCAAGTTAACCGAACCTTCTTTAAAACACTTTGGCTTTTGGATTGTCATTTAGTCGTATATATCATTGCCGCTCTGACATCCTCTTTGCATTTCTCCAGAACACTCTGTATCACTACGAAGATCCACATTTCTTGGATATTCCATCGTATGGTTACATACGAACTCGAAGGAACTTGTTCCAGTTCGAGGATAGATTATGGTTCTGGAGAAATTGAATAGGATTATTCGGTTGTCTTTTATCTTTACCTTCTCTCAGGTTGTGAGGGCTCCTGGTATTAGGAGAGTACACCTATTACGCTTATTGGGTAGTCTTCTTCCAAACCATATGCAGGTGCCGAAAGGTAGGGAAGGAAGAAAACCAATTAGCCTAAGTATGATGTACAGAAGGTAATAAGTAAAGACATATAAAGGGATTAGATAAAGGGCAAAGGAAATTGCGACTGCTATCATTCACGACGAAACAGCGTATACCCCTGCCACTCCTATATCACCTTTGCATTTCTCTAGAACACTCTGTATCACTACAAAGATCCACATTTCTTGGATATTCCATCGTATAGTTACATACGAACTCGAAGGAACTTGTTCCAGTTCGAGGATGGTTTCTGATTCTGGAGAAACAGAATAAGGATTATTCAGTTGTCTTTTCCCTTTACCTTCTCTCAGATTGCGAGAGCTCCTAGTATTAGGAGAGTACACCTATTGCGCTTATTGGATAGTCTTCTTCCAAATCTTAGGCTGGTGCCGAAGGGTAGGGAAGGAAGAAAATCAATTAGCCTAAGTGTTGTGTACAGAAGGTAATACGTAAAGACATATAAAGGGATTGGAGTGAGGGCAAGGAAATATACGGTTAAAGTCATGAATCTAGATAGTGGAAGATGCATTCTAGGAATACCCGCTTACCCCTTCGAAACATTTTCATGTTTCAATTTTACTGTACGGTGTTAAGTGAAAACCGTTTTCCCAGTTAGATTCTAACTCCAGGGTATGTATTTAACAGATTTGATTCTCATATCTGTATGGCATTACAGATGGTGAGTAGGAGTAATATATTGGGAATTGGGTGATTAGATCCTCTATATATCGGAATTCTTTGTAATTGGTGATATTTGAGAAAATCACCTGGGTTTTGCCTAACGGCAAATTTTTGGTTTTGAATATCTTTCGGTATGCACCAATTTCAAACTGATATATCTGTACGTTTATTTTATAAAGTGAGATATAACTTTTTTGAAATTATGTCTATGATATTTACCTATACCAGTTGATGGTTAAGTAAGGTGCATTCAACGACGATGTAATTCTTCTTAACATAGCACGGTTTTTCAACCTTCGACGCACAGGGTTTGAGTTGTTAAACTCGGTGGACTTATACAAAGTATTGTATATTGTCTGATGTCCGTCGGGAAAAAGGGGTTGATACACGTACTATATTCTGTTTACTCATGACTTCTCTAGTTTTAGACAAGTATTTCGTTGAAATACAAGGTCCAAATTTTGAGAAATTATAGGTATAAGAATAAGGTAGAGAACCATATGTTGCGAGTATCAGGATTCTTCAAGGTGATCGAAGATGTAGATACTTGTGTTAGGCATTCCGTTGTAAGTAATGGTTTTGAGAACTTGCTTCTCATTCAGGTTACTCATATGTGGATGCATTCCTTGATGAGTAATGATGCTTGGCCTCTTTCCATTTAGTTGATATGTACTGGAAACGGCTGCATGATTTTTGAATCTGGTTCCAATTAAATTAGTGGTTTTGTTTCTATATTGGATATATAGAATGAATTCATATCTTAACGGTATTAAGGTATATGGAGTTTTCTGGGTTGTGCTTAAAACCAGAATCTGGATAAACTCAAGGCACGTTTCAGTAATGGCAGTTTGTGGGTTTTCCCGGGTTTTGACGAGGGTTAACTTTCTACCATTTAGAAGATCAATAGTTATATTTGTTCTTGACTCGCCACAAGTTTTAGTAAAATTGATTCTTTTCAGAAAACATTAGTGGGAGTATGGTAGAGCTGAAAGTGATTCCAGAATCACAAACGATTACTGAAAATTTAGTAGAACCTAAAGATTCAATTGGATTCGACAATCCATTAGCCACTCCATAGATTTGGTAGGTAACCTCAGACACCCGAGAGGTACTTCGGTCTCCTCAAAGACGATGACATGGAGGTTTTTGATTACCCAAACTTGCCACTACTGCTGTTCTAGACTATGAGATCTGGCAGGAGGATGAATATAACATCGTTCTAAATTAGCTTTAGAAGTGTACGTGTATATGACTCTGCCAGAGGATTGTTATAGTCAGTGGGAGCAGCGGAAGTATAGTGGGTGAGTAGCTTATGTCTATTTATAGACTAAAGCAGGTATAGCGGAGTTAGATCATCTATTTTTGATGTGACAGTCATAGAGTTTGACTTCATCAGAATAAGAGATGGGTCTGGTAAGAAGGTAGTAGGGAGTGATGTCCTGGTATTTGGATGACATGCACTTAATAGGAAGAGATCTTCCTTCTCCACGATCGGTTATACTGTGGTTGTCATAAGGTGGTTTATCCACATAGGATATGGATAAAATATCAGGAATTCTGATGACTAGATCTATGGTTTTAGATCTAGATTTGGGAAGTGTCCCATTCAGGTGCTTGACACTATTCTAAAGTGTTTTAGAATGGACGGCTCCTGGCGTGGAGGTATACCCGCAGGTGATGGAGTCACCCTCTCTAAAGAGATATCTTCTAGACTGATGAGGAGAGGGATTTGCATGATTGGCATATCTCTTGCTTAGGCAATTGAGTCAATCATGAGATATCAAGTACAACACCAGATATTGATTTTGTACAGGCTGCGATAAGTATATATTTAATCCAAACATGGAGAAACGTTGGGAAGCATTTATGAACATAAGTGAATATTCATGGTATATGGTAACGACAGCCTCCTTCGAGAGGCGGTTATCATTTTAGGCTTCCAAGGTGACCTGGATGACATAGTGGCTGTCAGAGTTATAGTTTTCCCTCTTTTGAAGGGCAGTATATTGTACAGGTGGTCCAAGCGGATACTGTGGAAGGCATGGCGCGGGATACTGATTAAATTTAGTGGATGATACAGTCTAAGAAGTTTGTTGGATTTGGAGTTCATTTGTGAACTGGGTCCCATCAGATATCCAGACAAATTCTAAGATTGGTATTGCTCATTTCGGGAGATAGTTTTTCTCCGCGAAGTTGAGATATAGAGAGAGATAAAGATAGAAATATTGGAGCAGATCCACTCACTGAGACTATTTCTCGAATACAATAGTTTCACAAACGTGCTTTGCGAGACTGATTAGTAGAGAATTTGGGTGTTCGGTATCACACGGGCTGTGAGTATGCGACACCGCAATAATTAGCCTTAAGTGCAAGTGGGAGATTGTTGGCTATGGTGCCCTCAAGGCAATTATTGTAATCGCAGGCAGGTGATTATGATGATTGAGGGAGGACCTATACAGATAGAACGGTCTTACTCAAAATGATAGTATGCTATCTGGTTTGCCTTTATCATCATGTACATGCATTATGTGGTATTACAGATCACTATTACATATTGATAAATCCCATATGATTCTTGCTTGACTACCAGCATTATGATGGCGATCATATACGTGGGAGCTGGGTGGTCTATAAGCATATCCTTAAATGTCCCTAGTCGAGGGAGTTTCAAGATTGGGCATTGATACTCTAGAGTAGAATAGTGTGTACTTATCGAGACCCCGACAAGGGGCGGTGGCCGGTCTCACAAGCCATTGGTGTCAGTTAGTCATCTAAGATAATATACAGGTGCTCATTGGGTTATGAGTATACTGGACGAACTCGCCGGGAAAATGCTAGTTGGTATTATACTCATTGTCAGATAGCAGTTCCCAGATGATATGTGTACAGGTTATTCTGTCAACCTGAGATCGTCACTTGTCCCGTGTGAGTTCCCACTGTGCTTTGATTACTACCCTACCACGGCTCAAAGGAGTCGTGCAAACAGGTTTTAGTTGGGTACAGTCCCGAGCCACATGGAGACAGTGAGCGGATCGTCGGGGATTCGTCTCTCCCGATATTGGGGGTTGATGTCACGAGATGCACGGGTGGCCATCACCAGAAATCCTTGGCCAAGGTAGACGAGAATTACTGATTTGGATCAGTAGTTTCTCAGTTGGTGATGGGCTTCATACCGACACGAAATATCGCGTTATTAGGGGTCTGATTTTATCCACCCCCCTAAACTCAATATGCGATACTCTTATACGAACAGACCAGACTGTACGGAGATTGTCACGCAGGCTCAATAGGGGTTCGGATGAGTTTGCTCGTCGGCCTCCCTTTCGCTCAATACCTGGGTAGCCGTTACGTACAGCTAGTACCGCCGACATGCTTGTAGTTAAACCCATTGCCAACGTATTGAAAAGTCTTTAGAGTCCCACACAGAGGGTTTCCTTACTTCGGGCGAAACGATGTAGAGGTCGTATGGTATTATGGCGGGGTTCAATTATATACGTGCACTTGTGCACGTATAATAATTTGGACGGATAATACTAGTGAGCTTTGGTTTAAGCCGGATCCTAATATTATATTATTGGATTGTTTTCATCTCTTTGTATTCGTATTTTTCGGAATACGGATACGGGTATATATATACGGTGAGGGGTATTCTTTTAATTTATTAAAAGGTGCTTCTAGAAGAAGACACCTCATTTAGTTTTTAACCATTTAGGATAAATGGTTAATGATGTGGAGGATGAGGTGTTGATTGCAATTTATTGAGGCATGGCTCACTTGGTGACTCATGCTTTGGTGAACTATTGAAGCATGCTTGATATATTTTGGTTTGCTTCAATAATTCATAAGACTTGGAGATTTTTCCTTGGTTGCTTCATGCTCAACACTCTCATCTGCTCCAAGTTTCTCTTCTTCTACCTCCATCCTAAAAGTCTCATGTATTGAGAAACCTAGGGTGTTTGGAGACAAATTAATCCATCATTAGACTCAACATCCTCTTGGCTATCTAGTTTAGCGAACTAGGTACCCTAGTTACCTCGGCTATGAGGTTGGAGCTCGAACTACAAATCCTTTGGTGGATCATCTTCGATGGAGGGAGACCGGCAATCGAGCTTGATCATGGTGGCCTCTAGGACCTTAGGAAGATGGTAGAAGACCGAACGACTCGGATCATTCGGTATAACCATTCTAAACTCCTCTTTAGTTTGCTAGCTTTAGGTTTATGGTAGATCCGGGTTATAGGGTTGTTCTAGCGCCAGTTTTGATAATTTTTGTTCTGCAAACGGTCATGGTAGATGGACAGGGCGCTGGCATAACCCAACAGGGAGGGCACGAGACTATGGATGACCTCTACTGGTGCTTCGTAAATAAATATGAGGATGAGGTGATCTCAGAGTTTCCACCAGTACCAAAAGAGCTGGAAGATGGGATACACGCCACGGCAGTCAACCAAAGAAAAATTGACTTAGGGACGGAAAATGATCTGAGGCAAACGTTCGTCAGTGAAATGCTATCTGAAAAGTAGATAGCCTTTTTAAAAGACGTACTCATGCAATATAAATACTATTTCGCATGGAACTATTCCGAAATGCCTGGTCTAGATCCAAAAGTGGCAGTACATAAACTGGCTATATCACCGGGAATAAAGCCAATCAAACAAGCACCAAGAAGGATGCGACTCGAACTTGAGATGAGCATCAACTATGAAGTCAGGAAACTAATCGACTCTGGCTTCATCCAAGAAGTTCAATATCCCGACTGGATCGCTAACATTGTTCCAGTGATGAAGAAAAATGGGACGGTGCGCATCTGCGTAGATTTTCGGGACCTCAACAAAGCTTGCCCGAAGGATAACTTCTCGGTACCTGTTACCAAGATGATGATCGATAACACGTCTACCTATGAGGTCTTCTCCTTCATAGATGGATCTTCAGGATACAACTAAATAAAAATCCATCTAAAAGACCAAAATCATACCGCCTTCCAGACCCCATTGGGCATATTCTTCTATAAAGTGATGCCCTTCGGTTTGAAGAATGGTGGCGCTGCCTACCAGAGGGCCATGATAAAGATCTTCGATAACCTCATACACGAGATCGTAGAATGCTACATCGACGACCTTGTGGTGAAGAGCAAATCTCACGATGAACATTGGGAACATCTAAACACAGTGTTCCAACGTCTTCGGAAGTATAATCTGAAGATGAATCCTCTAAAATGCGCGTTTGGAGTCTCCTCAGGAAAATTCCTAGGATTCATCATACGTCACCGGGGTATCGAAATCGATCCCTCAAAGATCAAGGTAATTATGGAAATGCACATGCCAAGGACCCTCAAACAACTGCGGTCTCTCCAAGGAAAGCTCACGTATATCCGGCGATTCATAGCCAACCTTTCCGGAAAATGTCTTCCCTACAGTCATTTGATGAAGAAGGGGACCCCGTTCGTCTGGGATCAAAAGTGCCAAAATGCACTGAACGAAATCAAGCAATACCTGCAAAATCCGCCGATATTGACCGCTCCGGTTAAGGGAAAACCCCTTATCCTATATACAATAGCCCTTAAGGTTCTCTAGACGCACTGTGGGTACAAGAGAATGATCAGGGAAAGGAGAGAGCTCTATATTATTTAAGTCGGGTTCTCCTGGGAGCAGAAAACAACTATTCCCCCATCGAAAAGCATTGCCTAGCACTGATCTCCTCAATAACGAAGCTCAGACATTACGTCTTGGCACATAAGGTCCATCTCATATCGAAGGTGGATCCTCTCAAATATCTAATGTCAAGGGCCATACTAACAGGAAGGCTTGCCAAATGGGGGGCCCCTCCTGATGGAATTCTCGATAACGTATCATCCCTTCAAAGCAGTGAAAGGGCAGGCCATTGTTGACTTTCTAGCAGAGCATCCGATACCAGCCGACTCCCCTTAAATTGCGAGTTGCCAGACAAACATGCATTCGATGCAATTGAAGAAGAAAATAATTTCCAATGGGAACTCTACAAACATGCATTAGGCGAAAAGATAACTAGTTAACACTTAACTAATGAGAATACGGAAATACAACCTTTGTAGATCCGTTTGCTCCACCTCCATAGCTCCGCAACGACATCCTCTCGCTGTCCATAAGAAGTCCCGGGCTCTTGCGTCGGCTTCATCGGAGAAGAAGCGGGCTAGGTCATCGACGACGTGCCGAAGATGATCTACGTCGAGGCATCGCTAAATCAATCTCCGACTTCACCAAGTCCAAAAACTTGTGAAGAGAACACACTCTACTACTTGGCAAGAGGTAGAGGATGAAAAAATAGGAAGTGGGTAGACTTTAGTTTTGGATTTCTCACTTGTTTCCATCAATCACCATTGATGGAGCTTGCTTTTTCTTCACATGAAGAATGGAAGAAGAAGAAGAATATGATATGATAAGATTAATTAAAATAGAAAAGAAAACAATTCTTATCATACTTTTAACTCTAGTTAAGTGTAGAGAATTAACTTAGGTAAGTTAAAATGGTTAGGGTTAAGTTTAGGATAAGAATGAAGACTTAGTCAAAGTTCAAGAAACTTCAACTAAATCCAAAAAAGCCACCATTTATCTTTCTTTTTCCTTTTTCCAAAAAGAATAAATAAGAAAGATAAATGAATAAATAAAAATCAAAACCCTAACCCATTCATTACCATGGTTCATTCTTTACACTTAACCAAGTTAGGCATGCATCATCAAACATGATACAAGCAAGTGCACAAAATTATATCGCATATGCAATGCGCACACCCGAGTGAGAAAATCCATTTTAAAGTGAACCGATACTAGTTAATGCAAAGTAATATATCAAATATATAATTATACAATAAATCATTAAATCAACACTTGATTTAACGATCCGGTCATATCGCATATAACCGACTAGTATTCAATGTATCGGCTTATCGAATCAACCTTTGATTCGATAACTAGGTTATATCGCATATAACCATTCGATACATTCACCACGAGAATGAAATACGGTATCACATACACGCATTATTCTCGGTCCCGCACATATCTCATATGCGCTCCTATTTCGTTTCGCTTGAGCCAGGATACCTCTGTGTAGGACTCTAAAGACTCGTCAATACGCCGGCAGCAGATGATGATCATATCAAACATCCACAAGCCGCAAGCGGTCTGCTAAACGTAACGGCCACCCGGGTATTGAGCGATCTGAAGATCGACGAGCAAGCCCGCTCACACTCCAGTGAATCCAACCAGTAACACTACCGTACAGTCCGATCTGATCGTCTGATATGTCACATATCTCGCCTAGGGGTGGTAAACGTCAGACCCCAATAGCTCGATAAGTCGTGTCGATACGAGGTCTATAACTATTCGAGAAACTACTGGTAACACTTACCAGCAAATCTCAGCAACCCTGGACAGGGATTTCCTGTTATAGCCAATCGAACACAGCGCAACATCAACTCCCTATACCGGGAGAGACGAATCCCCTCCTATCGCTCATTGCCTCCATGTGACTCGGGACTGTACCCAAAAACCACCGTTTTGCACGCCCTCTTGGACGTGGTAAGATGGAAATCAAAGCACAGTGGGAACCACACAAGACTCTATGACGATCTCGGGTCAACAGACTACTCTATACTAGTGTCACCAGAGAACTGCCATCTGACGTGAGGTATAATACCATCTGGGAGTTCTCGGCGAGTCCGTCCAGTGTACCCAGTCTGCACTGAGCACCCGTATATCATCTCTGATGTCAAACACCGATGGATATGGGATCATCCATCGTCCATCTGTATGGGTCGAGAAGGTACACGCTAGTCTACTCTGGTATATCGATGCCCCATCTCGATACACCCACGACTAGGGACTTTGAAGGATGTACTTATAGACTACCATGTCCCCACTAGTATGATCCGCATCATAGTCCAGGTAGTCAAGCACACATCCTAAGGGCTTTACCAACATGTAACAGAGAGACAATCAGTATACACGTTAAGGTAAAGAGCAACCAGATAGCATACTATCATGTCGAGCAAGAAAGTCCTCCCTATATATATCCCAGCATCCACTACAATATACATCCAATGTACAGTAATGGCCTCTAGGGCATACATATAACTAACAATCTCCCACTTGCACTAGGGCCATCTGTAGCAGTGGTTGTAGTATCTCATACTCAACCATCCCATAAAAGTCTCTCTTTGGGAATAGGCCTTCGTGAGTGGATCCGCTGCGTTATCCTCTAAGTCTGCTCTCCTTGCCTCGATCAACCTGGAGATCAACCATCTCCATGATCAGGTGATACTGCCTTAGAATAAGTCTGGATCACTGATGGGACCGGGGTTCCTGGCATAAGCCACAACTTCATTGTCTCACAATGGTAGGAACATAGTTCATCTCATGAACCATTATACATCCAAACAGCCTCTTTGGTAGCATCTTAAGTAGCGATGTATCCTGCCTTTATCGTCTAGTAAATCACGGTATCTAACTTGGAACTCTTCCAACATACCGTCCCTTTACTGAGGGTAAAGACAATGCCTGCGACTGACATTCAGTCGTCTTTATCACCCTGGAACACTTCCAGTGATTCTCCCCAGGATCGCTTGATACCATCTCACTACAACTAGTGAGAATCCTAACATCCAATTAAATCTATCTCATAGATTCAAAACCCAGGATTAAGGAGGTATCACTTTGATCCTGTATGGAGAATCTTTGTGATAAACGGAGATTGATCGAGCGTAGCATAAGAAACTCCTTTCTTATCAAGAGTATGTCATCCACGTACTCTACGAGGATCACCACCATACTCCCTACTACCTTTTTGTTTATACAAGGTTCATCTACCATTTTGATGATGACAAACTCTTTGACTAAGACATCAAAATAGACGTTCCAACTCCGCGATGCCTGTTTTATCATATAAAACATCTTGCACACGTTTCCGCTGCTCCCACTGTCTACGAGGGCCTCTGGCTGTGTACTTATAGACACTCTCTTCCAAAACATCATTTTAGAAGAGCTGTCATGACACCCAACCACCAGATATCGTAGTCATGGTATGTAGCCGTGGCAAGTAGGATCTGGATGGACTTAAGCATAGCTACTTGAAAAGGTTTCATCATAATCCACGCCTGGTCAATGATGCAAACTTTTAACAAGTCTAGCTTTGAAAGTCTCAACTTTTCCATCTACACCAAGTAATCTTCTCAAGATTTACTTGCTCCTGATGGGGATTTAACCCTTCAGATATAGCAACTAAAGTCCATACTTTGTTGGTGTATAAGGATTCCATCTCAGATCGCTAAGCATCCAGCCATTCTTACAGAGTCTTACTCCCGATGGCCAGCTCGAAACTAGTTGGGTCATCATCTCATGATGCAATCCTCGCTCCCACTGTCATAGAGAAACCGAAGTATCTCTCAGGTGGGTGAGGAACCCTACTAGATCGGCGGAGAGGCTGAGGTTCGTTGGTTTCTACTGAATCCTTTGGTTCTATCAAATCATTAGCTACAGTTTGTATAGCTGGAACCTTTCCAGTTGTACTTAACAGACCTTGCCTCGAGCTTGTCCGGATTTTGCTTTTAGACATAGGCCGGACAACCCTAAATCTTAACTAACTTAAGATATGGGCTCTTCCCCTTCTATATCACATATGAAGTGGTAGGCACTGATTTGATTCGAACCCTATTCAATAGGTATGCAACTTCTCAAGTGCATAACCCCCTAAGGAAAAAGGTAACTCAGTATTACTCATCATAGAGCACACCATATCAAATAGGGTGTATCTGCTCCGCCCCGATATACCATCGTGCTATGGTGTATACGGAGGAGTAATGCTGAGAGAGAATCTCATTCTCCTTTAGAATAGTCCAGGAACTCCATGCACAAGTATTCTCCTCCTTGATCTCATCATAGGACATAATACTTATACACGTATTTTGGTTCTCTACTTCTAACTTATATTCTGTGAATATCTCAAAAGGTTCGGACTTGTGTTTCAACAGGAACATAGGTCTGAATCTAAAGAGATCATCAGAGAACGTAATGAAGTATAAAGAACCGGTCTTGGTATGTGTAGACAGGGGACCTACATACATCAACATGTATCATCCCAAGAGTTCACTAACTCTTTCTATGTTTCCAATAAACATAGCTATGGTCATCTTATCTTTGTGACATGACTGGCGAGTTTCACAAGATGTAAATTCAAACCAATTTAAATATGCATCTTTATGTAACTCCAGCTAGTCGGGTCGCATTGATATGACCTAGTCTACAATACCTCAAGAAGGATCCGTCCATTTCTGAACTCTTCTTCTTGTGTGTGTTCCGTATACTAAGAACTGTAGTTTGATTTAGAACATTAATGCTTTTAGATAACGTGCCTGAACCGATCAACTTTTGATATAGGAAATGTTCAAAACATTATCCAACAATACGAAATTTTATCGTTTCTTTACTAATAAAGAGACAGATATGATTTTGTATATCAGGTTCGGTATCTAATAACATTCGTTCAGAATCAATGTATTACAATACAGGGTGACAGTGACCAACAGACTTGGCTGCAACACTTGCCCCGTTTTCTGCCTCATGAAACTTATCACCCGTTCTCAGTTTTTCTACCCTTTTGTAGCCCTATGTAACAAATTACATATCTGGGATCCTTATCCGGTATCATATACCAGGATATGGAGGATACTGAGAACAGTTCTGTATAATGAACACACCCGAAGATGATGCATCAGCATGCACTCTCTTCGTTTGGGCGGCACGGGAAATCTGGTATTCCCCAATTTCCTGCTCTGTCTTATAACAATTATAAGTTGGAGCGGGACCAACGTTCCCCAGCTCAGTATAACAAGCGGGTTCGGTCAATAATCCGTATTATTATCTTGATTAAGGCGTGACATGGTCGCTACCAGGAGAGAGAGAGAATAAAACACTCAGCGTGCGCTCTTGCAAGAATAGATTGGTTTATTATTTTATCTAATCAGGATGGCTCCCACTGCTTTTTATCAAATCTTCCTTCAAACCCTAAAAGGAAAGACTAGCCGGGATTAATTACACACTACAAGTTCGCCAATCTTTCAGCCAGGCCAGTGTCGGTACTTTGAGGGAGGTCCCCCGTGCTTTCGCACGAACCTAATTAATGTAAACCTCGTTTTCCCAGAGGCGTAACCCCATTGACACCTTTCTAGACACCTACTTGATTGGCTAATTGTAATGTATAAAACTCTCCCAGGAGTAACTCTTACTCGCAGTGGGTATCGGGATCCAACTATCTCATAGAAGGTATGCAATCTCATTGCAAATTTCAACACTTGAAATTCCCGATAATATTTTGGCCCTAGCAGCTATATGACCTTAACATAGTCAACAAATCATAAGTGCTAGTCAAGTTCAACCCGTCATTTCCCGATTGAATTAAACCCACCCGCACGACCCTTAACATAGTCAACAAAGTTGCACGACTACCCTAATCCAATCACATCATATGCTTATGCAGATAAGCACTAATTAGCTACCGCACACTACGCCTTAACATAGTCAACAAACGTAGCACGAATACTAACTAGGACTTATCTGAAATGACGGAGGGCTACGACAGGTTTTTCTGAAAACCTATTGCGTAATGAACTTGATATCGTTGTAGAATCAAATGATTTTAAAATGGAGTGCTTTTGAGGCTTTTCTAGTTTTGCTAAAGGAGTCACTCCCGGTGAAGGGATCGTCGGTCCTTTCCTCGTCGAATGAGGTGCGGGATATATCACATATATCACTGTGCAAAGCAGAACTCTTAAAAGCTATCAAAAGACAAACCGAATGTGTAGCATCTGCCAGTTATTGCTAAAGGAGTCACTCCCGGTGAAGGGATCTCGGTCCTTTCCTTATCGAATAAGGTGCAGGATATATCATATATACCGCTATGCAAAGCAAGAACTGTAGCTACCTGTTTTATTTTGAAATTCGATTCTACAACATCTTAGGTTTCTTTTATTTCATTAATCACATTAATGAAGTCCCATCATTTAAGTACCTAAACATCACAGATAAATACGACGTACACTTATGCCATCCGCATTCGCCTCGATGTCCCATCGTGCACCGTTAGGTTAGGTAACTAACGACAGAGCGGGGCAGGGCTAGCGCGGGTGTAAAACATAAGTAACGTCTATATAATATATCATATATACTATATACTGTATCTATCACAGAACATCACATGATCGCATCACAGATATCGCAGCAGAAGTATCATATGAAATATTGGATATACTAGGACGTCCGTGTTTTCAATACGAGCCAGTATAAAACACGGATTCCACGGTCGTGATGAATAGCCAAACCCACACCCCTAGACCCCTACGAGAGTGGCAAGCAACCCTACCAATTCTGGAGTTAGGAGACCCGGACTCGACTCCTCGAGTTGGCCTCCCACTGGACACCAGAACCCGGTTACTTGTGCCCTCCTCCTTGGGTCTATCCTAGTGCGGAAAAGTAAATAATATACAAACGGTGACAACTTCCGCTACCTGGAAGCGCCCCAATAAAAGAATATTACATATAAGTTTTTACATGAATGAAAATGAAAAACACTCATCTCACATAAAAACCCCCGGCTATTCAAACACGACGATCCAATATAACATATCCAGCAACACATAACATCACATGTCATCAACGTAAGTAAACATGCGCATCCCAATTGTCGTTGACATATAGCAACGAAACCGGCGATATCACATATTACACTTACGGTCACAGAAAAGAAAGTGTAAAACTACAACAGTTGGAATCCGCAACCACCTCAGACATCGCATGCCTGACCAAATGAATTACTTAGACATCGCATGCCTAACAATTATAAACCCCGCATTTTAGTCTCATTATCGAAAACTCTTTTCAATATCAAGTCGGGGAATTCAACAAGATTCCCGAAATCCTGATCGAATGCTCGTCGCAAACTTCAGTAGACGGCCGCACCCCCGATACCGTCGACAAAGTGCACCAAGGCGGAACACCGCTACCGCGAGCACCCGACCGGATGCTTTCGGCGACGGGGTTCTCCTACAGTCACTTGGTCGGGGCTATGGAGTGAGGCTGTCTATTAAGTTTACCGGCGAATATCCGCGTACGCTAAGTGATTGCAACGGACTTTTGATCACATCAAAATTCCGTGGCAACCGATCAAGTGAGACTAAACTGCTATGTTTATAACATTCATTCAGTTATCACATAACTTTTGTGAATTCCAATTATTGTATCCCATTCCAGATAAACAGAAAATGTTAAACTTTTCGATCGAAAAGTCGAACACCCAACTTTTCCCGATACAGATCAACACATGAAATAAGTCTAACAACATTCAGTTCGTGCCTCAGTACCAACGGTCCAGCCGTAGAAGGGTCAAGCCAACGCCTCACATGTGGCACGCCGTACTGTCCCAAACCCGAAGGTTCAAAGGGCAGTTCAAGACGGTCACATAATCGAGTTAAGGTTTGTTGTCTTCTAGAGGGTCCATCGCGTTACTTGCACTACTTAGAACGTCGTTAAACTACGGAAAATCCAACACTTGGAAATTTCCCGACAGGGGGAAAATTGGGTATTTGTATCCGGTCGAACTTTTTAACATATTCTAAAATTTATCCGGAAAGCCACACAGACAAAATTTGATATTCCGATCGAAACTCCGAAACCCCAAAACAATTCCAGAAAACTCATCTGTATAATTAATATTAAAATATCCCAGGAAAACCAGAACAGAATACTGAGAATTACTGTGCAAACATTACCTCACAAAACGACAAAACGGCCGCGCTTCCGCCGCGCGAGCCATGCTCGTGCCGCGGAAGAGCGGTGGTAAAGTTGAATCAGGCCCACGAAATTTACAGTAATTCTTAGAAAACCCAGCTTGATTTTCTGGATATTTTTAATCTTGAAAAATCCACAATTTTAAAATCTGGACAGAGAGCATGTTAGGTTTGGGTTTTCGGGTTCGTTCGGACTTCAATTTCCGTCTGGACTTCGCCTAAGGCTCTAGCTAGGCTCTGATACCACTGAAGGGTTCCTAGGCACTCTAGTGAGGTCTCACAAGGCATCAATCATGCCAATTTCAAAAATTCTAGTGCCGAGAAACCCTAAACTACGGATCGATAGCTAGATGTCTAGGCGAAAAGATAACTAGTTAACACTTAACTAATGAGAATACGGAAATACAACCTTTGTAGATCCGTTTGCTCCACCTCCATAGCTCCGCAACGACATCCTCTCGCTGTCCATAAGAAGTCCCGGGCTCTTGCGTCGGCTTCATCGGAGAAGAAGCGGGCTAGGTCATCGACGACGTGCCGAAGATGATCTACGTCGAGGCATCGCTAAATCAAGCTCCGACTTCACCAAGTCCAAAAACTTGTGAAGAGAACACACTCTACTACTTGGCAAGAGGTAGAGGATGAAGAAATAGAAAGTGGGTAGACTTTAGTTTTGGATTTCTCACTTGTTTCCATCAATCACCATTGATGGAGCTTGCTTTTTCTTCACTTGAAGAATGGAAGAAGAAGAAGAATATGATATGATAAGATTAATTAAAATAGAAAAGAAAACAATTCTTATCATACTTTTAACTCTAGTTAAGTGTAGATAATTAACTTAGGTAAGTTAAAATGGTTAGGGTTAAGTTTAGGATAAGAATGAAGACTTAGTCAAAGTTCAAGAAACTTCAACTAAATCCAAAAAAGCCACCATTTATCTTTCTTTTTCCTTTTTCCAAAAAGAATAAATAAGAAAGATAAATGAATAAATAAAAATCAAAACCCTAACCCATTCATTACCATGGTTCATTCTTTACACTTAACCAAGTTAGGCATGCATCATCAAACATGATACAAGCAAGTGCACAAAATTATATCGCATATGCAATGCGCACACCCGAGTGAGAAAATCCATTTTAAAGTGAACCGATACTAGTTAATGCAAAGTAATATATCAAATATATAATTATACAATAAATCATTAAATCAACACTTGATTTAACGATCCGGTCATATCGCATATAACCGACTAGTATTCAATGTATCGGCTTATCGAATCAACCTTTGATTCGATAACTAGGTTATATCGCATATAACCATTCGATACATTCATCGCGAGAATGAAATACGGTATCACATACACGCATTATTCTCGGTCCCGCACATATCTCATATGCGCTCCTATTTCGTTTCGCTTGAGCCAGGAAACCTCTGTGTAGGACTCTAAAGACTCGTCAATACGCCGGCAGCAGATGATGATCATATCAAACATCCACAAGCCGCAAGCGGTCTGCTAAACGTAACGGCCACCCGGGTATTGAGCGATCTGAAGATCGACGAGCAAGCCCGCTCACACTCCAGTGAATCCAACCAGTAACACTACCGTACAGTCCGATCTGATCGTCTGATATGTCGCATATCTCGCCTAGGGGTGGTAAACGTCAGACCCCAATAGCTCGATAAGTCGTGTCGATACGAGGTCTATAACTATTCGAGAAACTACTGGTAACACTTACCAGCAAATCTCAGCAACCCTGGCCAGGGATTTCCTGTTATAGCCAATCGAACACAGCGCAACATCAACTCCCTATACCGGGAGAGACGAATCCCCTCCTATCGCTCATTGCCTCCATGTGACTCGGGACTGTACCCAAAAACCATCGTTTTGCACGCCCTCTTGGACGTGGTAAGATGGAAATCAAAGCACAGTGGGAACCACACAAGACTCTATGACGATCTCGGGTCAACAGACTACTCTGTACTAGTGTCACCAGAGAACTGCCATCTGACGTGAGGTATAATACCATCTGGGAGTTCTCGGCGAGTCCGTCCAGTGTACCCAGTCTGCACTGAGCACCCGTATATCATCTCTGATGTCAAACACCGATGGATATGGGATCATCCATCGCCCATCTGTATGGGTCGAGAAGGTACACGCTAGTCTACTCTGGTATATCGATGCCCCATCTCGATACACCCACGACTAGGGACTTTGAAGGATATACTTATAGACTACCATGTCCCCACTAGTATGATCCGCATCATAGTCCAGGTAGTCAAGCACACATCCTAAGGGCTTTACCAACATGTAACAGAGAGACAATCAGTATACACGTTAAGGTAAAGAGCAACCAGATAGCATACTATCATGTCGAGCAAGAAAGTCCTCCTTATATATGTCCCAGCATCCACTACAATATACATCCAATGTACAGTAATGGCCTCTAGGGCATACATATAACTAACATCTTCCATGCAGCGGCGAAAGCAAAACATCCCCATAATTAAAGTCGGGGTGGGCCTTATCTTCGTGACTCCGCAAGGAGGGATATTGCGTTATGCCCTCTCCTTAATAGAGCCGACAATAACGAGGCTGAATACGAAGCTTTGATAGTAGGTTTAGAGATCGCTATCGACATGGGAAACAAATACCTCCTTATATATGGAGACTCCCAGCTGATCGTTAGCCGAGTAAATGGAGACTATCAGACATGCAGGCCAGAGCTGATAAAGTATGGCGAAAAAGTGCAGCAACTGCTGACACAAATCCCTTCCTACATCCTGGAGAGTATACCGCGTGCAGAAAACAGCAAGGCGGACGCGTTGGCCAAATTGGCTAAGGAACTTGCCGATGAAGACCTCGATGACGTAAGGATCATTGTGCAAAGCCACAGGGTTCTCGCACCAATATATATATCTTCGGAAGTCCTAATAGAGCCATCCGAAAGAAAAGAGACGGCCGAACAAGTAGCCCTTCAAATAGAAGATGAAGAAAAGGTTATCGACTGGAGGGAAGTCTTCATAGACTACTTCAAATCCCGACGAATGCCCGAAAATACGTCGTCCAGACATCAGCTCTTGAAACGAGCATTGTCTTTCGCCTTTGTCAATGATACTCTAAATAAGAGATCATTCGACTGTCTATGGCTAAGATGCTTGGGGCCGGAGGAAGCGAAGAAAGTCGTCCAAGAAATACACGACGGACTCTGTGGTTCTCATCAAGCTGAACCAAAAATGAAGCTGAAGATAAAAAGAATAGGTTGCTATTGGCCCACAATGATTCAGGACCGCCTCGAATATGCAAAGCAGAGTCACTCGTGCAAAATTCATGGGGACTTCATCCATCAACATCCAAATCCTCTAAACCCGACAGTGGCCAACTAGCCGTTCGAGATGTGGGGAACATATATAATTGGCCATGTTGAACCAGCGTCCTCTAAAGGACATCGGTTCATACTGGCAACGACCGACTACTTCTCTAAGTGGGCAGAAGCAGTACTACTAAGAGAGGTGAAGACGGAGAATATCCTCCATTTCTTCAGAACCCATGCCATCTATCGGTTCGCCACTCCGCGACGAATTATCTCGGATAATGGGCCAGCTTATAGAAGTCATAAAATCAGCCGCTTCACACAACAATATAAAATAGATTGGAGATACTCTTCAGTCTATAATCCTGGGGCCAACGGTCTAGCCGAAGCTTTCAACAAGACCTTGATAAAGATTCTAAAGAAAATGGTGTCCAGAAACAAAAAAGACTGGCACGAAAGGCTGCACGAAGCTCTCTGAGCGTACAAAACAACATTCAAAATGGCCACGAATACAACACCATACGCATTGGTGTTCGGCACAGAAGCAGTGCTCCCGTTGGAGATAGAACTCCCTTCTCTACGAGTAGCATTTCGATACGAGCAGACAGATGAAGAAAACGCTCATCTTCGACTTGAAGAACTTAATGCCCTTGACGAAACTCGTCTTATAGCACATCAAAATCTGGAGGCTTATAAGGCAAGGATGACACGGTCATGCAGAAAACTGACCAGGCCGAGAACATTCCGCCAAGGCGAACTTGTGCTAGTCGTCAAAAGACCAATGATCCCTAATCGTGCAAAACAGGGGAAGTTCGAGCCAAACTATGAATGCCCGTACATCATAGACAAAGTCTACCAAGGTGGAGCCTACCTGCTCATGGATATGTATGGCGAAAGACCCTTCCGGCCAATAAACGGTCAATTTCTCAAAAAATACTACGCTTGACGAGTCACGACATTGGTCAAAAATTGATGACGACGCTCATGTCCGTTCTCTATCTTCCTGAATCAGAACTCTTAGAGTGGCATCCAAAAGCTCTGCCGTCTCAAACATGGCGACAATGGACCAAAACGTCCCTAAAATAATGTTGGACCGAAACGTCCCTAAACAAATGATGGACCGAAACATCCCTAAACTAATGTCGGACCGAGATGTCCCTAAACTAATGATGGACCGAAACGTCCCTAAACTAATGATGGACCGAGATGTCTCTAAACAAATGATGGACCGAAACGTCCCTAAACTAATGTCGGACCGAGATGTCCCTAAACTAACAATGGACCGAAACGTTCCTAAACTAATAACGGACCGAGATGTCCCTAAACTAACAATGGACCGGAAAGTCCTTAAACTAAAAATTCGCCTCAAATATGGCAATAATGGACCGGAAAGTCCTTAAACTAAAAATTTTCCTCAAACATGGCAATAATGAACCGGAACGTCCCTAAACTAGCGCATCGCCCCAAATACGGCGATACACTCCCTTGAGATATATATTGCAATCGAAGTCCCAGCGGCAAAGGTTGCAACTCAAGTCCCACTGGCTGCACAGATACTCCCGCAATAAAGCCACTCCCAAGTCCCACTGGCAAATAGATGGGTCACCTATGACAAAATCACTTTCAAAAGTTTCACCGCGTTAAAAGAAAAAAGGAAAAAAGGGTATGTCCACAAGCGAAGTGGGCATGGACAAAAACCCGAAAGGGCAAAACAGCAGGACTGCCGGCGAGTTTGTAAAAACCCGCAAGGGCGCAATCTCGTTAAAAAACGGTATGACCACAAGCAAAATGAGCACGAATGAAAACCCGAAAGGACGCAGTGAGTAAAAAAAGCAGGACTGCCGGCAAGATTGTGAAAACCCGAAAGGGCACAAACTCGTAAAATAAAAAAATTCGTGTGCCCTTGTAAGGTCCTCTCAACCTTGTGAGGAGAAACTACCTGCGTGAGACCCTTACGACTCAAAGGGACAACACACTTAGGAATCCTCATGATTCCTAAGGAGAAATTACACTTACGAGATTCTCACGACTCGTAAGGAGAATTCCCCCTATGAGACCCTCACGGCTCGTGGGATTCAAAAGTCTTAAGCTACAGAGATCTGTTCTTAAGCCGTCATATTCCCCTAATGTTGCCCTATAAGCGGTCCCATATTGACCCTTTTATACAATCCATGGGCATAAATATATATATTCCCCACCGAGTTCCACCTATGGTGAGAAATATCCTCATATGGTAAACAACACTTGTGAGTCCTCTTGACTTACAAGGAGAAAATACTCTTGTAAAATCTTTACGAATTATGAGAGAAAATACACTTAGGAATCCTCACGATTCCGAAGGAGAAGATACACCTACGAGATCCTCACGACACATAGGGAGAAAAACCTTTATGAGACCCTTATGGCTCATAAAGTCAAAAGCCTTAGTCAACAGGATCTTAACCATGTTTACTAAGCCACCTTTGTTCAAATCAACAAGGGAAAATGATGATTCGCTCCTGGCAATATATCAGTTGTAGCGATGCTGATACCTAAAGAGGCGTCAAACTTTAAGCTCTCTCACGGCGGATGACGATTCTCTCCTGGCAACATCCCAGTGACAGCGATGCTGATACCGAGATTGGTATCATATTTCAAATCCCTTTTAAAAAAAGCCAAAATGATAGGGCAAATCGCAAAAAAGCAGCGAGTAAAAACAAAAACGGCCGAAATGATTGGGCACCGCGATAAATAGCAGAAATAATTGGCCAATCGTGACTTTCGCGACATAAAAGCTGAAAAGATAAAGCATCACAGAAAGAAATAAAAAATGAAAATGAAACTTTTCTGCCCTGCAGGTAGATCCACACCGACCCCTGTATACAATCCATAGGCACAAATGAAAGAAAGGGAACCATATTTCCCACCAGGCTCCATCAAAGGGAGAGCCAGATCTCGATGGCAACATCTACAGCCTAGAATTAGCTCGACATTCTTGTCATGCCGGCAGGATGCAAACGCAGCGTCGACAAAACCACAAGGCTCAAAGCAAAAAAGGAGTAATGGCAAAATCCTAGCTTCAAGTCTTGACGATTCATATACAACCTAGAGACTATTCCGGCGTTCGTTCTCATTCCGGTAGGATGCAGACGCAACGTCGATAAAAACCCAAGGATCAAAGCAAAAATGGAGTGATGGCAAAATCCTAGCTCAAAGTCTTGACGGTTCATATACAACCTAGAGACTATTCCGGCGTTCATTCTCATTCCGGCAGGATGCAGACGGAATGTCGACAAAAACCCAAGGGTCAAAGCAAAAATGGAGTGATGGAAAAATCCTAGCTCCAAGTCTTAACGGTTCATATACAACCTAGAGACTATTCCGGCGTTCCTTCTCATTCCAGCAAGATGCAGACGTAATGTCAACAAAAGACCCAAGGGTCAAAGCAAAAATAGAAACATGGAAAAATTCTAGCTCCAAGTCTTGATGGTACATATACAATCTAGAGACTATCCCGGTGTTCGCCCTCATTTCAGCAGGATACGGACGCAGCTATTAAATGAAATTCGAGCAATAGAATATTCCTAGCTTCGGAATTCAATTGAAATACATATAGCATAGAGGTCCTACAAATGTCTACCCTATTTCAGCAAAGAATCGGCGCGACATCATCAAAACAAAAATGAAGTGACGGCATATTCCCAGCTTCGGGTCTTGACGGCAACTCATATAAAGCCTAAAAGACCATTAGAGATCATCCCACCCCAGAATGGTGCGGTTATGGCTCATTGGGGCTCCAAATTGAGCCTAACCTCAGGTAAAAAGCGTCGTGGAAAATTCCTAGTGCTTGATCTTCCGACGGTAATATGACCTAAGGAGATTACTTGAAGATGTCTTGTCCAGCCCCCGAAAGGATCAGAGACACGATAGACGTGGGGCTACTCGAACAGCGGCTTAAATACGGCATATCGAGGAATACATCAGCCAACGCGACGGTACCACGGACTAAAACCCTAGTACCACAAACCTAACAGACCTCTGTCGTAAAAATAATGGGGGATATCTACATACAAAGTTAGGACAAGTTTGCCTGTAAACCCAAGAGAGGTAAACTAAAAACACTCTGACATGAGTACATAAACTAGAGACTTCGAAATGAGTACATAAACTAGAAATTCTGAAACGAGAGAATAAACTACAAACTCCGAAATGAGTACATAAACTGGAGACTCCGAAATGAGTGAAAAAACTACAAACTCTGAAATGAGTATATAAACTACTCCGCGCCAGATCAAGACGTCAAGAAACAGAAAGGCGCAACTCATAGGCCTCGGGGCTCAGAACTACATTTCTTAAGGATCGAGATCTGAGTTAACGATATATGATGACGCTTGTGTCCGCTCGCTATCTTCTCAGATCTAAATTCTAAAAAAATGTGTATGGCATGCCAGCCCGAAACCAGCCATATGCTATGCATTACTTCACTCACAGGTATACCACCATGAGTAAGGTGGTAGGGGGAACCATTTGTTCACATCGGTCCAATGTTCACCTATGTCTAGATACATGCATCAGAAACTTCTAGGGTTAAAATGCAAAGTATATGTGCAGAGGCAAGATGCCCACATGGATATGTGCTGGGGGCGAAACGTTCAGCGGTCAACAAAAAAAATGTTTATTCCACAGAAAAAAGATCACCAAATATGGGATCAGAGATACAGGGATTAACAAAACAATAAACAAAATTCTCTAACTCCCTCTCTGCCTTCTCCACCATGTCGAAGCGGCGATCTTCGCGAGGAGTCGCTCCCCAACGTTCAGCGTTGTGCCCATCAGTGAAGGAAGACATGACGGCCCGACGAGCCCGCGTCTGACTTAGCAACTGAACAGAATGGTCCTTCAGAAGCTGGGTAATTAAATATGCCACATAAAAGCACTCGATCTTGTCCCCCGCTGCGTCAAGCATCACTAAAGTCGTTTCCGCTGGATGAGAGACGATGTCAGCAAGCACAGACAGGAAGATCATCCGGAGCCAAATGGATTCGATAGGAAGAGGAGAGCCCCTACGAGCCAGAAGCTCATACATCACCGTGTCACATTAGTCATATGTGAGAACGGGATCCACTAATCGCGCAGCAAAACGAGGAACAATTCCCTCGATAGGTACCTCCCATGGTTGCCAATGAGCATGCGGACGATTGCAAGCCATAACTCTTGGTCTGTTAAAAATGGTTCTCTCCTTGTGAAGAAGGAAGAAAACATTGCTTCAGATTATAAAGAGAAGCATTCAAGTCTAGGCACAGAAAATTTTGTGCATGGTGGAAGTATTTCCAAGTCCTGACAAAAAGGGCATGGGAAAAGAAAAGGTTGACTCATTGAAATCAGAGAAAGAAGGTGAAATGATTCCCTCAGCAACACCTCACGTGCATGACACATGAGCGTCGACGCCGATTCTTTGCAGGATTAGAACCTGTAGCAGCGCCTCACGTGCATAACATGTGAGCGACGACGCTAGTTCTTTTCAGGATTAAATCCTGTAGCAGCGCATCACGCGCATGACATGTGAGCGCCGGCGTTAGTTTATATATATATATATATATATATATATATATATATATATATATATATATATATATATATATATATAACAACACCTCACGTGAGGCACATACGAGCATTGGCGTAAAGACAAGGGGGCTTTGTCATTCATACTTCGAAAAAATTTATACATTGGTGATAAGGATGATAAAAAAAAGAAAGAAACGTCATCAAAATGTTTACAATGGCAGAACGCTAAACTCTGGACATGGATTCTCAAACTCAAAAGCAAGTTTTAGCAATGCACGTTCAGCCTCATCAACCATCTTCTTGTGCATCTTCTCTCGGATGTAAGCGTCAGGGTCACCACTGATGTCCTCCACCCTTTGATATGCCGATATTATCGCTTTCTGTTGAAAGACGCGGTGCAAGATGGCAACGGGATTATCTCTCCGTTTCTTTGAGATCAACCCCATCAAGTACACTGAATGTACCTTATCCTCAGCATCATTGAGCGCTTGGAGTGGCATAACTTTAAGACGCCCGGGTATAACTTCCCAGATCGACCCAACGACAATCTTTAAAAGAGCAGAACGGCGGGGGAGCAATCGACCGTTGTAATCATCGAAGCGATACATCACCTCAGCACATTAGTCGTTTGTCACGCCCCGCTTCCCAGTGTACGGGCAGAGGGCGCGACGAGGCCGCTACGTATTTACTCAGAAGTAAACACGCTAAGTGTATCTAAGCAATATAAAATAAAATGTACATAAGAGACAAGATATAAAAGAACATAAACTTTATTTATTAACATTCTTTTTACAATACAACTGAAATGAAAATACATGTACTGAAAGCAATACCTAAACAATGGCATAACAGAAATGAAATGAAATGTACAAGTAAACTAGAGCTCCGGTTCAAAGGCTAGCTGATCCAAATCCTCGCTGGTGGGCTCTGTCTCCAGAAGGTCCGATCCACCTGACAACATTCCAAAGAAAGAAGAAAAGGAATGTCGTCAGCGAACAATCGCTCGGTAAGTCCCAAAAGTAAGAAGAGACAGAATAGACAGAAGGAGAAAGTAACTTTTAAAGTTGTATTATATTTTTAACGCTGTTGTTTGTAACTTCGGTACAGAAAATGCCAGTGTATACGAGAGGAGTCTCGCTATCCCGGAGACTAAGGTATACGGAGTACAAGGATCCGTTCAGCCACGGTACAATGGCAATGGAGATTTAGGTTATGTGTCTTATGGTTGCAGTCTTGTACCACTTCTAACACCTTCCGTACCAATCTACCCCTTATAAACCCCGCGATGTCTTGATTGTATGGTTTGTATTGTTTGTATTGTTTTGTATTGTAAATTGTATAGATGGATGACTTGCCGAAACCATGATATTAGTAATGGAACGGATATAATGGATGAACATGTAAATGGAGTATATCCATGGTTCGGTTCGGTCAAGTTGTATAGATTGAATAAATAGATTCATATTGAATTGTGGTTTTATACTTGAATCACATTCAAGTCAGATTGTTTATATTGAGACTCGGTCTGAGTCAGACAATTAAAAAAGAAATTGAAGTCCTGAATTAGGTTTTGATGTTATCGGTAACTGCTGCACATGGACGGCAAGATTTATGTCTTTTTCCAAGATAATTACCGTATTGATAACACCGTTTGTTAGGCTGTCTGCCTTAAATAGGCAAGCACTCATACCTCCAGCTCCCTGAGGCTCAAGAGACTGGTCCCGCTTAAACCTATGTATACTAGGGTCCTTATTGTATTTAATATAACTTGAGGGGTTTTATGTAAAAATAGTTTTGGAATAATTTCAAAATACACCTCAACTATTTAATTATCGTCTTTAGAGTTTACATAAATGTGTATTTTACATTTGTGCAATTTCTAGTAAATAGAACCTAGTTTCCATAGTATATGGTATTTTCTTGAAATGTTGTACTTGTGTTGTATTTGAATGTTATTTTCATGTGATAGTGATTCCTTTGATTTTGAAAATTTGGAATATTTATATAATTAAAATGGATATTTTGATAATAAATTTATAAATATTTAATTAAAATAATTTTTTTTCTTGTAGAAATCTCATTTTTCTAAAAAAAATGCATAAAAATTCCATCGAGATCGAATGCTCCTTGCGGAGGTCTACATCTCGCTCTACTAAGCCCGGGGATGCGCGATAATCCGCACCATCCCGAACGAGGTCCCCAAAATGGGTTGTAGAGGCGCAATTCCATGGAAATCGTTAATACATCTTTTTATAGAAAACGGTTTTATAAGTTTAGGGTATTTATTTGTAAGGTCGTATTTCCCGTATTCTATTTTCCCAAAATCAATCATGCTATGATAGAGATGTGTGTTGTGATGAGGTAGTTCATTACCTCGTGAACTATCTATAGGTATCGCAAGGAATAAAGGTTATAATGTCGAAATGAATAGTTTGTGGTATTTTTATGTAAAATGCGATAAATGTTACAAAAATGATTATTTTGATGTGAAACTTGTTTTATTGGGTTTTTTAATGTTTATTAATCAACATATGAGAATATGGTTTTATCTTGTTAAAGAAAAGTGTAGTTTTTAAAGAAAACCGAATTGGAAGTCGGACTAACTCTGCTTCCGTCGAGTTTTAGAAAAGGAAATTTTTAAAGTTAAAGATGAGAGAGGTAATTAGGACATACTGTCTTTGATGAGAGGGGGGAGGGAGAAGAAGGTCTAGGATTTTTCGGTGCTTCGTTTCGTTGCCGGAAACTCCTCGTATCATCGCTGGAACTTCGTCGGAGCTTCGCTCTTTGCTAACTCCACTTGCACAACATAAACACTTGGGAATTCTTGAGAGTTTTGGCAGGGATTTGTGAGTGAGGAGGGGTGTGAAATGGAGTGGTATTTATAGGAAACATTAGGGTTTAGGGGTGATGAAAGGGTGAATTAAAATATGTATTAAAAATGAAGTAAATGGGTGATTTATTGCCTCTGGAAAATGTGCAGAGAATAAACAATACTGGAGTTATGGGGGTAGTCCAAGGGACTAGGGTTTTAAAAAAAATTTGGGTTTGGGCTTGGAAAATCCGGCGGCGCCGCCCCCAGATCAATTCTCGCCAGTCCGATCATAGAGGTGGGGGCTTGGATTGGGGCCACGTGTCCCTGACGGTCTGAATACTAATTTGTATTTGTTTGTTTTGAGTGTGACTCTTGGTTTTACGTGTTTTGCACGTGAAGACTCTTGGACTTCTAAAAGATTAAAAGAAAATAAAACAAAAAGATAATATGGCTGATGGGATTCGAACTCGGGTACTATGTCTCGGTAGTGCAAGGTCTTACCGATGTGCTACAAGTACTTTCTTGTTGTTCAAAATCAAAATAATTACTTATGGCATTCACAGGAATTGTAAATACCCCAATTGTACATTAACTTTAAATGAATTTTATGTACACAGAATTTAGAGTTGTTACAGCGTTAGTAAACTCCTGGCCTTGACAGCGACCTTGGATATGAATCTCCTCATAAGAGATAATCTCTTCAAGATCATACAAATTAGAAGCCATAGTACCTGAAAAGAAAAACCAGTGGAGGGTTAGCAATCAAAATACTAAAATCATTACAGTCAGAAGGAAAATCAATAGCCCCCACAAAATCAAGAGTTTAGCTCTAACCAGAGGAGGTTCTGTGGGCAGAGATCTAAGCTCTGAGATGAGAATTGAATTCTCAAGGAAGAAAAAAATTCAAGAAGATGATGAAACGGTGGTCATCTTAAAGGCCAAAGGTCCTATTTATTGAATGCGAAGGGATGATTCAACTCCCTAGAAGATCAAACGATGGAAAAAGTGACACTTTTGCACTCACGTGTGGGCCACGTGAGAACAACGGTAAGGGGGCATTTGTTCCCCCAATATTTAAACATAATAAAAAGAGCTAAGCTCTGTTAAATATTAATAAGGCAGCGCCTCACGTGCTCTCCACGAGGGCGCCATCGCCAATCTTGTAGGATTAAATCCTATGGTGGCGCCGCTTGTGCTACTCACGTGGGCGTCAATGTGCAAAGCACAGAAGCGCCTATCATAAATAAGAATTTAATTCTTAAGTGGCACCCACGTGCAGAACACGTGAGCGCCGGCGTCCAAGTTTATACCAGTAGAATTAAATTCTACATTTCCTTAACAAAAAGATGGGATATTCTCTGTTAAACAGAGTTGTTGGATCAAAGATCCAATGGTGATGATAAATCATCAAACAATAGAATTAAATTCTATTCTGAGGAATATTTGTCCTCAATCTTTACAAAAAAAAGATTGCTCTCTATAAAACAAATAACCCTTGGATTAAAAATCCAATGGTGATTAAAAATCACCGCTTGACAGAATAAAATTCTGTATATGGGAAAATATTTCCCCAATCTTGTTAAAAAACAAGAGAACATATTCTGTAAAACAGAAACACTTAGATCAAAAATCCAACGGTGGGTAAAATTCCCCAAACCAATTTTGAGATCAATTAAATCAATTGGAATCTCTCAATAAGAGATTTTCTCAAAACTAATTAACAATTTGCCTCTACTATATAAAGGACCCAAGACTTCAAGTCTTATATAGAGGGAACCCCCATTAGCTTCTGAAAAAATACAGAAAGCTTTCAAAACAACAGAGAATTCAATTCACAATAAAAGAAGAAAACTTTCCTCCTTAAAACCCTAGATAAAGGAAATACAGAGATCAAATTTTTTTTTACCTATATAAGGTTTAACCCTTCTCAAAGAACTTAGTTCTTTTTCTGGATCAGAGATCCACAAGACAAGTCTCTCACAAGTTGAGAATTTAATTCTCATCGGGAAGATCTTGTTCTTAAGAATCAAAGATTCAGAAAAGAACTAGATTATAAAGAAAGGAAAAAAGAAAAAGAACATATGTTCTGGGAATTTAATTCCTCCGAAACTAAGGTTTAACCCTACATAAAGAACTTAGTTCTTATAAAAAAAATATAAAAAAAAAAAAGAACTCGGTTCTCCAATGAAGAAAAAACGATCCAAGGTCTTGATGATCATTAGTGGCCAAAATGGCAGTAACAGAGATTTAATCTCTAAAAAAGAAAAAAGACTAACACTTCATATGTTTCCCATATGGGTGCCCTCAATAGCGCCTAGTGCCTCACGTGAAAACACGCGGGCGCCCAAAGCAGAAGGCAAGCGCCTCACGTGAAATACACGTGGGCGCTGAACAAAAGTGCTTAGCACTTCATATACAGCCAAAACGGCTAAGTGCTCAGCGCCCAGCACCTCACGTGCTCCTCGTGTGAGCGCCACACAAAAAGTGCTTAGCACTTCATAAATAGCCAAAACGGCTGAGTGCTTAGCACTAATTGGGCAGCGCTCAGCGCCGCACGTGCTCTTCACGTGGACGCCAAAAATAGTGCTTAGCACTATATATATAATTGAGTGCTTAGCACTGATTGGGAAGCACCTATAAATGAAGGCTTCACATAATATCCATGTGAGTGTCAGAGCATCAAATAAGTGCCTAGCACTTTTTCATAAAAAGGGGGCTGAACAAACAGATCCCAAATAAGTACTTAACACTTTTGAACAAGGACTGAGTAGACTAAGCTTAAATTGGTTAAGTTTCTTGCAACTGAGCTTAAATACTCTGGATCTTAATAAATTTAATGATTCTTAAAATATTGCTATGTTGATCGTAGTCTCAAATATGGCCAATGTATTCTTAGTTAAAAATAAATTGGGCTCAAATGCTCATATGTTTAAGTTAATCTTAATCTCAAATCAGATTAACGATCCTTAAACCAAAAAAAATATTTTTGAACTAAAGAAAAAAATATGACTTAAGTTCAAAATCCCAATTCTAAAATATACGGATTTGGACTGATCCACGCCCTACGGGCGACGACATAAACTAGTCTACGTATACAATCTACGGTCAACCTTAAAATACGAAATAACACACAACACGAAGTGAACTGCCGGAGTAAGAGAAAGTGGTTATCGCAATGCGATAACGTAATTAACTGCAGGGGCTTGCGCTTGCAGGAAAGAGCGTCCCCATAATCAAAAAACCCCTTACAAACGAGGGGGGTCTGATAAAGTCTGCTATAACGGTCACATTTATCCAAACCTCCGATATATGATGCTATAAATCAATTTGGTATTTTCGGAGAGGTGGATGGAGAACTCCAAATAGTATCTGCCCCCAAATTCAGGTCAGATGTCCCAACGTCTCGGTCCGACCTTTCAGCGGTGAACAATATACTATAGAAAGCAAAATACTGTAAAAATGAAAACAACACAAAAATTTGAGATTTTTGAAAATTTCATGATTTTCAAGCGTTATACTATGCATAAGATTGAGAGAGAGAAAAAGAAAACTGAAAATTTTAAGATTTTTTGAAAATTTTATGATTTTCTTGTATGCAAATTATTGGAAAACGAAAATTTTTAAATTTATAAAATTTGTAATATTCGTGTGTTATAGCATGCAAGATGTTGAAAATTTGAAGAAATAAATAATTTTGGGATTTTTGTAAATTTCTTGATTCTTGTATAGTAGAACAAGCAAAATATTAAAAAAACCGAAGAAAAAAGAACATTTTGAGATTTTAAAATTTTCACGTGTGTTATGGCAAATATGTTAGTTATATGTATGCCCTAGAGGCCATTACTGTACATGCGTTGTATATTGTATTGGATGCTGGGACATATATAGGGAGGACTTTCTTGCTCAATATGATAGTATGCTATCTGGTTACTCTTTATCTTAACATGTACTCAGATTGTCTCTATGTAACATGTTGATAAAGCCCTTAGGATGAGTACTTGACTACCAGGACTATGATGCGGATCATACTAGTGGGGACAGTGTAGTCGCCAAGTACATCCTTCAAATGTTCCTAGTCGTAGGTGTATCGAGACAGGGCATCGATATACCGGAGTAGACTAGCGTATGCGCTTCTTGACCCATACGATGGGCTATGGATGATCCCATATACATTGGTCTTTGACATCAGAGAAGGTATACGGGTGCTCAGTGGAGACTGGGTACACTGGACGGACTCGCCGAGAACTCCCAGATGGTATTATACCTCACGTCAGATGGCAGTTCTCTGGTGACACTGGTACAGGTTAGTCTGTAGACCCGAGATCGTCATAGAGACTTGTGTGATTCCCACTGTACTTTGATTTCCATCATACCACTTCCAAGAGGGCGTGCAAAAAGGTGGCTTTTGGGTACAGTCCCGAATCACATGGAAGCAGTGAGCGATAGGAGGGGTTTCGTCTCTCCCGGTATAGGGAGTTGATGTTGCGCTGTGTTCGATTGGCTATAACTGGAAATCCCTGGCCAGGGTTGCTGAGATTTACTGGTAAGTGTTATCATTAGTTTCTCAAACTGTTATGGACCTCATATCGACATGACTTATTAAGCTACTGGGGTCTGACGTTTACCACCCCTAGGCGAGATATGCGACATATCAGACGAAGAGACCGGACTGTACGGGAGTGTTACTGGTTGGATTCATGGGAGAATGTACAGGCTTGCTTGTTGATCTTCTGATTGCTCAATACCTGGGTGGCTGTTACGTTTAGCTGACCACTTGCAGCTTGTGGGTGTTTGATATGATCATCACCTACTGCCGGCGTATTGACGATTCTTTAGAGTCCTGCACAGAGGTTTCCTGGCTCAGGCAAAACGGAGTAGGAGCACATATGTGATATGTGCGGGACCGAGAACAATAAGTGTATGTGATACCGTACTAGATTCTCGCGATATGTGATATCGGCCGGGTATATGTGATATAGCCAGGTCATCGGATCAAGTGTTGATTCGATGAACTGATACAGATTATATTAGTCGGTTATTTGTGAAATAGCCGGATTATCGGATCAAGTGCCGATTCGATAATTTAATGTATAATTATATATTTGATATATTAAATTACATTAACTAATATAAGCTCACTTAAAGATTCTTTTTCTCACTCGGGTAATACATTGATATATATGTGATATATGTTAAATGTATTGTTTTATTTTGTTACAAGAAATATTGTATATGTGATATATAATATTGTAACATATTATGGTTATAAATGCAACATGTTTTGTGGAGTTTAAATGTGGTTAAGGTTTGGATTAGGGTTAAGCTTGCATGAAGCTTTCAAGAAGCTTTGACTTTGACTTTGGATATTTTGTGTAGATATTTGCTTAACCCAACCCAACCCTTCACCATAGTTAACTCTCTACATGGGTTAAGTCTTCATACTTAACCCATGGTTGCATTTCTAACCATAGACTTGATTCATTATTCATCACAAAGTAATTTTCTTCTTCTTCTTCCTTTAGAAAAGCTTCACTAGCTTTTTCATGTGTGATGATTTTGAGTGAGATAAAGAAAACAAATGAGAGCTAAATTCCTACTTCATCATCCTAATCTATTCTAGCCACTTAGATTAGGGTGTTTGCTTTGCTAAAACTTGATTAGTGAAGCAAAAGCTTGGGTTTGAGTTTCTTCAAGGTAGATCATCTTTGTTATCGAAGATCGGAAGCAAGCTTGCATCTTTCTCTTCATGGAGCCTCTCTAGAGTCCGGGTACTCGATGATCGCAGCGAAACGACCTCAACACGGAGCTTTAGAAGTGAAGGAACGGACTATAAAGGTTGTAATCCCTAACTCTTAGAAGTAAAGTTGTTTACTTGCTTTGTTTTCGCCTAATCTCTAGTCTAAGATCTTAGTTATGGTTGTTCGGTACGTCTAAAATTTAAATCGGGCATGGTTGATGCCTTGTAGAACCTTATGACAGTGCCTAGTAACCCTACAGTGGTATTAGAGCCAAGCTAGAGCTTTAGGCGAAGTCTAGACGAAGTTTAAAGTCCGATCGAACCCCGAAACGTCGCACAATACCCCCTATCTAGAAATTTTTTAAAATGTTGATTTTTTCTGTATTAAAAATACTCAGAAAATTGAGCAGGGAATTCTAAGGATTACTGTTAAAAACGACATGCTAATTCCTTTAAAGCGCCGCGGAACCGCGGCAATACCCTGCCTTGCGCGGCGGTTCCGCGGCTGTATAGGGACATTAGGGTTAGTTCTTTGCACAGTAATAACCGTAGGTATTTTCTGATGCGTCTGGGAATTTTTGATATTACTCAAGTGTTGAGTTTTCTGGAGATCTTTTGTATTCGTTGATTCGATCGGAAAGTTTAACTTCGTTTAAGTTTTTTCCGGATAATTTAGAACGTGTTAAAAAGTTCGAACGGATATCAATAACTCATTTTTTCCCCTGTCGGAAAATTTTCAAGTGTTGGATTTTTCCTCGAGTTTGAAACTTCCGAAAAATAATGAAAGTAACACGGTGGACCCTCTAGAAGAACAAAAACCTTAACTGATTATGTGACCGTCTGAACCGCCTCTAAACCTTAGGGTTTGGGGCAGTACGGCGTTGCTACATGTGAGGCGTTGGTTTGACCCTTCTACGGCTGGACCATTGGTACTGTGGCATGTGATGGATGCTTTTAAACTACGCTCAAGTGTTGATAACTATTTGGGAAATCTTGGGTGTTTGTTTATTCGATCGGAAAGTTTAACATTGTCTATTTATCTGGAATGTGATACAATATTTGGAATCCACAAGTAGTTATGAGGTAAATAATTTGAATGTTATAAATCTAGCAGTTTAGTCTCATTTGATCGGTTGCCACGGGATTTTGATGTGATCAAAAGTCCGTCGCAATCACGTAGCGTACGCGGATACTCGCCGGGTAAACTTAATAGATAGCCACGCCCCATAGCCCCAACCAAGTGACTGTAGGAGAACCCCATTGCCAAAAGCATCCGTTCGGGTGCTCGCGGCAGCAGTGTTCCGCCTTAGTGCACTTCGTCGACGGCATCCGGGGGTGCGGCCGTCTACTAAAGTTTGCGACGAGCATTCGATCAAGATGTCGGGAATCTTGTTGAATTGCCCGACTAGATATTGAAAAGTGTTTTCGATAATGAGACTAAAATGCGGGGTTTATAATTGTCAGGCATGCGATGTCTAAGGAATTCATTTGGTTGGGCATGAGATGTCTAAGGAGGTTGCGGATTCCAACTGTTGTAGTTTTACACTTTCTTTTCTACGACCGTAAATTTAATATGTGGTGTATCGCCGGTTTCGTTGCTATACATCAATGACAATTGGGATACGCATATTTACTTACGTTGATGATATGAGATATTATGTGTTGCTGTGATATGTTATATTGGATCGTCGTGTTTTGAATAGCCGGGGGTTTTATGTGAGATGAGAGTTTTTGTTTTTCATTCATGTAAAATTCATTGTATGTAATATTCTTTTATTGAGGCACTTCCGGGCTGACAATGATGTCACCTTTGTATATTATTTACTTTTCCGCATTAGGTAGACCCAAGGCGGGGAGCACAAGTAACCGGGTTCTAGGGTCCAGTGGGAGACCATCTCGAGGAGTCGAGACCCGGTCTCCTAACCCCAGAATTGGCAGTGTTGCTTGCCTCTCTCGTAGGGGTCTAAGGATGTAGGTTTGGCTATTCATTACAACCGTGGAATCCGTATTTTATACCGGCTCGTATTAAAACACGGACGTACTAGTATATCCAATATTTCATATATTATCTTCTGCTGCAATGTTCTGTGATGAGATCATATTACTGTCCGAGACGAATGTATATATTATATATATGAGATATATGCTATATTACAGATTTCGTTTCAAATGTGATGCTTGTGAAGCATAATAAAATGGGACTTCATTAATGAGATTAATGAAATAAAAGAAACCTAAAGATGTTGTAGAAACTTGTTTAAAAACTGGTAGCTCTAGTTCTTGCTTTGCATAGCGGTGTTCCTTGTAGAACATCCAGCACCTTATTCGATAAGGAAAGAGCCGAGATCTCTTCACCGGGAGTGACCTCTTTAGCAATAACTGGCAGATGCTACAAACTCGGTTTGACTTTTGATTGTTTTTATATTTTTTGCTTTGCATAGTGATATTTGTGAAATATCCTGCACCTTATTCGATGAGGAAAGAGCCGAGATCCCTTCACCGGGAGTGACCTCTTTAGCGAAAATAGAAAAGCCACAAAAACATTCCTTTTAAAATCACTCGATTCTACAACGATATCAAGTTCATTACGCAAAAGGTTTTCTTAAAAACCTGTCGTAGCCCTCCGTCATTTCAGATAAGTAATAGTTAGTATTCATACTACGTTTGTTGACCTCTGTCAAGGCGTAGTGTGCGGTAGCTCATTCGTGCTTATCTGTATAAGCATATGATGTGATTGATTTAAAGTAGTCGTGCGATCTTGTTGACCTATGTCAAGGGTCGTACGGGTGGGTTTACTTCAATCAGGAAATGACGGGTTGAACTTGACTAGCAGCCTATGGTTTGTTGACCTCTGTCAAGGTCATAGGACGCTTGGGGCAAAATATTATTGGGAATTTCAAGTGTTGAAATTTGCAATGAGATTGCATACCTTATATGAGATAGTTGGATCCCGATACCCGCTGCGAGTAAGAGTTACTCCTGGGAGAGTTTCACACAATACAATTAGCCGATCAAGTAGGTGTATAGAAAGGTGTTAACGGGGTTACGCCCCTGGGAAAATGAGGTTTACTTTAATTAGGTCCGTGCGAAAGCATGGGGAACCTCCCTCAAAGTACCGGTATTGGCCTGTCTGAAATATTGGCGAACTTGTAGAGTCTAATTAATCCCGGCTAGTCTTTTCTTTTAGGGTTTGAAGGAAGATTTGACTAAAACGGTGGGAGCCATCCTGATTAGATAAATTGATAACCAATCTAATCTTGTAAAAGCGCACGCTGAGTGTTTTCTTCTCTCTCTCTCCAGGTAGCGACCATGTCACGCCTTAATCAAGATAATAATACGGATGTATTGACCGAACCCACTTGTTATACTGCGCTAAGGAACGTTGGTCCCGCTCCAACTTATAATTATTATAAGACAGAGCAGGAAATAGGGGATTATCAGAATTCCCGTGCCACCCAAACGAAGAAAGTTCATGCTGATGCATCTTCTTCGGGTGTGTTCATTACCGAGAACTGTTTCTCAGTATCCTTTACGTCCTGGGTATGAGATACCGGATCAGGATCCCAGATATGTAATCTATTACATGGGCTACAGATAGGTAGAGAACTGAGAACGGGTGATAAGTTTCAAGAGTTGGAAACAGTGCAAGTGTTGCAGCCAAGTCTGTTGGCAGTTATCACCCTGTATTACCAGAATACATTGATTCTGAACGAATGTTATTAGATACCGAACCTGATATACAACATCATATCAGTCTCTTTATTAGTAAAGAAGGATATAATTTTGTATTGTTGGATAATGTTTTGAACATTTCCTATATCAAGAATTGATCGGTTCAGGCACGTTATCTAAAAGTATAGACGTTCTAAATCAAACTACAGTTCTTAACGTACAGAACACACACAAGAGGAAGAGCTCAGAAATGAACAAATCCTTCTTGAGGTATTGTAGACTAGGTCATATCAATGCGACCCGACTAGCTGAAGTTACATAAAGATGCATATTTAAATTAGTTTGGATTTACATCTTGTAAAACTTGCCAGTCATGTCACAAAAATAAGATGACCACAGCTCCGTTTATTGGAAACAGAGAAAGAGTTAGTGAACTCTTGGGATTGATACATGCTGATGTATGAAAGTCCCATGTCTACAAAATGCCAAGACCGGTTCTTTGTACTTCATTACATTCACTGATGATCTCTCAAGATTCAGACATATGTTCCTGTTGAAACACAAGTCCGAAACTTTTGAGATAATCACAGAATATAAGTTAGAAGTAGATAACCAAAATGGGTAACAGTATTATGTCCTTAGATGAGATCAAGGAGAAGAATACTTAAGCACGGAATTCCTGGACTATTCTAAAGGAGAATGAGATTCTCTCTCAGCATTACTCCTCCGTATACACCACAGCACGTCGGTGTATCGGGGCGGAGCAATCGCACCCTATGTGATATGGTGTGCTCTATGATGAGTACTACTGAGTTGCCTATTTCCATTTGGAAGTTATGCACTTGAGAAGTTGCATACCTATTGAATAGGGTTCCAACCAAATCAGATGCCTACCACTCCATATGTGATATGGTATGGGAAGAGCCCATCTCTTGAGGAAGTTAAGATTTGGGGTTGTCCAGCCTATGTCAAAAGCAAAATCCGGACAAGCTCGAGGCAAGGTCAGTTCTGTGGAAGTTTGTTGGATATCCCAAGCATTCGCAAGGGAATATCTTCTACCACACCGAGGAACAAAAGATGTTTTATTTCTCGGCATACCACTTTTTGAGGAAAAAAGGGAATTTCTTGTGAAGAAATTAGTGGTCATGAGGTAGAACTGGAAGGAGTTCCAGCTATACAAACTGCAGCTGATGATTTGGTAGAACCGGAGGATTCAATAGTTTCCAACGAACCTCAGCCTCTCCGCCGATCCGGTATGGTACCTCATCCACCTAAGAGATACTTCAGTTTCTCTATGACAGTGGGAGTGAGAATTGCATCATGAGATGATGACCCAACTTGTTTCGAGCTGGCCATCAGGAGTGGGGACTCTGTGAGAATGGCTGGATGCTTAGTGTTCTGAGATGGAATCCTTATACACCAACAAAGTATGGACTTTGGTTGTTTTATCTGAAGGGTTAAATCCCCATCAGGAGCAAGTATATCTTGAGAAGATTACTTGGTGTACATCGAAAAGTTGAGACTTTCAAAGCTATGCTTAAGTCCATCCAGATCCTACTTGTCACGGCTACATACCATGACTACGATATCTGGCGGTTAGGTGTCATGACTGCTTTTCTAAATGATGATTTGGAAGAGAAAGTCTATAAGTACACAGCCATAGGGCTTCGTAGACAGTGGGAGCAGCGGAAACGTGAGCATGATGTTTTATATGATAAATCAGGCATCGCGGAGTTGGAACGTCTGTTTTAATGGTAGTCAAAGAGTTTGACTTCATCAAAATGGTAGATGAACCTTGTATATACAAAAAGGTAGTAGGGAGTATGGTGGTGATCCTCGTATAGTACGTGGATGACATACTCTTGATAGGGAAGGAGTTTCCTATGCTACGCTCGGTCAATCTCCTCTTATCACAAAGATTCTCTATAGGATCAAGGTGATACCTCCTAAATCCTGGGTTATGGATCTATGAGATAGATCTAATTGGATGTTAGGATTCTCACTAGTTGTAGTGAGATGGTATCAATGGATCCTGGGGAGAATCACTGGAAAAGTTCCAGGGTGATAAGGACGACTGAATGTCAGTCGCAGGCATTGTCTTTACCTTCAGTGGAGGGACGATATGTTGGAAGAGTTCCAAGCTAGATACCGTGACATACTAGACGATTAAAGGCAAGATACATCGTTACCAAGAATGCTACCAAAGAGAAAGTCTGGATATATTTCAGTTCATGAGATGAACTTCGTTCCTGCTATTGTATAACAATGGATTTGTGGCTTATGCCAAGGAACCACCGTCTCATCAGAGATCTAGACATATTCTTAGGCAGTATCGCCTGATCATGGAGATGGTTGATCTCCAGGTAAATCGAGGTTAGGAGAGTAGACTCAGAGGACAACAGCGCGGATCCACTCACAAAGGCCTATTTCCCAGTAGCGACTTTTATGGGATGGTTGAGTATGAGATACTTCAACCACAGCTGATTGTTGGGTATGCGATACCACAACAGATGGCCCTAGTGCAAGTGGGAGATTGTTAGTTATATGTATGCCCTAGAGGCCATTACTGTACATGCGTTGTATATTGTAGTGGATGCTGGGACATATATAGGGAGGACTTTCTTGCTCAATATGATAGTATGCTATCTGGTTACTCTTTATCTTAACATGTACTCTGATTGTCTCTATATAACATGTTGATAAAGCCCTTAGGATGAGTACTTGACTACCAGGACTATGATGCGGATCATATTAGTGGGGACAGTGTAGTCGTCAAGTACATCCTTCAAATGTTCCTAGTCGTAGGTGTATCGAGACAGGGCATCGATATACCAAAGTAGACTAGCGTATGCGCTTCTTGACCCATATGATGGGCGATGGATGATCCCATATCCATTGGTGGTTGACATCAGAGAAGGTATACGGGTGCTCAGTGGAGACTGGGTACACTGGACGGACTCGCCGAGAACTCTCGGATGGTATTATACCTCACGTCAGATGGCAGTTCTCTGGTGACACTGGTACAGGTTAGTCTGTAGACCCGATATCGTCATAGAGTCTTGTGTGATTCCCACTGTGCTTTGATTTCCATCATACCACGTCCAAGAGGGCGTGTAAAAAGGTGGCTTTTGGGTACAGTCCCGAATCACATAGAGGCAATAAGCGATAGGAGGGGTTTCGTCTCTCCCAGTATAGGGAGTTGATGTTGCGCTGTGTTCGATTGGCTATAACTGGAAATCCCTGGCTAGGGTTGCTGAGATTTACTGGTAAGTGTTATCAGTAGTTTCTTGAACTGTTGTGGACCTCATATCGACATGACTTATCAAGCTACTGAGGTCTGACGTTTACCACCCCTAGGCGAGATATGCGACATATCAGACGAAGAGACCGGACTGTACGGGAGTGTTACTGGTTGGATTCACGGGAGAATGTACATGCTTGCTTGTTGATCTTCTGATTGCTCAATACCTGGGTGGCTGTTACGTTTAGCTGACCGCTTGCAGTTTGTGGGTGTTTGATATGATCATCACCTACTGCCGGCGTATTGACGATTCTTTAGAGTCCTACACAGAGGTTTCCTGGCTCAGGCAAAACGGAGTAGGAGCACATATGTGATATGTGCGGGACCGAGAACAATAAGTGTATGTGATACCGTACTAGATTCTCGCGATATGTGATATCGGCCGGGTATATGTGATATAGCCAGGTCATCGGATCAAGTGTTGATTCGATGAACTGATACAGATTATATTAGTCGGTTATTTGTGAAATAGTCGGATTATCGGATCAAGTGTTGATTCGATAATTTAATGTATAATTATATATTTGATATATTAAATTACATTAACTAATATAAGCTCACTTAAAGATTCTTTTTCTCACTCGGGTAATACATTGATATATATGTGATATATGTTAAATGTATTGCTTTATTTTGTAACAAGAAATATTGTATATGTGATATATAATATTGTAACATATTATGGTTATAAATGCAACATATTTTGTGGAGTTTAAATGTGGTTAAGGTTTGGATTAGGGTTAAGCTTGCATGAAGCTTTCAAGAAGCATTGGCTCTGACTTTGGATATTTTGTGTAGATATTTGCTTAATCCAACCCAACCCTTCACCATAGTTAACTCTCTACATGGGTTAAATCTTCATACTTAACACATGGTTGCATTTCTAACCATAGACTTGATTCATTATTCATCACAAAGTAATTTTCTTCTTCTTCTTCCTTTAGAAAAGCTTCACTAGCTTTTTCATGTGTGATGATTTTGAGTGAGATAAAGAAAACAAATGAGAGCTAAATTCCTACTTCATCATCCTAATCTATTCTAGCCACTTAGATTAGGGTGTTTGCTTTGCTAAAACTTGATTAGTGAAGCAAAAGCTTGGGTTTGAGTTTCTTCAAGGTAGATCATCTTTGTTATCGAAGATCGGAAGCAAGCTTGCATCTTTCTCTTCATGGAGCCTCTCTAGAGTCCGGGTACTCGATGATCGCAGCGAAAGGACCTCAACACGGAGCTTTAGAAGTGAAGGAACGGACTATAAAGGTTGTAATCCCTAACTCTTAGAAGTAAAGTTGTTTACTTGCTTTGTTTTCGCCTAATCTCTAGTCTAAGATCTTGGTTAGGGTTGTTCGGCACGTTTAAAATTTAAATCGGGAATGGTTGATGTCTTGTAGAACCTTGTGACAGTGCCTTATAACCCTACAAAACAAAATTTAATGGAAAACCCAAAAAAACAAAAAACCCTGAGATTTTTGAAGATTTTGCAATTTTCATATGTTATAATAAGAAAATATTGAAATACCAAAGAAAACAGAAAATTTTGAAAATTGTTGATTTTCATGTGCTACTCTCTCGCTAAACAAGTTAAGAAAAATAGTTTGTAAACTTGCTCGCTAAACGAGTTAAGAAAAATTGATAAAGGCTCTGAAAGATACAAAACTCATATTGTGAACATGACCTGGAGACTCCTTCCCAATGGCTATGACTTGACTTAATGACTTCATATAGAAGAGAGGAGGGTAATTAATTGTCTTGCCTCCTTCTCTTTTCCAGTACAGGAGTGCAATTGCGTGCAAAATATTTGAAATTTGAAGAAAACGAAATTTTTTAGGATTTTAAATATTTCATGATTTTAGTGTATTGTTAGGTTCCTAGTCACTCGGAGTCTCGTTGTTACGCCCAGCTTCCCAAACTACAGGAGTGGAGACGCAACTTGGTCTGCGATGAATCTATCTAAGAAGCACACATCTCCAATATAGACATGTTAAGCGTCTGGCAAACAAATAATAACACAAGAAATCATAATAAATAACTTTCAAAGGAAAATTCGACAATCACTTATTACATCGAGGAGTTTAACAAATCAAAAGTTGCATCAAAGAATGGCCTTGAAAAATAATTTTACAAAGAAAAGAAACAAAATGCAACTGGAAACGGAACGAACATTTAGAATTCAGCCTAGCTAGCGGAAAGTTCCAAGTCTCCCTGAGTAGGATCCTACTCTGCCTGCACCTGGTCTGTCTCTAAGCCTGACAAACATTTCAAACATGAAACACATGTCAGTGAGCTGAAGGGAGAATCTGTAGTACGTCTGACAAAGATTCGTGGAGTGTGTGTATCTATATAAATATACATATATAGATATATACATATATATAAAAAGGGAAAAAGCGTCCAAATGGCGCATGGGGGGTCAGCGCCTCACGTGCGTGGCACGCAGGCGCTGGGTGCTGGCGCCTCACATGCTTGGCATGTGGGCGCTAGCGCGCCGGCGCCCGGCTCCCGCGTGCCAAGCACGTGGGGACGCGTCCGCGTGCGATCCCAACTGAGGTTCTTGATCCTTTCTTGTAGGTTCTGGGGCACGTCATCTGCAACGTGTCAGCATCTGGAGAGCCGCTGATATCGAGCCTCATCAAGGCGTCTCTTTTCCTCCCTCTATACAATTTGCTGACGAAACTTTGACTATTTGTGAGGGTGATGAGCATGAGTTCTTGAATCTTAAAGTGATTCTTTTCTTGTTTGAAGGACTTTCGGGTCTTCAAATTAACTTCTCTAAATCTTCCCTTGTTTATTTTGGACGCTCAGTCTATAATGGGTAAGGCATTGGCTTCTATTTTGAATTGTGCTCTTACTTCATTACCCCTCATCTATCTTGTACTTCCTCTGTGTGGGGAAATTGCCTAAACAAGAGTGGGTTAATCTCATAGATAAATCAGTTGTACTCATACAAATATTTTCTTCTGTTATTAATTGGATTGCGGTCGCCACTGATTCGAAGAAGAAGATGCCGATTTGGATGCAGAGAAGAATTGGTTTCCCAACCATTTCTTTTGAAGCTGATGCAAAGCAACTTGATTTGTAACAACAACCTCAATTTACAGGAGAAGCCTTTGCCTGTAACCTTAGCTCAAAAGTTTTTATGTGCGACATATTTATACATCTCTCCTTGCTTGTGTCATCAAATTATGCCACCACATGTTCTGGTATGGAGAGTTCTCATGTGCTGGGACATCTTGGGCTATGCTTCTCTGTTGCAACCATCCATTATTTTAACTTGTGTAGTTTTTATTCTTATGCTGTAATAATGTTAATGTAATCTTGTCTGTTCCTTGTTAGATCATGATCCCTTGTATGCTTCTTATCAAATTATTGTTGATGGTGTTGGATATAGCGCCCTCAAGGCAATTATTATGATTACAAGTAGGCAATTATGATAATTGAGGGGGGACCTATACATGTATAACAGTCTTATTCGAGATGATGGTATGTTATCTGATTTGTCTTCATCATTGATGAAGCCGTAGGATTATTGCTTCAGCATTATGATGGCGATCATATATGTGGGAGCTGGGCTCTCCATAAACACATCTTTAAATGTCCATAATCATGGGATTATCGAGACTGGGTAACGATATTCCGGATTAAACTAGTGTATACGATTCTAGACCCCGATGAGGGGCGGTGGCCGGTCTCACAAGCCATTAGTGTTGTGTCACCTATGATGGTATACAGATGCTCACTGGAGGTGAGTACACCGGACAGACTCGTCGAGAACTTCTATATGGTATTATATTTATTGTCAGATAAAAGTTCTCATGTGGCATGAGTACAGGTTAGTCGTTTGACCTGAGATCGTCATTTGTCCCGTGTGAGTTCCCACTGTAGTTTGATTACTACCCTACCACGACTCAAAAGAGTCATGCAAATAGCTTTTAGTTGGGTACAGTCCCGAGCCACATAAAGGCATTGGTCAATTGTCAGGGATTCGTCGCTCCTAGTATTAAGAGTCAATATCGCGTTGTGTTCAGTTGGCTATCACCAGAAATTCATGACCACGGTGGATGAGATTTACTGATAGTTGATCAGTAGTATCTCTGTTGGTGATGAGCTTGATTCAGACACGACTTATCAGGTTAGTAGGGGTCTGACGTTATCCATCCCTAGACCCGATATACGACTTTTTGACGAAGAGACCGGACTGTACGGAGATTGTTACATTTAGGCTCAGTAGGGTAAGAACATACTTGATTGTCGACCCCCATTTCGGCAACTTGTAACAACCCTAAACTTTATGTACAAAATTTTTTCAAAATACAGAAAGGAGCACATAAGTCTGAACACAAATTATAAATTTAATTTGCTCTTGAACAGTAAGAAAACACTTGTAGCTCATTGGTAAAGTCTTGCATTGCTGTGACGTAGCCCTTGTGTTCGAATCCCCACAGCCACATAAATTTTTTATTGACTTTTCTTTTAAACTTTTAGAAGCTCAAAAGTTTACACGTGCAAAACACATAAAATGAAAAGTCACAATAAAAACAAACATGTGAGAAATGATATACCAACAGACTTGGACCCCCCCCCCACGTGCTTAATGCTCCATTTTTTCTTTGCCCTAGTCTCTTGGCATTCCCCCTTAACTCCCATTATGTTTGTTTACTCTGCAATTATCCAAAGAATTAAAAATCACCATTAAACCAAATTTTAATGCATTTTTAATTCTCAATTTATCACCTTAAACCCTAATTTTCCCTATAAATACAACCCTACATTTTGGCCCTCCTCATTCAGAAATTCCATGCCAAAAATCTCAAAAAAAAATCCTAAATTGAAAAGTTGTACAAGTGGACTTGGCAAAGGTCAAAGTTCCGGCGACGTTTCGGGAAGAATCCGACGACGAAACGACTCTCCGACGATCCCAAAATCTCTCTCTACCTCTTCTCTCTAATTCCAACATGTAATTCCCCTCTCCCCTTCTCAATCTCTAGTCTAAAACTTCCACTTTTCAAAACTCGTCGGAAGCGGGAGTTATTCCGACTTCCGATTATGTTTTCTTTAAAAACTCAATTTTTCTTAAACAACAAATTACCATCTATTCTTATATTGTTTAATAAATATAAAGCAACATTCACAACAAGTTTCAATACAAAATAATATGTATTGCAACTTCTATTTCAATTTTACGATAAAATGCCATCATGTTTACATACGACATTGCTTATTCATTTTGATCATATTATCTTTAGAAAACTCATGAGATAATGACCTATCTCATCACAACACACATTTTTGACATAGCACGATGACTTTTGGAGCATTAAATTGTAGGAATTTACAAGGTTACAATAAAATACTATAAACATTCAAAAACCGTTTTCTTTAAAAGTGTATTATTTAATTCCTTGCAAATGCGCTTCTACAACCCATTTTGGGGAATCCCGATCGGGATGGTGCGGATTATCGCACATTCTCGAGCCTAGTAGAGCGAGATGCAGACCTCCTCACGGAGCATCCGATCTCGATGGAATTTTTAATGCAATTTTTAAGAAAAATGAGATTTCTACTTAATAAATAAAAATTTATTTTTATTAAATATATATATATATATGAATATTATCAAAATACCTACTTTAAATACTATATATATATATATATATATATATATATTTCATGTTTTTCTAAATCAAAGGAATCACAAATTTCATGAAACTACCATTACAAATCAATACAATTCCAATATTACACTAAAGTACCATATACAATGAAATCTAGGTTCTATTCACTAGAAAACTTCATTTTATAAAAAAATTACAACTATGAAAACCCTAAAGACGATAATTAAATACTTGGGGTGTGTTTTGAAATTATATCAAAACTATTTTTCATAAAACCCCCTCAAGTTATATTAATTTACAATAAGGACCCTAGTAAACATAGGTTAAAGCGGGACCAGTTCTCTTGAGCCTCAGGGAACCGGAGAATATGGATGCTTACCTATCTAAGGTATACAACCTAAAAACGGTGTTATCAATACGGTAATTATCTTGGAAAAAGACACAAATCCAGTCGTCCATGTGCAGCAATTACCGATAACACTAAAACTAATTCAGGACTTCAACTCTGTATAAAAGTTCTGAATCAGTCTGAGTCTCAGTATAATATGAAACCAATTTATCCTTGAATATGATTGAAGTATAACTCCATTTCAACATGAATCTATTTATACCAGAATTCAATCTATATCAACATGACTCGACTAAACCGAACCATGGATATACTCTGATTACATGACTATCCATTTATATCCATTCCGTTTACATGATATCATGGTTTCGGCAAGTCTTCCATTTATAAAACAAACAATACGATCAATACAAAATACATTACGGGTTTTAAAGGGGTAGACTGGCACGGAATGTGTTAAAAGTGGCACGAGATGGTCATTAAAAGACGTAACTATACATCCATTGTCGTTGTTCCGTGGTTTTATCGACGGGTCTTTGTACTACGGGTTACCAAAATCCACGGTGTAAGTTAGACTCCTCTCGTATACACTGGCATATTCTATACCAAGCTACAAACAACTGCGTTAACAGAACAAAAGATTACAATTTACCAGTTATATTCTCATCTGTCTATTCTTACCTATCTTTGGGACTTACCGAGCAATTGTTCGCTGACAACATTCATTCTCTTCTTTTTTTGGAATGTTGTCAGGTGGATTGGGCTCTCATGAGGTCGAGCCCAGTACCGAAGACTTGAAGCAGTTCGCCATTGACCCAGAGCTCTAGATACTTGTATATATTTTCTTTTCAGTTCATGTCATTGTTTAGGCATTTCTTTCCATTTTTGTATTTACATTTTCAGTTGCACTTGTAAAGAAATGTTTAATAAATAAAAGTTGATGTTCATTTACACTTCATATTTTCTTGTGTATATTTACATTATATTGCTTAGTTACGCTTAGCGTGTTTACTTCTGAGTAAATATGTAGCGGGCCTTGTCGCGTCTTCCACTGGGAAGCGGGGTGTGACAGGTTTTGTTGGTGTCCCATGCAGGTTAGTGCTGCATGAAACCCTACCATGTAGGTCAGTTTTGCATGGACATGTAGGTCAATTCTGTATAAAGTCCTAAGCAATATAACACAAGAATCGGCAACTAAAAACATTCTTTACATTTCATATTCCTTTAATTTTACAATTTCATATTCTTTGAATCTATCATAACCCTATTTTTTCTTTCAAGGTTATGGATTCTCCAAACAATACCAGCACAAACTTCAACAACACACCACCACCTCTACCGCTTACGCCTACCGTTGCTACTCCGATCAATGAGCAGACAGTACTGCTTGAGGAAATCCGAAGCCTCTTGAAAGGTCAACAGCAGCAGACTGCTATATTACTGGACCGTCCAGAAGCGGAAGCGCCTGGAGTAAAGCAATTCCGGGCATTGCACCCAAAGCAATTTTCAGGAAAAGAAAGCGCTCTGGAAGCTGAAGAATGGGCTCAGAGCATTGAGGATGATCTAGCAGCAACACAAGTGCCAGACATTGCTTGGGTACGGGTTGCAAAGTCGCAACTCACCGACAACGCCGGAGTTTGGTGGAAGGCAGAAGAAAGCCTTCTTGACCAGCCGATCGAATGGAGGACTTTTCGCAAGATGTTCGACGCGAAATATCTCCCCGAGACTGCCCGATTTGACATGGAACAGCAATTCATCCACCTACAACAAGGTTCGATGTGGACCAAATCTATGGATAAGTATGATACTGAGTTTACCATGCTCAGTAGGTAAGATATGTCTCAAATATTCGATTTTCTTATATCACATACTACACAGCTAACACAAGACCGTAACAGGTTTGCAGCACACCTCATTCTGACTGATGAGATCAGGTCCAGACAATTTCAGTAAGGGTTAGATCCGGAGATCCAAGCTTCCTTAGCTACAGGGGATTTCCCAACCCACGACCTAGCTCTGAAAGATGCCCGTCGATATGAGGCAGTAGTGAAGAAGAAGGGCAGACCTCAATCTCCGGTATGAAGCGTCCTGCCACCCAGATGGCAGGAGGAGCCTCTTCAATACAAACTTCTGAACCCAGGAGACCGGAAGAAATATTTAACCGGCCAAGTCCAGATTTTTGCTTCTACTGCAAGAAGGATGGAAACTTGTGGAAGGACTGCAAGCGCGCAAAAGGCTTGTGCTTAGTTTGTGGCGCATCCACTCATAGAATTGGAACATGTTTTTATAGACGCAACCCAGTTCCAACTCACAACATTTATCCGCGGCGGCCATCTATCCAAGCTCCTGCACCTCGTCTTGCTCTCCCGGCTCCACCTCCATGTGGACTTCCTGCACAGCCTAATCGCCAATTCCATCAGGCACTGAGGAACATGCCTCGAGGGCAGAAAAACATGCCCCCAAGGACAGAGGAATGTGCCTCCAGCTAAGAGGAATATACCTCGGCATCGGGCTTTCACATTAGCGGCCATAAAAGGCGAGACTGTAGACCAAGGTAACCCTGGTAATTTCCTTACATCTTTTTCAATATTTCCAAAACTTTTGCATTCTTTCGTTCTTCCAAATATTTTTCATGCACTATCAGTAGTTCTATCACCAAACTTTTCTTGAATCTGTTACGCTTTCCTTCAATAAATTTCGAGTACGAAATTTTTATAAGGATGGTGGAATGTAACAACCCTAAACTTTATATACATAATTTTTTCAAAATACAGAAAAGAGCACCTAAGCCTGAGCACAAGTTATAAATTTAATTTGCTTTTGAACATCAAGAAAGCACTTGTAGCTCATTGGTAAAGCCTTGCACTGCTGTGACGTAGACCCTGTGTTCGAATCCTCTCAGCCACATATATTTTTTATTGACTTTTCTTTTAAACTTTTAGAAGCTCAAAGTTTACACATGCAAAACACGTAAAATGAAACGTCACAATAAAAAAAAACATGTGAGAAATGATATACCAACAGACTTGGACGCGTGGCAGAGATCCACACCCCAACCACCGGATTGAACCGGCGAGATCATCCGAGGGGCCGACGCCGCCAGGCCCCCCGTGCCGAATGCCCCATTTTTTCTTTGTCCTAGTCTCTTGGCCTTCCCCCTTAACTCCCATTATGTTTGTTTACTCTGCAATTATCCAGAAAATTAAAAATCACCATTAAACTAAATTTTAATGTATTTTTAAGTCTCAATTCATCACCATAAATCTTAATTTTCCCTATAAATACAACCCTACATTTTGGCCCTCCTCATTCAGAAATTCCATGCCAAAAATCTCTAAAAAATTCTAAGTTCAAAAGTTGTACAAGTGGAGTTAGCAAAGGTCAAAGGTTCGGCGACGTTTCGGGAAGAATCCGGCGACGAAACGACTCCCCGACGATCCAGAAATCTCCCCCTGCCTCTTCTCTCTAATTCCAACCCGTAAGTCCCCTCTTCCCTTCTCAATCTCTAGTCTAAAACTTCCACTTTTCAAAACTCGTCGGAAGCGGAGTTATTCCGACATCCGATTCTCTTTTCTTTAAAAACTCATTTTTTCTTAAACAATAAATTACCATCTCTTCCTATATTGTTTAAAAAATATAAAACAACAGTCACAACAAGTTTCAATTCAAAATAATATGTATTGCAACTTCTATTTCAATTTTACGGTAAAATACCATCATATTTACATACGACATTGCTTATTCATTTTGATCATATTACCTTTAGAAAAATCACGAGGTAATGACCTACCTCATCAAAACACACATTTTTGATATAGCATGATGACTTTTGGAATATTAAATTGTGGGATTTACAAGATTACAATAAAATACCATAAACATTCAAAAATCGTTTTCTTTAAAAGTGTATTATTTAATTCCTTGCAAATGCGTCTCTACAACCCATTTTGGGGAACCCCGATCGGGATGGTGTAGGTTATCGCACATCCTTGGGCATAGTAGAGAGAGATGCAGACCTCCTCACGAACCATCCGATCTCGATGGAATTTTTAATGCAATTTTTAAGAAAAATGATATTTCTACTTAATAAATAAAAATTTATTTTTATTAAATGTATATATATATGAATATTATCAAAATACCTACTTTAAATATATTATATATATATTTCATGTTTTTCTAAATCAAAAGAATCACAAATTTTATGAAACTACCATTACAAATCAATACAATTCCAATATTACACTAAAATACCATATACAATGAAATCTAGGTTCTATTCACTAAAAAACTTCATTTTATAAAAAATTACAACTATGAAAACCCTAAAGACGATAATTAAATACTTTTGGTGTATTTTGAAATTATAGCAAAACTAGTTTTCATAAAAACCCCTCAAGTTATATTAATTTACAATAAGGACCCTAGTAAACATAGGTTAAAGTGGGACCAGTTCTCTTGAGCCTCAGAGAGCCGGAGAATATGGGTGCTTGCCTATTTAAGGTAGACAACCTAAAAACGGTGTTATCAATACGGTAATTGTCTTGGAAAAAGACACAAATCCTGTCGTCCATGTGCAGCAGTTACCGATAACACTAAAACTAATTCAAGACTTCAACTCTGTCTAAAAGGTCTGACTCGGTCTGAGTCTCAGTCTAATATAAAACCAATATATTCTTGAATATGATTCAAGTATAACTCTATTTCAACATGAATCCATTTATACCAGAATTCAATCTATATCAACATGACTCGACTGAACCGAACCATGGATATACTCTGATTACATGACTATCCATTTATATCGATTTCGTTTACATGATATCATGGTTTCAGCAAGTCTTCCATTTATAAAACAAACAATACGATCAATACAAAATACATTATGGGGTTTTAAAAGGGTAGACTGGCACAGAATGTGTTAAAAGTGGCACGAGATGGTCATTAAAAGACGTAATTATACATCCATTGTCGTTGTTCCGTGGTTTTATCAACGGAGCCTTGTACTACGGGTTACCAAAGTCCACGGTGTAAGTTGGACTCCTCTCGTATACACTAGCATATTTTGTACCAAGCTACAAAAAACTGCGTTAACAGCACAAAAGATTACAATATACCAGTTATATTCTCATCTGTCTATTCTTACCTATCTTTGGGATTTGCCGAGCGATTGTTCGCTGACGACATTTTTTCTCTTCTTTCTTTGGAATGTTGTCAGGTGGATTGGACTCTCAAAAGGTCGAGCCCAGTACCGAAGACTTGGAGCAGTTCGCCATTAACCCAGAGCTCTAGATACTTGTATATATTTTCTTTTCAACTCATGCCATTGTTTAGGAATTGCTTTCCATTTCTGTATTTACATTTTCAGTTGTACTTATAAAGAAATGTTTAATAAATAAAAGTTTATGTTCATTTACACTTCATGTCTTCTTATGTATATTTACATTATATTGCTTAGTTACGCTTAGCGTGTTTACTTCTGAGTAAATACGCAGCGGGCCTCGTCGCGTCTTCTTAACCGTACACTGGGAAGCGGGGCGTGACACAACTATCTGGGTAGCCGCTACATACAGCTAGTGTCGCTGACGTGCATGTGGTTAAACCCACTGCCAGCGTATTTTCGAGTCTTTAGAGTCCCACACAGAGGGTTTCCCCGGTTCAAGCCACTCTATAAACCTTAACTAGTTAGTTTGCACTTATTTAGAGCTTCGATCGACGGATTTTTCCGAATCAGATTTCCAAATACATGTCCACTGTTCGAATTTTAAAGTTGTTCAAAAAATTGTTCATGCTGCCTTAAAATTATGTGCAGGCAAATCTAGAGACAGGAAAGAAATTTGGGCACATGAGCCCAAAATTCGACCGCGGAACCGCCGCCTAACGTGCCATTTGGCCGTGGTTCCGCAGTCAAGTTTTGGCCGTTGTGCCCCAAAATTTTTCCGGTGCTCTAGATTATAGAAATGTGATTTTTGGAATATTTTGTTTTGGCCCAGATTTGTTTGAGTACTGGTTTGCACCTGGGGCCAATGCGGAAAGTTTTTAATCGATTGAAATTTTGAATTCATGGTTTTCAGTGCATTTGTTAGTTTCTGCGACCATGAATATCATAGCGCGGTATAATCCGACCGATTGCTATATGTACAATCAGACGGGTTTACGAACATGATATTCGCGTTGATATTTTATGTTGCACTGATGTTATGGATGGATTGTTGTAATGGATAGCCTTGTGTGCAATATTAGATGTACAGTTCATTTGTATATTCATTATTGCGGGATGAGCGTCCAACATATGGGCTGCCGTTTCTGCCAGTTTGTATATTCTTTTATTGGGGCACAACTTGGTTGAGGTCGATATCGCCGTTGTATATATATATTCTTTTATGTACTAGAATTACCCCGCGGAGGAGTGCTCGAATAGCTGGGTTCTAGAGGGCAGCGGGCCCGCATCTCATGGCGTTGAGGCCAGGGGGCCTTATTCTAGAATTGTCGAGCTATTCATCGCACTCGTAGGGGTATAAGTTAGCCCACGGAGGGGTGCTCAAGTTACCGGATTCTGTATAGTGGTGGGTAGCCCATTCACTTTGTTGATTGGGGTTGCCTCACTTCGGGGATTGGCGGATAACTTTCCGCACTCGTAGGGGTCTAGATTCTTCATTGCACTAGCTATCCATACGACCGGGGAACGTCGCGTCTCATTTTTGGCTCAAATGAAACGCGGGGCTCCTAGATTATCCGCTATTCCATATTGTTATCCGCATGCTTGTGATGATTTTTATCTACCTGTGATGATTATTATCTGCCTGCGATGTTGATATATATATTATATATATTTAGTAGATACTTCTATATGTTTTGCATCCGCGCTAGTCCTGCCCTCGCTCAGCCGTTAGTTAAGTAACCTAACGGTGCATGACGGGGCCTTGTGGCGAATGTGAATGATATATAAATAGCATGTTATTTTGGTCGTTTCTTTTGTGGATTGAAAACTTAAAATGATGGGAACACATTATCTGATTAATGCAAGGAAAAATAAACCTAAATGATGTTGTTGGAACCAATTTTAAAACTACTCGGTTTTCTTCAAAACTCATAGTCATACTCTTTTGTTTTGCATAGAAGTATTCGGTTAGGAATATCCCGCAACTCATTCTATGAGGGAAAAGCCTTGATCTATTCACTGAGAGTTCGCTCTTAAGCAAGGGTTTATGTCACTAGTTTTAAAAAGCGGAGCTTAAACCACTCCATTTCAAAGCCACTCAAGTTCCTTTAACGATATCAAGTTCATTACGTTAAAGGTTTTTCGCCAAAAAACAGTCATAGCCCTCCATCATTTCAGATTAGTATTGCTTAGTATTCGTGCTACGTTTGTCGTTGCTATTTGCCGAGGCGTAGTGTGCGGTAGCTCTAATACTTTTCTATCGCAAGGATATGTGGATTGGTTAGGACAGTCGTTCGACCTTATTGACCTTATCAAGGGTCGGTGCGGGTGGGTCTAATGTAATCAGGTTAATGACAGGTTGAACTTGACTAGGACCCTTTGACTTGTTGACCTTGTCAAGATCACTTGGATCCTAGGGGAAAAACCATATCGGGAGTTTCAAATATACGGGAAACTTGTCAGGCATGCGCATACATTTTGGAGTGTGGTAACTTAAGTGGATTCCGTTAGGTTATCACATGATGATAGTTGGGTCCTGATTCCCACTGATGAGTATGTATTACTCCTCGGAAGATTTTTCACTTCACAATACAATTAACCAACATATTAGGTGTCTAGAAAGTGTTAACGAGGTTACACCTCTGCGGTAACTGGGTTATTAATTGGGTTCGTGCGAAAGCACGAGGGACTTCCCTCGGAGTACCAACACTGGCCTGGCTGAACGGTTGGCAAACTTGTAAAGTGTAAATGATCCCGACTAGTTCTCCTTTTAGGGTTTGAAGGAGAATTCGAGGAAACAGTGGGAGCCTATCTGATTAGATAAAGTGAAAACCAATCTAATTTTGATAGAGTGCACATTGAGTGTTTCTTTTCTCTCTCTCTCTCTCTCTCTCTCTCTCTCTCTCTGGTACAGCGACCCACGACTTACTTTAAAAACTCATGAACCAAGTTAACCGAACCTTCTTACTGTCATGACCCGAAAGAGCACATGACTGGCCCTTGAACCATATGAAGTCTATAGGACTCCATCTGATCCAAGTAAGCCAAAAGCCCAGAAATCTAAAACCATTTTAAGAGTAAAGAAACATATTTTGTAAATTATTTTCCATTGAGGCATTTTATCAAACACTTACTATGCATAAACAAAGAGCACAACCCACACAAGCAATATAATATACAGCGCCGAAAGGCGAGGATCAAAACCCAAGAGAATATCCAATAAGCAAGAAAATCGTAATACTACTGAGCGCGACTCTAAGGTCGAAATAATACATCACTAGTGTCCAAGTCTGAAACAATATACAAGTTTTGGTTGATGGAATTTCTAGATACAATGAATAATACATGTACAACGGCGGTTCTGATACAAGAACCCACCTACCAAGCAAATCACCCGCAAAGGAAAGTAGTGTGCTAGAAATGCCGCTATGGAACCTGTACGGCAAACCTGCAAGAACTGTGGCACAACGGGGGTGAGTTGCCAACTCGTGAATAGAAAATATCTACAAGCAGAAATTGAAAGCATGACGTAATCCTTAGTCAAAACGATCAGATATAATATAAACCTCAAATGAATATGTCTGAAGCATGGTAAAGTGGTAATGTAACATCTGAACATAAGTGTATTGCCAAGAACCCGTGCCAGTGCCTCACGTAATAACATATCATAAATATGATTTATGTATGCGGTGAAATGAAAGCAGAAGGTACCACGAATGAAGTCATCAGAAAATCATTGTCGAGCATTGGCACAAATATATATCTCAATATCAAGTAAATCTCATATATCATGTATCCGATATGTATGCAACATCCATGAAGGTACTCTATCAGGTACTACTAATACATGATGCAATGCATATAAAATAAATGTGGGGTAGGGGAGATATAATATACCATCGACCATAAAGGCTCCTCTCATATCGAGCACATAGGCTCCTTTCATATCGAGCACATAGGCTCCTTTCATATATCGGGCATCCATCAGTCCGGGTCAGCCTCCACTCTCATATATCGGGCATCCGTCAGCCCCCACTCTTATATATCGGGCATCCGTCAGTCCGGGTCAGTCCCCACTCTCATATATCGGGCATCCGTCAGTCCGGGTCAGCCCCCACTCTCATATATCGGGCATCCGTCAGTCCGGGTCAGCCCCCACTCTCATATATCGAAATGCATATATAAGTTTGCATAGATCATCATGATGATATATCAAGTAGGTGTATATATATATCGGCGTCCCATACCACTAATATATATATACTATGGGTATACATATATATTTCAGCGTCCCATACCACTGATATATATACGCAGGAGTAAAACAATCCAGAATCATCATATGCCACCATATCACAGTGCGAAATCCATGAATTATAATACATGCAACATGAAACACTAATATGAGCATGGAACTATGTAAAGGCATATGCACAAAGGAATATGAATCAATAATATATAAGCATGCAATGCAATGTGAGCCGTAGAATAAATGGTAAATGAATAATAATGCAGCTTGCCATTTGAAATAAGAAAAATCGGGGTTTTTGTAAAATAAGGGCTACAGTGTTTTTAAGATACTCCCGATTCGTTAGTTGTTGAAATAGGTATGACTTGGGTCTAGTCTAACATCTACTATGCAAACTACAGATCTAAGTATCAAGTCAACTGGGAGAGGTATGGAATCCACCTAAATCTGAGTCGATCTAAATATATATACATATAATAGTCGGTGATCCCGCCTCAATAGTATCGCGTACAATACAGTATATCATATGACAATCCTCAAGTCATGAGTGCAGATCTATCATCAATATAAAGCTCGTACGGTACATCGTCGTACGGCATCCCAATAGCTGGGTACGGATCAATTATCACAATCAGCTCATCAATTAATTGGTATCCTCATCATCATATCACATAATCTGGGGTACTGATCTAAGTCTAGTACAACTGATACCATCAATATGACTGCGTGTGTAAACACACGTTCCAAGGCCTGCTAGAGATCACATGTCGTATCCCACATACGAATCATATCAAATCACCGATCTCGCGGCACAATGCCCAAATCATCGACTCACCTCCAATATCGTCCAATATCATCAAACACAGTGCAAGTATAATAAATGTGCAAGGGTGTACGTGTAGGTGTAAATCTATTCTACGGTTCGCGACTATGAACTACACTAGTTGCTTCTAACCCTAAACTATCCATAATACACCTAACACAATATCCACAACACACTATAACTATCATATATATATATATATATATATATATATATATATATATATATATATATATATAGTATATTAACTACGGACTGCGGGGGTGCTATACGCCATCCACCCGACTTCCCCCTGTAGATATAATCTACTCACCTTGCGTCTTCATTTGTGGATGTCGCCACGCGCTTGCTTGTCGTCCCGGAGTCTTCATTTGGTACCTACACATTAACATATCGCAAATGCGTATCAAAACCAATTCCAAACTAAAACGGCATACGAATCCCAAAACGATACGCTATGATCTATAGGTTAGAACCTATGGACAACGCCTTCAAAACCATCAACAACCCTCGATATCGTCGTATAAACGCCAAATAGTCGAGGTAAAACACAATACATAAATTCAGAATTAAAAATACGGAATACGGAAACACGAACCCAAAATAACAACTGAGGAAATAGGCTCCAGATTTCACCCTAGGTCAAATTAGACAAATCTATACATGCCAGGGGCCTAATCTACACTTGTAGGAGCTACAGAACCAGAACGAGGTAAAATGGTGGGGTCCAGGCCGCAATTTGCGGCCAAACAGGATAAATCTGTGGCCTGAAGAAGGAGTTGGGGGCTGGGGTTTTGTGTGGTGGTTCCTGGGTGCCTGCACATCTCACTGTCTAATCAATTTTATTTTAGGTTGTCTCGGGTGATAGCAGATCTCATATAAGCTTCCCAGATTTCATAACTTTTCCGATATCGGTTTCTAAATCCGTATTTCGAGTTCCAACTCTCAGGTTGGGGTCTCAATTCATGCATTAGGGTGTTTATCTAACTTCTACTGAGCTCAATTTCACATTACAACACAAATTTTCCCCAAACCCTAACTAATTTTTCCTCAAGTCCACAAAAACACACAATATCGATATGAAACTTGGATCGAAGCTTAAGCACAAGAAATACCACTCTAATTGTGAAGGAATTACCTCATAAGACCCCCAAGAATCCTCAACAGCGCCAAAATGAAAGCTTTCTTAGTCCATCCTATAGCTTGCAAGCTTGTGCACATTTTTTGTAAAAAGGAAGTGAGGTTTTGATGAGTTTATCATGGTGTTTTGGAGGCTTGAAGAAGGAGGAGGAAGTGAGGGAAGAGGCGGCAGCAGCAAGCAAAGAAGAGGGAGAGAGGAATGGTCAAGAAAATGGAGGAATGGCTAAGTCTTAGTCAAAGGTAACCCTTTCTCTCTCTCACCCATATCTCAATATAAAAATCCTTTTCCATTTCTTTTTCTTTTTCTTATCTTTTCACTCTAATTCCTTCTCACTCAAATAGTAAACCCAAAAGGAACATGGTGGAAAAATGCACAAGTGTAAGAAAAGATGATATGTGCATGTTTTGCACAAAATGCCAAAAAACCCGATTAGCGATTTTTAATCGCGATTAGCACTAAATTATCATATAACTAATCATAAAAACTTAGAAATGACATAATTCTCTAAAATACCCTATTTTAGAATTTTCCATAATTTTTCCAAAATTTTTCCCATTTATTTGTATTTAATTATACCAAAATATTAAAATGTTCAATAAAATAATATTAAATTATAAAAAAATCCCAAAAAATAATATTTTATTTTATTTGAAATGTTACACTTACACTCTTGGGCTTCGGATTGTCATGATTCACGACGAAGTCGCATATATCCCTGCCACTCCTTCTTTATCCTTTTCACTTATTCAAAACACTTCGTATCACTACGATAATCCATATTGTTTGGAACGGCCATCGTATAGTTACATACGAACTTGAAGAAGTTATTTCAGTCGAAAATGGCCACAGGTTCTAGAGAAATTGAATAGGATTATTCGGTTGTCTCTTCCCTTTACCTTCTCTCAGGTAGCGAGAGCTCCTTGCATTAGGAGAGTACACCTGTTATGCTTATTGGATAGTCTTCTTCCAAATCTCAGGCTGGTGCCTAAAGGTAGGGAAGGAAGAAAATAAATTAGCCTAAGTGCGGTATACAGAAGGTAAGATATAGAGACATATAAAGAGATTGAAGTGAGGGCAAAAGAAATTGCGACTACTGCCATGAATCTGGATAATGGAAAAGGCATTATTAGGAATACCTGGCCACCCCCCTATGAAATATTTTCATGTTTCAGATTTTCTGTGTATTTATAAAAGAGAACTGTTCTCCTAATTAATTCTGACTCCAGTGCATATATTTACCGGACTTGGATCTCACATCTATACGGTGTTACAGATGATGAGTAGGAGTAGAATATTGGGAAATGTGCGATTTGATCCTCAATATCAGAATTCGTTGCAATTGGTGATATTGAATTAAATCGCCTGGCTTTTTCCTGACGGCAAATATTTGGTTTCGAATAACCGTTGTTATGCACCAAATTTTAAATGAAATATCTATACCTTTAATTTATAAAGTGAGATATACATTTTGAAAATTGTGTTATAAACATTTACCTTCATCAGTTAAGGATAAGGTAAGGTGCATTGAATAACAATGTAAGACATTCTTAACCAAGATACAGTTTTCAATTTATAAACCACAGAATTTGAGTCGGTATACTCTTGGGACTTATACATGAAAATGTATGTTGTCCGGTGTCCTTCGGGATAAGGGATTGGTACTCTTACTTCATTCAGATTTACTTATGAGTTCTATGGTTTTAGACACACATTCGTTATAATGCAAGGTCCAAAAATTTTGAGAAGTTTGTAGGTATAAGAATAAAGTAGAGAACCACACGTTGGAAGTATCAGGATTCTTCGACGTGATCGAAGATATAGATACTTATACTAAGTGTTCCATCATAGTATTGAGAACTTGATTCTCTCACAGGTTACTCATCCGTGGATGTGCTCCTTGATGAATAATATTATATTGTCCTTTTTCCATTGGGTGATATGCATTGGAAACAGCTGCATGACTTTTGAATCTGGTTCCATCTAAATTAGTTCATTGATTCTATATGGACATAGAATGGTTACATATCTTGAGATTGTTAAGATATGGAGTTATCCGGTTTCTGTTTAAAAGCAGAATCCGGACAAACTCAAGGCGCGCTTCGGTAATGGCTGTTTGTGGATTATCCCAAGTATTTGCTAGGATTTTGTTTTCTACCATTTTCAAGATCAATAGTTACATTGTTCTTGACTCGGCACCATTTTATAAAAGGAATCTTTTTGCAAAAAAAACTAGTAGGAGTATGGTAAAATTGGAAGTGATTCCAGAACCACAAACAGTTACCAAAAATTTAGTAGAACCTAAAGATTCAATTGTATTTGACAAACCATTAGCCACTCCGCAGATCAAGTGGTGACCTCAGCCACCTGAGAGATACTTCAGTTTTCTCATAGACAGTGGCAGGGAGGTCAGCATCATGGTGATGATGGTCCTACTAATTGTCAGCAGGTCATAGGAAGTGGTGACTTCCAGGTGACCAGATGCTTCATATCCAAGATGGCCTCCACGCACTTCAGCAAATTATGGATTTTGGATTTTGTTAGGTACTCCTGAAGGGGTAAAACCCATTATGAGTAAATAGATATTTCGAGATCTGTGTAGGTGGAAAGGTGCTAACTTAATAAGGTTAGGTCTGTTGTAAATAGTTTTCATCAAATACCCATTGTGGATTGTGATGAGACTTTTACTTCAGTATCTATACTGAAGTCCATATGGATATGACCTGGCACTGCTGTTCCCCTACTTATTATCAGCAGGTCATAGGAAGTGGTAACTTCTAGGTGACCGGATACTTCATATCCAAGATGGACTCCACGCACTTCAGCAAATTATGGATTTTAGACTTTGTTGGGTTCTCCTAGAGGGGTGAAGCCCATTAGGAGCAAGTAGATCTTTCGGGATCTGTGCAGGTGAAAAGGTACTAACCTAATAAGGCTAGACTTATTGTAAAGAGTTTTCATCAAATACCCGTTGTGGATTGTGATGTGACTTTTACTTTAGTATCTATGCTGAAGTTCATATGGATATGATTTGGCGCCGATGCAGTTCATGGCTATGATATCTGGCAGGTAGATGACTATAACGTCTTTCTAAATGGGAATTTGGAAGTGCACGTGTATATGACTCTGCCAGAGGGTTATCGTAGTCAGTGGGAGTAGCGGAAGGTGTGCAAGTTGCTTATGTCTATTCGTAGACTGAAGCACGGATAGCGGAGACGGATCATCTGTTTTTATATGACAGTCAAGGTAATTGACTTCATCAAAACAATAGATGAACCTAGTAAGAAGGATGTAAGGAGTACTGTCTTGGATTTGGATGAAATACTCCAGATAGGAGGTGATGTTCCTATACTACAATCGGTCAAACTTTGGTTGTCATATAGTCTTTTCTCCACGTTGGATGTGGTTAATATATCAGGAATTCTGTTGACTAGATCTAGATTTGGGAAGTTCCCCAATCAGGTACTTAGACAGCATTCTAAAGGTATTTTAGAATGGACGACTGCTGGTGTAGTGGAGTACCCACAGGTGATGGAGTCACCATCTCTAAAAAGGATGTCTTCTAGACTGATGAGGAAAGGGACTGGCATGAATGACATATCATTTATTTAGGCAATTGAGTCATTCATGCAATGTATTGTACAAAACCAGATGGATAATGTATCAGGGATTCTGGTTTTAGATCTAGATTTAGAAAGTTTCCCAATCGGGTACTTAGACAGGATTCTAAAAGTATTTTAGAATGGACGACTTCTGGCGTGGTGGTGTACCCGCAGGTGATGGAGTCACCTTCTCTAAAAGGGATGTCTTCTAGACTGATGAGGGGAGAGACTTGCATGAATGACAAATCATTTTCTTAGGCAATTGAGTCAATCATGCAATGTCTTGTACAACACCAGATATTGCTTATTCACTTGCTATAGCAAGCAGATATTAATCTAATTATAGAGAAACTTTGGGAAGCAGTAAAGAACATAAGTGGACGTTCTTGGTATAAGGTAACGGCACCCTCCTCTGGAAGGTGGTTATCAGTTCAAACTTCCAAGGTGACCTACTTGACAGAGATGCTGTCAGAGTTTTGAGTTTATCCACTTCTGAGGATCAGTGTATTGGATAATGTTCCAATAGGGATACTGAGGTAATCATGGTGCATGATGCTGGTTATGACTCAACAGAAGATACAGCCCAAGAAGTTTGTTGGATAGAGTTGTTCATTGACGAACTTGGTCCCATCAAGTATCCAGACAAATTCTTGAGGCGGGATATCGCTCAGTTTGGGAGATTGTTGATCTCCGCAATGTTAAGATATAGAGAGATGAAGTTGGAACATTGTAGCAGATTCACTCACTGAGGCTATTTCTCGAACAAATTAAGTTTCACAAACATAATTTGCGAAACAGATTAGTAAAGAAGTTGGGTAGTTGGTAGCACACGAGCTGTGGGTACGCGATACCGCAATAATTGGCCTTAAGTGCAAGTGGATGATTGTTGGATATAGTGCCATCAAGGCAATTATTATGATTACAAGTAGATGATTATGATAATTGAGGGAGGACCTATACAGGTATAACAGTCTTACTCGAGATGATAGTATGCTATTTGGTTTGTCTTCATCATTGATGAAGCTCGTAGGATTATTGCTTGACAACTAACATTATGATGGCGATCATATATGTGGGAGCTGGGTTGTCCATAAGCACATTCTTAAATGTCCCTAGTCATGGGAGTATCGATACTGGGCATCGATATTCCGGAATATACTAATGTATACGCTTCTAGACCTCAACGAGGAGTGGTGGCCGGTCTTACAAGCTATTGGTGTTGTGTCACCTATGATAGTATACAGGTGCTCACCGGAGGTGAGTACACCGGACAAACTCGCCGAGAACTTCTAGATGATATTATATCTATCGTCAGATGGAATTTCTCAGGTGGCATGAGTACAGGTTAGTCCTTTGACCTGAGATCGTCATTTGTCTCGTGTGAGTTCCCACTGTACTTTGATTACTATCCTACCACGGCTCAAAGAAGTCATGCAAACAGGTTTTAGTTGGGTACAGTCCCGAGCCACATAAAGGCAGTAGTCGATTGTCGGGGATTCGTTTCTCCTAGTATTAGGAGTCGATGTCGCGTTGTGTTCAGTTAGCTATCATCAGAAATCCGTGGCCATGGTGGATGAGATTTACTGATAGTTGAACAGTAGTATCTCTGTTAGTGATGAGCTTGACTCAGACATGACTTATCAGGTTAGTAGGGGTCTGACGTTATCTACCCACTAGACCCGATATGCGATACTCTTTGACGAAGAGGCTGGAGTGTATGGAGATTGTCACATTCAGGCTCAGTAGAGTAAGGACATACTTGATTGTCGACCCCCCTTTCGGCAAGTACCTGGATAGCCGTTACGTACAGCTAGAACCGCTGACGTGCTTGTGGTTAAACCCACTGCCAGCGTATTGTCGAGTCTTTAGAGTCCCACACAGAGGGTTTTTCCGGTTCAGGCGATAGATGTAGGAGTCGTACATTGGTACGTGCAGGGGTCTGATTAAATACGTGTATGGGATACACGGACTTTAATCGGACGGTTGATAATACTAGCCGACTTAGGATTAAGCCGGATTATTAAATCAGGTTTTGATTTAATAATTATGTATGTATTTTGATACATATATTTTAGTATTATTGTTCACTATTTATTTTCTCTCTTTGGTGCTATCCGTATTTTTATACAAATACGCGTATATGTAGCGATACATATACCAGGTGAAGTATTCCGTATTTATACGGAAATGCTTCTAGAAGAAGGACACCTCATATTTGTTTTTCTTTTAGAAAAACAAATGGAAAATGAGGTGGCATAGAGAGGTATGGCTTGGTTTGTGTGCATTTATTGGTTCACTATTGAACCATGGTTGATTTTATTTGTAGCCATTCTTTTCTACATGGGTGTGGATTTTCATTACACACTTTGTGAGCTTCATGCTTCATGGTTGCAAGTATTAGCAACCATCATCTTCACCTCCTTCCCCTTCTTCTTTCTCTTTTTCACTTGAGCTTGAGAGAAAGAGAGAAAAAGCTTAGTGAAAAATTCCTACATCACCGAGCATTCAAACCTACCAAGTTTGGATCATCGGTTAGAGCTTTTTCCGGTTTCTCTATGGTGTATCTTCTTCGGTGAGGGTGGTTGACTTTCAAGTGCGATCCTGGCGGCAACGAGCTTAGAGGGGTCTTCTACAATTAGGTGGACACCAACGAAGGCTGTATTTTCTGCACCCTTGCATTTCTAGTTAGCTAGTTTAGGTTTTTGGATCGTATTCTGGGTTTTACGGGTATTTGGTGCTCATGTAAATTTTTTTTTCTTCCTCCTCGGCCGCGGCCTCCGCGGCGCAGGCACCGAACCCCAACAGATAGTAATGGATGACGACTTATGGTCTGCTCCCCATTCCATCATCTTATTTTTTATAATCTGCATATATTCGTTCCGTTTCAGATCTAACGTTTTGTTGTAAATTCTTTTGTGTACACTTTATTTATTTCTAATGCATTTTGAGTAGGGCTTCTTGCCCTGCTTTTCTATCCAAAAAATATTGAAAAAGAAATAAAACTGAAAATTTTGAGATTTTTGAAAATTTTATAATTTTCTTGTATGCAAACTATTGGAAAGTCGAAGAAAAAAAAATCTATTTATAAAATTTTGTAATATTCGTGTGCTGCATGCAAACTGTTGAGAATTTTAAGAAATAAATAATTTTAGTATTTTTGTGCATTTCTTGATTCTCATGTAGTATAACAAGCAAAATATTAAAAAACTGAAGAAAAAAGAAAATTTGGAGATTTTAAAAATTTCACGTTGTTAGATATGCCTCACATTTAGATCCCTGAAGATTTCCTATTTTGAAGATCCGGCATTATCACGAAGAACTAGAAGATTTGGTGTTATCAGCAAGGCAGACGTCTGAAGCTCATCTCGACAGACGTCTGCCTCCGCCTCGTATGTGTGATTTTTCCTTATGCAGACTTCTGCCCCGTTGAGATTCAGACGTCTGCCAAGCGCTCTATTATTTCGATGAGAATACCTGACATCTGACCTATCCTTATTCAGACATCTGGATAGCATTCTGGAGTTTCGTGACTATAAATATAGACGTCTGTCAATCTCTTGTGCAGACGTCTGTCGTATGTCTGGGCTGGATATTTCCTTTGTTTTGAAATTAGTTATTTTGGAAATCTTTTGTATTCTATATATACGATAGGTTATTTTAGACCTAGATCTGATACCCTTTTGTTAATTTGAGAGGACCCATTGATAATTGAGAGAGCTAGGATTTGAAAGGGATTTGTATTCTCCATCGATTTGTACTCCGATATTTAATTATTAATAAAACTTCGCATTCGTCTATTTGTTTTATGGTTAGTATTCATATTTCTATCTTGCCTATGGTTTAATTTTCTTCTTGTTATCGATTGTGTATTTGCTTTGTGATCGTTTCGTATACACAACAAACTGGCATCAGAGCTATTGTTGTGTTGTTGTGAGATTTTTGGTTCAACCATTAGGTCTTTGATTTTGCGATCTAGGTCAATGGTAGGTAACGATAACTACGTCATCTTCACACTTTCTTAGATCGTGATTTGAAGTTTAGGGTTCGTTAGTACTCAAGGTATTTTGATCTCACATCATTCTCTGACAATCATGTAGTTCAATATCGAGAAGTTCAATGAAAATATAAGTTTCTGTTTGTGGCAAGTCCATATGGTTTCCGTTTTGACTCAAAATAATTTGAAGATGGCGATTTATGGGAAGGAGAAAAGGTATTCCACTATGACGGAGGAAGCTTGGGAGGAGATGGATGAAAAGGACCTCACGGTTATCCACTTGTGTCTGAAAAACGAAGTTCTATAAGAGGTTTTGATAGAGAAGACGGCGGCTGATTTGTGGAATAAATTGGAGGTGTTATATTTAAGGAAATTTCTCACGAATAGACTCCTGTTGAAGCAGCGTCTCTACATACTTCGTATGTAAGGAGACTCACCAATAAAATCTCACGTTGATGAGTTTAATGCGATCATTACGGATCTAGGTAAGATCGACATTAAGATTGATGATGAAGATCAAGCTCTTCTCTTGTTATGTCCGTTACCACCCACTTATAAGCACTTCCGTGACACCATTGTTTATGGACGAGACACAATCTCAATCAAGGATGTCAAGGAGAATTTGATGAACAAATAGAAGATTGACAATAAGTTGACTTTCACCGAAGCAGATGGTTTATCGTCTGACTTATTTGTTAGAGGATGAGCGGAGAAGTGGGATCCGAAAGCAAATAGGAAAAGTCGTGGTCAAAATCCAAGGCTAAAAACATTACCTGCATTTATTGTAAGAAGAAGGGGAACTTCAAGGTTGATTACTTTAAATTGCAGAACAAACTAAAGCGGGAAGACAAATCAAAGAAGGAGTTTTCGGATGAAGCGAGTATAGCGGAAGAAGAAGGAGATCTTCTTATGATCCTTGATAACACACGGTGATCCAAGAACGAGTGGATCATGGATTCGGGTTGTTCCTACCATATATGTCCCAATAGAGATTTGTTCACTACGTACGAGTCCGTTGATGGTGGAGTGGTTTTGATGGGGCAACAATAGCTCGTGCCGAGCTATTGGTAAAGAGACGATCCAAGTCAAGATATTTGACCGTGTTGTGAGAATATTGGGGGAAGTCAGGCACGTACCTGACTTGAAGAAGAATCTCATATCTTTAGGTGTACTCGACGACAAAGGTTACAAGTTTTCCACTGAATGTGGAGTTTTGAAAATAACCAAGGGTACTCTCGTTGTGATGAAAAGCTTGAAGAAAGGGTCCTTGTATTCATTGCAGGATTCGACGACTTCCGGATTGGCAGCTATTTCATCATCCAAATCTATAGCTGATTCGGAAACTACCAGATTGTGACATATGAGGCTCAGGCATATGAGTGAGATAAGTATGGCCGAGTTGTCGAAGCAGGGTCTATTAGATGAGAAAAGTACAACAAAGCTAGAGTTTTGTGAACATTGCGTCTTTGGAAAGCAAAAGCATGTTAGGTTCAGTTCGACAGTGCACAACATGAAAGATATTCTAGATTATATCCATTCGGATTTTTGGGGACCCTCTCCGGTTGCTTGTAAAGGAAATCGTAATAAGCATCTGCTTACCTTCATTGATAATTTTTCGAGGAAAGTTTGGGTCTACTTCTTGAAGCACAAAAGTGATGTGTTTACTATATTCAAGTAATGGAAGGCATTGCTTGAGAAACAGACAGGAAAGCAGATCAAGAGGCTGAGGACGGACATCGGGTTAGAGTTTTGCGGTGGAGATTTCAACAATTTTTGCAAAAACAAAGGAAAAGTTTGGTATCGTATCGTTGTTTATATACCATAGAAGAATGGAGTTGCGGGGCGAATGAACCGGACTCTTTTGGAGAAAGCGCGGTACATGTTTTCCAATGCAGGGCTCGGAAAGGAGTTTTGGGCGAAAGCGGTAAATACATCATGTTATATTATGAATCGGTCACCTCATACATCGTTAGGTTGTTGGCAAAACATGTTGATTGTTCAATGCTTAAGGTGTTTGGTTACCCCGCTTATGCACATTGCCGTGAAGGCAAATTGGATCCTAGAGCGAAGAAATGTATATTTCTCGGTTATGCTACCTGCATTAAGAGTCATAGGTTGTGGTGTTCGGATCCAAAGTCGCCTAAATTTATAATTAGCTAAGATGTGACATTTGATGAATCTGCTATATTGAAACCGAACAATAAGGAATCTCCAGTTGAAAACAATTCGAAGAAGGATGAGCCGAGAGTTGATATTGAAGTCAGTGATAGCTCGGGTTCGCAGGAGATCTCTCCTTCACCATCATCTCAAAAAGCTCAAGATAAGCAGTCCCATGATGAGGAGTATTTGCTCGCACGTGACCAACAGAGAAGGGAAATTAGACCGCCACAGAAGTATGGCTACGCTCAGCTAGTGGTGTATGTGTTGTTTGTTGCAGAGACAGTTGATATTAGCGAGCCGACAAGCTATAAAGAAACCATCTCATCCGATGAAGCAGCTCGTTGGCTAGTCGCTATGAATGAAGAGATTGAGTCTCTTCACAAGAACCAAACTTGGAAGCTCGTGAAGCCCGAAGGAAGAAAGAAGATAGTCGATTGCAAGTGGATTTTTAAGAAGAAAGAAGGTGAATAAGGAGCGGTTGATACGAGATACAATGCGTGGTTGGTAGCTAAAGGCTACTCGCAGGTGCGGGAAGTTGACTTCACTGAGGTATTTTCTCCGTTTGTTAAACATAGCTCTATGCGTCTCTTGCTCGGTTTGGTAGCTATGTAAGATTTAGAGCTTGAGCAGCTCGAGTGAAGACTGCATTCTTGCACAGTGATTTGGTAAAGAAGATCTACATGCACCCGAGGGTTTTGAAGTTGTAGGCAAAGAAGACCACGTTTGTTTGCTAGAGAAGTCTCTCTATGGTTTGAAGCAGATACCTAGACGTTGATATAAGAAGTTTGACTCCTTCATGATAGCTATTGGGTTTACTAGAAATAAGAACGACAGTTGTGTTTATTGTAAGAAGTTCGTCGATAGTTCTTTCATATATTTGCTACTCTATGTTGATGATATGTTTATAGCAGTAAGATATATTGTTGATATTATGAATTTAAAGGAACGGTTGAAAGGTAAGCTTGAGACAAAGGATTTGGGAGCGACTAAGAAAATACTTAGAATGGAGATTAAGCACGATCGCATAGGAAGAAAGCTATACTTGTCTCAAAAGCGATATGTTGAGAAAGTTTTGGAGCGTTTCGGCATTGCAGATGCTAAATCTGTGAGTACTCCGTTGGTAACTCATTTTAAAATTTCAGCTCGTTCATCATCACATGCAGAGGATGAGATTAGATATATGTCGAATGTTCCATATGCGAGTGCGGTAGGTAGCGTTATGAATACCATGGTTTGTACATGACCTGAAATTTCACACGCCGTTAGTGTTGTTAGCCGCTATATGTCATCTCCTGGCAAAAGCCATTGGCAGGAGGTGAAATGGATATTACGATACCTTTGAGGTACATCTAATGTGGGGTTGGTGTTTGGATAGAACGACGATGATTTAGTTGTATTCAGAAACTCCAATTAGGTAGATGATCTTGACAGACGCAGATCGATCATCAGTTATATATTCTCTTTGGGCGGATGTGCCATTAGTCGGCGTGCTTCTTTGCAGCCTACTGTAGTGTTGTTTACGATGTAGGTGCAGTATATAGTCGTTGTTGCGGGCGTTAAAGAGGCAATTTGGTTGAAGGGGCTATTTTCAGAACCTGGTATTCCAAAGGATACCATAATAGTCTAATGTGATAACAAAAGCGCGATTCACTTGACGAAATATCAGATGCATTATGATAAGACGAAGCACATTAACGTGGGGTATTGGTTCGTGCAAAAAGTCGTTGAGAAAGAAGAGATTATTGTGAAGAAGGTTGGCACAGCGGATAATCCAGCTGACATGTTGACGAAGTCTCTTTCAGTTGTTAAGTTTGAGCACTGCTTAAACTTAATTAGAGTGCGTCGCACTTATTTGAGCCCTTGAGGGGTTTTGTGGTGAAGGTGGAGCTGTTATTGTTTTGATGGAGGAGTTTTTGGTATGCGAAGTAAGGTGGAGATTTATTAGATATGCCTCATATTTAGACCCTGAAGATTTCTTATTTTGAAGATCCAGCATTATCGCGAAGAGCTCAAAAATTTGGTGTTATCAGCAAGACAGATGTCTGAATCTCATCTCGACAGACGTCTGCCTTCACCTCGTACGCGTGATCTTCCCTTATGCAGACGTCTTTCCTATTAAGGTTCAGACATCTGTCAAGCGCTCTGTTATTTCGATGAGAATACCAGACGTCTGACCTATTGTTATTCAGACGTTTGGATAGCGCTCTGGAGTTTTGTGATTACAAAGACAGACGTCTGCCAATCTCTTATGCAGACATCTGCCGTATGTCTGGACCGGATATTTCCTTTGTTTAGAAATTAGTTATTTATGAAAATCTTTTGTATGTTATATATATGATCGCTTATTTTAAACCTAGATCTGATAAGCTTTTGTTAATTTGAGATAACCTTTTGATAATTGAGAGAGTTAGGGTTTGAGAGAGATTTGTATTCCCCATCGATTTGTACTCCTCCGATATTTGATTATTAATAAAGTTTCTCCTTCGCCTATTTGTTTTGTGGTTAGTATTTATATTTCTACCTTGTCTGTGATTTGATTTTCTTCTCGTTATCGATTGTGTGTTTGCTTTGTGATCTCTCGTATACGCAACACACATGTGTTATAGCAAACAAAAATTAATGGAAAACTAAAAAAACAAAAATTCTTGAGATTTTTGAAGATTTTGTGATTTTCGTATGTTATATAAGAAAAATATTAAAATACCAAAGAAAAAAAAATTTAAACATTGGTGATTCTCATGTGCTGCTGCATGCAAAATATTCGAAATTTGAAGAAAACGAAAAATATTAGGATTTTAAACATTTCTTCTTGATTTTTGTGTATTGGCGGGTTTCCCAGACAAACCCGGAGTCTCGTTCAAACAAACCAATTTTCATTGTTCTATCAGATTCTAGGTAGCAATTGGCGACCTTTTCTTCTCTTACTTCCATAGTTTTTTGTATTCTTGATTCCTTGATGTTCTTCAAAAGTATGAACAACCAAAATATTTGAAAATAAAAAAAAAACTTTTAAGATTTTTGAAAATTTCATAATTTTATGTGCTATACATACAAAAAATTAGAACACCAAAGAAAACAAAAAAAATCAGATCTTTTAAAATTTAGCTATATTCGTGTTTTATAAAAAAAACAAAGTATTGAAAAACGGAAGGAAACAAAAAATTTTAATATTTTTGAAAAGTTTGTGGCCTTTGCTATAACTAGCACAATATTGAAAAATCAAGTAAAACAGAAAATATTGATATCTTTGAATATTTCGTAATTTTCGTGTGTGAGCTATATAGCATGCAAAATTATTAAAAATTTGAATAAAACAAAAAAGTAGAATTTTTAAAAAAATCTTGATGTTCGTGTGTTATAGCATGCAAAATATTAAAAATTTGGAAAGAACGGAAAATTGAGGGTTTTTTAAGTTTGGTGATTTTCGTGTGCTATATAATAGCAAGGAAAATGTTGAAAAATCGAAGAGTACAAAACTTTTTGAGATTTTTAAAATGTAGGTGCTTTTCATGTGTTATATCATGCAAAATATTGAAGATTAAAGAAAACTGAAATTTTTGAACATTTCATTATTTTCCTGTTCTATAGCAAATAAAATAATGAACATCCGAAGAAAGCATAAATTTTTGAAATTTTTTAAAATTACGTAATTTTTGTATGATAACGTGGAAAATATTATATTTGAGGAAATTAATAATCTTAGGAATTTTGTAAATCTGCGATTGTCATATGCTATAGAATTGGAAAAATATTGATAAATTTGAAGAAACAAAAAAAAATCGTATTTTTGAAGTTATCGCGATTTTCATATCTATATATAGAAAGAAAAAATTGAAGAGCAGAAGTGCACAAATATATTTTGTGATTTTTAAAAATTTTGCAGTTTCGAGTGCTATAGAATTCAAAATATCCAAAATTGAAGAAGACTGAATATTTTTTAGATTTTTGAGACTTATATAAATTTCGCCTTTGTTATAAGCTATACAATGCAAAATATAGGAAATTCGAAAACAGCTGAAAATTTTGAAATTTTAAAATTTAATGATTTTCGTGTGAATGCATGATATTGAAAAAAGGAAAAAACATTAAATTTCATATTTTTGAAAATTTCATGATTCACTGTGCTATAATAAGCAAAATATTGGAAACCGAAGAAAACAGAAATTTTGAGATTTTTTTAAAAATTTCGTCATATCCGTATGCTAAATGTTAACAATTTAAAGAAAATAAAAAATTGTATTTTTGTACATTTTGTGATTCTCGTGTGCTATTATAACAAGCAAAATATTAAAAAACCGAACAAAACGGAAAATTTTTAGATTTTTTAAAATTTTGCAACCTTCTAGGGCTACAGAGTGTGAAATATTGAAAATTTAAAGAAAACAAAATATTTTGGCATTTTAAAATCTCATGATTTTTATATATATACATAAAAATCATGATATTTTCTTTGTTTTACTAGGTTCGTACCAAGCAGCTAGGGTTTCTAGTCATGCAGATTGGCCACTCAAACTAGATTTTCTTAGTTTTATTAGGTTATTACAAACAAACGGTTTCCTTTTCTTATTTTACTTCATATAGATTTTTTGTTTTCTTGATACCCGATAATTCTGGACCATTACGAGCAAATAAGATATTGGAGAATCGGAAAAGCAAAAAATTTAAGATTTTTGAAATTTCATGATTTTTGTGTGATATATAAGCATGCAAAATTTTGAAAACTGATGAAAACGGATTTATTTTGAAATTTTTGAGATTTTCATATGCCAAAGGATTCAAAATATTGAAGAAATGGAGAAAAAAGAATTCTTTTGTTGTTTCTAAAAATTTTATGATTTTCGCTTGTTATAGCAAAACAGAATATTTAAATACCGAAGAAAATAAAAAAAATGAGGATTTTATAAAATATTACAATTTTTTGTTCTGTACAGCTAGCAAAATAATAAAATCTCGAAGAGAACAGAAAATTTTGAAGTTTTTAAAAATTTAACAATTTTCATATGTTATATGTAGCATCCAAAAATTGTAAAAACAAAAAAATAGATTTTTTAAAATAAAATTTAGCGATTTTCGTATGTTATAAGAAGCAAACTATTGGAAAAAAAATGAAAGAAAACATAAAATTTTAATATTTTTGAAAAGCTCACGATATTTATGAGCTACAACAAGCAAAATATTAAAATAATTGAAGAAAACAGAAATTATTTTGATCTTTGACTATTTCACGATTTTCGTATTCTACATGCAAAATTATTAAAATTTGAAGAAATAGAAAATTTGTTGAATTTTTTAAAAATCGTGATTTTCGTGTGTTTACACACAATTTTGAAAACATAAAATTTTAGGGTATTTGAAGATATGGTGATTTTCATGTGTTATCGCAAGCATAATGTTGAAAAATGGAATATACAAAAAAATTAAGAATTTTGAAAATTTTGTGGTTTTCGTGTGCCATGCAAACTATTGAAAATCGAGAAAAAACTGAATTTATTAAAAATTTCTCTATTTTAGTATGTTATATGCAAGCAGAATATTAAAAAACTGAAGAAAACAGAAAGTTTTGACATTTTTCAAAATTACGTAATTTTCATATAGTAACGTCCAAAATATTGTAAATTTGAAGAAACACTAATTTTGGGATTTCATGATTGTAATATGCTATAAAATTCAAAATACTGAGAAAACAAAAACAACAGAAAAATTTGAGATTTTTGAAAATTTTATGATTTTATTGTGCAAGCAAATTACTAGAAAGCTGAAAAATAGAAATTTTGAGATTTTTAAAATTTTGTAGTACTTGTGTGTTATAGCGTGCAAAATATTGAAAATTTAAAGATCCAAATAATTTTGCAATTTTTGTATATTTCTTGATTCTCATGTGCTATAACAAACAAAATAATAAAAACGTGGAGAAAAAGAAAATTTCTGTGTGTTATAATAAGAAAAATATTGAAAAACAAAATAAAACAAAAAATTTTGAAAATTGCTTTATTTTCATGTGATATATCGTGCAAAATATTCGAAATTTAAAGAAAACAAAAGGTTTTGGGATTTTAGAAATATTCATGATTTTCGTGTATCGTCAGGAACAGTCACCCGGAGTCTCGTTTACTCAAACCGGATTTCTTTGTTCTATTAGGTTATTAGTAACAATCAGTGATCTTTTCATTGTTTACTTCACATGTTTTTTTGTATTCTTGATACCTGGATATTCTCCAAAAGTATGTGCAACTAAAATATTTGAAAAATGAAAAAACAAAATTGGAACTTTTGAAATTTCATGATTTGTTTATACTATATATAACAAGCAAAATAATGAAAAGAAGATAAAAAAGGATTTTTTTTTGGTTGAAAATTTTGCTATTTTCTTATGCTATATCATGCAAAATATTAAAAAAAAATCATTTGTTATGCCAAAGAAAATATTGGAAAACTGGAAAAAAAATTGGGATTTTTTAGAATATTGCAATTTTCATAATCTATCTATGTAGTATCAAAATAATAAAAAAACCCGTAGAAAACAGAATGAAGTTTTTGAAAATTTCACGACTTCGTGTGCTTTATAGCATACAAAAAATTGTACCACCAAAGAAAACAAATAAAATTCAGAGTTTTTTGATTTAGTGATTTTTGTGTGTTATAAAAAATAAATTATTGAAAAACGAAAGAAAATATAAAATTTTAATATTTTTGATCAGTTCGCGGTCTTTATATTCTATAGTAAGTGAAATATTGAAAATTGAATAAAACAGAAAATTTGATATTTTTGAATATTTCATGACTTTCATGTGCACGCATGCAAAATTATTGAAAATTTTAAAGAATCGGGATTTTCGTGTGTTATAGCATGCAAGGTTAGAGCATACAAAATAAAATTTTAGGATTTTTGAAAATATGACGGTTTTTGTGTGATGTATTATATAGCGAGTAAAATATTGAAAAATCAAAGAGCACAATTTTTTTTTAAATTACGCGGTTTTCGTGTGCTAATATGCAAAATATTGAAAATCGAAGAAAAATAAAACTTTTGAACATTTCGTTGTTTTCGTGTTCGAGCAAAATATTGAAAATCCGAAGAAAACAGAAAATTTTGAAATTTGAAAATTACATAATTTTTGTATTACGGCATGCAAAATATTGTAAATTCAAGGAAAATGATAATTGTAAATTTTGCAATTGTCATATGCTATAGAGTGTAAAATATTGAAAAACTGACAACAATAGAAAAAATTAAGATTTTTAAAATTTCATGATTTTCGTGTGCAATATATTGAAAACAAAAGAAAACAAAAAAATCAGATTTTTGAAAATTCCATGATTTTCTTTTGCTTATAGCAAGCAGTATATTGGAAATTCGAAAAAACAGAAATTTTGAGATTTTAAAATTTTCGCCATATTTGTGTGCTATAAATATAATGTACAAAATGTTGAAATTTGAAGAAAACAAAAAAAAAATTGGATTTTCGTCCATTCGTGATTCTTAAAAACCGAAGAAAAAAGAAAATTTTGAGATTTTAAAAAATTATACGGATCGTGTGATATATACTCTATAGATTAATTAATCTGTGTTATTATTGGATATGTATGCCCTGGAGGCTTTCATTGTATAGGATGCTGGAGATATGTATGTACAGGACAATCTTTCTCGATATGAAAGTATGCTATTTGGTTTGTCTTTATCTTAACATGTGATGTGTTTTACTTAGTATTTCATATCTTGTATACATGTTGATAAAGCCCGTAGGATTCTTGCTTGACTACCAGCGTTGTGATGGCAATTATACTTGTGGGAACTGGGTAGTCGATAAGCACATCCTTAAAATGTCTCCAGTCGTAGGAGTAACGAGACTGGGTATCGATACTCGAGAGTAGACTAGTGTATACATATCTAGACCTTGACGAGAGGCGATGGATTAGTCCCGCAGCCATTGATGTGGTGCACTTAAGATTGTATGCAGGTGCTCACTGGGGCTGAGTGAACTAGACGGACTCGCCGAGAACTGGCTAGATGGTATTATACCTAACGTCAGATAGCAGTTCTCTGGTGACATGAGTGCAGGTAGTATGTCGACCTGAGGTCGTCATTTGTCTCGTATGAGTTCCCACTGTACTTTGATTACTACCCTACCACAGCTCTACTGAGTCGTGCAAACAGATTTTAGTTGGGTACAGTCCCAAGCCACATGGAGGCGGTGAGCAACTGTTGGGGATTCGTCTCTCCAGGTATAGGGAGTCGATGTCGCGCTGTGATAGATAGGCCAACACCATAAATCTCTGGCCAAGACGGATTGAGAATTACTGGTAGTTGGACCAGTAGCTCGGATGGTCTTGAGCCATACCGGCATGACTTATCAAGTTATTAGGGGTCTGACGTTTTCCACCCCATAGACCCGGCATGCGATACTCTCAGACGAACAGACCGGACCGCACGGAGATTGTCACGGACAGGCTCAGTAGGGGTTCGAATGAGTTCGCTCCCCGGCTTTCTTTTCGACAGGTACCTGGGTAGCCATTACGTACAGCTAGTACCACTGACGGACTTATGGTTAAACCCACCGCCAGCGTACTGTCGAGTCTTTAGAGTCCCACACAGAAAGTTTTCCTAGTTCAGGCAAAATGATGTAGAGACCATATAGTTTTACGTGCAGGGTTCCGATCATATACATGTACTACCTGCACGGATGTTGTTCGGACGGATAATACTAGTGGGCTTAAGATTAAGCCGCATTCTAGTATTATATTACTGGATTATTTTTATCTCTTTTTATTCGTATTTTTTACAGTACGAATACAGGTATGTATATACGGTGAGGGTATTCTTGTAATTTTACAAGAGATGCTTCTAGAAGAGGACACCTCATTATTGATTTTATTTTGGAAAATAGGTCAATGGGGCGGAAATGGAGATATTTGTAGTATGGTAGAAACACGGCCAAGTCTCATTGTTTATTCATTTGAATTTATTATTCAAGCATGGTTGTATTTTTCTATGGAGAAATATTGTATGCTTGATTATTGAGAAAGACTTGACCATTCTTCACTTACTTCTACACTTGCTCATTTGTGATTTCTTCTTCTCTCTCCATTTTGCTCTCCTCCTTCTTCCTCAAATCCTAACCCTCACATGTGTTGTGAATCCTAGAGTTCTTTGAGATAAAATAGTCCAATTAATACTCTACATCTCCTAAGCTACCTAGATTACCAAACTAGGTACTTTAGTTACCTCATTCTAGAGGTTGGAGCTTGAACCATAGAATCTCGGGTGGATCGTCTTCGACACGAGGAGGCCGACGACAGAGCTTGATCCAAACCTTCTAGGAGCTCAAGAAGAGAAGAAGAAGACCCGAAGGACTTGTATCTTAGAGGTATAAAACTCTTTCACAAGTAGTTTAGAACCTCTTTGTAGTTTAGCTAGTTAGGGTTTTTGAACGATCTTGGATGTTTGGTCGATGTTGCTAGTATAAAAATCGTTTTTTGTGAATTCCGCCTCCCCACAAACCATGTGGGGTACGCAACATCGACTTACAGTTATAAATATTTTTGGATGTTATCGCTAATAACTTGTATGCATCCAAAAGAGGAATAACAAATCCAACTATGAAAAATATGAGAGAAAAAGATTCTCTCCTCTTAAGAGGAGAATAGTCCAACTCATATTAGATATTACAACTTACAAATCATGTAACAATAAACTTTTAAATTAATATGATTTTTCTTAATTATGGACTTCGTTTCCGCACATTGCGTGGGGGCCTTGCTTTTTAGTCATGTATTATGTTTCCATCATCATCATCCAAGCTTTTTCGCATTCAAATGGAGGTGGTTATGGAGCAAACTTCAATAAATATCTAACAAAGTTGTACGATTGACGACCGAACGTCAATCCTTATTAAATAAGTGTTAAATTCTTGGTTTAGAGATATAACAAATACAAGACTCGTGAAAATCAAGATGACCGGTTGATATCTTCCAAATTCTAATAAACTATAAAATAAGAGGGAAAATGACATTTGTTTTATAGAATTATCTTCGACTCTAAAACACATATATAAGCAACAGTGAAATGAAAAGCAGAAAATAATTCTCAAGAGATATGCATCATATAAAATATATATATATATATATATATATATATATATATATATATATATATATGTATATGTAAAAGAATCTAATTAATCCAACTGCATTTTATATCTGTTAGTTGCCATCTCGAGATTTTTCACTTTGCATGTACTTTCCAATTTGAGCATTTATCTGTTTTGTAATTGTCCAACAAAGCATTACTGCAACCAACTAGGCTTCCCTCAGTTGGTATAACTTTCCTCTCCAATAAAAAGATTGATATAAATTTCCTCTCCAAAATGAAAGACCGCAAATTCGATTCTTTCCCGAAGAGATCACATCCCCAGAAGGGGGGGGGAGGGGGGGGGGGGGGGGGGGACGTTACTGCATCTGCTTTTACACTAAAAATTTCTATTCAAAGGCACAATACTAGCATTTATAACAATTCATCACCATCCAGCTTCAATACTCTCAGACAGTCTCATCTAACGAAATTTCACGGTCACAATAATGTGATTGCATGTACATTATTAACATAAATAACCAGCTGATATGTAATACTGTTCCAAATTTTCTTGATATTATTAAAAGGGAGAGAATAATACCACCAACTAAAATTAAGGGAGAGAACTTTCACATCATCTAGACCACTACAATCAAACCCTAGCACCAAATATATCTTATGAAATGCGTCTAACGATAGCATTCTCCTATGACATGAAACTCCGAAAGCCCACCGCCACATCATCTACTAACCCTGCAAAGGAGAATAAGAAAAGAGGCCATTATTAACGATATAACTCGCTCTGATTATAGGAATGAAAATATACGGAACAATACCTTGCTAGCAATGTTGTTTGAAAGCCAGTCAAGTCCCTCATAAAGCCCTTCTCCAGATGTGGCACAAGTGCTCTGAATGTACCTGAAAATAACCCAATAATAATTTTAACAAATAAATTCACAAATCATCCCGTTCTGTCCTTGTTGGGGAAAAAAGCAATGGAACAAGAAAAAAACTCACCAATGGCGTTGGCGAAGAGAATGCAGCCCTAGCTTATCAGTAATTTCCGCAGCATTCATTGCATTTGGAAGGTCTTGTTTGTTTGCAAAGACAAGCAACACTGCATCTCTCAGCTCATCCTACACAAGGAAAGCAACCCATGCAAGTATCATCTCAGTTGCATATAAATAGAAGTTCCAGTGACCATTGATCATATATAATAACAAGTTCTCATTTCCACAGATATGTTATTCTTCATAAAATTGAATCAATAGTTAGGGTTTTACCTCATTCAACATCCTGTGAAGTTCATCTCTAGCCTCAACAACACGGTCTCGATCGTTGCTGTCCACGACGAAAATGAGACCTTGGGTGTTCTGGAAGTAATGTCTCCACAAAGGACGGATCTGATATGGCAATAGCAAAATTATGATTCGTATAATGCATGAGAATATTCTTGCTGATTATCAAGGCACAGAAGATGAGAAAGTGCTAGAACCAAGACAATATGAAAGGTTAATTAGACAATTTTGAAGCACTTAATTCCCCTTTTTAACATGTGCAACATTGGATTATTGACATGTCAGCTTCTCGTCTTTTTGAAGATTTCAAAAAATGAAAATGTTATCCATTGGGAAAGTTCGTGAGCACAAATTTTTTACCTTTTGTACCCACACATCACTTGGATGGATCATAGAAAAGTTAGGAGAGTAGAAAGATAATACATGTGAAAGAAACTCAGTGACAGTGAATACATTTTACATGACTCTATAAGCTCTCCTGCACGGATACATTGTGCATTTTTTTATTTTTCTAAATTTAAATGCAATTGAGAAAATATTAATTACAACATTTTGATTATAAAACTGATGCGCTGAGATGAGAAGCATGGAAATTTATACACATGATACGAAAATTGTAGATATAAATACCTTGTCTTGACCACCAACATCCCAGACAGTGAAGCTGATGTTCTTGTATTCCACAGTCTCCACATTAAATCCTGAGAAAATTGTGAAATGATTTTCAATGAAAACAGAAATGACAGTGTTCACAAACCTATGGGAGGTAAACTAGCATCCTGCATATATAGGTACCCGTGCACTTCTATCATGCACATTGAGGGGGCTCCTTGAAAGATCATGTCCATGCAATTTTTTGAGCAAGGGAACTACTTAAACATTCAAGAATGGCTCGCTCGTCACCACAAAAATTCAGTAACACGCTTTAAGAGCAGTTGAAACTAGAGCATATAAATATATCTTATTTAAGATGTGTTCCTTTTAAACAATTAAAATGAAAGATGCATCATGCATGTACCCATATATTTATGCCATAATTAGTCACAAAAGATTTTCGACTGTTTCTGACGAGAAGAATAGATAGAGGTTGTTGTATCGACTGTAAAGTAGTGTCAGGTGAGAGTGTAAGCACTCAACATAGACTTTTAGTTCTAGATTTTCGATTTAGAAGAGGACCTAGGAAGATTAGACGTAAGGTAGATCCTAGAATTAAATGGTGACGATTGAAAGAAGGTAACCAAAAGGCTTTTATAGATCGTGTAGTCCAAGAAACGGATTGGCAGTCGGAAGATAATTCAGACAGAACATGGAACAAAATGGCTAGTTGTATCAAGAAGGTAGCTAGAGATCTACTTGGTGGGTCGAGAGGTGGTGCTCCACCATCTAAGGACACATCATGGTGGAATGAAGAAGTAAAGGCTGCAATTAAAATTAAAATGGATTCTTATAAAGATTTGAAGAAAAGTAGAGATGTGGAGAGATTTGAGAAGTATAAAATAGCTAAAAAGGAACTTAAGAAAGCTGTTCGGGAAGCTAAATCTAAGGTCTACAAGAAGGTGTACAAGAAATTAGACACTAAAGAGGCTGAAAATGATATATACCGGATTGCTCGGATGCGGGAAAGGAAGACTAGAGACTTATGTGCGGTGAAGTGTGTCAAAAATGGAAATCAGAAGGTTTTAGTTCAAGATAAGGATATCAAGGAAAGATGGAGAGATTATTTTGACAAATCAATGAGAGCTTTACTAAGAATTTGGATGGACTTGTCATTCAATCTCAAGATATAAACCGTGATTTCATGCGTAAAATAAGGCTACATGAGGTTAAAGAAACTTTGAACAGAATGAGTTTAAAAAAAGCGGTTGGTCCTGACGGGATTCCTATCGAGATTTGGAGATGCTTAGGAGAAATAGGCGTTAAATGGCTGACAGATCTGTTTAATAAGATTTGGCAGACAAAAAAGATGCCAAATGAATTGAGGAAAAGTATCCTTGTACCTATCTACAAGAACAAGGATGACATTCAAAGTTGCTCAAACTACCGTGAAATAAAACTTATGCGTCACACCATGAAACTTTAGGAGAGAGTGATTGAACACGGGCTAAGAAAGGATATTAAGATAACAGAGAACCAGTTTGGGTTCATGTCTGAACGATCGACGACAGAAGCTATTCATTTGCTTCAACTTGTCGAGCGTTTTCGAGAGAGGAGAAGAGATTTGCATATGATATTTATTGATTTAGAAAAAAGCGTACGACAAGATACCTAGAGAGGTATTATGAGGGACAATGATGAAGAAGGGGGTCCCCGTCAAGTATATTGACATAATCAAGGATGTGTAGATGGAGTAGTGGCAAATGTCAGAACTTTAGGCGGCTTAACGAGTGATTTTTCGATTACAATTGGTTTACATCAAGGATCTGCATTAAGTCCATTCCTGTTTACCATCGTGATGGATGAGCTTACTAGAACTATCCAAAATGAGGTACCTTGGTGTATGCTATTCGCTAATGATATTGTTCTAGTAAATGAGACGAAGGCAGTGGTTAATGCCAAATTGGAATTATGGAGGCAAACATTGGAATCTCGGGAATTCAGATTGAACAGGTCCAAGACAGCATATATGCATTGCAAATTTATTGCAAATTTAGTAACCAGAGAAGTCAAAACCATATTGGTATAACATTGGAAGGGCAAGAGATATCACCGAGCGACCAGTTTAGATATCTAGGTTCTATCATCCAAAAAAATGGGGAGATCGATAGTGATGTTAATCAAAAGATCTAAGCTGGTTGGTTGAAATGGAGGAGTGCAACGGGGATTTCGTGTGATCTTAACTTTCCGTTAAAATTGAAAGGGAAGTTTTATCGGAGCGCTATTCGGCATACTTTATTATATGGTACATAATGTTGGGCTCCTAAGAAGCATCATACACAGAAGATGCACGTAGCGGAGATGCGCATGGTTCGTTGGATGTGCGGTAACACTAGAAAAAATAAGGTGCGAAATGAGGATATTCGTGCAAAAGTTGGTGTAGCACCCGTGGAGGAGAAGATGCGGGAAAACCGGCTAAGATGGTTTGGTCATTGGCGACGCAGACCTATGGAAGCACCGGTTCGACGAATAGATACTCTCGATATGGGCAATGACAAAAGGAAGACCGAAGAAAACATGGATGGAGGTGATACGAAACGATATGGTTGCCAAATGACTCAATGAAAGTATATTGTTCGATAGGAGTGAGTGAAGGCGGAGGATTCATGTGCTGGAACCGGCGTGATTCTCATGTTGGTTCATGTAGCCTACCCCATATGCTTGGGATAAAAGGCTCAGTTGTTGTAATTAGTCACAAAAGAATATGTATTTAAGAAGCCACTGAAGTCGCAAAACTGCCAAGGAATTAAATTCTAATCAAGAAAAAAGACTACTGCTCAATACTTTCAAAAGAATACCAAAAACTAACACACTCGAAGGGGGGCGTAGTGCATGTCAATACTAAACTAAAATAATGTTAATGTTATGAAAGGCTTATCTGAGTAGCCATACGCCAAGCGTTAAATGCTGCACATGTTAAGTTAGATATTCTTTGTTCCCATTAATCTTAAATTTTCCCTTTTTTCAAAAATTTTAGTAAAATGTACATTTCTATGTTATTTTATATTGATTGTTAAGCTTTACACATGGGTGACTACATAGTGCCACTTAGTCAAGTGAAAGCAAGAATAATCGAAGGAGTGCCACGAATGGTTGATTGATTTTGAATCAAGCTGAAAAGAGGTAAAAACAAAGCAAAGAATAACATAGGAGTTCATGTGTGTCGTTTGAGCTTGAAGGCATTGTAAGTTGTAACACCTAAGAGAGTGAGAAGGGTTTAATTGTTGTAACAATTAAATAAACGTGTTGTTTAAATTTGAGTTATTAATCTTTCTCAAGAGTGGAAATCTCTTATATTTCATTCTCTACCACTTTTACTCTATCAAAGTGGTATCATAAAGGAGATCGATCTAGGCGGACGAATAAAAAGTGAGCATCTTTTGAAATAGCTATTATGATTCAACCACAAATTCGACAATTGATGAAGAACTATGACAACTTGAGCATCCAAATGGCTCATAAGATTAGTGAAAACTTTTCGACCGCCTATGAAGCACGGATACTTGTATATACCTCACATATCGTCCCCGGTCGCGTATCGGAGTCCAAAACTCTTAGATTCGCTCGGATTTGTAAATGTCTCACCAGCTTCCCTCAAATCGACGCCTCCTCTTTCTCTCGAAAATTAAGGTTCTCGAAATTTAAAAGTGTATTGAATGTCTAAATAATGCCATTATTTATGTATATTATTATATATTTATATATACATCTTAATATATATTCATATTTATCTAATTAAAAAATCGATATAAAACATATCACGTATCCTAGGTTTTTGGAAAATTGTGAATCCATATCGTATCCATATCCAAACCCGTACTACATAGTCGGCCACAGCCAACACCGAGACACGTCATGTCGTAGTATCCTTCCCCACCATTCAAAATAATGAGTTAAAGAATCAAGAAAAATAGAAAAGACAATGGTGTTCAAGATCTATCAAGCCATGGAGAGGCCGGCATAAGAGAAAATTTCAAATGTAAAATCCTCAAAACAAGTTTTGAAGGTTCTGCAAAAATCTTGTTCAGGGGCTGATAAAGTTAAAAAGGTACACCCTCAAGCTTTATAGCCTTCTCCTATCTAGCCTTCTATTGCCTCCACTTTCTATGTAGCCTCCTTGTACTCCTTGTGTGCCTTCCATAACTGCTAGCTTGTTTAGTTTTAAAGAGATTGTTTTAGATTACTGTGCTTCTAATTATTGTTCATTCTCTACTCATATGCTTGAAAAGACCTTGACGTTTATCAATAAAATTTTGAGAGATATCTTTGGATTCTTTTATTGCTGAGACCATATAGTTGAATCAGGAAAATCTTTTTCATTATTCTTGCATCATCAAGCTCCTCTTCATTTCTTTTCATTTGAAATAGTTTAAACTCTATTAAAATAGTCTTAAAAAGTTTAGAAGTCGTAGTACAAGAGAGTGAAAACGAAATACAAGAGATTATTTCCAATCTTCAAGAAAAAATATATCTCGGAACTCTTATCACAATTTGTTAGAACAACCATCTTCACTTTCTTTGGCATTAAAACATCCACGCATATAATCTCCGTAACTTCTCCAATTCTTTCACTTATTTTCTTTGCTTGATAATACCAAAGAGATCCATAGTTCCATACCATTATAGATGCTTCATTTTAAGAGGTGGGTGGAATATGTTTACATACGAGGTGGATGGTGTGAAGAGGGTGTGATGGATGAAAGGTGGATAGGATGAATGTGAAACAATTTGCTTTCCGCAGGGGCTCAAACTATTTCGAATCAAATGAAAACAAATGGAGTGGAGCTCGATGATGTTAGAATAATAAAAAAAATTCTAAAATCAATCACTCCCGTCAACCGTATAGTCCATACGATAGAAAAAATCCAAACATCTCAAATTTCTATTGATGAACTTGAGGGCTCCTCGCAAGCATGTGATTAAAGAATAAACAAGAATCTAAATCAAAGAGAAAATCCAGACAAGCACTTCAAAGCAAGCTCATGATTGGAGAGCACACACAAAGAGGACAATGAGGCTACATAGGAAGAAGGAATGTCGATGTCCCAACCATCCGAAGAATATGTTGTAGACAATCATACCAGAAGAGCCACAATAATAAAGTTTGTGAATGTGATCGTGAAGGACTAAACAACAATAGAGTAGGTCGTGACTCATGAGGCCAAGGATGACAATGGTCTTATCAAAGAGATGAATTGTTTACAATGCTTCGACCGCAAGAAAGAAGAACAAATTGCATACCATTTTTCCCAAACCTTTGAAGGTAAAAGTTCATAAAAGGTTGAAAAAAGAGTCAGATATAGAGAAACAAGTTATAGGGGGTGGTAAAAGCTAAACTTGAAACATGGGTGGCTACCACCTAGCCATGTGAAAGTAAGAATTGTCAAAGGAGCATCATCGAGAAATTTACCAAATGTGGCATCTGCCATTGTTTTAGCATGAAGCGTCTATATATAGGATTGGATCATTTGGTTTTAAACCAAGTTGGAGTGGAACAAAAACAAAACAAACAAGAAAAGAGGTGGAGAGAGAGAGAGTGTGTGTGTGTTTTGCGAGTGAAGGTGTTGTAACACCAAAGGTAGAGTGAGAGAGTTTAATCGTTGTAAGTAGTAACATTTAAACAAGGGTCTTGGTTAAATTTAAGTTATAAGCTTTTGTAAAACCGCAAAAACCTTCTTATATTTCCTTTTCTATTTTTCTACTCCATCATTGGTATTACAAAAGATAAAAAAAAGAGTTCATATGCAGATAATTTCTTTTGACAATTTCAATCATGCTAAGCAAACTGAATTCATGAAAACAAGCCTTAAAAAAAATTTCGCTGATAGTAAACTCAATTCTTAAAATTACACATTTAAATGCACCTAGACTTTCTTCAATATTCTTTTGTCCAGATAGTTTTGTCTTCCCTAAGAAACTTAAAAAATTTCCGATTCACATCACCAACAACGAGCAACATTGATATCGTGAGAATAAACTGTGGCTTACAAAGCACAAATATCTTTGTAGAATATGGGTGTAACGAATTCAAATTTAATAGGTGTGCAGCTGAAACCAGTCTTGGTTTAGTAATCAAGATCCAAACAAATTAGAATATTTCCACACAAAGAAAATCTAGAAAGCGTATAATATAAGAATTCCGTCCCCTATTAGCATGGAGCACATACCAATGGTCGGGATGGTGGTGACGATTTCTCCCAGCTTCAGCTTGTACAAAATAGTGGTCTTACCAGCGGCGTCAAGACCCACCATCAGAATCCGCATCTCTCTCTTGGCGAAGAGCCGGCTGAAGAGCTTGGTAAAAGACAACCCCATCTCCACTCCTATCAAACACAAACAAAAGGAAACAATTTTTAGGGGGGAAAACAGCAAAAAGAACGGTCTTTTAGAAAAATCGATCAAACAATAGAAATAAAACAAAACAAAGCTCATGTTCAAAACCCTAGACCTCGAAACGATACAAAATTATACGATTTGTAATTCGATTCAATCGAGAAACCCTAATTACGCCGATCGCGAACTCGAATCGGCGAATTCAGAAAGATTTCAACGCACAATTACAAGATCTGATAACGAAACTAAGATCTAAAGATAGAGAGAGGAGATCGCTTACGATTTTTGGGGGCAAACGAGAGAGAGAAAGATCGAAGAGGCGATGGAATCGAGCTTGGCGATTGATTTCAAAGGGGAGGTCGAGATTCGAGGGTAAAATGGGAAAGAGAAAGGGACTCACGATGACGGACGTTAAAAACACAGCGCTTCATAACGCGGATCTGTTGACGGCAGGATTTGCTATACCCCCTCCAATCTTTTATATTTACATATACCACCTACAAACTTTTATATTATGTATATACCCCTTAATGCATGCTTCTTCTTTCAATATGGATGATAAAAATGGTATATTTGTACACACTGAGACCATTTAATGAAGCTAGCTAAAAACTGGAAAATTATTATTATTTTCCATATTCATACTGAATAAACTAAACTAATTTTACCATTGCTGCTCGAAAGGATAAAATTTTTGGCAAATATCGATAAAAATGTGGTTTTTCTAACAACTGTATTTCAGGATGGCATATACAAATCCAAAGATCAGAAAGGGTGTATATAAATACAAAAGATTGCAAGGGAGTACATACAAAAAATCCTTTTGACGGAGGCCTGGATCTCCTTCAAATGTTATCTTCTGTTGATCTCTTCACGTAATGGCAGACAGCTGAGAATTTATCTGGGGGTTGATTCCTTTATCGTGTGGATCTCAATGGGCTTGGATTGAAGTTGAGCCGAGCTACCTGCAAGGAAGTCCCGGGGTGGTTGTACCACCGAGGACCCTCAGACGATTAAGTTAGTGGTGCAAATCAGGCAGAGTGGCGGCTCAGTGGAAAGAATCGCGTACCTCGATCGTCTAAGGGAGGAGTTTATATAGCAGCAGCAATGGTCAAACAGGAGCGAGAATCACGCCGGCCGTTACGCCCCTGACGTCACGCCCGTGTGATAGACGAGATCCCTCATTAATGACGAGACAGGCTCGTTAATGGGAGATCGTGGTGGCGTGGAACGCGGGGTCGTGGGCGGCGGATATATCGCGCATGGCGAGATTCGCGGTGCCATGGCAGAGGCGCCATTTATCAGTGCCGCGGGTCGGCCTGGTTGAGACCGGGGAAGATGAGCTTGACGGGAGGCTCGGGCACGAGTGGGAGGCCGAGGTTTCTTGGTTCTGTGATAGCTCGGAGGCGAGCCGAAGGGTGGTCTGGGAGGCCACCGAAGGTCGGGAGAATCCTCAGGCCGAAGGCCCGGGGTGCGATCCCAACCATGGTTACTGGTCCTCTCTCGTTGGTTCTGGGACACGTCATCTGCAACGTGTCAGCATCTGAAAAGTCACCGATATCGAGCCTCGTCATTAGCCCTCCACTCTCGTCTCGACCCGCTCCTGGGTCGGGTCGAGAGTGGTCTGACCGATCATTCGAGGTGAGCCCTCATTCGAGATATCGTCGGCGTGCATTCCCGGACAGAGAGCAGTATTTTCTTGATGGCGTCAGCGGATCAGGGGAGAGATCTCACATCAAAGGGAAGCGCCGAATCGTGCGTACGTTCATCGAAGCAACAGCCCACGTGTCTGACATTGGTTGGCTGGAGAGACGCGTCGCAGGAGTTCCCGCGCCCGATGGGACGCTCCCAACGCGAGTGCAACGGGTGGAACGTTGTCGGCCGTTGGTTGTGAAACGTTGTTTTTGCGGGAGGCGATCGGAGCCGTAGGATGCATACACCGGCAGCTATAAATAGAAGTGGGATCCCCATCAGAGCCCATACCTCCTCATAATTTCCTCGTCCCTAGTCGTGTTAGCTCGGCTCTCTTCTCTACGGGTCGGATTCCTTGCGTTTGATTTCCCGAGGACACCCCCTTTGATCAGGTTAGATGTCTTCTTCTGAGGAGTCTGTAGATATAGTCCGGGTAGAGTCTAGGGAGCCTTCTGGAGCTTCCTCTTCTACTTCTTCCGCTTCTTTCTCTGAGTCGGAGTCCCCCGGGGAGTTAGGGTTAGTAATGCTCCTCGGGGTCATGCGACGGGGAGTGTCCCCAAAGCACAGGTCATGGGTGTTCTTGGCATGCGGTCCTCGCTGAGGCGTGCGGAGGAGCTCGCCAACATCAAGACTCATTTCCTCATTCCTCTCGGCTATTCGCTTCGTCTGGCCGAGGAGGGGGAGAGGGCAGACCAGGTACGGGGCAATAAGATTGCCTTGTATCTAGAAGCCTTTTGGGCCGGGATGCATCTGCCCTTCTCCCACGAGGTGAGTGCGGCGTTGAGTTATTTCGGGTTAGCCCCGGGCCAGCTAGTGCCGAACTCTTAGAGGATCCTCCTCGGGTTCCTGGTCCGGTTGAAACTGAGTCTGATCCCCTTCATCCTGAGCCTTCTCGTTTCTTCGCTTTGCTACAAAAACCATCCCGGCGCTCGTAGGGGCGAGCCGAGCTGGGTGTACCTCTCCTTTAGGAAGCACAAAGGGAGTGTTGCCGGGGCGGGGTTGTCGTAGTACCTTCTTCCATTCATGACTGGAAGAAGAAGTTTTTGTTTGTTGAGCAACCCGAGGGTGAGGATTGGCCGGTGCCCACCCAGTGGCAAGGGGCCAGCTGCCCGCGGGTGAGTCGGTCAATGGATCCCGACGCGTTGGCGGTGTCGGAGTGGGAGCCCCTCCCCCGGCCGATGTGTTGCTGTCTAAGCGGGCCCTCGGTTAGGCCGGGCTCAGCCCCTCCCAATTCGCGGGTAAGTTAGGAATTTTCGGTCGGCTTGTTTTAGACTTGAGCACTCTTTTACTTTTCTGACGTTGCTGACTCTTCTGTATTTTGTCTTTTGCAGAACTCATGGATCTAAACAAGTTCCGGGCAGCAGTGGTTGATGTGAAGAAGGGGAAGAAGGCCGGAGGCGCCGGTCCTTCTCGCCCGACGTCGGCTCCGGCCCCGCCGGTTTCGTCCCAGCCGGTGGCGGCCCCATCCAGGCCCCCAAACGCACCTCGGGCCCCCGAGTCCAGCCGCGCTCCGGTCCGTAAGCGTGCTCGGGAGCAGGAGCCCCAGGCCCCCGAGGTGGGAGCCGAGACTGGTTCCCCCGCGTCACTTCTCAAGAGGTTCCACAGGATGTAGCCCCGCTCCCCGGCTTCCTCCATCCTCGTGGACGATGGGGAGCTCCGCTTCGAGGTGTCCTCGGGACTTTCCGCCGCTGACAGCCTGCTCTCTGAGATGGAGAGATCGGTCGGGGGCAGAATCACTCGATGGACCCTCCGGGCCCAAATGGCGGCCATAGCTCAAGAGGCCGTGCAGGTTAGTGTTTACATTCCACCTGGTTCTTTATTTAGCATTTCCGTTCGCGTGATTGTGTGCCTCCCTTTCCTTTTTAACCCTCTTCCTATTCTTCAGGTCCTCCAGCACGTCGCCCTCATCGTCAACATGGAGGATGAGGAGATAGCCCCGGCGATGCAGGCCGCAGGCCGCGAGGATAGCTTGAGGCGGGAGCCGGAGGCGTCGATGGAGAGGATCGCTGCCCTTGAAGACCGGGTGGCGGCCGAGAGTCATGAAGTCGCCCGGTGCCGAGAGGCCACCCGAGCCGCCGAGGCCAAATGGGAAGACTCCCAGGTGCTCGTCGCCACCTTGAAGAAGACGGCGAACTCCCTCCATGGGGAGAATAAGGCGGCGAAGGACAGGACGAGGCTTGCCGAGCCTCGGGTGTCGGAGGCTGAGCTTCAGGCGTCGAAGGCGGTGGAGAGCTATAAGAAGTCGGACCGGTTTTATACCGACCTTGCTGAAGCTGCCGGCGTCATTTGGCACGACGCCCTCGACGCTGTGAAGGCCCAGATGCCGGAGTTTCCTGATGGCGAGCTCCGGGCTGCGTACCCCTACGGGGAAGAGGTGCAGGGTGACGATCCCGGTGATGCTGCAAGGGAAAAGGCCCCTGGTGGACCCGCCGGGGATCAGTCGGTCGACCCGGCTACCGGCACCGGGGTTCCCGCCATAGCCGTCGACCCCGAAGATGCCGCCTCGGTGGTCGTAGTGGACGCGCGGCTCATCGGGGTTTGCCCCGGCCCTGAGGCCTGAACTTCCCCGCCTCCTTATTTTGCGCCAAAAATTTGTAAGCCTCCGGGCATTTTTGTAAGGCTGGGGAGCCCATAATACCTTCGTAAATACTTCTAATTTTTGTGAATAGAGAATCCATTTTATAGTTTCTTTGCGTGCGCGTTTTCCTTTTATTTGTGATAAACATTTGAACTTGCACAGTACTGCTTTCATCTTTAGGTCGGTAAATCGTCTAGTGATTGCACGTCGAGTTGAATTCAATCACTTGTCAAGTGTGCCAAGACCGGTGAAAGGACGGTATCTCCATGGCCCCGAAGTCGAGGTAGAGATCGCTTAGACGTGGACGGACCGAGCAGGGTCGCTGCCCGATGCCTCTTGGCAAGGGCTTTGATTCCTGGCGTCGTGGGGGTAGGGAACTACCAGCCAGGGATGACCGAGCACGGTAGTTGCTCAGTCATCTTTTTAGGGGGGCTTTGATCCTTAGCGCGGGAGGGGCCGTAAGAGGCCTGCTAAGGATGGACCGAGCAGTGAAGTTGCTCAGTTGCCTCTTGGCGAGGGCTTAGATCCTTAGTGTGGGAGGGGCCGTAAGAGGTCTGCTAAGGATGGACCGAGCAATGAAGCTGCTCAGTTGCCTCTTGGTGAGGGCTTAGATCCTTGGCGTCGTGGGGTAAGGAACTACCAGCCAGGGATAACCGAGCAGGGGTGGGCCCGGTGTTTCTCCCAATCAGAGCAAAGCTCTGTTGGAAATTCAAAATTCAAATTTTGAAGCAACGCTTCAAATCCCAGGCGCAACGCGCCACGTGTCAGGCGCAGATACATCGGCGCAGCGCCCAAAGCAGCGCACCCAATCAGAGCAAAGCTCTATTTAAAACAAAATTAAAGGAAGCAACGCTTCAGTTGCGCTGCGCGACACGTGTCAGCGCAGATGCGCTCGCGCAGTCGCGCTGCGCTGTGCGCTGCGTGACACGTGTCACGCGCTGGGGCATCTGCGCCAAACAGAATTAAGATTCTAAAGAAATCTTTCTGTTCTTGTTAAAACAAGAAGATTTTCTTCTGTAAAACAGAAACCCTTGGATCAAAGATCCAACGGTGTGGAAAATTCCCCCAAATCACTTAGAGAAAGATCTCTTTAACAAATTTAACTAATTTATGGGCACTATAAAAAGGACCCTAGACCTCAATTCAAAGGTATCAACATTTTTGTGAGAAATCAAAAAATTTCAAGCAGAGAGAACTCTGAAGAAATTCCAAGAAAAAAAAGAAAGGTAAAAGACCTTTTAGATAGAAGAATTTCTTCTGATAGATCATTGATCTAAAAACAAAATCAATGATCTTTAATAAAAAACAAAATAAAAACAGTGCTTTGCACTTTTTATGAACCTCTGGTTCCTGAAATAAGAAAAAACTTGTTTTTCTTTGATCTAAATTAGATCAAGAAATCAAATAGTGCTTTGCACTTCTTTTATGAACCATTGGTTCTTGAATCTAAAAGATTCTCAAATTAATAGTGCTTTGCACTTGTAAATCTGCACTGTTGCGCTCTTGGGTTGGCTCAAGCCACCAAAGAGCGCCACGTGTCAGTATTTGAACCATTTGCGCTATGCGCTTTTGAAATAGAGCCTTGCTCTCTGAAACTAGCGCAACTCACTGCAGCGCGCCACGTGTCAGCAGCGCAAGCGCAGCACACTGGCGCAGCGCACTGCGCTTACATGACACGTATCATCACCACAAGCGCTTGCGTTCTTTGATTGGCGCAAAGCGCCTGACAAATGCAATGCATTTCTTTTGCTAAAGGGCCAGGCCCAAGTCAAAAAGACCTAGCAGGCCAAAGTAAATTGCAAAGCAATAAAAGGGCAGAGCCCAAATAAAATTGATCCCCTGCATCATTTATAAATGGGCAGAACCTAAAACAAATTAATGCTCTGCATCCTTTATGGGTAGAGCCCAAATAAAAATAAAAAGTAATGCAATGCATTATTTAAATGTGGGCAAAGCCCTAGCACAGGTCTAATAGACCAAAAATAAATAAAAGCGTTGAATATTTTTCAACTGGACTTAGCCCAATCATGGCCGTAAGTCCTCAAGCTAAATTGACTGAGCAAAATTGCTCTCCTAAATCAATTTACCTCCGGTTCGAGGGTACATATCCGAACTCCTCTGACACCTATCGTTGTAATCCTTCTACGACATCAGAGAGGTGACGGGTCCCGACGACCACACAGTAAATGGACTGCGGGGTCCTTAAACTCGTGGACCGAAATGTCCTTAAACTAATGATGGACCGAAACGTCCTTAAACTAATATTGGACCGAAACGTCCTTAAACTAATGACGGACCGAAACGTCCTTAAACTAATGGTGGACCACCACGTCCCTAAACTGGAACATGGACCACCACGTCCCTAAACTGGAATAATAGAGCCTCCAAATGCTCTTTTGCCGGATCTAAACAGTCCCGTTTAAGTTGATCTTAGCCCCAAATACGGCTAACGTATCCTTAAATATTTAAATGGACTATAAAACTCCAAATCGACTTTGGTTCAAGGGTACATCTCTGAACTCCTCTGACACCTATCATTGTAATCCTTCAACGACGTCAGAAAAGTGATGAGTCCTGACAGCCATATATATTAAATGGATCACCACGTTAAGTTGATCTTAGTCTCAAACAGGACTAACGCATCCTTAACGAATGTTTAAGTTGATCTTAGCCTCAATACGGCTAACGTATCCTTAAACTAAAAACACCAAACCCAAATCTAAGTAAATACGGATTTGGACTAATCCACGTCCTACGGGCGACGGCATTACTCAGTCTCCGTATACAATCCACGGGCAACCACAAACAAAACAAACACCCACGACACGAAGTGAAATTCTGGAGAAGGAGAAAGTTGTTACCGTGATGCGGTAGCGTAATTAACTGTAGGGGCTTGCGCCTGCAGGAAAGAGCGTCCCCACAATCAAAAACCCTTCAAGCGAGGGGGAATCTGACGAAGTCTGCTACATCGGCCGCACCCGTCTAAACCTCCGATACACGGTGCCATAAATCAACTTGGCATCTTCGGAGAGGTGGACGGGTAAAACCAAATAGCATCTGCCCCGAATCTCAGGCAAGACGTCCTCACGTCGTCGCCGTCTTTCGAAGGGGAACAGATTCTGGCACGCTCGGTGGGACCTTTTCCTCTTTCCACTCCACACTTCGTGTGTCGTATTTGCGAACGAATCGCGGTTTGTTAATGGTTTCCTTTGGATGTGAAGTACTAAGATTTGGTCTTTTGCCTGGCGCAGAAATCAAGCATCGATGGCCTCTACCTGTTTGAAGTGCTCCAACTGTAGCTGCAGCTCGCGTCCAGCCTCAACTGGGGGCGTAACCTACGGGCCCCAAGCGGCCTCTTTGTTCACCATGCCCGTGGAGCGGATTACTCAAGCCACCACGGGGTTGTTTTTCGGAACCATGCTTCCACCAACAAGCTTCAGCACCCCGTGCCCGAACAAGAAGCTCCTAAGAAGTCGGTCTTCGATCGACTATCAGTTACTGCGGCCCCTCTCAACGGGTCGCCCAACACCAGTGCCTCGGTCTTCTCCAGACTGGGCCAAAACTTCTGCGGGCCCACAATGAAACTTGCAGTCCCGGAAAAGGCTATTTCAAAAAGAGTAGCCAAACCTGCTCCTGAAGTCGTCAACACGGCTTCTCGTGCTAAAAGATCGGTCTTTACAAGATTGACTGTCCCAATTCCCACTCCTGCTCTTGCTGCTCAAAAGATATCAGTCTTCAATAGGCTGACGCCGGCAACAGCCCCACACCTAAACAGGGGGCAAGAGGAGGCTGTTTCTGTCTCTGAACCAATACCGACAACTCGTCGCGCCCGACGACACCACTGGCGCCGGATAAGGAAAACTGGGGGCAACTCCCCTTCTGGGATGACTCCGCCAGCTCCAACGGTGGAAGTTAACGTTGTTGTTCCAACCGGGAACAACTTTGAGCTGTTGAATAGGGTACGCAGAAACTCGCCAACTGCAGTCCTTAAAAGATCTCCTCCACCGGTAGAGACCGCCGTGGAAGCAGAAAAGCCGGAGCAGCCTCCTCAATCGTTGTCCTCCAGGGTTTACAAGACATGGCGACGAGTCCAAGAATCTGTGATTGATCCTAATTTCTCTCGCCAACAGAAGAAGTCGAAAGGTCGGCAAGAAGAAAATCCCACGGTCAAGCAACGAAAGGTGACGACCGCTTGGATGCCCAAAGCAACGGCCCCCTCAACTTCTACGGCCCATAAGAGAAGAAGGTCGGAGAAAGTGCCAACGCCGACGACGAATATCAAAGGTGGTGAACCCAAATGCCCTAAGTCAGGGGGCATTGTAGTTCATACCGTCTACGTGGCGTCTGGTAAGGAGGACAGTCGCATATCTACGGGTCATCGACCGCTTACGCGATCAGTGACCAAAGCGCAGGAGCAGCAACAGAAGCTCCAAGAGATGATGAACGCTATGGCCGCACTTACTGGGCCAAAAGAAAACCCTGAAACGTCCTCGGATGAACGCCAGGAGGAAGAAACCAACGCCGAATTCCTTCGACGAATATTGGAGAAGAAAGATAAAGAGGCTGCGGAACAAGCAGCCAGCATAAAGAAAATGGCCCTCCTGTTCCAGGACATGGTGGGCATGATGATTCAGCAAGATCCACCTGCTGAAGAGCCCCCGATCATCCTTGAAGATGATAGGGGAGAAACGTCGAATCCTCCTCCGGCTCTCTCAACAGCCAAAGAGGAGGCAATCTCCAAAGCCGACCTGGACGAATATATAGCTCAGCAGATCCAGGTTCATCAAGCGACTGAAGCAGCGGGTCAGGTCGTAAAAATGGAGCGACCGTATCCGGGCTGGTACGACCAGATCAAGTACCCACCAGGTTATACGATACTAAAATTCCATGTGTATAAGGGGACTGGCAATCCCCACCAGCATGTTGCCCAGTTCAGGGCGCTTTGCGGCAATACCGACGGTGATGATAAATTGTTGCTCCGCCAATTCGTTGGTAGCTTGTCAGATACAGCGTTCGAGTGGTATTCCGAGCTCCCGAACGACTCTATCAAGACCTTTGCTGAGATGGAACTGATGTTTACCCAACGTTTCGCGAGTGCCAGCGAGCGTACCCCGATAACGGCATTGATCAATGCCAGGGTGAAGCCGGACGAGACATGGGTCCAATATGCTATACGGTGGCGGAATTTATGGTCAAAATGCGAGCAACGCATTGAAGAAGCTCCTGCAGTGGGTATGTTTGTGGGAACCCTCGATCCGCAAGCAACCATCTCGCAATTTATGATGTTCTTCAAGCCGACCACCTTCCAGGCGCTAATCGACAAGCTGGCGCAAATGGATCAGATGGTCCATAAACCTCCTCTTCCAAAGCCGGACTCCCGAAATGACAAGGGGAGGGGAAAAGCGATCGTTGTCGCTAACGCTCAACAACAGCCGAGTAACTCGAAGCCGGTTGTTCGTAAAAATAATATGCGCCCGTACGTAGCCCTTGAGGAGAGGATGGGACGTCCTTACTCGTTTCCCCGAGATAAAACGAGAATGTTATTCGAGCTGGCGTTGCGCAACCGACTTATAAATCTGCCGGATCCAAAACGTCCGTCGCAACCAAGTGATGTCAATGAGCCCAACTACTGTCCTTATCATCGAGTACCGGGTCATCCGATCGAGGATTGCTACGTCTTCAAAAATTGGCTTGAAGATCAGTACCAACATGGCAAGTTTGCATTATCCGACAAATGGAAGGTGAATCCACCGCAGCCCCACACTTCTAAGGGAATGAATACGCCGGGGGCAACATGCTCTGTCGTTGAAGAAGCTCCTTGGGAGGTTGTATTATCAGCTAAGACAAAGAGAATGCTAAATGATCTTCAAACATGCCCAGCGATCAAGTGGAAGAACCTGTTGGAGCCGCAGATCATTGAAGGGATGTTGAAGCCACGTCCAACTCCAAAGACCGATGGAGGTGGTTCAAGCACTCGCAACCAGCCGTCAAAATCTTCGAAGAAGAAGAAAAAGAAATCAAAGAAGCCCGTGAAGCCTGGCGACAAGCGCTCGGACTTGCAAAAACAAATTGACGCGCTGGAGGAATACAACCAGAAGGCACGGACTCCCATTACATTCCAAGAGTTCCTCAATCACGTCTTTCAAGAGAAAGATGAGGGAGAAAGTTCATCTGATGATTCTGAAGAATATGTTGCGAGCTGTCATGTGATTTCCCATTCGTCCATGGACGATGAAGAGACTCCTTGTACTGAAGCGCTGGGGGCAGATCCTGAATCAAAAATTCTGGGGCCATCAGATGAAGTAATTGACACATTCCTTAATGAAGCTTAGTTGAAAAGTAAAGTTGATCGAGAACGCGAGACAACCATATTCGAAAGGGCCAAGCGCCAGCGCCTTGACGAAAGAATTGAGATGATCCCGCTGGAGCAAAATACCTCTACTACCGACAAAAGCTAATTCAAGATGAGGAAAATGTTTGCTAAGGCCATATCAATGGGCATGAAGCTACCATCCTCTGAAGGAAAAATTACTGGTGAAATAGAAATGCACCCCTCCTATTGCTTATATCATCAGAAGGTTTCGCACCCCACTCAAGAGTGCAAAGCTTTCGATAGATGGTGGCAAGGATACGTTGCTCACCGGCAGCATTTTAAGCGGGAAAAGCGCAAGACCCACCGAGAGCAGAACGGTACGACCGAAGGGCTTAACAGAACTACCGGCAATTGTTGCATGGTCAATGCTGGAGGATCACAAGTGCTCACATTTGGGAGCGATTCCGACGAGGAGCTGGCTCTTAGCCCCCTCTTTAAAGAGTCCACTTCGGGAAAAGAAGAAGAACCGAAGATTTGTGAGAATATCCGGCTGCGTAATCGTACGCTGCCCGAAAAGAATCTCGGACCCCCAAACAAAAAAGATAAAGGGAAAGAAAAGGTCTCTGAGGACATCGCCCTAGATGACCAAGTGGTGGAGGAGCTAAGTGCCAAGGACTCGCCGAAGAGAAATAAGGTGGATTACAACGTCTTAGCGCATCTGAGGAAGCTACCCTCACAGCTCAGCATTCTTGACGCCCTTTTGCTATCAAAGGAGGCGAGAGATTCGTTAATCAAGGCACTACAGGATCCGGAGCAATTCCAAGATTTCCTGGCCGAGGAAAAGATGAAGGATGAATTGGAGGAAGTGCACACGGCCGATGTCGCTTTTGGTGATGAAGACCTTCTCCTTGTGACGTGCGAACACAATCGCCCCCTCTATGTCTCAGGATACTGCCACGTTATAAAGATAGGCAAAATCCTGATCGACAATGGATCCTCCGTTAACCTCCTCAATATTCGGGTGTTAAAAGAAATCTGCATGAGCGTCCAGCACCTTGCTCGTGACAAGATCACCATCTCCGGGTTTGAGTCCCAATCATCGAGAACTCTTGGGTCTGTGATACTGACGCTATGCTTTGGACTACTCGTCACGACATTAAGTTCTACGTCATAGACGCCAAGACATGCTACAACTCTTTGCTCGGCCGACCGTGGTTACACGAGTACAACGTCATCCCTTCTACACAACATCAGTGTATGAAATACGCTAAGGATGGTCTCGAGTATACCGTGGAGGGAGAACTGAATCCATTTTTCGTGAACGAAGTCCGCAAATATGAAGATGCCAAGTACTTCTTACCGGATTTCGAAGACACGGAAAGGTGTCACAAGCTGGAAAACAAAGCTAACGCCACCATCCCTGTTTTCGGCAGTGATACCGAGGAGGAAGAGGAGATAGTTTATTCAGGTCCGCCCCAACACAACAAGCCAGGGCCATCTACTCCTGCGTTAATCTTTGGTAGCGACTCGGAAGATGAAGTCCATGCTGTGTTCCCTGCTCGACCTTCGATACAAACGTCCGCTGACGAAGAGCAAAGTCTACAAGTCGCCATGGTGCCGCTCAAACACCGTAAAGAACTGGATGCACTTGATATTTACAATATAGAAGAGCTACAAACGTTCTATATCCCTCCCAGGAGAGAAAGCGAAAAAGCAATTCTATTCTACCCCTCTGAAGAAACCAAAGTGGAGAAAGAAATCTGGCATGGCGCGGATCCTACGCTCGACAGGCTTCAGCCTATCCATCTTCCCAGATATTATACGGAAGGTTTGAAAAAGCTGCTGAAATGCCAGGGGATATCTTTCAAGCAGACCGTTCGAAAAGCTAAGTTCCATGACAAAGTCTGGAACGTTCCCGGGACTCAACGCAAACTGCCTAATGGGAGAATGGAAACAAAATGGCTTGGATATATTCGGTCCAAGAAACGAGAGTTACTACACGGCTGCTACGTCGTGTATGACTTCGATGAAGAAGCGAATGCTCAATGGGAGGACGCTAATCCTGAGCCAGTGAAAGTTCCAGATGGAAAGGAGCCCAGTCCGTCGTTCGAAGAATAAATGAACAAGCTTATAAGGGAAGCGGGTCAAAAAGTCCGGGACGATCATAACCGCGAAATGGTCATCTACGAGAAAGCCAAAACGCAACGCCTTCTCCAACAGGCCGTGAAAGATGAAAATGCCACTCCTTGTCAACCTGTTATAAAGAAGGCCCGACGCAGAGGCAGAAACAAGTCGAAACGCGAAAAAGACGCTCAACAGCGACGAAGCGGGGCTAAGAGGACACGCGAGCGAAAATCGAGCGGTTCCGATCTATCCCTCATGAGAAAAATGAGTCGAGCATACTCTTTTCCTCGGGACAAGACGAAGAAAATACTTGACCTCGCTTTAAAACATCAAATGCTTACACTGCCGGAGTCTAAACACCCCGAACAAGCAAGCGAAGTCTCTTACCCGGACTATTGCCCTTATCACCGAGTGATAGGGCACCCTCTCTAGGACTGCTTCACCTTCAAGAATTGGGTTGAAGATTAGTATCAGCTTGGCAAGTTCGCTCTGTCCGACAACTGGAGGGTAGCGCCGCCACAGAAGCACGAACCCAAGGCCACGAAAGAAGAATCAGTTCTATATTGGGATTGGAAGCGAATTCGTACTTGTCATGTGATAACGATATCAAAAGAAGAGCCCGAGGATATGGATGACCTTCCCCGGTGCTTTGAAAACAGCAACGACGAGGTAATCTCAGAATTCCTACCAGCGCCAAAAGAGCTGGAAGATGGAATCCATATCACTGCAGATAACCTCAAGAAAATTGAGTTGGGGACAGCGAACGACCCGCGACCGACATTCATTAGTGAGCTGCTATCTGAAGAAAGGGTGGCTTCATTAAAAGACCTGCTTATGCAGCATAAAGATTGCTTCGCATGGAACTATTCCGAAATGCCGGGACTAGATCCAGAAATTGCTGTGCACAAATTGGCAATATCCCCGGACGTCAAGCCGGTCAAGCAGGCACTAAGAAGAATGCAGCTCGAGCTTGAGATGAGCATCAATGCCGAGGTCAAGAAGCTGATCGACTCCGGCTTTATTCAGGAGGTTCAATATCCTGAATGGATCGCCAACATCGTCCCCATGATGAAGAAAAATGGGACAGTGCGCATACGCGTGGACTTCCGGGATCTCAATAAAGCCTGCCCGAAGGACGATTTCCCAGTGCCAGTCACCGAACTGATGATAGACAATACGTCCACTCATGAGGTTTTCTCCTTCATGGACGGCTCGTCAGGGTATAATCAGATAAAGATGCATCCCGAAGATCAGAAACACACCGCCTTCAGGACTCCTTTGGGTATATTCTGCTACAAGGTGATGCCCTTTGGATTAAAGAACGCCGGTGCTACTTATCAGAGAGCCATGACGAAGATCTTCGATGACCTTATACATGAAATCGTCGAATGCTATATCGACGACCTCGTAGTTAAAAGTAAATCATACGAGGAACATCTCGAGCATCTGAAGACCGTATTTCAACGACTTCGACAATACAACTTGAAGATGAACCCGCTCAAGTGTGCATTCGGAGTTTCTTCGGGTAAATTCCTGGGATTCATCGTCCGACACCGAGGTATCGAAATAGATCCTTCAAAGATCAAGGCGATCATGGAAATGCCTCCGCCAAAGACTCTCAAACAGCTGTGGTCTCTCCAAGAAAATCTCGCGTATATACATCGATTTATAGCCAACCTTTCAGGTAAGTGCCGTCCTTACAGCCATTTGATGAAGAAGGGAACCCCGTTCGTCTGGGACCAAAAATGCCAAAGCGCGCTAGACGAGATCAAACAATACCTGCAGAACCCGCCGGTGTTGGCTACTCCGGTCAAGGGAAAGCCCCTCATTCTTTATACAACCGCTCTCGAAGGCTCCTTAGGCGCATTATGGGCACAAGAGAACGATCAAGGGAAAGAAAGAGCACTCTACTACTTAAGTCGAGTTCTGTTGGGGGCAGAAAGCAACCACTCCCCCATTGAAAAACACTGCCTGGCGTTGATCTTCGCGATAACAAAGCTCAGGCACTATGCGTTGGCGCATGAGGTCCGTCTCATTTCAAAGGTGGACCCCCTTAAATATTTGATGTCGAAGGCCATATTGACGGGACGACTCGCTGAATGGGCCCTGCTCTTGATGGAGTTCTCGATAACATCTCAACCTCTCAAGGCAGTGAAAGGCCAGGCCATCGCCGACTTCCTCGCTGAGCATCCGATACCCGCCGATTCTCCTTTAAATTGCGATCTTCCAGACGAATATGCGTTTGATGCGATCGACGGTGGTGATATCCGATGGGAGCTTTATTTCGATGGAGCATCTTCCGTGAAGAAGCGCAAACAGAGTACCCCTATAATCAAATCAGGGGTAGGACTCATCTTTGTAACTCCACAAGGGGGGATAATGCGCTTTGCTTTCTCCCTAACAGAGACGAGGACAAACAACGAAGCCGAATACGAAGCTTTGATAGCAGGCCTCGAGATCGCCATCGACATGGGAATTGAAAACCTCCTCATATACGGAGACTCCCATCTGGTCGTTAGTCAAGTAAATGGCGACTACCAGACGTGCAAACCAGAGTTGGTGAAGTACGGCGAGAAGGTGCAGCAACTGTTGACCCAAATCCCTTCCTATACTTTGGAAAACATACCACGCGCGGAAGACAGCAAAGTGGACGCATTGGCCAAGCTCGCCAAGGAACTGGCTGATGAGAACCTCGATGACGTAAGAATTTGGTACAAAGCCGTTGGGTGCTTGCCCCAGCAGAAATATCCCCGGAATCACCCGAAGATAAGAGAGCGACTGAGCAGACGACCCTGCAAATAAAAGATCGGGAAAATACCGAGGATTGGAGAGAAGTCTTTATAGACTACTTCAAATACCGCTAAACGCCCGAAGATGCGTCCTCAAGACATCAGCTTATGAAACGAGCTCTGTCTTTCGCCTTCGTCAATGATACTCTGTACAAGAGGTCATTCGATTCTTTGTGGTTGAGATGCCTGGGACCTGACGAAGCGAAAAGAGTCATCCAGGAAGTTCATGACGGACTCTGTGGTTCTCACCAAGCGGGCCCGAAGATGAAGTTGAAGATCAAACGGATGGGCTACTACTGGCCCATGATGATCCAGGACTGTCTCGAATATGCGAAGCAATGCCACTCATGCCAAATTCATGAGGACTTCATCCACCAGCATCCAAATCTACTACATCCAACGGTGGCTAGCTGGCCGTTCAAAATATGGGGGACTGACATAGTCGGCCCCATCGAACCAGTATCGTCCAGAGGACATCGTTTCATCCTGGCAACGACTGACTATTTCTCCAAATGGGCAGAGGCAGTACCGCTGAGGGAAGTTAAGACGGAGAATATCCTCCATTTCTTCAAGACGCACGTCCTATATCGGTTTGGAACTCCACGATGGATCATCTCCGATAACGGGCCAGCTTACAGAAGCCACAAGATTAGTCGCTTCGCGCAACAACATAATATAGACTGGAGATATTCCTCGGTTTATAATCCGCGAGCTAACGGTCTAGCCGAGGCCTTCAACAAGGCCTTGACAAAGATCATGAAGAAGACGGTGTCACGAAATAAGAAAGACTGGCACGAGAGACTGCAAGAAGCTCTCTGGGCGTATCGAACTACGTTCAAGACGGCCACAAACACAACGCCGTACGCGTTGGTATTCGGTACGGAAGCAATACTCCCCCTCGAGATAGAGTTACCCTCTCTACGAGTAGCAGTCCACTATGAGCTAACAGATGAAGAAATGCTAACCTTCGGCTTGAGGAGCTCGATGCCCTTGATGAGACCCGGCTCATAGCGCAACAAAATCTGGAGGCCTATAAAGCAAAGATGACGCGCTCATATGAAAGATTGACCCGGTCGAGGACATTCCGCCAAGGCGAACTCGTTCTAGTGGTCAAAAGACCTATGATCCCCAATCGCGCCAAGCGGGAAAAATTCGAGCCAAACTATGAAGGCCCGTACATCATAGATAAGGTCTACCAGGGCGGGGCCTATCTACTCATGGACACGCACGGTGAAAGGCCTTTCAGGCCAGTAAATGGTCGCTTCTTAAAGAAATACTACGCTTAGAAGGTTACCGCCTAGGTCAATGATAGATGACGACGACTATGTCCGCTCGCTATCTTCCTAAGCTCAAACTTTATAAGCGGTAGCCAGCCTTCTCAATGGCGGACCGAAACGTTCTTAAACTAATACCGCAGCATCCGTAGGCTGACAAAATAATATATATATATATATATATATATATATATATATAAATAAATAAAAATGATATGTCCATAAGCAAAAAAGGGCACGGATGAAAACCCGAAAGGGCTCCGTGAGTAAAAACAGCAGGGCTACCGGCGAGTGTTCGTGAAAACCCAAAAGGGCGCGACCTCGTAAAAAGAAAAGAGAAGAAGAAAATAAATAAAAAATAAAATAAAAACGGTATGTCCATAAGCAAGATGGGCACGGATGAAAACCCGAAAGGGCTCCGTGAGTAAAAACAGCAGGACTACCGGCCGTTCCCCTCCGAACGGCGGCGCACAGGACCACGATGTCCTGACGCTGGGATTCGGGGCAGATGCTATTTGGTTTTATCCGTCCACCTCTCCGAAGATGCCAAGTTGATTTATGGCACCGTGTATCGGAGGTTTAAGCGGATGTGGCCGATGTAGCAGATTTCATCAGATTCCCCCTCGCTTGAGGGGTATTTTGATTGTGGGGACGCTCTTCCCTGCAGGCGCAAGCCCCTGCAGTTAATTACGCTACCGCATCGCGGTAACAACTTTCTCCTTCTCCAGAATTTCACTTCGTGTCGTGTGTGTTTATTTTGTTTGTGGTTGCCCGTGGATTGTATACGGAGACTGAGTAATGTTGTCGCCCGTAGGACGTGGATTAGTCCAAATCCGTATTTACTTAGATTTGGGTTTGGTGTTTTAGTTTAAGGATACGTTAGCCATGTTTATGCTAAGATCGACTTAAACGTTCGTTAAGGATACATTAGTCTTGTTTGGGACTAAGATCGACTTAACGTAGTGATATATGGCCATCAGGACTCGTCACCTCTCTGACGTCGTTGAAGGATTACGACGACAGGTGTCAGAGGAGCTCAGAGATGTACCCTTAAACCAAAGTTGATTTGGAGTTTTATCATCCATTTAAATGTCTAAGGATACGTTAGCCGTATTTGGGGCTAAGATCAACTTAAACGGGATGGACCGTTTAGATCCAGCAAAAGAGCATTTGGAGGCTCTATTGTTCCAGTTTAGGGACGTAGTGGTCCATAGGTAGTTTAGGGACGTTGCGGTCCATGCTCCAGTTTAGGGACGTGGTGGTCTATATTCCAGTTTACGGACGTGGTGGTCCATATTCCAGATTAAGGACGTGGTGGTCCATATTCCAGTTTAAAGACGTGGTGGTCCGTTATTAGTTTAGGGACGTTTCGGTCCGATATTAGTTTAGGGACATTTCGGTCCATGTTCCAGTTTAGGGACGTGGGGGTCTATCGCCAGTTTAGGGACGTAGTGGTCTAGCAGTAGTTTAAGGACGTTTCGGTCCGACATTAGTTTAAGGACGTTTCAGTCCGACATTAGTTTAAGGACGTTTCAGTCCGACATTAGTTTAAGGACGTTTCGATCCAACATTAGTTTAAGGACGTTTCGGTCCACGAGTTTAAGGACCCCGCAGTCCATATACGTGTGGTCGTTGGGACCCGTCACCTCTCTAACGTCGTTGAAGGATTACAACGACAGGTGTCAGAGGAGTTCGGAGATGTACCCTCGAACCAGTAGTAAATTGATTTAAGAGAGCAATCTTGCTCAGTCAATTTAATTTAAGGACTTACGGCCAAAATTGGGCTAAGTCCGGTTGAAAATGTTCAACATTTTATTTGCTTTTGCATTGCATTTATTTTTTATTTTTATTTAGGCTTTGCCCAGAAAGGATGCAGAGCATCAATTTGTTTTGGGCTCTGTTCTTTATAAATGATGCAGAGCATCAATTTTATTTGGGCTCTGCCCTTTTATTACTTTGCAATTTATTTTTGGCATGCTTGGTCTTTTTGATTTGGGCCTGGCCCTTTTTGGAAATGCATTGCATTTATCAGGTGCTTTGCGCCAATCACAGAGCGCAAGCGCTTGTGACGACGACACGTGTCATGCAAGCGCAGTGCGCTGCGCTAGTGCGCTGCTGACACGTGGCGCCCTCTGGTGAGTTGCGCCAATCACAGAGAGCAAAGCTCTATTTCAAAAGCGCATAGCGCAATTGGTTCAGATGCTGACACGTGGCGCTCTCTGGTGGCTTGCGCCAATCCAAGAGCGCAACAGCGCAGTATTGCAAGTGCAAGGCACTATGATTTAGGAATCTTTTAGATTCAATGAACAGAAGTGCAAAGCACTGTTAGATTTTTCTGATCTAATTTAGATCAAAGAAAAAGATAAGTTTTTTTCTTATCTTAAAGAACCAAAGGTTCATAAGTGCAAAGCACTATTTTTACTTTTCCCTTTATTTAGTTCTGTTTAAAGATCAATGATCTTGTTTTTAGATCACCGATCTGTTCATAAGAGAATTTTCTCTTCTCTCAAAGGTTTTTACCTTCTGTTGTTCTTGAGGAGTTCTCGAGAGTTCTCTTCTCTTTTTTTTTTTTTAGAAAGATGATCAAGCCTTTGAATTGAGGCCTAAGGTCCTTTTTATAGTGCCCATAAATTAGTTAAATTTGTTAAAGAGATCTCTCTCTGAGTGATTTGGGGAATTTTCCCCACCGTTGGATCTTTGATCCAAGGGCTTCTGTTTTACAGAAGAAAATCTTCTTGTTTTAACAAGAACAGAAAGATTTCTTTAAATTTCCATTCTGTTTTGCGCAACTCCCCAGCGCTTGACACGTGTCGCGCAGCGCAGCTCTTGCGCAGCTGTGCTTGCGCAACTGCGCAGACACGTGTCGTGCAGTGCAGTGCTTGCGCAACTGTGCTTGCGTAGTTGGCTTGCGCAACTGCGCAGACACGTGGCGCGCAGTGCAGTACTTGCGCAACTGTGCTTGCGCAGTTGGCTTGCGCAACTGCGCAGACACGTGCCGCGCAGTGCAGCACTTGCGCAACTGAAACGTTGCTTTCTTTACTTTTTTGTTTTAAACAGAGCTTTGCTCTGATTGGTTGCGCTGCCTCGGGCGCTGCGCTGATGCGTCTGTGCCAGACACGTGGCGCCTTGCGCTCAGCGCAGAGGATCTGAAGCGTTGCTTCAAGATTTTGAATTTTTGAAATTCAAACAGAGCCTTGCTCTGATTGGGGGAAACAAATGCCCCCCCACCGTTGCGCTCACGTGGCGCGCATGTGAGTGCAGCGATGGCAAGATCCCAGCCTTTGGATCAACTGATAAGTTGAAGGGGCGCAGGCGCCTATAGATAGGATCCTTGGTCCTTAGAAAATTCTTACAACTTTCAAGAATTTTGATTCTCAGAGCCCTGCCCTTGCTTAAGAACTTCAAAGTTCAGAACTTAGAATCACTCTAGGTAATTTAAATTAAATTAAATTTAATTAACAGGGCCTTGCTCTTATAGATCTTTGATCTAAAGAAAACCCCTTTAGGGTTTCATCAACAGAGCCTTGCTTTCAAAAACTTACAGATCTACAGAGATCTTGTCCATGGGTTTTAACCCATGAACGGAGCTTTGCTCTTGGATCAAATGTAGATCTTTTTAGATCTGAAAAATGAAGAATTTTTCATAAGTTTTCATGGATTTTTCAAGATTCCAAAATTTTAATTCTTTTAAGTGTTAAAAAAAATTTTGATGGATCTTTCCATTATTACCATAGAGCTATGCACTTTTGAGGAATCTTGTTCCCCTGAGACCGGAGTTTGACAAATGTCACTCTGTGACAGAGTTTTGCTCTAAAAGAGGAGATTTTCTCCTTGTCTCTAGGGATTTCCCATCAATGAGGATATTCTCTTGGGGATCTTTTCATGAATTGACAGTCTCATCCAATGATGGGATTATCTTATTAAATGATGCACCGTCATCCAGATTTTGTGGGTCCCCCTTTGGTCCTCTACCCGCTTCATCCCAGCGTGGAGTAAGATTTTAAAATGCCAAGTGTTAGAACACTAACGGTTATTTTCGTCTTTCTACAGGAAACATGTCTAACGACTTGTCTTTCCCCTTCGTTCGTTCAGAAGGAGGGTTCCCCCATGCGCCAGTGGACCGGGTGGCGTTCGCTCTTATTAAAGATCATGACCCCGAGCACAAAAAACTCCACCTGTGGGGAAGGTGGTACAGCCAGATCATCCAGGGTCACCGCAGTTTCAGTTTTGCCACGCCGTCTGAGCCCATAACTCCAATCCCCTATGCGGACGAACCCCCGGTGAAGTATGCCGTGGAGGTTAAAAATTGGAACTCGGATGACCTCCTCCAACCCGCAATTGGTGCTATTCCCGTGCAGCCGCCGCCGGCGATAGATATTTTAGGGAGGCGAATCTGTCAGGGCGAAGCACGCCCTTGGGGACAGGCTTACAATATTGGACTAAACCCGCGACCGCCCGCCGGATATTTGCAGTGGGCCCGATACATCTTATCGGCTAAAAGGACTCATTTGATGAAGATCGGTTTGTATTCGGCCATCTACGTTTCGCTCTTCGAATATCCTTCCCCTCCAACGTGGTGGATTAAAACTTTCATCGAGCAATGGAATATCCCCACCCACACTTTCTTGACGACGGATAGGGAGGTCTCTATTTCTTTGGAGGAGTTTGCCGAACTTTCGGGTCTGCCGGTGAGGGGGGAGCATTATGAGGAGTTGCTCCCTCCTGACGAATACGTCTTTGCTACCAAGCCGCTGGTGTTCGACCTGACTCCGGAGAACACCGTTCAGCATCAGTATCCAGGATTGGTGAAGGTATTGGAGATCTATGAAGGACTCTATCTGGAATTGGACGACCGGGGAGTCATTTTTGCAGATTTTATTGCTCGCTTTGTTCGCCCGGAGTTCTTATCGGAGCAAGGCGAGAAGTTCGCCCGGCTCGACGACCCTTTTGGATTCGGTTTGGATCGCCGACCCACATCGGAGAATGACCACCAAGACTTTTATCTCCCCAGTGCCGCTGTCGTCCCTTTTTCAGAAATTGCCGTCCAGGGCTTGGATAAGGAGACTTTTTTTATAGTATTCTTGGGCTTGTGACTGTGCAGCTTTGCGCTCCCTATACACCCGCGCCACATGCGGCCCTCCGTCTTTTACCCGGCGCATCGGATGGTGGCTGGTCTGCAGTTATCGGTAGGAATCGCTGGGCTGGCTCACCTTTATAATGGATTTAGCGTAGCGGCGGACGCTAGTAAGCCTGGGATGCAGCCCGCTAACTTTCCGATGCACTATTTCACCTCCTGGATGGAGATGCACGTGCAAGGGGTGTTCGGCGCCCATAAGATTCCTCCGTTCTTTGAGAAATGCAGACTCCCGAGAGTCATGAGGTTGATTGGCGCTTCAATTGTGGCTGCACCCCCACGGGAGTCTAGGGGCTGCTCCTTCGTCCACATCTGGTGGGAGCGAAGGTTTCCTTTGTGGATAAGGTCATAACAATAGGCTCAGAGACCGCTAAGTCAGTAGTGTCGCTACGCGATGATTTTAAAGATGGGGCTTCCATATTGAAGGCTCGGGAAATCCTCCATCTCTATTCCATTCGGCCAGGCTACTTGGTGTTCAGGCAGAGTGAGACTGCACTCTTTATGAGGTATAACCCGCACCGGTTTGCTCAGCAATCGAGCTACAACCAAGGGATCCCGATGGAAGCTTTCTTGGAAAAGCCCATGGTCAGCCGAGAGGGGATAAAGAATGCAATGCACCATTTCACACGGCTTAACACGGGTTCCTATTTCTTTATCAGCGAACCCAGCTGTGTCCCTAGGATGCTCAACACGTACGTGGCTTGGTATGCGCATGCGATGGGCCCAGTTATCTTAACGGAAAAGCGCATGCTGGTTGACCGTAGGGCACCTCCTGGCAGTGATCGCAGGGCCCCTTTGAAGCCAAGGATTCCGGTCATTCTTCCACTAAAAGATGCCGGAATCGATCGACCACGCGTGTTGAGCCCCCCGCGTGGATTGCCGCTGCCTGCTATGGTGAATGCACCACCGGCGCCCCGTGCTCCCACGAAGACGGTCAATGTGGTATCGCTAAAGTCCGGCGTAGGAGCGGATATCGAGACCCGCCGTCTCAAGGTGACTGCCAAGCGCAAATCAATTCCAGGTGCATCTAGAGCTGGCGGGCAAAAGAAGAAGTTGATCCTTTCCCTCGACGCAATCCTCAATTTATAGCATAAAGCCCCTCTCACCGAAGGAATAAGTGAATATGGCAGCAATAAGGGCTTCTTGGTAGACCCCGCAGACACCAATTTGGCAGCCGCTATTGCAGCTTCTGAGCGATCAGCAAGGCTCGAAGCGATGTTGAGCAAACTCGCCGAGTCAGGTAACCATTAGCTGTTTTCTTCGTCACTTTATCGCACTTTTTATCATTATTTTTAACTAATACTTTCCCCCATTTTCAACAGGTGTCTCTACCGAAGAAGTTATTGCCGCCACTTTGAAAACCTTCCAAGAGGAGGAGGAGAAACGCGCTCTAGCGGGCGTTGGTACGTCCCACCCCCTTTTCTTTTATAAGAAAAATTTGTTATTCTTTTCGATGATCAACCTGACTTTCTTCCCTTGTTTCTTTCTATGGGTTATACCAGTCGACGAAGAGATCCTTCCGGAACCCGTCAATGGAGTTCCGGTCTCGTCGGGGCTGCTGCAAGAGCCTCGACTTGACAAGTCGACGAGGGATGCCTTGAAAAATTTGGAGGCATCCCTATTTACGGACGAAGACGCCTCAATCAAAGAGGCTCTAGTGGCATCCGTCTCAACGGCTCGGGGGGAGAGGAAGCGGTTGAGACGTGAAGTAAAGGCGCGCCGAGCTGCTTTGGCCATGGGAGCGGGCCCTAGCACCATCCCTCGCGCTAATACTCCCTCCGAAGAGGCCCCTATCGCCCTATCTACTGCTCGCAGGCGAGTAGCGCGCGCGGTTCGAAGTGCAAATGATAAATCCTCTTCAGGTAGCATTTCTTTCAGAACCTTGTTGTAAGAATTATAAAGCTATCGGTTCTTATGTATCCCATCTTGCAGGGCCAAGTCCGACCGAGGGGGAGGCGGAGACCGTTGAACCCAGGGAAACAGAGGAGGCGGTGCCTGCCGAACCCGAGCTGACGGTGAGCAACGTCGTCAGGGCTACGGGGCCTGAAACAGAGGTTGGGGGATCTGCAGCCGAGAGGGTCATTGATGCCGAACCTGATGTGGCGGCAGATGAAATGATCGTTATAACCGAGCCGAGGGCAGTGGCGGGCGAGGCGCTTGAGGCTGGCGACCTCGTGGTGACGGTGGACGAGACAACCGTGACCGCTAAACCCAAGGGAGTAGCGAATGAGGTGGCCACGATTCCTGAGGACGAGCCAACTGCTCCTTCCCAGGAATCTGGCAATGCTCCAGTCATAGCCCTCCCCGCCTGTGGTCCCCCGCCGTCTCTAGGGCTTGCAAGCACGACAACGGTTCCCATTGAGTCGGGTGATGAGGCTACAGGCGGTGGCCTCATGTCGATAGAGGAGGGGATTGCCTCAGTTTCGGCCGGCAGCTCGTCGGGTAAATTTCGGGTTATTATCATTCTCTTTTTATATCTTGCGACCTTTTCTAACAAGTTTGTCTTTATTTTTAACGCAGGTGCGGCCAACGCCGATGCTCCATTGCTCGAAGGAGCACCATCAATTACTGCCTTGGCGGTGGTCACCTCCCAGCCTTCCCTTGTGCCATCGCGGATGTTGGAAGGTATGGATTTGCGACCCACTAGTTTATCTTTTAACCGCATAACTTATGTACTAACGATGTACCACTGTATCTTTTCAGGAGTGCTCTTTGATCATCTATATCAAGTGTTGCTCCTACACTTCTCCTTCCCATCCGAACTTGCTTCTCCCTCTAGTGGTGCCGGTGAGTATAATTTCACTTTGATGTCTTTATTTTCCCCTTTTTTTTAGCAATGGGATGATTTCTGACTTTTCCTCTTCCTTATTGTAGTGCCACAAATCGAAGGAGGGGACGCAAGACCTGCCACGCCACCGGCCCTTCCGGCTTTGCCATCTGTTGCAGCTGGTATAGTAAATTTCCTTTTTGATGACTCTTCAACATCTCTTGAACCATTGTTTAACTATGTTTTGTTTTGCAGCTATCGTTCCGGCTCCGGTCCCTTTTGAGTCTCGTGTCCTTTCACCGACAGGCCCTTTCTTGAAACGTCCATCTTCAAAGGGTGCCGTGATGAGTTTGGGCATGCTGAGCGGGTATATTGAAGAGCTTAATGCGGACGCTCTCCCCTCTGCCGCAGATTTCGCCGTGGAGGTTAATCCAATGTTGGTGGCGCTCGTAAACTTTCACAACGAAGGCGTCGTCGAATCTTGGGTTAACCACTGCAGGGAGATCGAGGCCTGCCTACATCGGCTGGAGTCGACGCGTCCTTCTCCTGAAGTTTTGGCCATAAGCACCTAACGGACAGCTTGGCTCGAGCAAAGCACTTCTTACTTCCGCCATTTGGAGCAAGAAGCAGCTTTACGGTTGAAGGAACGTCAAGAATCTTCAAGTGCAACTGCTCGCCTGCGCGCTGAAGTTAGGACGAATGCTACCGAGGTGAAAGCTGTCTTTGAAGGCCTTCTGGAGCGTATTTCTAATGGGCTAGCACTGAAGCGGAAGCTTGACGCCGCCGAGCGTGATGCCCGAGGCCGTGAAGCAGCTCAGCAGGTCGTTGGGGAGCAGCTTGCCTCCTTTATGCAGCAGCGGGCTCAAGTAGAGGCCGAACTGGCGGTGGCGGCTGATCAAGAGAAGGCGTGGAAGGAAGTACGCGAGCAATTGATAGAGCTATTCAAGAGGCTTCCTTCTCAGTAACTCTCCTTGTATCGTTTGTACTTGTAAATAAAAAAAATGTATGTGTATATTTTTTTACTCTTTAGCATAATGTATCCCGTACTCAATCAAGTCTATGAATAAAAAATACACATTTTTTTTGTAACGTCTTGTGTCATTTCTCCGCCCTTTTCTTTCTTTTGTTATCAGCATGCCATCTTAATAAACATGGTCGACGGATAATAGAGCACGCATCTTGACTTTCTTAAGAAATAGCGATGGCTTAGGCCGCAGGTTCAGATCTGTTGCCTAAGACTTTTCAACTCCATGAGCCGTGAGGGTCTATAGAGACTTTTCTCCCTACGGATCGAGAGGATCTCGTAGGTGGGTTTTTCTCCTTAGGAATCGTGAGGATTCCTAAATGTGGTTTTCTCTTATAAGTCGTAAGGATCCTATAAGAGAATTTTCCCTCTTACGAGTCGAGAGGACTCGTAAGCGGTTGTTTCCCTCCTTATCAAAACTCGACCTTGGAGAGTGAGACCCGTGAATAGTATGCAAGAGACCATTTTGGATTGACTTGCAGGGTCCCATTGTTCAGGAAGCAAGTTTTTTAGTCCCTGCTACCTGAGGCTTTATTTGCAAGTTGAGACGAATCGGGAATTTCCCACGGAGACACTGGTTTCTCTGCGAGCCGACGCGAATCAGGAGGCTCTCGTCAAGAAGTGTTTGTATCCGTGAGTCGAGGAATTTGCTAGGGATTATTTATTTCCCAAGCGCCAAGGATTATTTGTTTTCTTGGGGTTTGAAACGAGTCGAGAATTTCCCACGGGGGCACTGGTGGCTCTGCGAGTCGACGCGGATCAGGGGGCTCTCGTCAAGGAGTGTTTGTATCCGTGAGTCGAGGAATTTTCTAGGGATTATTTGTTTCCCAAGCGCCAAGGATTATTTGTTTCCTTGGGGTTTGAAACGAGTCGAGAATTTCCCACGGAGTCACTGGTGGCTCTGCGAGTCGACGCGGATCAGGAGGCTCTCGTCAAGGAGTGTTTGTATCCGTGAGTTGAGGAATTTGCTAAGGATTATTTGTTTCCCAAGCGTCAAGGATTATTTGTTTTCTTGGGGTTTGAAACGAGTCGAGAATTTCCCACGGAGGCACTGGTGGCTCTGCGAGTCGACGCGGATCAGGGGGCTCTCGTCAAGGAGTGTTTATATCCGTGAGTCGAGGAATTTGCTAAGGATTATTTGTTTCCCTAGCGCCAAGGATTATTTGTTTCCTTGGGGTTTGAAACGAGTCGAGGATTTCCCACGGAGGCACTGTTGGCTCTGCGAGTCGACGCGGATCAGGAGGCTCTCGTCAAGGAGTGTTTGTATCCGTGAGTCGAGGAATTTGCTAGGGATTATTTGTTTCCCAAGCGCCAAGGATTATTTGTTTCCTTGGGGTTTGAAACGAGTCGAGAATTTCCCATGGAGGCACTGGTGGCTCTGCAAGTCGACGCGGATCAGGAGGCTCTCGTCAAGGAGTGTTTGTATCCGTGAGTCGAGGAATTTGCTAGGGATTATTTGTTTCCCAAGCGCAAAGGATTATTTGTTTCCCAAGCGCAAAGGATTATTTGTTTCCTTGGGGTTTGAAACGAGTCGAGAATTTCCCACGGAGGCACTGGTGGCTCTGCGAGTCGACGCGGATCAGGAGGCTCTCGTCAAGGAGTGTTTGTATCCGTGAGTCGAGGTATCTGCTGAAGATACTGGTTTCTTCGGAGTTGGACTGAACCGTCGGGATTTGGCTTCGTCTTCTGACAGAGCCTGTTGGGAAAGTATGGTTCCCTCTTTGTTTACGCCCTTGGATTGTATACAGGGATCGATGTGATCTTAACTGTAGGGCCAAAGTTTTATCATTTCTTCTTTTTTTTTATTTCCGCGATGCTCTATCATTTCAGCTTTTATATCGCGAAGGTCGCGATTGCCCAATCATTTCGGCTATTTCTCGCGGTGCCCAATCATTTCGGCTGTTTATTTTATTTTCACTCGCTGCTTTTTATTGCGAGTTGCCCAATCATTTCGGCTATTTTGCATGCATACATTTTTACTTGCTGCTTTTTATTGCAAGTTGCCCTATCATTTCGGCTATTTCGTATGCATGTGCGGCCTATTGGCTTTTTGCTGTAGACCAATTTCGGCATCAGCACCGCTACAACTGGGATATTACCAGGAGCGAATCATCATCTGCCTCTGTCAATGTCGAACAAAGGTGGCTTAGCGACCAGGGTTAGGGTCCTGTCGACTAAAGCTTTTGACTTCATGAGCCGTAAGGGTCTCACGAAGTTATTTCTCCCTACAAGTCGTGAGGATCTTGTAGGTGTATTTTCTCCTTAAGAATCGTGAGGATTCCTAAGTGTATGTTCCTCTGTAAGTCGTAAGGATCCTACAGTAGGGTTTTCTCCTTGTAAGTCGAGAGGACCTACAAGGGTCATGTACCATGCGAACATATCCTCAGTCTCGGATGAGACTTGGTTAGGGAAATGTTTATTCGCGCCCGTGGATTGTATACAAGGGTCAGTATTGAGCCACTTGTAGGGCAATATTAGAGGTTGTGGGGGCTGCTTAAGCACAGGTTTAGGTCTCCGTAACTTAATACTTTCAAATCTTATGAGCCATGAGGGTCCCATAAGAGAGTTCTCCTTACGAGTCGTGAGGATCTCGTAAGTGTATTTTCTCCCTAGGAATCGTGAGGATCCCTAAGTGTGTTGATCCCTTGTGAGTCGTAAGGATCTCACGCGGTTGATTTCTCCTTACAAGGTCGAGAGTACCCTATAAGTGTCCTTTAACGAGGTTGCGCCCTTTCAGGTTTTCACAAACACTCACCGGTAGCCTTGCTGTTTTTATTCACGGAGCCCTTTCGGGTTTTCATCCGTGCCCATTTTGCTTATGGACATACCGTTTTTTTTTATTCTTTTTATTTTCTTTTTCTCTCTTTTTTTTTACGAGGTCGCGCCCTTTCGGGTTTTCACGAACACTCGCCGGTAGCCCTGCTGTTTTTACTCACGGAGCTCTTTCAGGTTTTCATCCGTGCCCTTTTTGCTTATGGACATACCGTTTTTTTTATTATATTTCTTTTTATTTTTTTTTATTTTTATCTTGTCAGCCTAAGGATGCTGCGGTATTAGTTTAAAGACGTTTTGGTCTGTTGTTAGTTTAAGGACATTTCGGTCCGTCACTAGTTTAAGGACGTCTTGGTCCGTCATGAAGAAGGCTGACCACTGCTTAGAAAGCTTAAGCTTAGGAAGATAGCGAGCGGACATAGTCGTCGTCATCTATCGTTGACCTAGGCTGTGGCTCATTAAGCGTAATATTTCTTTAGGAAGCGACCGTTTATTGGCCTGAAAGGTCTCTCACCGTGCATATCCATGAGTAGATAGGCTCCACCATGGTAGACCTTGTCTATGATGTACGAGCCTTCATAGTTCGGCTCGAATTTTCCCCGCTTGGCGCAATTGGGGATCATAGGCCTTTTGACCACTAACACAAGTTCGCCTTGGCGGAATGTCCTCGGCCGGATCAATCTTTCATATGAGCGCGTCATCTTTGCTTTATAAGCTTCCAGATTTTGTTGCGCTATGAGTCGGGTTTCATCAAGGGCGTCAAGCTCCTCAAGCCGAAGGTGAGCATTTTCTTCGTCCGTCAGCTCGTAGTGAACTGCCACTCATAGATAGGGTAACTCTATCTCGAAGGGGAGTACTACTTCTGTACCGAACACCAACGCGTACGGCGTTGTGTTCATGGCCGTCTTGAACGTAGTTAGATATGCCCAAAGAGCTTCTTGCAGTCTTTCGTGCCATTCTTTCTTATTTCGGGACACCGTTTTCTTTATGATCTTTGTCAAGTTCTTGTTGAAGGCTTCAGCTAGACCATTAGCTCGCGGATTGTAAACTGAAGAATATCTCCAGTCTATATTATGCTGTTGCGCAAAGCGACTGATCTTGTGGCTTCTGTAAGCTGGCCCGTTATCGGAGATGATCCGTCGCGGAGTTCCAAACCGAAATATGACATGCGTCTTGAAGAAATGGAGGATATTCTCCGTCTTAACTTCTCTTAACGGTACTGCTTCTGCCCATTTGGAGAAGTAGTCAGTCGTCGCCAGGATGAAACGATGTCCTCTAGACGATGCTGGTTCGATGGGGCCGACTATATCAGTTCCCCACATTTCGAATGGCCAGCTAGCCACCGTTGGATGTAGTGGATTTGGATGCTGATGGATGAAATCCCCATGAATTTGACACGAGTGACACTGCTTCGCATATTCGAGGCAGTCTTGAATCATCGTGGGCCAGTAGTAGCCCATCCGTTTTATCTTCAACTTCATCTTTGGGCCCGCTTGGTGAGAACCGCAGAGTCCGTCGTGAACTTCCTGAACGACTCTTTTCGCTTCGTTAGGTCCGAGACACCTTAGCCATAGAGAATTAAACGACCTCTTGTACAGAGTGTCGTTGACGAAGGCGAAAGACAGGGCTCATTTCATGAGCTGATGTCTTGTGGACGCTTCTTCAGGCATTCGGTGGGACTTGAAGTAATCTACGAAGATTTCTCTCCAATCCTCGGTATTTTCCCAATCTTTTACTTGCAGGGTTGTCTGCTCGTTCGCTCCTTTTTCTTCGAATGATTCCGGAGATATTTCTGCTGGGGCAAGCACTCGACGACTTTGTACCACGATTCTAACGTCATCGAGGTTCTCGTCAGCTAGTTCTTTAGCAAGTTTGGCCAGTGCGTCCGCTTTGCTGTTTTCCGCACGTGGTATGTTCTCCAAAGTATAGGAGGGAATTTAGGTCAACAGTTGTTGCACCTTTTCACCGTACTTCACCAACTCCGGTTTGCATGTTTGGTAATCGCCGTTTACTTGACTAACGACCAGTTGAGAGTCTCCGTATATGAGGAGATTTTCAATTCCCATGTCGATGGCGATCTCGAGGCCTGCTATCAGAGCTTCGTATTCGGCTTCGTTGTTTGTCCTCGGCTCCGTCAGGGAGAAAGCAAAGCGCATTATCCCTCCTTGTGGAGGTACAAAGATGAGTCCTACCCCCGGTTTGATTATAGGGGTACTTTGTTTGCGCTTCTTCACGGAAGATGCTCCGTCGAAATAAAGCTCCCATCGGGTATTATCACCGTCGATCGCATCAAACGCATGTTCGTCTGGCAAATCATAATTCAGAGGAGAATCGGCGGGTATCGGATGCTCAGCGAGGAAATCGGCGATGGCCTGGCCTTTCACTGCCTTGAGAGGTTGATATGTTATCGAGAACTCCATCAAGAGCAGAGCCCATTTGGCGAGTCGACCTGTCAATATGGCCTTTGACATTAGATATTTGAGAGGGCCCACCTTCGAAATAAGACGGACTTCATGCGCCAACGCATAGTGCCTGAGCTTTGTTATCGCAAAGATCAACGCCAGGCAGTGTTTCTCAATGGGGGAGTAGTTGCTTTCTGCCCCCAGCAGGACTCGACTTAAGTGGTAGAGTGCTCTTTCTTTCCCTTGATCGTTCTCTTGTGCCCATAATGCGCCTAAGGAACCTTCGAGGACGGTCGTGTAGAGAATGAGAGGTTTTCCCTTGACCGGGGCAGCCAACACCGGTGGGTTCCGCAGGTATTGCTTGATCTCGTCTAGTGCGCTTTGGCATTTTTGATCCCAGACGAACGGGGTTCCCTTCTTCATCAGGTGACTGTAAGGACGACACTTTCCTGAAAGGTTGGCTATAAATCGCCGTATATACGCGAGCTTCCCTTGGAGAGATCGCAACTGTTTGAGAGTTCTCGGCGGAGGCATTTCCATGATCGCTTTGATCTTTGACGGATCTATTTCAATACCTCGGTGTCGAACAATGAATCCCAGGAATTTGCCTGAGGAAACTCCGAATGCACACTTGAGCGGGTTCATCTTCAAGTTGTATTGCCGAAGGCGTTGAAATACGGTCTTCAGATGTTCGAGATGTTCCTCGTATGATTTGCTTTTAACAACAAGGTCGTCGATATAACATTCGACGATTTCGTGTATAAGGTGTTCATATCAGATTTTTGCATTTTCATACCGCCCAATTTTTATCACATTGCATATCGGTAGGTACTCTTGAGCCGTGTTTGCTAGTCAATTGCAGGATACAGGTTCTCGGCTCTAAAACGGTGAAATTCATGAAGAAAATACGACAAAGTCCAGGTTCCTGCCAACCACTGATAAAACACGGATCTCCGCTCTTTATCCGTCTTTTGCCACACACCAGTTTAAGAGACAAAATGGCAAATCAATGTCGTTTTCATACACAAGGCTCAATGGCAGCACAAGATCCAAGAAATCTACACGGAGCTCGAGGAAATCATGACAAAAAGATCCACATCAAATCACCTTTTGATCAATAGAAATTCTGGAAAAATCGTGAAGCAATTCTGAGAAAAATCATATACCGGACTAATGGGCATAGAAAACCAGGAGAAACCACCAAAAATTGAAGACCCAATTCCTCTAAAGTGCCGCGGTTCCGCGGCAATAGCAGGCTTAGGCCGCGGAACCGCGGCCGTACTGTGGAGTCAGAAGGTGGGACTTCAGGGTTATTTTGGTATTTTCATGTAGAGGCTGATTGTTGCCCTAGATTTCCTTTTCCCTGCCTATAAAAAGCCCAGAACTGAGTGAAGCCAAGGGTGCATAATCTTGTATTTTTCTAGGTTTAGAATACTTGTTTCTTCTTCCTCTTCTCATCTCTTCTCCATTAAAAATCTTGTAGTGAGCTTTTGTGAGTGAAGAATGATGAATAAAGAAGATCCTTTTACTTATCATGCTTGTCTTGTTCTTTTATAATTGCTTGTAATTTTAATTTGTTAACTTAGTTGTTGTTATTTCTTGTTGTTTCTTTCTTTTCTCTTTTCCTTTATCATTAAAACAACCATGATGCTTACGCTTGATCCTTGCCAAGGTGAGGTCGCAAATAGCTAGTTGTTATCTTCTAATCTCCTTCTTTCTATCTTCCTCTTTTGTTTTGTTTTCTTTTCATTATGATATGTGAGTAGTTTCATACTTGTTAGGGAAGGATAAGGGAAGTTTGAGAGAAGGAAATCTCTCTCACTCTTTCCTTGCCCAACATCTTAAAATCAACTCCCGTTAATTGAACCACAATCCGCTCCTTACGGCACCCTATCCTACATGATAGTGGTGATTCCGTAGTGAGACCGGTTGTGGTTGAATTAACCGGAGGTTATGGCTAAGAGCCAAGAACGGACGGACAAGCACCAAAAGGAAGAACTTAAGCGTTGGAAAGCCTAGCTTATACTCGCAAGTTCCTTCCTAGTCGTGCTAATCCCCTGTTGCCGATTACCGTAACACTGATATTAAGAGTGGCAACGAAAGAAGTGAGCGACTCCTAACTCAAACTAACCTAATCCTAACCCTAACAAGCTCTCTTTACATATCATTTTAACACTTAATTAATCACAACAAAATCTGGAAAATTGGACTTAACTCGTTAAAGCACATAGAAAAAGATTCCTATCTCCCTGCGGACGACCCGTACTCAACCGGCTAGCTACAAGCGAAACCGTCTTGATTGCGGTAATTAACTAAACTTGAACACGCAGAATCTCTAACAATCAAATGGCGTCGTTGCTGGGGAGACGGTAGTTTATTTCTTTGTGTAATTTCGGGTTAACTTGTGAATATAAATATAACCGAAAAAACAAAAAAAAAATATACTTTGTAAAAAAATCATTTTGTTATTTTTGATTAGTTTTTGTGCAAGTGTGCAGGATAATACGGAGTTCGAGTTCAGTGCCAAAGACGTGGGAAGATAGACCCACATTTCGCGGCTACACCGCGACGGATCAAAACGAAGCAAACGGTCTACTGTAAAAATCTGGAGCAGATACAGTGAGAAAGTCAAAATTCAGCACATCCAGACAAGCAGAGGACACCCACAGGAGCTCACACCAGAAAAACGGAGCCCCAACTCCACCACTACGCCGCGGAACCGCGGCATTGGCGTGCTTAGGCCGCGGAACCGCGGCGGTTTGGTGGAGTCAGCCGCCCAAATTTCCCTGTAAGTCTCTCTAACTCCTCCCTACTCCTCTGGACTCCAATAAACTGTGTTTTCTGCAGCATTCTTTGCGCAAACTCTCTTCCCCCTTCCAATAAACTGTTTTTGTGCAGGATTCTTTGCGCCACGCTAAAATAAAAATTGTTTGCAGTTGATTTGTTATCGCTTTGCATTCATTAATACGGACTTAAGGGGCTTGAAACCAATTCAGATTGAGTGGGGATTTCATCACCCTTCCCAGGACCCCAAAAATCACAAAAAGCATATGCATTGACCATTGTTAAAATTAAAAAATTCTAGACTCAGCTCTAAGGACTTCGCGCTCAATAGGACAGAGGACTAGTTACAGGCATCGGCCATTTATCCTATCTGACTTTTGCGGTGCCTAGGCAAGTGTGACGAAGGCAAGTGGTTATTTAATTAAGGAACTTCGCGAAAGCGTTGGACAACCTCCCACTTACCTGGCACTTATCTGGCCGTATTAGACGGAGAAGAGGCGGTTTGAGGTCCTATTTCTAGCCCTCTGGAACAGTTAGGAGCAGGTCTAGTTGACCTAGGTGACCCTAGATCTAGGCGAGATTGTGCATATCTTATTTGTGATTGCTTAAAGCCGTAAGTCCGTACATATATCTGTAAAGATCTTTCTAAAAAAAAAGGAAAAAATCAAAAACTTTTATAAAAACTTGCCCTTTGTCGCCAAATCCATTTTTCACCCACCACCCATCGTTTTTCTCCATTGACGTTTTCTTACCCTCACCTTCTCCGCTTTGACTATACTAAACTCGTTTAGTGTATGTCCGCTTGGACTCGGGACACTAGCGCCCGTCTAGTCCGCGTTACGTTAGTCGCTACCGACTACGCGATCGACTCAGACGTCGAAACTCCGTCCACTCCTCTTTTACCCTTTCCTTTGCCGGCCAACTCTGACGTTGACCGGAATTCTGTCCATACATCTTCACCTTCACCATCACCAACCTCTTCTTCCGCGATGTCAGGATTTAATCCGAACATCTTTTTGACTACCCCTGGATTGGCTCCACCTCCTACGGAGACCAATATCCCACCACCACCGCCTGTTGTAGCGCCGCAGCGAATCGCGCTCCAGGATCGTTTCTATCCCACCCGTTCTGCACTTCTCACCTGCCTTTCTCTTCCACCGGCCAATGGGGATAACTTTGAAATTAAGCCCCACTTCATCAACATGATTCCACGATTTCATGGGCTTGAATCTGAAGATGCCTATATCTTCATCAATAAATTTCAAAACGTCTGTGCCATGATGAAAACCACCCAGCTGTCGGACGATGCTATACGTCTACGGGTCATTCCGTTCACTTTATGCGATCTTGCTGAAAAATGGCTGTATAGCACCGCTTCCCACTCAATAACCAGCTGGGACGAGTTTGTTAAAGCGTTTCTAAAAAAATTCTATCCGAATCATAAAACCGCAAGGATTCGAAATGAAATCAACCAATTCTCTCAGCTTCCTTCTGAACCCTTCCGGAAGTGCTTTGACAGGTACAAAGACCTTCTTGTTCAGTGTCCTCACCACGGTATAGAGAAATGGCAACTTTGCCAAACCTTATACGAGGGCCTGAACCCAGCAACGAAGCAGTTGTTGGAAACCATCTGTCAGGGCCACTTCCTGTCAAAATCTGACGAGGAAGCGTGGCAGTTCTTTGACGACCTTGCGGAGCAAACGCTACAATGGGAGAGCACCAGACCGACTTCTTCTTCTTCTACCTCCACTTCTACCGGTCAGTCTAGGGTAGGAATTCACCAACTTGATGTCTCTATTGCGATGAAAGCTGAAATGGCTGCAATAACAAGAAAGCTTGAAGCGATAGAGAGCAAATTTTCTTCTCCTGCTCCTGCCCCTGTTCTCCCCCTTCGTACCATTTGCGCTTGTTGTTCCGATCCTTCTCACTTGACCGAAGAGTGTCCTTACAATGCACCATCGCAAGGACAGGATCAGGTTAATGCTGCATTTCAGCAAAGACCGAGGAATGATCCATACTCTTCCACCTACAATCCCGGGATGAACCACCCCAATTTTTCCTGGAATCAGAATCAGAATCAATTCCAAGGCAACAATTTCCAAAGGGCCCCTCCGCAACAACAACAAGCGCAACAACAAACTCAACAGCAGTTTCAACAGCCCTTCCAACCCCAACCTTTCCAAAATCAGACGAACAACTTTGCACCCAACAATTCTTTTCCACCAAACAACTTTGTTCCGTCAAACAACGATAAGGTTTCTTCGCTCGAACGAAGTCTGGAGGCGTTCGTTAAACAATCGACTCAGTCCACCGCCAACATCCAGTCTTCCATTCAGTCTTTAGTGCAACACACTGCCGCTCACGGGCAAAGCATCAAGACCATCGAGGCCCAGATTGCACAGCTGAATGCGGCTTTAAGCGAGCGAGAGAAGGGGAAGCTCCCATCCCAGCCACTCCCAAATCCCGGTCACCCACATAATGCACATGTTGCTCTTGAACAACAGAACCATAATGTGAGTGCCGTGACCACACTAAGATCGGGAAGGATGCTGCAAAACAACATTGGCAAACGGATCAACGATGACACCCCGGCCGCTTCTTCTTCTTCTTCTTCTTCTTCTTCTTCGTCTTTGTCTTCTGAGCCTATTCTCCGTTCTTCACAAGGCTCTCCTTCTTCTTCTTCTTCTGCTCTGAACGGACCCGCTTCTCACTCCACGAAAACACCTGTTCTGGGATCCGTTCCAACTCCACAATCTCCTCCTCCAGCATTAGACTCAACCAATTTTAAAAATATTCCATTTCCAAACCGGTTGAGGTCTAATAAACAAAATCCTCAAATGGAGAAGATTCTGGAGTTATTCAAGCAGGTTAACATTAACATTCCTCTTTTAGATGCTGTCCAACAAGTCCCGTCCTACGCGAAAATCTTAAAGGACTTGTGCACGAAAAAGAGGAAGTCTCAGGTACCCAAGAAAGTTTTCTTGGCTAGTGCTGTGAGTGATGCTCTTACCCAATCTTTACCACAAAAACGGAAGGACCCTGGCTGTCCTACGATTTCAATTACCATTGGGGATAAGAACATCAACCGCGCACTATTAGATCTTGGTGCCAGTGTTAACCTGCTTCCGTACTCAGTATACGAGCAATTAGGCGTCGGAGAGCTGAAACCCACGCACTGCACTCTCCAAATGGCCGACCGATCGATCACCCATCCTAGGGGTGAGCTAGAGGATGTGTTAATCAAAGTCAGAGACTTCATATTCCCCGTTGACTTCATCGTATTAGACACACAGCCTGTAGCTAACCCCCGGAATCAAATTCCGGTGATACTCGGTCGCCCATTTCTTGCAACCTCAAATGCTGTGATCAATTGTCGCAATGGTTCGATGAACCTCTCCTTTGGAAACATGACGATTGAACTCAACATTTTTAGGTTGGGGAATCAGCCCGCCGAACCTAATGCTCATATACTGGACGTCTGCTCGATCCAGGAGATCACCCCTGAAGAATGTGAATTCGAGGAGTTTCTGTTTGATCACGATAATCTTGACGCCACTAGTGCGTTCCTCCTCAAACCTGCTGCTGTTTCTGCGCCCGAAAACGACTACGAGTGTTTCACGTTCTCGAACGATCTTAGCCGCGCACAACCCGAGTTTGAATCTTTCGAATTTCCGGATGAGTTACCTGAACCATCCAACTCGGTCGCCTACACTCGTTTTGAACCTTTGCTGGAGTCCTTTGAGTTCGAGACCTCTGCACCAATCTTGCCTTCCATCGTTTCACCTCCAACGCTCGAACTCAAGCCTTTGCCGTCTCACCTTAAGTATGCTTACTTAGGTGAAAACGAGACCCTCCCTGTCATCATTTCGGCTTCTCTAGCTCCAGAGCAAGAGAACGCCCTTCTCGCGGTCTTGCACAGCAACAGGCAAGCTTTTGGCTGGTCCATGGCGGACATCAAGGGGATTAGTCCCCTGATCGTTGAGCATCACATTCATCTGATGGATGATGCCAAACCAGCCCGGGATCCACAAAGACGTCTCAATCCAGTCATGAAAGAGGCCGTGAAGAAGGAGATCGTAAAATGTCTAGATAGTGGTATCATTTACCCTATCTCTGATAGCCAGTGGGTTAGCCCCATCCACGTTGTCCCCAAGAAATCAGGTATAACGGTCATAACCAACGAGGCGAACGAGTTAATCCCTACTCGCACCCAAACTGGGTGGCGAGTATGTATTGATTACATAAAACTCAACGCCGCAACGCGGAAAGACCACTTTCCGCTACCTTTCATTGACCAAATGCTTGAACGATTGGCCGGACACGAGTACTACTGCTTTCTTGATGGCTACTCCGGCTATAATCAGATTCCCATCGCCGAAAAAGACCAGGACAAGACCACATTCACTTGTCCTTTCGGCACGTTTGCATATCGTCGCATACCCTTTGGGTTATGCAATGCGCCCGCTACCTTCCAGCGGTGTATGATGGGAATCTTCTCAGACATGGTGGAAAAATTTCTGGAGATTTTCATGGATGATTTCTCCATCTTCGGCGATTCCTTCAACGAGTGTTTGCTGCATCTTGACGCTGTCCTTACCCGATGTAAGGACAAGAATCTCACTTTGAACTGGGAGAAGTGCCACTTCATGGTGCGCGAAGGTATTGTCTTAGGACATATCATCTCGCAAAATGGCATAGAGGTTGACAAAGCAAAGATTGAGGTCATTTCCAATCTACCTCCTCCCCGATGCGTCAGAGATATCCGAGCCTTCCTTGGCCATGCCGGTTTCTATAGACGGTTCATCAAGGACTTTAGCAAGATTGCTAGACCCTTGACTCTTTTGCTGGCCAAGGACACGCCATTCGACTTCAACTCGAGCTGTATGACTGCATTCGAGTCACTAAAACGCTCACTCACTTCTGCTCCCGTTCTTTCTTCACCTGAATGGACGCACCCATTTGAGATTATGTGCGATGCATCCGACTTTTCCATCGGTGCTGTCCTTGGACAACACATCAACAAGATGCCGCACGTACTCTATTATGCGAGCCGAACCCTGAACGACGCCCAACTCAATTATACAACAACTGAGAAGGAATTCTTGGCTGTTGTATTTGCTTTAGAAAAGTTCAGGCCCTACCTCATCGGCTCTCCAGTCATTGTCTACACCGACCATTCTGCTCTGCGCCATCTTTTTGCGAAGAAAGATTCAAAATCTCGGTTAATACGTTGGATCCTCTTGCTTCAAGAGTTTGATCTTGTCATTAAGGATAAACGAGGATGTGAAAACGTAGTTGCCGACCATCTCTCACGACTTCCTTCTTCGCCTTCGCTTCCAATTCCGATCAACGACGTTTTTCCGGATGAACAGCTCTTGACAGTATCGTGCGAACCCTGGTTCGCAGATATTGTGAACTATTTGGCCACGGGATTACTACCGACTGAATGGTCAAGTCAGGACAGACTTCGCTTCTTATCCCAAGTAAAACACTTTTACTGGGACGAACCCTATCTGTTCAAGTACTGTCCCGACCAGATTATTCGTCGGTGTGTCCCTGACGAGGAATTCAAGAGTGTGCTGTCATTTTGCCACGATCAAGCGTGTGGCGGGTATTTTGGCCCCAGAAAGACAGCTGAGAAGATCTTGCAATGTGGTTTATACTGGCCACAACTCTTCAAAGACGCTCATGACTATTGCAAGACTTGCTCCCGGTGCCAACACATGGGCCGGATATCCCGGAGGAACGAGATGCCGCTCCAACCAATCTTGGTTGTGGAGATTTTCGATGTTTGGGGGATAGATTTCATGGGGCCGTTTCCCAGCTCTTTTGGGAACTTGTACATTCTTCTCGCTGTTGATTACGTCTCTAAATGGGTCGAGGCTGTGCCCAGCCGGACTAACGACAACAAGGTTGTCGTTAGGTTCCTTAAAGAAAACATTTTCTCCCGGTTTGGGTACCCCCGAGCGATCATTAGCGACAATGGAAGTCATTTCTGCAATAAGACCTTCAAGGCCTTGATGCGGAAATATTCCATTAATCATAAGCTTTCTACGCCCTACCACCCCCAAACCTGCGGGCAGGCCGAAGTTTCAAATCGGCAAATCAAGCAGATACTGGAGAAGACGGTTTCCAAGAACCGTAAGGATTGGTCGCTGAAACTCACTGATGCCCTTTGGGCATTTCGAACCGCTTATAAGACCGACCTTGGCATGTCTCCCTATCGGCTTGTGTACGGAAAAGCCTGCCACCTACCTGTCGAAATAGAGCATCGCGCATTTTGGGCGATAAAGGAGCTGAATCTGTCTCTTGAAGATGCGGGCAGCCATCGGAAGTTGCAGTTGAACGAACTGAGCGAGCTTAGGGATGAGGCTTACGATAACGCGGTTGTCGTTAAGAATCGAACGAAGGTGTTTCACGATAAACACCTTTTGCGCAAAACCTTCGTACCTGGTCAGCAGGTACTGCTTTACGACACCCGACTTCACTTCCATCCAGGAAAGCTCAGATCTGGCTGGAAAGGGCCGTATTTTATGCGGAATGTATATCCGCAGGGCACTGTGGATTTGGAGAATCCAAAGGACGGTTCATTTTTCAAAGTGAACGGACACCGACTAAAACCGTACCTTAGCGCCGAACCAACAGAGGAGCTCCTGTTCTTACAGGAGCCGGTTTACCCTGCATGATCTTCCTCTGCCTACCACCAAACTTCGGTTATCCAGCCAAGAACAGTGGACACTGTTCCAAATAAGTTTAGGGGTATGTATAAAGCCTTTTGTATATATGTGTGGATATTCTTTTCCATTCTTTTTATTTTTCTTTTCTTTAAAAACAAAAACAAAAAAATTTTGTGTGTCGCTAACCGACAATTTTGACCCTTCAACTGATCTCTTCATGCGATGACAGTGAGGACACTGTCCAGTTTAAGTTTGGGGGTACGCTCGGTATGCATTTCTTACCTTCGCATTGTATATTTTGCATCTGCATATTAAAATCCATAAAATCCATAAAAATCTGAAAATTTTCTAAAAATATAAAAACTTTTCTGTCAAGTTAGCTAGTGGGAGAACTCTGATTCAACATTTCGACGGTTTTGTTTGATAAAATAAGAATAACTAAATCTTATGTTTAGATTTTGAAAACCTGAAAGATAACTCTCCTTTGAAGTTAACTATAGCTGATATACGTCTTTACATCACACTACACGTGTCGTGAGTTTTTGGAAATTAGATGACAAGTCTTTTATGTCGAAAAACTTTTAAATGGATCAATGATTTTTTGAGGATCAAATAGGTTTGTTCTGAAATAAGTAATATCAAGAATAGTTTATGAAGTGAGTGAATATGAAGGAATGTTATTGATGCCTTAATTGGAACTAAGTCTGAAAAATAACCCATCTGAAACTTGATTGGAATGATTACACACCGAACCCACTAAACACGTCTTTTATCCAAAAAAAAAATAATTGAACTGCCGGTTATGTCTCCGTTCGTATTGAATCATCTTGATTTTCACACCAAACTGTCTTTTGTTTTTGGACCTAGGTAACTTGAGTAATTAAGTCCGCTGGGGTGTTTCTACACCCAATGCCCTAAAACCAACTGGTTTGGATGCATTGGCCCAAAGCTCGCTAAGAAGCCTAGAAAGTCCAGATTAAAACAAAGTCAAGCAAGTGTTCTCTCCGAGTTAAAATTCCTAACGGTTCTTTGTGTGAGAATAATCTTGATAAAAGACAGGCTTTTATAAAAAATTTAGCGGAGATATGAAGGTTTTATTCTATGATAAAGACTATTGCACATTCACAGAGGTGTGTATGAAATGAAAACAAGAAAAAGGTGGAGTGAAAAATAAGACCTAGTTTCCTGTTAAGGAAGATAGAAATTCTGAAGTTGAAACCTTACTGGAAAACGAAACTAGAAAAATGCTTAACTCTTTATAAAACTTATGTGATCCTTTCAAAATTCTTATCCGGGCTTTATTATGAGGACTTTATTCGACCTTTCTGGAACTTAACGACACTATTTTCACTGCACGTAAAGACATATAAAATCTGTAGTTAAATAAGAAGCGAGGTGTGAAAAATAAAGGTTCGATAGTCTAGACTTAGGATAATAGAATTGTTATTTTCTGAAACAAAACTTTAGGGTTTGAGTCTTAGTTATTTTACAAAACCAACTTGACCGGATTTTGTGGGTAGAATCCGCTGAAAACCCTCAGGAGACAACACTCCTCCTACTAGGGACACCTGGAGGTTTAACGGCTTGTTGCACATGCTCAGTGCAATCGCGTTCCCTGCAAAAGTGAGGTTAGGAAATTTTTTGTGAATAAATTGGCTTTGTCCGGGACGAGAAAATGATAAGTTTGGGGGTATTTGTTCATATCAGATTTTTGCATTTTCATACCGCCCAATTTTTATCACATTGCATATCGGTAGGTACTCTTGAGCCGTGTTTGCTAGTCAATTGCAAGATACAGGTTCTCGGCTCTAAAACGGTGAAATTCATGAAGAAAACACGACAAAGTCCGGGTTCCTGCCAACCACTGATAAAACACGGATCTCCGCTCTTTATCCGTCTGTTGCCACACACCAGTTTAAGAGACAAAATGGCAAATCAATGTCGTTTTCATACACAAGGCTCAATGGCAGCACAAGATCCAAGAAATCTACACGGAGCTCGAGGAAATCATGACAAAAAGATCCACATCAAATCACCTTTTGATCAACAGAAATTCTGGAAAAATCGTGAAGCAATTCTGAGGAAAATCATATACCAGACTAATGGGCACAGAAAACCAGGAGAAACCACCAAAAATTGAAGACCCAATTCCTCTAAAGTGCCGCGGTTCCGCGGCAATAGCAGGCTTAGGCCGCGGAACCGCGGCCGTACTGTGGAGTCAGAAGGTGGGACTTCAGGGTTATTTTGGTATTTTCATGTAGAGGCTGATTATTGCCCTAGATTTCCTTTTCCCTGCCTATAAAAAGCCCAGAACTGAGTGAAGCCAAGGGTGCATAATCTTGTATTTTTCTAGGTTTAGAATACTTGTTTCTTCTTCCTCTTCTCATCTCTTCTCCATTAAAAATCTTGTAGTGAGCTTTTGTGAGTGAAGAATGATGAATAAAGAAGATCCTTTTACTTATCATGCTTGTCTTGTTCTTTTATAATTGCTTGTAATTTTAATTTTTTAACTTAGTTGTTGTTATTTCTTGTTGTTTCTTTCTTTTCTCTTTTTCTTTATCATTAAAACAACCATGATGCTTACGCTTGATCCTTGCCAAGGTGAGGTCGCAAATAGCTAGTTGTTATCTTCTAATCTCCTTCTTTCTATCTTCCTCTTTTGTTTTGTTTTCTTTTCATTATGATGTGTGAGTAGTTTCATACTTGTTAGGGTAGGATAAGGGAAGTTTGAGAGAAGGAAATCTCTCTCACTCTTTCCTTGCCCAACATCTTAAAATCAACTCCCGTTAATTGAACCACAATCCGCTCCTTACGGCACCCTATCCTAAATGATAGTGGTGATTCCGTAGTGAGACCGGTTGTGGTTGAATTAACCGGAGATTATGGCTAAGAGCCAAGAACGGACGGACAAGCACCAAAAGGAAGAACTTAAGCGTTGGAAAGCCTAGCTTATACTCGCAAGTTCCTTCCTAGTCGTGCTAATCCCCGTTGTTGCCGATTACCGTAACACCGATATTAAGAGTGGCAACGAAAGAAGTGAGCGACTCCTAACTCAAACTAACCTAATCCTAACCCTAACAAGCTCTCTTTACATATCATTTTAACACTTAATTAATCACAACAAAATCTGGAAAACTGGACTTAACTCGTTAAAGCACATAGAAAAAGATTCCCATCTCCCTGCGGACGACCCGTACTCAACCGGCTAGCTACAAGCGAAACCGTCTTGATTGCGGTAATTAACTAAACTTGTGTTGGAGATAGTGCCCTCAGAGTCAATTATTGGATCACAAGCACGTGATTGTAATGATTGAGGGAGGACCTATCCCGGTAGGACAGTCTTACTCGAGATGATAATATGCTATCTGGTTTATCTTTATCATCGTGTACTGCTTTAGGTGACCTGACAGGTCACTATTACACGTTGATAGAGCCCCTAGGATTCTTGCTTGACCACCAGCAGTATGAGGGCGATCATATACGTGAGAGCTGGTAGTCTATAAGCACATCCTTAAATGGTCCCTAGTCGTGGGAGTTTCGAGACAGGGCATCGATTCTCCAGAGTAGACTAGTGTATACAGTCGAGACCCCGACGAGGGGCGGTGGCCGGTCTCACAAGCCATTGGTGTCAGTTGGATCACCTAAGATGTATACAGGTGCTCATTGGGTTATGAGTACACCGGACAGGACTCGCCGGGAACATGCTAGTTGGTCTTATACCTGACGTCAGATAGCAGTTCCCTGGTGACATGTGTACAGGTTGGTTCATCGACCTGAGGATCGTCATTTGTCTCGTGTGAGTTCCCACTGTACTTTGATTACTACCCTACCACGGCTCAAAGGAGTCGTGCAAACAGGTTTTAGTTGGGTACAGTCCCGAGCCACATGGAGGCAGTGAGCGGATCTTCAGGGGTTCGTCTCTCCCGGTATTGGGATGCTTCTGGTCTTCAGGATGCATTTTTATCTGATTATACCCCAATGAGCCGTCCGTGAAGGAGAAAACCTCATGAGTGGACGTGTTGTCTATCATCAGTTCGGTGACTGGCACTGAGAAATCATCCTTCGGGCAAGCTTTATTGAGATCCCGAAAGTCTACACATATGCGCACTGTCCCATTTTTCTTCATCACCGGGACGATGTTAGGGATCCATTCAGGATATTGAACTTCCTGGATAAAGCCAGAGTCAATCAGCTTCTTGACCTCGGCGTTGATACTCATCTCGAGCTCGAGCCGCATTCTTCTCGGCGCCTGTTTGATTGGCTTGATGTCCGGGGATATTGCCAATTTGTGTACAGCAATTTCTGGATCTAGTCCCGGCATTTTGGAATAGTTCCACGCGAAGCAATCTCTATGCTGTAGAAGCACGTCCTTTAATGCAGCTACCCTCTCTTCAGATAGTAACTCGCTGATGAATGTCGGTCGTGGATCGTTTGCCGTCCCCAACTCAATTTTCTTGAGGTTATCTGCAGTGGTATGTACTCCATCCTCCAGTTCTTTCGGCGCGGGTGGGAATTCTGAGATTATCTCGTCATTGCTGTTTTCAAAGCACCAGGGAAGGTCATCCATGTTCTCGGGCTCTTCTTTTAATATTTTTATCATGTGACAGGTACGAATCCGCTTCCAATCCCAATGTGGAGTTGGCTCTGTTCTTGTAGCTTTGGGTTCGTGCTTCTGTGGCGGTGCTACCCTCCAGTTGTCGGACAGAGCGAACTTGCCAAGCTGATACTGATCTTCGACCAAATTCTTGAAGGTGAAGCAGTCCTCGAGAGGGTGCCCTACCACTTGGTGATAAAAGCAATAGTCCGGGTGTGATACCTTGCCCGCTTGTTCGGGGTGTTTAGACTCCGGCAGTGTAAGCATTTGATGCTTTAAAGCAAGATCAAGTATCTTCTTCGTCTTGTCCCGAGGAAACGAGTATGCTCGACCCATTTTCTTCATGAGGGATAGATCAATGACGCTCGACTTCCGTTTGCGTGGCTTCTTAGCCCTGCTTTGTTGTTGTTGAGCGTCTTTTTGGCCTTTCAACTTATTTCTGCTTTTGCGCCGAGTCTTCTTTATAACAGGTTGACATGGAGCGGCCTTTTCATCTTTCACGGCCTGTTGGAGAAGACGTTGCATCTTGGCTTTCTCATAGATGACCATTTCGCGGTTATGATCATCTCGGACTTTTTGACCCGCTTCCCTTATAAGCTTGTCCATTTGTTCTTCGAACGACGGACTGGGCACTTTTGCATCCAGAACTTTCACTGGCTCAGGATTAGCGTCCTCCCATTGAGCATCCGCTTCTTCATCGAAGTCATACATGACATAGCAGCTGTTTAGTAGCTCTCGTTTCTTTGACCGGATGTACCCAAGTCCTTTTGTCTCCATTCTCCTATTAGGCAGTTTGCGTTGAGTCCCGGGAACGTTCCAGATTTTGTCATAGAACTTGGTTTCTCGAATGGTCTACTTGAAGGATATCCTCTGGCGTTTCAGCAGCTTTTTCAAACCCTCTGTATAATATCTGGGAAGACGGATAGGCTAAAGCCTGTCGAGCGTAGGATCCGCGTCATGCTAGATTTCTTTTTCCACCTTGGTTTCTTCAGAGCGGTATAACAGAATTGCTTTCTCGTTCTCTCGCCTGGGAGGGATGTAGAATGTTTGTAGCTCTTTGTAGATATTAAGTGCATCCAGTTCTTTATGGTGTTTAAGCGGCACCATGGCGACTTGTAGACTTTGTTCTTCGTTAGCAGACTTTCGTATGGAAGGTCGAGCAGAGAATACAACACGGATCTCATCTTCCGAGTCACTACCAAAGATCAACGTAGGAGCGGACGGACCCGAATACACTATCTCCTCTTCCTCCTCAGTATCACTGCTGAAGACAGGGATGGTGGCGTTAGCTTTGTCCTCCGGCTTGTGACACTTCTCCGTGTCTTCGAAATCCGGCAAGAAGTATTTGGCATCTTCGTATTTGCGGACCTCGTTCACAGAGAACGGGTTCAGCTCTCCCATCATGGTATACTCGAAACCATCCTTAAAATACTTCATACACTGATGTTGTGTAGAAGGGATGATGTTGTACTCGTGTAACCATGGTCGGCCGAGCAAAGCGTTGTAGCATGTCTTGGCATCTATGACGTGGAACTTAACGTCCGTGACGAGCAGTCCGAAACGTAGTGTCAGTATCACAGACTCAAGAGTTCTTGATGACTGGGAGTCGAACCCGGAGATGGTGATCTTGTCACGAGCAAGGTGCTGGACGCTCATGCAGATTTCTTTTAACACCCGCACATTAAGGAGATTAACAGACGATCCGTTATCGATCAGGATTTTGCCTATCTTTATATCATGGCAGTATCCTGAGACATAGAGAGGGCGATTGTGTTCGCACGTCTCAAGGAGAAGGTCCTCGTCGCCGAAAGTGACATCGGCAATGTGCACTTCCTCTAGCTCATCCTTCATTCTTTCCTCGGCCAGGCAAGCTTGGAATTGTTTCGGATCTTGGAGTGCCTTAATCAACGAATCTCTCGCCTCTTTTGATAGCAAAAGGGGGTCAAGAATGCTGAGCTGTGAGGGCAGCTTACTCAGATGTGCTAAGACGTTGTAATCCACCTTATTCTTCTTCGGCGGGTTGTTGGCGTTTTGCTCCTCCAGAACTTGGTCATCTAAGACGATATCTTCAGAGACCTTTTCTTTCCCTTTATCTTTTCTGTTTAAGGGTCCGAGGTTCTTTTCAGGCAGCGTCCGATTCCGCAGCCGAATATTTTCGCAGACCTTCGGTTCTTCTTCTTTTCCCGAAGTGGATTCTTTAAAGAGAGGGGCAAGTTCTAGCTCCTCATCAGAATCGCTTCCGAATGTAGGCACTGGTGACCCGCCAGTGTTAACCATGCGACAATCGCCGGTAGTTCTTTCAAGCTCTCCGGTCGTATTTCTTTGCTCCCGACGAGTTTTACGCTTTTCCCGCTTAAAGCGTTGTCGATGAGCAACGTATCCTTGCCACCATTTATCGAAAGCTTTGCACTCTTGGGTGGGGTGCAAAACCTTCTGATGATATAAGCAATAGGACGGGTGCACTTCTATTTCATTGGTGATGCTTCCTTCAGAGGATGGTAGCTTCATGCCCATTGATATGGCCTTAGCAAACTTTTTCCTCATCTTGAATTGGCCTCTGTCGGTAGCAGAGGTGTTTAGCTCCAACGGGATCGTCTCAGCTCCTTTATCAAGTCGCTAGCGCTTGGCCCTTTCAAATATAGCCGTCTCGCGTTCTTGATCAGCTTTACTTTTCAATCGAGCTTCGTTAAGGAACGCGTCAATCATTTCATCTGATAGCTCCGGAAATTTTGGTTCAAGATCTGCCCCCAGCGTTTCAGTGCAAGGAGTCTCCTCATCGTTCGTGATCGAATGGGAAATCATATGACAGCTCGCCACATATTCCTCGGATTCATCCGATGAACTTTCTCCCTCATCTTCTTCTTGAAAGACGTGATTGAGGAACTCTTGGAGTGTAATGGGAGTCCGTGCCTTCTGGTTGTATTCATCCAGAGCGTCAATTTGCTTTTGTAAGTCCGTGCGCTTGTCGCCAGGCTTCACGGGCTTCTTAGATTTCTTCTTCTTCTTTTTCGAAGATTTTGACGGCCGATTGCGAGTGCTCGGACCACCACCATCGGTCTTTGGAGTTGTACGTGGCTTCAGCATCCCTTCAATGACCTGCAGTTCCAACGGGTTCTCCCACTTGATTGCTGAGCACGCCTGAAGGTCGTTCAGCATTTTCTTTGTCTTAGCTGATAATACAACCTCCCAAGGAGCTTCTTTAACGACGGAGCATGTTGCCCCCGGTGTATTCGTCCCCTTAGAGGTGTGGGGCTGCGGGGGATTCACCTTCCATTTGTCCGATAACACGAACTTGCCCTGTCGGTACTGGTTTTCAAGCCAATTTTTGAAAACGTAGCAGTCTTCGATCGGATGGCCTAGTACTCGATGATAAGGACAGTAGTTGGGCTCGTTGACGTCACTTGGTTGCAACAGACGTTTTGGATCCGGCAGATTTATGAGTCTGTTGCGCAACGCCAGCTCGAATAACCTTCTCATTTTATCGCGGGGAAAGGAATAAGGACGTCCCATCCTATCCTCAAGGGGTACGTATGGGCGCATATTATTTTGACGAGCAACCGGCTTCGAGTCGCTTGGTTGTTGTTGAGCATTAGCGACGACGATCGCTTTTCCCTTCCCTTTGTCATTTCGGGAGTCCGGCTTTGGAAGAGGGGGTTTATGGCCCATTTGATCCATTTGCGCTAGTTTGTCAATCAAGGCCTGGAAGGTAGTTGGCTTGAAAAACATCATAAATTGTGAGATGGTTGCTTGCGGATCAAGGGTTCCCACAAACATACCCACCGCGGGAGCTTCTTCAATGCGCTGCTCACACTTCGACCATAAGTTCCGCCATCGTATAGCGTACTGAACCCACGTCTCGCCGGGTTTTACCCTGGCGTTAATCAGTGCTATCATCGGGGTACGTTCACTGGCGCTTGCAAAACGATGAGTAAACAGTAGCTCCATCTCCGCGAAGGTTTTGATAGAGTCGTTCGGGAGCTCAGAGTACCACTCAAACGCCGTATCTGATAAACTTCCAACAAACTGGCGAAGCAACAGCTTGTCATCACCACCGGTGTTACCGCAGAGTGCCCTGAACTGGGCAACATGCTGGTGAGGATTGCCCGTCCCCTTGTAGACATGGAACTTGGGAATCGTATAACCTGGCGGGTACTTGATTTGATCGTACCAACTTGGATATGGCCGCCCCGTTTTTACGACCTGGCCAGCTGCTTCGGTCGCATGATGAACCCGTATTTGCTGAGCGATGTACTCATCCAAATCAGCTTTGGAGATTGTATCCTCTTTAGCTGTCGATAGAGCTGGTGGAGGATTTGATGTCTCTCCCCTATCGTCTCCAAGGACGATCGGGGGCTCTTCAGCTGGGGGATCTTGTTGTATCATCATCCCTATCATGTCTTGGAAGAGGAGGCCCGTACTTTGTATGTTGGCTGCTTGTTCAGCAGTCTCTTTATCCTTCTTCTCCAATATCCGACGAAGGAATTCGGCATCGGTTTCTTCCTCCTGGCTCTCATCTGAGGACGTTTCAGGATTTTCTTTTGGCCCTGTAAGTGCGGCCATAGCGTTCATCATCTCCTGGAGCTTCTGTTGCTGCTCCTGAGCCTTGGTCACTGACCGTGTAAGCGGTCTATGACCCGTGGATGCACGGCTGTCTTCTTTTCCCGATACCATGTAAACCGTATGAATTGTTATGCCCCCTGACTTGGGGCGTTTAGGTTCACCATTTTTAACTTTTGTTGCTGACGCGGGAGTTTTCTCTGGCCTCCTTCTTTTGTGGGCCGTTGAGGTTGAAGGGGCCGTTGCAGTGGGCACCCTAGCGATTGTTGTCCCTTGCTGTTTAATGGGACGGTCCTTGTCTTTTTCCACCTTCGCCTTTTTCTGGCGACGAGAGTGACCTGGGTCAATCACGGAGTCTTGAACCCTCCGCCAAACTTTATAAATTTTTGAAGACAGCCGTTGAGGGGGCTGTTCTTGCTTTGTTTCCGGATCTCTCTCCATAGGTGGAGGGGATCTTTTCAATGTAGCGGTTGGAGAGTTCTTACGTACCCTCCTCAGCAGTTCAAAGCTGTTCTCAGTTGGAAAAGCGGCGTTGACTTCCACCACTGGAGCCGGTGGAGTTAGCCCTGAGGGGGAGTTGCCCCCTGCCTTTCTCACTCGTCGCCAATGGCGACATCGAGCACAACGAGCCATTGGGACTGGCTCAGAGATAGAGATAGCTTCTTTTTGCCCCCTGTCTGAATGAGGCACCGCCGGTGTTAACCTCTTAAAGACTGAAGTTGTCTTTTGAGGGATGATATTCAACCTGTCGAAGACGGATCCTCGGGCAGGGGCAGGGGCAGGAATCGTCAGTCTTGAAAAGACTGACTCTTTGACAGGGGAAGCCGCCTTGACGACTTCTGGAGCAGCAGTTATTGTCTTCCTTAGGACAGCCAATTTAGAGTTCTGATTTAGCCTGGTGAAAACAGAGGCTGTTGGTTTGGCAGTGGGCGACCCGTTGACAAGGGCCGTCGTAGCAGTGAGCCGGTCGAAGACCGACTTCTTGTTCACTTCCGGTGCAGGTATTAGCGCAGAGAAGCTTGTAGGTGGGATCATGGTCCCGAAGAACAGGCCGGTGGTGGCCTGGGTCACCTGTTCTACCGGCAGAGCGAGGACGGAAGCCTCTTGGGGTCCATATGCCATACCTCCGGGGGAGGTGGAGCGTCCGTTGCAGTGGCACTTCGAGCAGTTGGTGCAGTTAAAGGCCATTGAATCTTGAGTTCTGAGCCAGGCAAAAGACCAAATCTTAGTAACTTAAAATCCGAAGGCAACCATTTAACGAACCGCGATTGGTTCGCGAGGATGACATACGAAGTGTGGAGTGGAAAGGGGAAAAGGTCCCACCGGGCGTGCCAGAATCTGTTCCCCTCCGAACGGCGGCGCACAGGACCGCGATGTCCTGACGCTGGGATTCGGGGCAGATGCTATTTGGTTTTATCCGTCCACCTCTCCGAAGATGCCAAGTTGATTTATGGCAACGTGTATCGGAGGTTTAGACGGATGCGGCCGATGTAGCAGATTTCATCAGATTTCCACTCGCTTGAGGGGGTTTTGATTGTGGGGACGCTCTTCCCTGCAGGCACAAGCCCCTGCAGTTAATTACGCTACCGCATCGCGGTAACAACTTTCTCCTTCTCCAGAATTTCACTTCGTGTCGTGTGTGTTTCTTTTGTTGGTGGTTGCCCGTGGATTGTGTACGGAGACTGAGTAATGCCGTCGCCCGTAGGACGTGGATTAGTCCAAATCCGTATTTACTTAGATTTGGGTTTGGTGTTTTAGTTTAAGGATACGTTAGCCATGTTTATGCTAAGATCGACTTAAACGTTCGTTAAGGATACATTAGTCTTGTTTGGGACTAAGATCGACTTAACGTAGTGATATATGGCCATCAGGACCCGTCACCTCTCTGACGTCATTGAAGGATTACGACGACAGGTGTCAGAGGAGCTCAGAGATGTACCCTTGAACCAAAGTTGATTTGGAGTTTTATCATCCATTTAAATGTCTAAGGATACGTTAGCCGTATTTGGGGCTAAGATCAACTTAAACGGGACCGTTTAGATCCGGCAAAAGAGCATTTGGAGGATCTATTGTTCCAGTTTAGGGACGTAGTGGTCCATAGGTAGTTTAGGGACGTTGCGGTCCATGCTTCATTTTAGGGACGTGGTGGTCCATATTCTAGTTTACGGACGTGGTGGTCCATATTCCAGATTAAGGACGTGGTGGTCCATATTCCAGTTAAAGATGTGGTGGTCCGTTATTAGTTTAGGGACGTTTCGGTCCGATATTAGTTTAGGGATGTTTCGGTCCGATATTAATTTGGGGACGTTTCAGTCCATGTTCCAGTTTAGGGACGTGGGGGTCTATCGCCAGTTTAGGGACGTAGTGGTCTATCATTAGTTTAAGGACGTTTCGGTCCGACATTAGTTAAAGGACGTTTCGGTCCAACATTAGTTTAAGGACGTTTCGGTCCACGAGTTTAAGGACCCCGCAGTCCATATACGTGTGGTCGTTGGGACCCGTCACCTCTCTGACGTCGTTGAAGGATTACAACGACAGGTGTCAGAGGAGTTCGGAGATGCACCCTCGAACCGGTAGTAAATTGATTTAAGAGAGCAATCTTTCTCAGTCAATTTAATCTAAGGACTTACGGTCAAAATTGGGCTAAGTCCAGTTGAAAATGTTCAACATTTTATTTGCTTTTGCATTGCATTTCTTTTTTATTTTTATTTAGGCTTTGCCCAGAAAGGATGCAGAGCATCAATTTGTTTTGGGCTCTGTTCTTTATAAATGATGCAGAGCATCAATTTTATTTGGGCTCTGCCCTTTTATTACTTTGCAATTTATTTTTGGCCTGCTTGGTCTTTTTGATTTGGGCCTGACCCTTTTTGGAAATGCATTGCATTTATCAGGCGCGTTGCGCCAATCACAGAGCGCAAGCGCTTGTGACGACGACACGTGTCATGCAAGCGCAGTGCGCTGCGCTAGTGCGCTGCACTTGCGCTGCTGACACGTGGCGCCCTCTGGTGAGTTGCACCAATCACAGAGAGCAAAGCTCTATTTCAAAAGCACATAGCGCAATTGGTTCAGATGCTGACACGTGGCGCTCTCTGATGGCTTGCGCCAATCCAAGAGCGCAACAGCGCAGTATTGCAAGTGCAAGGCACTATAATTTAGGAATCTTTTAGATTCAATGAACAAAAGTGCAAAGCACTGTTAGATTTTTCTGATCTAATTTAGATCAAAGAAAAAGATAATTTTTTTTCTTATCTTAAAGAACCAAAGGTTCATAAGTGCAAAGCACTATTTTTACTTTTCCCTTTATTTTGTTCTGTTTAAAGATCAATGATCTTGTTTTTAGATCACTGATATGTTCATAAGAGAATTTTTTCTTCTCTCAAAGGTTTTTACCTTCTGTTGTTCTTGAGGAGTTCTCGAGAGTTCTCTTCTCTTTTTTTTTTTTAGAAAGATGATCATGCCTTTGAATTGAGGCCTAGGGTCCTTTTTATAGTGCCCATAAATTAGTTAAATTTGTTAAAGAGATATCTCTCTGAGTGATTTGGGGAATTTTCCCCACCGTTGGATCTTTGATCCAAGGGCTTCTGTTTTACAGAAGAAAATCTTCTTATTTTAACAAGAACAGAAAGATTTCTTTAAATCTCCATTCTGTTTTGCGCAACTCCCCAGCGCTTGACACGTATCGTGCAGCGCTTGCGCAGCTGTGCTTGCGCAGCTGCGCAGATACGTGTCGCGCAGTGCAGTGCTCGCGCAACTGTGCTTGCGCAGCTGCGCAGACACGTGTCGCGCAGTGCAGTGCTTGCGCAACTGTGCTTGCGCAGTTGGCTTGCGCAACTGCGCAGACACGTGTCGCGCAGTGCAGCGCTTGCGCAACTGAAACGTTGCTTCCTTTACTTTTTTGTTTTAAACAGAGCTTTGCTCTGATTGGTTGCGCTGCCTCGGGCGCTGCGCTGATGCGTCTGCGCCAGACACGTGGCGCCTTGTGCTCAGCGCAGAGGATCTGAAGCGTTGGTTCAAGATTTTAAATTTTTGAAATTCAAACAGAGCCTTGCTCTGATTGGGGGAAACACCGGCGAGTGTTTGTGAGAACCCGAAATGGCGCAATCTCGTTAAAAGACACTTACAGGGTCCCCTCGACCTTGTAAGGAGAAACCACCCGCGTGAGATCTTTACGACTCACAAGGGAGCAACACACTTAGGGATCCCCACGATTCCTAAGGAGAAAATACACTTGCGAGATCCTCACGACTCGTAAGGAGAACTCTCTTATGGGACCCCCACGGCTCATAAAATTTGAAAGTCTTAAGTTACAGAGACCTAAACCTGTGCTTAAGCAACCCCCACAACTTCCAATATTGCCTACAAGTGGTCCAATACCGGCTCTTGTATACAATCCACGAGCGCGAATAAACATTTCCCTAACCAAGATCCATCCGTGACTGGGGATATGTTCGCATGACCCTTGTAAGTTCTCTCGATTTACAAGGAGAAAACCCTCCTGTAGGATCCTTACAACTTACAGAGAAACAAACACTTAGGAATCCTCACGATTCCTAAGGAGAAAATACGCCTACAAGATCCTCATGACTTGTAGGGAGAAATACCTTTGTGAAACCGTTACGGCTCAGGAAGTCGAAAGCCTTAGTCGACAGGACCTTAACCCTGATCGCTAAGCCACCTTTGTCTGACATCGACAGAGGCAGATGATGATTCGCTCCTGGCAATATCCCAGTTGTAGCGGTGCTGATGCCGAAATCGGTGTCTAATTTCAGGTTTACGGTGAAAAACCAATAGGCCGCACATGCATACGAAATAGCCGAAAGGATGGGGCAACTTGCAATAAAAAAACAGCAAGTAAAATGTATGCATGCAAAATAGCCGAAATGATTGGGCAACTCGCAATAAAAATCAGCGAGTGAAAACAAAATAAACAGCCGAAATGATTGGGCACCGCGAGAAATAGCCGAAATGATTGGGCAATCGCGACCTTCACGATATAAAAGCTGAAATGATAGAGCATTGCGGAAATAAAACAAAAAAATGATGATAAAACTTTGGCCCTACAGTTGAGATCACATCGATCCCTGTATACAATCTAAGAGCGCAAACGAAGAGAGAACCATACTTTCCCAACAGGCCCCGCCAGAGAATGAAGCCAAATCTCGACGGTTCATCCCAACACCGAAGAAACCAGTGTCTTCGGCAAATACCTCAACTCAGGGAAACAAACAATCCTTGATGAGAGCCTCCTGATCCGCGTCGACTCGCAGAGCAACCGGTGTCTCCGTGAGAAATTCTCGACTCGTTTCAACACCAGGGAAACAAATAATCCTTGGCAAATACCTCAACTCAGGAAAACAAACAATCCTTGACAAGAGCCTCCTGATTCGCATCGACTCGCAGAGAAACCAATGTCTCCGTGGGAAATTCTCGATTCGTTTCAATACCAGGGAAACAAATAATCCTTGGCAAATACCTCAACTCAGGGAAACAAACAATCCTTGACGAGAGCCTCCTGATTCGCATCGACTCGCAGAGCAACCAGTGTCTCCGTGGGAAATTCTCGATTCGTTTCAACACCAAGGAAACAAATAATCCTTGGCAAATACCTCAACTTAGGGAAACAAACATCCTTAATGAGAGCCTCCTGATTCGCATCGACTCGCAGAGCAACCAGTATCTCCGTGGGAAATTCTCGATTCGTCTCAACACCAAGGAAACAAATAATCCTTGGCAAATACCTCAACTTAAAGAAACAAACATCCTTGACGAGAGCCTCCTGATTCACATCGACTCGCAGAGCAACCAGTGTCTCCGTAGGAAATTCTCGATTCGTCTCAACACCAAGGAAACAAATAATCCTTGGCAAATACCTCAACTTAGGGAAACAAACATCCTTGACGAGAGCCTCCTGATTCGCATCGACTCACAGAGCAACCAGTGTCTCCGTGGGAAATTCTCGATTCGTCTCAACACCAAGGAAACAAATAATCCTTGGCAAATACCCCAACTCAGGGAAACAAACATCCTTGACGAGAGCCTCCTGATTCGCATCGACTCGCGGAGCAACCAGTGTCTCCGTGGGAAATTCTCGATTCGTTTCAACACCAAGGAAACAAATAATCCTTGGCAAATACCTCAACTCAGGGAAACAAACATCCTTGACGAGAGCCTCCTGATTCGCATCGACTCGCAGAGCAACCAGTGTCTCCGTGGGAAATTCTCGATTCGTTTCAACACCAGGGAAACAAATAATCCTTGGCAAATACCTCAACTTAGGGAAACAAACATCCTTGACGAGAGCCTCCTGATTCGCATCGACTCGCAGAGCAACCAGTGTCTCTGTGGGAAATTCTCGATTCGTCTCAACACCAAGGAAACAAATAATCCTTGGCAAATACCTCAACTTAGGGAAACAAACATCCTTGACGAGAGCCTCCTGATTCGCATCGACTCGCAGAGCAACCAGTGTCTCCGTGGGAAATTCTCGATTCGTCTCAACACCAAGGAAACAAATAATCCTTGGCAAATACCTCAACTCAGGGAAACAAACATCCTTGACGAGAGCCTCCTGATTCGCATCGACTCGCAGAGCAACCAGTGTCTCCGTGGGAAATTCTCGATTCGTCTCAACACCAGGGAAACAAATAATCTCTGGAAAATACCTCAACTCAGGGAAACCAGCGTCCTTGACGAGAGCCTCCTGATTCGCGTCGGCTCGCAGAGAAACCAGTGTCTCCGCGGGAAATTCCCGATTCGTCTCAACTTGCAAGATGAAGCCTCAGGCAGCAGGGATTAAAAAACTTGCTTCCTGAACAATGGGACCCTGCAAGTCGGTCTAAAATGGTCTCTTGCAGACTATTCACCGGTCTCACTCTCCAAAGTCGAGTTTCGACAAGGAGGGAAACAAACGCTTACGGGTCCTTTCGACTCGTAAGAGGGAAAAATTCTCTTATAGGATCCTTACGACTTATAAGAGAAAACACACTTAGGAATCCTCACGATTCCTAAGGAGAAAACCCACCTACGAGATCCTCTCGATCCGTAGGGAGAAAAGTCTCTATGAGACCCTCACGGCTCATAGAGTTGAAAAGTCTTAGGCGGCAGATCTGAACCTGTGGCCTAAGCCATCGCTATCTCGTGAAGAAATCAAGATGCTTACTCTATTATCTGCTAATTGTGACAACATGCTGATAATAAGAAAGGAAAAAGCAAAGAAATAGTACAAGACATTGCAAAGAAAAATGTGTATCTTTATTGAATGTAATCAAGTACAAGATGAAGCGTACAAAATATTGAAGAATGGCTACACATTATTTAAAAATAAAAATGCTACAAGTATCTAGATACAAGGAGAATTACTGGGAAGGAAGCATCTTGCATAGCTCTAGCAATTGTTCGCGCACTTCCTTCCCCACTTTCTCCTGATCGGCCACCACCGCCAGCTCCGCCTCCACTCGGGCCCGTTGCTGCAAGACAGATGCAAGCTGCTCCCTGATGGCCTGATGAGCAGCTTCGCGGCCTGGGGTATCACGCTCGGCTACATCAAGCTTTCGCTTCAAGTTTAGCCCATGGGAGATGCGCTCTAGGAGACCATCAAAGATAGCCTTCACTTGGGCAGCATTCGCCTTAACCTCAGCACGCAAATAGGCCGTCTTGCTCAAGGTCACTTGGCATTCCCTTAGCTTAAAAGCTGCTTCTTGTTCCAAGTGGTGGACGTAAGAAGCTCTTTCCGTGATCCATGTTGCTCTTTCATTGTTCGCGGCTAAAGTCTCGGGGGAGAGACGCATCGACTCCAACTGATGCAGGCGAGCCTCGATCTCCATACAATGGTTAACCCAAGATGCGATGATGCCTTCGTCATGGAAATTCACGAGTATCACCAGCATCGGGTTAACCACCGTAGTGAAATCCGCAGCAGGTGTAGGGGTCTCGACGTCGAGCTCCTCAACGTAGTCGCTCAACATACGCAAGCTGTTCGCGGCGCCTTTCGAAGATGGACGTCTCAGGTAAGGACCTGCCGGCATTGTGATGCGAGATTCAAAGGGCGCCGAGACCGGAACAACAGCTGAAAAGAAACAAGATATGATCAGATAACAGTTCAAAAAAAAACGGGGGAGTTATCAATGTGATAGTTGCTGTACCAGCTGAGGCGGGTGGCAAGGCCGGAAGGGTCGGTGGTGCAGCCGATCTTTCATCCCCTCCTTCGATTTGTAGCACTGCAGTCGGGACAAAAAAAAGTTAGAAGTAATTCCATCAATGAAAAAGAAAGATATCAATGGAAACCATACTTACCAGCGCCACTGGAGGAAGAAGCGCGTTCAGATGGGAAGGAGAAGTGTGGGAGTAACACTTGATATAGATGATCAAAGAGCACTCCTGAAAAGACATAACAAGTACGACTTTAGTACACAAATTATACGTCTGAAAGATAAGATTAATAAATTGCAAACCCATACCTTCCAACATCTTCGATGGTATGAGAGAGGGTTGAGAGGTGACCACCGCCAAGGCAGTCGTTGAAGGCGCTCCCTCGAGCAGTGGGGCATCGGCGCTGGCTGCACCTGCGTTACGAAAAAGGTGAACTTGTCAGAAAAGATTGTAAGGTAAAGAAAGACAGCAACTTGGGATTTACCTGATGAGCTACCGGCTGAAACGGAGGCGAATCCCTCCTCCATCGACATGAGGCCACCGCCCGTGGCCTCATTACCCGACTCGATGGGAACCGCCGTCGTGCTCACGCGGCCAGGAGACGACGGAAGATCGTAGGCGGGGAGGGCAATGATTAGAGCGTTGCCGGACTCTTGGGAGAGAGCGGCTGACTCTTCCCCAAAAGTCGTACCCATCTCACCCGCTACTTCTTCGGGCTCCGTGGTCTCCATCGGCTCACCCGCCGTCACCACGAGGTCGCCGGCCTCAAGCGCCTCGTCCGCCACTACCCTGGACTCGGTTATGACGATCATTTCATCTGCCTCCACTTCAGGCTCGGCATAAATGACCTTCTCGGCTGCAGACCCCTCAACCTCCATCTCAGGCTCCGAAGCCTCAGCGACGTTGCCCATCGTCGGCTCGGGTTCGGCAGGTGCCGCCTCCTCTGTTTCCTTGGGTTCAACGGTCTCCGCCTCCCCCTCGGTCGGATTTGGCCCTGCAAGATAAAATATATAAGAACCGATGGCATTATAATTCTTACAACAAAATTCTGAGAGAAATATTACCTGAAGTGGATTTATCATTTGTGCTCCGAACTGCGCGCGCCACTTGTCTGCGAGCAGTGGATAGGGCGACAGGGGCCTCTTCGGAGGGAGTATCAGCACGGGGGACGGTGCTGGGGCCCGCTCCCGTAGCCAAAGCAGCCCGGCGTGACTTCGCTTCGCGCCTTGACCGTTTCCTCTCCTCCCGAGCTGTCGCGATGGATCTCTTCGACGCTTCCTTCAAGGCATCGTCGTCCTCGTTCAGAGATGACTCCAGAGCCTTTAAGGCATCTCTCATTGGCTCTTCAAGACGGACCTCCCGCGGTAGCCCCGAGGAAGCAGGAACATCGGCAGATGGCAGAATGTCCGCGTCGCTTGGCGGAAACGGCATTGAGGTTCCTGCGATAAAAAGGGAGAGGTTAGATCGACCATAACACAAGGGAGATGAAAACTTGATGAATTGAAACTTACTAAGGTCCATGGACGCTCTAAGACGTTCCTCCTCTTGGAAAGTCTTCAGGGAAGCGGCGATGGCTTCCTCAGTGGTGATGCCTGTTGGAAGAAAAGAAGGAAAAATATTAGTCAAAGGCAATAATAAAAGATATGATGTAATAGAAAATGCGACTAGTGATTACCTGATGCCGCAAGCTTAGCCAGCCATGCGTCACGCCTCGCTAACCGCTCCGAAGCTTCGAGGGTAGCCTCCAAATCCGTATCATCCGGCATGACTAACCCCTCGTTAGTCCCATATTCACTCAGGCCCTCGGCATAGGGAGCGTGGGGTTCCTGACCGAACGCGACGTCTGCGGCGAAGAGCGACTTCTTTTTCTTCTGCCCTCCAACCCTAGGTGCACGCGGGATCGACTTGCGCTTAGCAGCCACCTTAGGACGGCGGGTCCCGATGTCTGCACCCATGCCAGACTCTGGCGAGGCTACAGCCACTGTCTCCACTGGAGCACAGGGCGCTGGAGGTGCATCCGCAGTATCAGGAAGCGGCGATCCGTGTGGACGACTTTGCGCACGCGGTGGCCCAGCTCTAGAATCTTTCAAAGGGGGAACTACCGGCGTCCTTGGCACTAAGGGAGCGTTACGGTCGGTACCTGGAGGCACACCCTTACGGTCGACCAGCAATCGCTTTTCCTCCTTTATAACCGCCCCCGTCGCATGATTGTACCATTCTTTATATACATTGAGGAGTCGTGAAGCGTAAGCCGGCGCACTGATAAAAAAATGAGAACCCGTGTTCAGGCGCATGAAGTGATGCAGCGTGTTCTCCATCCCTTCTTCAGTGGCAGCGGGTTCCAGCGGGAAAGCTTCCAAGGGGACCCCTTGATCGTAGCCCAGTTGTTGGGCGAAACGATGCGGGTTATATCTCATGAAAATCACCGCACCATTCTGCCTGAAGACTAGGAAGCCCGGTCTAATAGAATATAAGTGAAGGGTCTCCCGGGCCGTCAAAACTGAAGCTCCATCCTTAAAGGAGTCTTTTAATGGTCGCACCGCAGTGGTGGACGCCTTTCCAATAGTCAACACCTCGTCAATAAAGGACATCCCGGCTCCAACGGTGTGAGGGCGAAGGAGTAAACCCCTGGCGTTCCGTGGTGATGGGGTCACAATTGATGCGCCGATCAGCTGTATAATGCGAGGGAAACCGCACTTGTCGAAGAACGAGGGCCTTTTGTGCATGTCGAAGACACCCGCCGTGTGTAGCTCGAGCCACGATACAAAGTAGTACATCGGGAAGACCACGTGCAGTACCCCGGGCTCATTAGCATCCGCTGCTCGACTGAGGCCATGATATAGGTGTGCCAAGCCGGCGATCCCAACGGCCACCTTTACCCCGATGGCCATCCGGTGGGCTGGGTAAAAAACAGAGGGCCGCATACGGTGAAAGTGCATTGGGATCGCAAACCAACTCAGCCACAACCCGAGAAATCTTAAGAAAAAGGCCTCCTCGTCCATCCCGGGGGCCGCAATTTCTGCAAAAGACATAGTCGGGAAGTGCGGAAGGAAAAAAACCCTTTTGGTCTATCTCCTTCCCCGGCAGGTTGTCCACACCTAGACCGAAAGGGTCATCCAGGGTAGCGAACTTGGCAGCTTCTGATGAGAGGACGCTTGGGCGAAGGAACCGAGCGATGAAATCCTCAAAGTTAACTCCTCGACTCCCATGTTCGATGAAAAGGGACTCATAGATGTTCAACACTTTAATCAAGCTTGGGAATTGGTGTTGAACAGCATTCTCCGGCGTGAGCCCCCTTACCACCGGCTTAGCACCGAAGACGTACTCGTCTGTCGGGAGCAACTCCTCATAGTGTTCCCCTATGACTGGTAAACCAGATACCTCCGTGAACTCCTCCAAAAAGATTGACACTTCCCGATCCATGGCAAGGAAAGTGTGGGTAGGAATGTTCCACTGCTCCAAGAAAGCCTTGAGCCACCAGGTGGGAAGCGTGGGATACTGGAAGAGAGAGACGTAGACCGCGGTGTACAATCCTAACCTTATCAACTGCGACTTCTTCGTCGACAGGATATACCGGGCCCACGGCAGATAACCGATCGGGTGGCGGGGGATCAGACCAATGCTATATGATTGCCCCCAAGGTCGCGCCTCGCCCTGACAGATACGGCGTCTTAAGATATCCAAAACCATAGGACGCTGGACCGGAATCGCATCCATAGCGGGATGAAGAAAGCCTTTTGAGGTCCAATCAACCATCTCCACGGTATACTGCACCGAGGGTGGGGTAGCATAGTGAATCGCCGTAATGGGTTCCGACGGCACTGCGCAGGTGAAGCTCCGTCGACCCATGATAATCTGGTTATACCACGATCCCCAAAGGTGGAGACTCTTGCATTCCGGGTCGTGGTCCTTAATCATGGCTAGAACTTCACGGTCCAAGGACGCTTCAGGAAACCCTTCCTCCGAGCGGGCGAACGGGAACGAGGTATCGAGAGACATGGTCACTGCAAAGGAACAAGAAATAGTCGTTAGTGCTGCAATTCCAACGCTTGGCGTTTAAAAATTTTCTATTAACCGAATTTAAAAATTAATTAAATTAAAATTAATCACACCACACTGCAGTGCAGTGGGTAGGGGACCAAATGGGGACCCACAAAATCTGGATGAAAATGCCTTATTTAATAAGACAGCCTCATCATTGGGTGAGACTGTCAGTTAAAGAAAAGATCCCTAAGAGAATATTCTGATCAGTGGGGAATCCCTAGAGACAAGGAGAAAATCTCCTCTTTCAGAGCAAAGCTCTGTCACAGAATGACACTTGTCAAATTCTGATCTCAAAGGAATAAAATTCCTTAAAAGAGCATAGCTCTGTGGTAATAATGGAAGGATCCATCAAAAAAATTTAACACTTAAAAGAATTAAAAATTTTGGAATCTTGAAAAATCCATGAAAACTTATAATAAGTTCTTCATTTTTCAGATCTAAAAGATCTACATTTGATCCAAGAGCAAAGCTCTGTTCATGGGTTAGAACCCATGAACAAGATCTCTGTAGATCTATAAGTTTTTGAGAGCAAAGCTCTGTTTATGAAACCCCAAAGGGATTTCTTAGATCAAAAGATCTATGAGAGCAAAGCTCTTTTGGTTAAAATTGATTTAAATTAATTTGATTTAAATTAATTTTACCTAAAGTTTCTAACTTTGGAAATGAACAAAGCTCTGAAGTTCTTAAGCAAGAGCAAAGCTCTGTTGAAATCAAAAATCTTGAAAAAGGGTGAAGATTTTTTATAGGGCCAGGGGTCCTATTTATAAGGCGCTTGCGCCCCTTCAGCTCACCCCTTGATCCAACGGTCAGGAGCTTGCCACCGCTGCACTCACGTGCGCGCCACGTGAGCGCAACGGTGGGGGGGCATTTGTTTCCCCCAATCAGAGCAAAGCTCTGTTGGAAATTCAAAATTCAAATTTTGAAGCAACGCTTCAAATCCCGGACGCAACGCGCCACGTGTCAGGCGCAGATACATCAGCGCAGCGCCCAAAGCATCGTACCCAATCAAAACAAAGCTCTATTTAAAGCAAAATTAAAGGAAGCAACGCTTCAGTTGCGCAAGCACTGCGCTGCGCGACACGTGTCAGCGCAGATGCGCTGTGCTTTGCGCTGCGCGACACGTGTCAGCGCAGTCGCACTGCACTGTGCGCTGCGTGACACGTGTCACGCGCTGGGGCATTTGCGCCATACAGAATCAAGACTCTAAAGAAATCTTTCTGTTCTTATTAAAACAAGAAGATTTTCTTCTGTAAAACAGAAGCCCTTGGATCAAAGATCCAACGGTGGGGAAAATTCCCCAAATAACTCAGAGAAAGATCTCTTTAACAAATTTAACTAATTTATGGGCACTATAAAAAGGACCCTAGACCTCAATTCAAAGGCATCAACATTTTTGTGAGAAATCAAAAAATTTCAAGCAGAGAGAACTCTGAAGAAATTCCAAGAAAAAAAAGAAAGGTAAAAGACCTTTTAGATAGAAGAATTTCTTCTGATAGATCATTGATCTAAAAACAAGATCAATGATCTTTAATAAAAAAACAAAATAAAAACAGTGCTTTGCACTTTTTATGAACCTCTTGTTCCTGAAATAAGAAAAAAACTTGTTTTTCTTTGATCTAAATTAGATCAAGAAATCAAATAGTTCTTTGCACTTCTTTTATGAACCATTGGTTCTTGAATCTAAAAGATTCTCAAATTAATAGTGCTTTGCACTTGTAAATCTGCACTGTTGCGCTCTTGGGTTGGCGCAAGCCACCAGAGAGCGCCACGTGTCAGTATCTAAACCATTTGCGCTATGCGCTTTTGAAATAGAGCCTTGCTCTCTGAAACTAGCGCAACTCACTACAGCGCGCCACGTGTCAGCAGCGCAAGCGCAGCGCACTGCGCTTGCATGACACGTGTCATCACCACAAGCGCTTGCGCTCTTTGATTGGCGCAAAGCGCCTGACAAATGCAATGCATTTCTTTTCCTAAAAAGCCAGGCCCAAGTCAAAAAGACCTAGCAGGCCAAAGTAAATTGCAAAGCAATAAAAGGGCAGAGCCCAAATAAAATTGATCCCCTGCATCATTTATAAATGGGCAGAGCCCAAAACAAATTGATGCTCTGCATCCTTTATGGGTAGGGCCCAAATAAAAATAAAAAGTAATGCAATGCATTATTTAAATGTGGGCAAAGCCCTAGCACAGGTCTAATAGACCAAAATAAATAAAAGCGTTGAATATTTTTCAACTGGACTTAGCACAATCATGGCCGTAAGTCATCAAGCTAAATTGACTGAGCAAAATTGCTCTCCTAAATCAATTTACCTCCGGTTCGAGGGTACATCTCCGAACTCCTCTGACACCTATCGTTGTAATCCTACAACGACGTCAGAGAGGTGACGGGTCCCGACGACCACACAGTAAATGGACTGCGGGGTCCTTAAACTCGTGGACCGAAACGTCCTTAAACTAATGATGGACCGAAACGTCCTTAAACTAATATTGGACCGAAACGTCCTTAAACTAATGACGGACCGAAACGTCCTTAAACTAATGGTGGACCACCACGTCCCTAAACTGGAACATGGACCACCACGTCCTTAAACTGGAACAATAGAGACTCCAAATGCTCTTTTGCCGGATCTAAACCGTCCCGTTTAAGTTGATCTTAGCCCCAAATACGGCTAACGTATCCTTAAACATTTAAATGGACTATAAAACTCCAAATCGACTTTGGTTCAAGGGTACATCTCTGAACTCCTCTGACACCTATCGTTGTAATCCTTCAACGACGTCAGAAAAGTGATGAGTCCTGACGGCCATATATATTAAATGGATCACCACGTTAAGTTGATCTTAGTCTCAAACAGGACTAACGCATCCTTAACGAATGTTTAAGTTGATCTTAGCCTCAATACGGCTAACGTATCCTTAAACTAAAAACACCAAACCCAAATCTAAGTAAATACGGATTTGGACTAATCCACGTCCTACGGGCGACGGCATTACTCAGTCTCCGTATACAATCCACGGGCAACCACAAACAAAACAAACACCCACGACACGAAGTGAAATTCTGGAGAAGGAGAAAGTTGTTACCGCGATGCGGTAGCGTAATTAACTGCAGGGGCTTGCGCCTGCAGGGAAGAGCGTCCCCACAATCAAAAACCCCTCAAGCGAGGGGGAATCTGACGAAGTCTGCTACATCGGCCGCACCCGTCTAAACCTCCGATACACGGTGCCATAAATCAACTTGGCATCTTTGGAGAGGTGGACGGGTAAAACCAAATAGCATCTGCCCCGAATCTCAGGCAAGACGTCCTCACGTCGTCGCCGTCTTTCGGAGGGGAACACCCGGTTGCCTCTTGGCGAGGGCTTAGATCCTTAAGGACGGGCCGAGCAGGGTTGCTGCCCGGTGCCTCTTGGCAAGGGCTTTGATCCTTAGCGCGGGAGGGGCCGTAAAAGGCCTGCTAAGAACGGGCCGAGCAGGGTTGCCGCCCGGTGCCTCTTGGCGAGGGCTTGGATCCTTAAGGACGGGCCGAGTAGGGTTGCTGGCTGGTGACTCTTGGCGAGGGCTTAGATCCTTGGCATCGTGGAGGTAGGGGGTTACCAGCCATGGATAACTGAGCAGGGTAGCTGCCCGGTTGCCTCTTGGCAAGGGCTTCGATCCTTAGCACGGGAGGGGCCGTAAGTGGCCTGCTAAGGATGGGCCGAGCAGGGGTGCTGCCCAGTGCCTCTTGGCGAGGGCTTAGATCCCTGGCATCGTGGAGGTAAGGGACTACCAGCTAGGGATAACCGAGCAGGGTAGCTGCCCGGTTGTCTCTTGGTGAGGGCTTCGATCCTTAGCGCGGGAGGGGCCGGAAGTGGCCTGCTAAGGATGGGCCGAACAGGGTTGCTGCCCGGTGCCTCTTGGTGAGGGCTTAGATCCCTGGCATCGTGGAGGTAGGGGACTACCAGCCAGGGATAACCGAGCAGGGTAGCTGTCCGGTTGCCTCTTGGCGAGGGCTTCGATCCTTAGCGCGGGAAGGGCCGGAAGTAGCCTGCTAAGGATGGGCCGAGCGGGGGTGCTGCCCGGTGCCTCTTAGCGAGGGCTTAGATCCCTGGTGTCATGGAGGTGGGGGACTACCATCCAGGGATAACCGAGCAGGGTAGCTGCCCGGTTTCCCCTTGGCGAGGGCTTCGATCCTTAACGCGGGAGGAGCCGGAAGTGGCCTGCTAAGGATGGGCCGAGCAGGGTTGCTGCCCGGTGCCTATTGTAAGTGCACGGCGGCGCCCCGGCCGTCAATCCGACGGCCAAATGCGGAAGCGGTGATAAACTTTAATTTTACATGAACTGGCAAACCGCCGCGCACTAATACCCGGATCGAACCATTAATTAGTCCTAGCTAACTACAAGATGGGGAAGAGAGATATACCGACTGATCCAAGTCCTCCGGTCTTCTCGTCGTCGTCCCGATCTCCTGCGGAAGCTCCGGTCTCCACCTCGTCGCCGGAAGTGCACCACATCGCCTACTTCTTTTACGGGCTCCCACCTCAATGCCGAGGCAACTCGGGCACGAAGCTGGCTAGTCGACGTGCCCAAGATTTGATGTAGAATATCTAGTGAGCAAGTCTCAATTTTGGGGTTCATGGAGATGCCTTTGTGGTGGAGGAAAAAGAACTTGGAGAGAGGTGAAGAAAAATGTGATATATAAAGAATGAGAGTATCATTTTTCTCCCAATCAAAAGAGAAGCAATTTTTCTCATGCCCATCCAATAGTGGCCGGCCCCCTTTAAGTGATTGGAGAGAGAGAGCAAAGACAAGGGGGTGGGTGGAAAGCAAGTGATGATGAAACAATCAAATGATCACTACAAAACCCAACACTCCAAAACAACCATCATCTTTCCACAAGTCAAACCATGATGACAAGAAGAAGTCAAGAAGTCAAGGTCAAGGGATGGGCTACATCATGAAACCATCATGATACAAATAAAAGCAAAGAACCCCTCCACAAAATGCTTATTTGCAACAATGCAAATAAGCCCTCCTCCACCAATCTTCGGCCAATGAACGATACAAAAGAAATTGGCCGAAACGGAAAGCAAACTGGCAACTCCATAAAACTGGTCCCGTAATAAATTACAGGAAAACCCCGATACTGTGCATACACACCCGCATTTGTATTCCGACTAAAATACAAATGCAATGAGACAAAATCTACACTGTACTATACTAGGATCCGGCTTAAACCAAAGCCGGCTAGTAATATCCGTTCGATCCTGATCCGTGCAATACCGCACGTATCTGATCAAACCCTGCCATATACCCATACGGCCTATAGTACAATCTGTCCGATCCTGATCCGTGCAATACCGCACGTATCTGATCGGACCTTGCCATATCTCCATACGGCCTCTACAACTTTTCGCCCGAAAGCTGAGTAACTGAATGTGGGGGACTCTAAAGACTTGTCAACACCTTGGTTGTGGATTTAACCACTAGCACGTCAGAGGTATAAGCCAATACGTAACGGGCTACCAGGTATTGACTAAAAGGGACGTCTGTGAGCGAACTCAGCCTGACAACCCTACTGAGCCTGTCAGTGACAATATCCGTACAGTCCGGTCCGTTCGTCTATGAGCATCGTGATCAGTCGAAAATATTGCATATTTTAACCGGCAATTTCCTTATCATCTGCATACATATAAAAGTGTACGGTATTCATAATTCACATATTAGCTAATCGGTCGCAAAATATCAAATTACATGTATTCGACCTTAAAACCGGTATTTTTAGGGAAATTGACCGCATTGCATTACATAGCATATTTTCCATATCTTGCAACCCGTGTTGAGATATCTGTGCAGGAAAAAGAAAGCGTGCTCGACCATTACAATTGCTCGTAAACTCACTGAACTCAAATCTGGTATCAACACAGAAAGGAAACTGCAATTCTAAACATCAAAGAAAAGCCCAAACAGCAGTACCAAGCTTCACCAGAAAGCCCAAGGCTCAAGCCCATCAATGCGCGGCGGAAGCGCGGCCTAGAGGTACCTCGTGCGGCGGAAGCGCGGCCCATTGGTGACATCAGCTCCTCAAATTGCATCGAAACTCCTGTTTCAGTGGCTACAGCTCAATAATGCACACAAAATTCCAGAAGATTCCAGATACTTCCACCAGATCAGCAAACTCCTAAACTAGCCTAATACTTCTAGAACTTTCCTAAACCCTTGCTTAAACCCTAAGCTAAAGCCCAACAAACCTTGTCAACAAACTTTGGGAGGGAAAGTCCAAATTCAAACCTAAACCTAGGGTTGTGAAAGTTCTATAAATAAGACCCTAGACTCACAAATCATCATGTTGCCATAGAGAGGATCATAAGTGATATCTTAGATTTTTGCCATTCTCTTTCTTCATCTTCCTCTTCCTCAAGTTTAGTGAGAGAGCTTGTAGGAAACCCTAACCCTAAATCCAACCACAATTCAAGATCTTGAGTGCAAACCAAGCAAGATGCCTTCAACCCTTTTATGAGCCGAGCCGATCTTCCATCGGGCAAGAGATCAAAAGTAGATCCACGATCCACGGAGACGAGCGAAGCCGAGTCAACGATCGATTTTCTTCTTCTTGTAGATCTTGAAAGAATGTATTGAAATTGTTGATTAAATAAAAGGTGATATTTTCTTCTATCTTGTTTTCTTTAAATTCCGCATCATGTTATCTTTACTATTCTTGAATATTGTCTATGTGGTGATGTGTGAATAAAACTCCGCTCGTTAAGGAGTCGAAACGATCTTTAGTATGATGATGTAGCAAATTTGTAATCGATTCTTGAATCCCACGAGTTTGTAAACCCTAGCAAGTTCAAGAATCGACGACCCAATTCGTTGCTATGCTTTCTTGATCGACATCGCTCGAGATTGGGGTGATCCGATCGCTTCTTGAAATTGCTAGAGGCTAGAATATAAATGGTATCCTCGAAAGAACAAGGGTTAAGAGATGAAACCTTAATTTCATCAAGAAAACCCTAACTCGCGTCGATAACCATTGATCTAGTATCAATTCTTCGAAGGACAAGAATATGAAATCGTGTAGACTACATCACATCTAAAGATCCGATCGATTCCTACGAGCCTCTCTCTTATTCTTGAGTGTTGTTTGGAAAATACCATTGAAACCCCGATTCTTGATTGTTTATAGTTTCTTGATTCTTTAATAGAGAATAGTGACACACGAATACAAATCATTCTTGAATCATGTTTTCTTTTATTGTTGCTTAACATTTCATTTCAAACACATTAAAATACAAACGAATCTTGAAATCCCTGTGGACGATCCGCACTCATTCATTAACTACATTCGACACCGTAGTTTGATTGCGGTCAATTTAAATTTTTGATTCAATACGACACATCCGAAATTTACAGTTCTATCAAATGGCTCCGTTGCCGGAGACTATTTGATTTGATTTACACATCGAGAATTTACATCAATCAAAATGGCGCCGTTGCCGGGGATTACGCGCTAATTCGTTTACATTTTATAGTTTGAAGTGAAAGAATTATTACGTTTCATTTCTTGAAATCAAAATTCGTACAAACTCTTATACGTGTGTTGTGAATTGATTGCAAGGTGATCTGGAGCATTCTGAGCTGTGGAGAAATTATTTGGGATATACCAGAGAGCTGGAGATAGGAACAGAAAGCAGCTGAAGAAATTTGGTACAGTGAACCAATCAACAAGCCGCGGAAGCACGGCATATACGTGGTAATTGCGGCGGAACCGCCGCAGTCTTGGGGGTTCTCTGGAAAATTTTCCAGCAGGTGATTTCTGTCTCTCTCCCCTCGCCCTTTTTAGCTCCAACTAATCCTTTCTGCAGGATTCTTTGCAAACAATAGCTGCGCCGCAAAAGCAAATTAAAATTGTGCGTGATTTTGTTTTTCTTGGTTGTTTTGCATATTAAATACGGAATTTAAGGGGCACGGCCAAATCCAAATTAGGTGGGGATTTCATTACCCTTCCTAGGCCCCGAAAACCACCAAACTTGCATCCGCATTTACCCCCATTAACTAAAAGAAATCTAGAGATGACTCTAAGGACTGTCGCGCTCATTTAGGACAAGAGAGGGCCGTGGGTAATTCATTGCTTATCCGCGTTTTCTTGTGGTGCCTAAGGCGAGTGTGTCTAAGGCTAGTGGTTATTAATTAGGTCCACTGTAGTGGTGGTTCCTTCCCACTTACCTGGCACTCATCCGGCCACAGGGGGACAAAGAGGCAGTGGAGGATTTATCCTGCGACTTGTCTTTTGGCAGTTAGGAGCGGTCTAGAGCCGGACCTAGGTGACCATTAGATTCTAGGGTTTTGTTGCTGCATTTGGTTGTCGCATCATTTTTTTCAAAATCCGTCCCTTTTCAAAGCAAACACCGCATTCATTTTACCCCTAATTATAAGCCAATGCTGCCACTTGTACTAACCCTTTTTAGTACAAGATAGGCTGGACACGGGATTTTAGTGCCCGTTTAGTCCGCGTACCTTTTATCGACTCCGAAGTTGATAATTCTCCATTTACCTTTTCTTTACCTACTACCACACCCACACCGATGGATCCGAATCCATCCAACTTCTTTAACCCTAATCTGCCACCGTCCGTTGGTGCGCAGAATCCTCCCCACATTTCTCTCCAGGAAAGATGCTATCCACATAGAGGTCCTCTTTCGACCTGCTTATCCACACCACCAGCCAACGGGGATAACTTTGAAATCAAGCCCCAGTATATCAACCTTTTACCCAAATACCACGGACTCGAGACCGAGGACGCTTACATTTTCATTACCAAATTTGAAAACGTATGCGCAATGATGGGTACGTCTCAACTTTTTGTGGATGCGATGCGTCTACGACTTCTTCCATTTACCTTGTGCGATATAGCCGAGAAGTGGCTATATAACACTACTGCACACTCTATTACGAATTGGGAAGAATTCGTAGCGGCATTCCTAAAGAAATTTTACCCAGTCCAAAAGACGGCTCGAATCCGTAGCGAACTGAACCAATTTGCCCAGCTCCCTACCGAACCATTTTCAAAATACTTTGAACGTTTCAAGGATCTCTTGGTTCAATGTCCTCATCACGGCATCCCGAGATGGGAGCTTTGCCGAATCATATATGAGGGCAGTAACCCTAGCACTAAACAGAGCCTTGAAAATATGTGTCAAGGTACTTTTATGACCAAAGATGATGGGGAAGCTTGGCGATACTTAGAAGAGTTCGCTGAAAAATCACTAATTTGGGAGAGTGGAACCCAACCATTGAATAGGGGTGGCGTACACCAAATAGATGTGTCCATAGGTGTTCGAGCAGAAATGGCAGCAATGCAAAAGAAGCTCGACGCTATGGAACACAAATTTGCAGCAGCCTCCCTAAACCCGGTATCACTCCCCAAAACTATTTGTCCGTCACATTTAACGGAAGAATGTCCATTAAACTCGGCGTTTCAAGGTCACGAGCATTCTAATGCCGCATTTCAACGACCTCGAAACGATCCATATTCTTCCACGTACAATCAGGGTTGGAGGAACCACCCGAATTTTGCTTGGAACCAAAATCAATCTCAAAACACGGTTCCAAACACAAATAATTTTCAAAGGGCTCTTCCTCCACCACAACAGCAACCCCTACAACTCACTCAGCACCCCTACCAATCACAAAATTTCCAAAACCAGGGCAACACTCCTGCACAGTCTAATCATATGCAGTCCTGTTCTGACGATTTCTCTCAATTTACTCAAACCATGAAATCACTTTTATCAAATTTCATGGAGGTTTCAACTGAGGTTAGATCTTCCGTCAGTGAAATAAAGAAAAACTCAGCGTCATAAGCTGAGAGTATTAGAACGATGGAAGCTGAAATCGCACGCCTCAAAGCCGAAATGAGTGCGAGAGAAAAAGGGAAACTTCCCTCTCAACCCCTACAGAATCCTGGGCATTACAATATAAATGCCATTACCACGTTGAGATCGGGAAGAGTGCTGAATAATAATGTCGGGGAAGATATTGATAATACTAAAAATCATGTCAAAACCCCGGCTGAGACCTTTCCACATACACACACTTCTCCTTCTGATCCTTCTTCTTCTACCAAACCACCTTCACACGAGTCTATTCTCCAGATCCCTTTAGGCTCAACACCTTCACCCAACCCTTATAGTTCTCCACAGACGGTCCCCACACCTCTTTTGGAATCTCGTCTACCCCCCTTTCCTTCTCCTATGATGGACCCTGCGCTTATTGCGAAAGCACCTTACCCGAACCGGCTAAAGGCTAACAGAACGAGTCCTCATATGGAGAAAATTTTAGAAATGTTCAAACAGGTTAACATCAATATCCCTCTCCTAAATGCAATTCAACAAGTCCCCGCTTATGCGAAGATTCTAAAGGACTTGTGCACTAGGAAGAGGAAGACTCAAGTGCCGAAGAAGGTCTTTATGGCTAATAATATCAGCACTGCTTTTATTCCCCAGCTACCAAAGAAACGAAAGGACCCAGGATGTCCTACAATATCGATTTCGATTGGGGGTAAAAACATAAATCGTGCTCTTTTAGACCTTGGCGCGAGTGTTAACCTGTTACCTTATTCTGTCTATGAGCAACTAGGAATTGGAGAGCTGAAACCTGCTCATTGTACTCTCCAGATGGCAGACCGCTCTATCACCAAACCAAGGGGTGAATTAGAGGATGTGTTGATAAAGGTCGGGGAATTTGTTTTCCCTGTAGACTTCATTGTGCTCGACACACATCCTGTAGCAAACCCCCGGGGCCAAATTCCGGTGATTTTAGGTCGTCCTTTCCTTGCCACTTCCAACGCTATTATAAACTGTAGAAATGGTTCAATGAACTTATCATTTGGAAATATGACCATTGAACTAAATATCTACAAAGTTGGAAGTCAGCCATCAGAACCTAGTGCTCATATTTTAGATGTATGCTCTGTCCATGAGATCGCTCCCGATAGTTGTGGAGCCGAGGAACTTTGCTTTACTGATCTCGATGACATTAGCACATCTCTGCTTGATCTTACACTTGATCTTAGTGAGGACACTACACTTACACTTGAGTCCTGCACTTCTGACTTTTCTCCACCCGAGTCTGTATCTTTCACAGGCTCTGAGCTTCTTTGTAAATCCAAAAATCAGTCTATGATCCTTCCTTCTATCATTTCTCCGCCTGAATTAGATCTCAAGGTTTTACCCTCTCACCTAAAATATGCATATCTTGGTGAGAAGGAGACTTTACCGGTTATAATTTCCGCTTCTCTTGCATCAGAGCAAGAAAATGCACTTTTATCGGTATTAAGATCTAGTAAAGAGGCGTTTGGTTGGAGTATGGCGGACATCAAAGGGATTAGTCCCTTGATAGTTGAACATCATATACATGTGATGGATGATGCCAGACCGACCCGAGAACCACAGAGACGGTTAAATCCCGTCATGAAGGAAGCTGTCATGAAAGAGATCGTCAAATGCTTAGATAGTGGTATTATATACCCGATCTCCGATAGCCAGTGGGTAAGTCCTATACACGTCGTTCCTAAGAAATCCGGCATCACTGTGATCACAAATGAAGCGAATGAGTTGATTCAGACACGCACCCAAACTGGGTGGCGTGTATGCATTGATTATAGAAAACTCAACGCCGCTACGAGGAAAGATCATTTTCCTCTACCATTTATTGATCAAATGCTGGAACGCTTAGCGGGACGACAATACTATTGTTTCATGGACGGTTACTCAGGCTACAATCAGGTCCCCATCGCCAAAAAGGATCAAGATAAAACCACTTTTACTTGTCCTTTTGGTACCTTTGCTTACAGTCGCATGCCCTTCGGGCTATGCAATGCTCCCGCTACTTTTCAGCGGTGTATGATGGGGATATTCTCTGATATGATAGAGAATTTCCTGGAGATCTTTATGGACGACTTTTCGATTTTTGGAAATTCATTTTCTGATTGCCTAGCGAATCTTGACGCTGTTCTTACTCGATGCAAAGAGAAGAACTTGACTTTGAACTGGGAAAAATGTCACTTTATGGTCCAAGAAGGAATTGTCCTTGGACATGTCATTTCACAGAAGGGCATTGAGGTTGACAGAGCTAAAGTAGATGTCATTCAAAACCTCCCTCATCCCAGAAGCGTCAAAGATATTCGCTCTTTCCTTGGCCATGCTGGCTTTTATAGGAGATTCATAAAGGACTTTAGCAAAATTGCTAGACCTTTAACACTACTCCTGGCCAAGGATACGACCTTCCACTTTGACTCGGATTGCGAGACAGCTTTCGACTCACTTAAACACTCACTCACTTCAGCCCCCGTTTTATCATCACCAAACTGGGACTACCCCTTTGAGCTGATGTGTGACGCATCTGATTTTGCAGTAGGTGCTGTCCTAGGACAACACATTGAAAAGATGCCACACGTGATTTACTATGCTAGTAAGACCCTGAATGATGCGTAAATCAATTATACAACCACAGAAAAAGAACTATTAGCGGTTGTATTCGCATTAGAAAAATTCAGGCCTTACTTAATCGGCTCACCTATTGTTGTATATACTGACCATTCCGCTTTAAAACATCTGTTGGCGAAGAAAGATGCCAAAGGTCGACTAATACGTTGGATCCTTCTTTTACAAGAATTTGATCTTGTTATCAAAGATAAGAAAGGATGTGAAAACGTAGTAGCTGACCACCTTTCACGCATCGTTTCTTCCCCTGTGACCCTGCCGATCGATGACTCGTTCCCTGATGAACAACTCTTGAGCATATCTGCTGAACCATGGTTCAGGGATATTGTGAACTATCATGCCACGGGACTGATACCGAGCGATTGGTCAAAACAGGACAAATACCGCTTTCTTTCCCAAGTAAAACACTATTACTGGGACGAGCCTTATTTGTTTAAATATTGTCCTGATCAGATCATTCGCCGGTGCGTCCCGAATGAAGAGTTCAAGAGTATTCTTTCATTTTGTCATGATCAGGCCTGTGGGGGTCACTTTGGTCCCAGAAAAACAGCGGAAAAGGTTTTGCAATCTGGATTTTATTGGCCGACCGTATTCAAGGACGCGTTTGAACATTGCAAAACCTGTACACAATGTCAGTATACGGGTAGAATATCCCAAAGGAATGAAATGCCTCAGCAACCCATTCTGGTTGTTGAAATGTTTGATGTTTGGGGCATAGATTTTATGGGTCTTTTTCCCAACTCCTTTGGGAATCTGTACATATTGCTGGCGGTTGATTATGTCTCCAAGTGGGTAGAAGCCATTCCAAGTCGCACTAATGACAGGAAAGTTGTCATTAAGTTCTTGAAAGAGAATATCTTCTCGCGATTTGGACACCCACGCGCTATTATTAGCGATAATGGGACACACTTCTGCAACAGATCTTTCGAGACTCTGATGCGGAAATATTCAATCAACCACCGTCTTTCTACACCCTATCACCCCCAAACAAGCGGGCAGGCTGAGATCTCAAACAGACAAATCAAACTTATCCTGGAGAAAACTGTTGCTAAAAATAGAAAAGACTGGTCGACCAAATTGACGGATGCTCTTTGGGCATTCAGGACTGCATATAAGACCGACCTAGGAATGTCTCCATATAGGATAGTGTTTGGAAAAGCATGTCATCTACCTGTTGAGATAGAACATAAAGCATTGTGGGCTATAAAGGAAATTAATTTTGATCTAAACCTTGCTTACAACTTTCGGAAGCTGCAACTAAACGAGCTAAGCGAACTCCGCGATGAAGCTTATGATAATGCTGTAATCACAAAGAATAGGACTAAGGTTTTTCATGATAAAAGCATTGTAAGGAAAACATTTTTACCTGGTCAACAAGTCCTTCTTTATGATTCACGATTACACCTTCACGCGGGTAAGCTCCGATCTCGTTGGAAGGGACCTTTTGTTGTGCGGTCTGTATACCCGCACGGGGCAGTAGAAGTTGAAAATGTTAAAAACGGCACTGTTTTCAAAGTAAATGGACATAGATTAAAACCGTATTTTTCCACTGACCCCACGGAGGAGCTCTTGTTCTTACAAGAGCCAGTTTATTTTGATTAAAATTCCTCCGTCTCACTTTCATGTCCAGTATATAATTGCATCATATTTTGAATGAAGGTGAGTAAATAAAACAAGTTTGGGGGAAGTTCTTCACTTATATATTTTGCCCCCACTAATAATTCCCCCCAGATTTACAGATTTTTGTAGGTATAACTGTCGGCAACAGTGAGGACACTGTTGAAAACAAGTTTGGGGGAGGTTTGTGCTTATTTTTGCATCATTTGCATATCATCTGCATAAGCACAAAACATTTCTTTTTAAAAAATCTATAAAAATTGAAAATTTTTCAAAACCCATAAAAATAATTTTAATATTTACATTTTTTTGTATATAAATAAGATAATGAAAGTTTAGACAGTGAACAATTACATCCATGAGATTGGAAAAATTTTAGAAAACTAAGAAAATTAGAAGTTTTCTTATACGAACTAGTAATAAGTAGTTATGAGCCGTTGTCCCAAGGGTTAGTAAGATGAAGGACGTCACTAATCTGAGGATAAAAATAAGTCTGAAAAATAGTTTCTATTCTGGAAGCCAAACATTTTGAACGTTGCTACCCTGCTATTCGCACTTACACACGTCTTGAAGCCTGGGATAGTAGAGGATACCTTGAAATGCTCTTGTCTTAAAGCCAAAAGTATGAAAAAAAAGAAAAATGTGTTTTAAAGTGGTGGAAAAAAAAATGGATACTGGTTTTGTTATCACCAAGGGCAAGAAAAATATATAGCAAAAGGGTGCTTCTTCACCTAGTGCCCCAAGGTCAACTGGTCTGGGAGTCACTGCTATGCCTGAGGTGGTGCAAGACTAGGAAAATATACCAAGTTAGCAAGCACATTAGTAATCGGTCGGTTAGTACCTCAAGAAGTATTAACGGTCGCATGAAAGTGTGTAAGCAATCTCGTTTGCCAAGAAGTACTGAGGCCGATGGGCAAGGGTATGATAGCTTGAATTGAATTCTCCGGGTGTAGGGATGTCTTTACACACACGCAGGGTGATATGATCGATATTTGGAATAAAGATAGGAATGAAGAATAAGATGATGTTTTATTGAGGGAGGACGTGATTTCTGACATCTTTTCATGACCATTAAGATAGGGCTCATGACAACCGAAAAGCTAGCTTAGTTGGAAACCCTAATTTTCAAAGTCTTTCTTTTACAATTCTTGTCTTTAAATGTAATATTCATGATCTTTCTTTTATTTTTGGATTTTTGTGGGTGCAATCCGCTGAAAACCCTCAGGAGACAACACTCCTCCTACTAGGGACACCTAGAGGTTCAAAGGCTTGTTGCACGTGCTCAGTGCAATCGTGTTGCCTACGAAAGTGTGCTAGTTAGTTTTTCTCTTTCTTTATTTTCTCCTTCTCTTTTTAATAAAACATTCGCTCGAGACGATCGAAATTAAGTTTGGGGGTATTTGATCAGTCGAAAATATTGCATATTTTAACCGGCAATTTCCTTATCATCTGCATACATATAAAAGTGTACGGTATTCATAATTCACATATTAGCTAATCGGTCGCAAAATATCAAATTACATGTATTCGACCTTAAAACCGGTATTTTTAGGGAAATTGACCGCATTGCATTACATAGCATATTTTCCATATCTTGCAACCCGTGTTGAGATATCTGTGCAGGAAAAAGAAAGCGTGCTCGACCATTACAATTGCTCGTAAACTCACTGAACTCAAATCTGGTATCAACACAGAAAGGAAACTGCAATTCTAAACATCAAAGAAAAGCCCAAACAGCAGTACCAAGCTTCACCAGAAAGCCCAAGGCTCAAGCCCATCAATGCGCGGCGGAAGCGCGGCCTAGAGGTACCTCGTGCGGCGGAAGCGCGGCCCATTGGTGACATCAGCTCCTCAAATTGCATCGAAACTCCTGTTTCAGTGGCTACAGCTCAATAATGCACACAAAATTCCAGAAGATTCCAGATACTTCCACCAGATCAGCAAACTCCTAAACTAGCCTAATACTTCTAGAACTTTCCTAAACCCTTGCTTAAACCCTAAGCTAAAGCCCAACAAACCTTGTCAACAAACTTTGGGAGGGAAAGTCCAAATTCAAACCTAAACCTAGGGTTGTGAAAGTTCTATAAATAAGACCCTAGACTCACAAATCATCATGTTGCCATAGAGAGGATCATAAGTGATATCTTAGATTTTTGCCATTCTCTTTCTTCATCTTCCTCTTCCTCAAGTTTAGTGAGAGAGCTTGTAGGAAACCCTAACCCTAAATCCAACCACAATTCAAGATCTTGAGTGCAAGCCAAGCAAGATGCCTTCAACCCTTTTATGAGCAGAGCCGATCTTCCATCGGGCAAGAGATCAAAAGTAGATCCACGATCCACGGAGACGAGCGAAGCCGAGTCAATGATCGATTTTCTTCTTCTTGTAGATCTTGAAAGAATGTATTGAAATTGTTGATTAAATAAAAGGTGATATTTTCTTCTATCTTGTTTTCTTTAAATTCCGCATCATGTTATCTTTACTATTCTTGAATATTGTCTATGTGGTGATGTGTGAATAAAACTCCGCTCGTTAAGGAGTCGAAACGATCTTTAGTATGATGATGTAGCAAATTTGTAATCGATTCTTGAATCCCACGAGTTTGTAAACCCTAGCAAGTTCAAGAATCGACGACCCAATTCGTTGCTATGCTTTCTTGATCGACATCGCTCGAGATTGGGGTGATCCGATCGCTTCTTGAAATTGCTAGAGGCTAGAATATAAATGGTATCCTCGAAAGAACAAGGGTTAAGAGATGAAACCTTAATTTCATCGAGAAAACCCTAACTCGCGTCGATAACCATTGATCTAGTATCAATTCTTCGAAGGACAAGAATATGAAATCGTGTAGACTACATCACATCTAAAGATCCGATCGATTCCTACGAGCCTCTCTCTTATTCTTGATTGTTGTTTGGAAAATACCATTGAAACCCCGATTCTTGATTCTTTAATAGAGAATAGTGACACACGAATACAAATCATTCTTGAATCATGTTTTCTTTTATTGTTGCTTAACATTTCATTTCAAACACATTAAAATACAAACGAATCTTGAAATCCCTGTAGACGATCCGCACTCATTCATTAACTACATTCGACACCGTAGTTTGATTGCGGTCAATTTAAATTTTTGATTCAATACGACACATCCGAAATTTACAGTTCTATCAAATGGCTCTGTTGCCGGAGACTATTTGATTTGATTTACACATCGAGAATTTACATCAATCACATCGCATGGCGGGCCTAGAGGGTTGGTAAAAGTCAGACCCCCAAAAGCGGTACAAGTCGTGTCGGAGTGTAGCCCAGAACACCCTGAGATACTACTGGAATACCTACCAGTAAATCTCCTGCCTTGGCCAAGGACTTCGTGTAATGGCTCTCCTAGACACAGCGCGACCTCACCCCCAATACCGGGAGAGACGAACCCCTGAAGATACGCTCACTGCCTCCATGTGGCTCGGGACTGTACCCAACTAAAACCTGTTTGCACGACTCCTTTGAGCCGTGGTAGGGTAGTAATCAAAGTACAGTGGGAACTCACACGAGACAAATGACGATCCCCAGGTCGATGAACTAACCTGCACACATGTCACCAGGGAACTGCCATCTGACGTCTGGTATATGACCAACTAGCATGTTCCCGGCGAGTCATGTCCGGTGTACTCATAACCCAATGAGCACCTGTATACATTTTAGGTGATCCAACTGACACCAGTAGCTTGTGAGACCGGCCACCGCCCCTCGTCGGGGTCTCGACTGTATACACTAGTCTACTCTGGAGTATCGATGCCCTGTCTCGAAACTCACACGACTAGGGACCATTTAAGGATATGCTTATAGACCCCAGCTCCCACTTATATGATCGCCTTCATACTGCTGGTGGTCAAGCAAGAATCCTAGGGGCTCTATCAACGTGTAATAGCAACTTGTCAGGTCACCTAAAGCAGTACACGATGATAAAGGTAAACCAGATAGCATACTATCATCTCGAGTAAGACTGTCCTACCGGGATAGGTCCTCCATCAATCATTGCAATCACGTACCTGTGACCTAATAATTGACTCTGAAGGCACTATCTCCAACAATCTCCCACTTGCACTCAAGGCTAATTATTGCGATGTCGCATACTCACAGCCCGTGTGATACCGAACGCCCAACTCCTCTACTAGTCAGTCTCACAAAGCTCGTTTGCGAAACTATTGCGTTCGAGGAACAGCCTCAGTGAGTGGATCCGCTTTGATGTTTCTTTCTATGTCTCTCTATATCTCAAGTTCGCGGAGAAAGCCATCTCCCGAAAAGAGCAATACCTGTCTTAGAACGTGTCTGGATGTCTGATGGGACATAGCTCATAAATGAACTCCAAATCCAAACTTCTTAGACTGTATCGTCAACTGAACTTAATCAGTATCCTGCGCCATGCCTCCCTCAGTATTGCCTTGGATCACCTGTCCAAAATACTGCCCCTCATCAGAAGGAGAACTATAACTCTGACAACCTCCTTGTCGTCCATGTCACCTTGGAAGCCTGGAATGATAACTGTTTCCCGAATGAGGCTGTCGTTATCATATCCCTAGAATATCCACTTATGTTCTAAAACTGCTTCCGACCGTTTCTCCAGGATTGGATTAATGTCAGCTTATTGCATCTAGTGCAAGAACAACATCTGGTGTGGTACTTGACATCTCATGATTGACTCAATTGCCTAAGCAAGTGATCTGTCAATCATGCACATCCCTCTCCCCTTTAGTCTGTAAGACACCTTTAGAGAGGGTGACTCCATTACCTGCAGGTACAATACCGTGCCAGGAGTCGTCCATTCTAAATACTCTTAGAATGCTGTCTAAGTATCCTTAATTGGGAAACCACCCAAATCTAGATCTAAAACCATAGATCCAGTAACCAGTATGTTAGACATAAAGTCCAAGTCCTTTGTGGAGAAACCACTGTGTGACGACCAAAGTATAACCGATTTGTAGTATAGGAGTTTTTTTTCCTACTCTGTGTATGTCATCCAAATACCAGGATATCACACCCTACTACCTTCTCAACAAATTCATCCCCTATTCTGATGAAGTCAAACCCATGACTGTCACGTCAGAAATGGATGATCTATCTCCGCTATATCTTCTCTAGTCTATAAATAGACATAAGCTACCTGTCCACCAATGCTTCCGCTGCTCCCACTGACTACGACAACCCTCTGGCAGAGTCATATAGACGTACACTTCTAAAACTAGTTTAGAACGACGCTATACTCATCCTCCCGCCGGGTCTCGTAGCCTGGAACAACAGCAATGGTAATTGTGGGTAAACAAGAACTTCCCTGTCACCGTCCTTGAGGCTACCGTAGTACCTCTCGGGTGCCTGAAGTTACCCACCTTATCTGCGGAGTGGCCAATGGAATGTCAATCCAGATTGAATCTTTAGGTTCCTTATCAAATCTTCAGTAATCGTTTGTGGTTCTGGAATCACTTCCAGTTCTACCATACTCCCACTACTGTTTTTCTGAAAAAATCCATTTTTAATAAAACTGTGGCGAGTCTAGAACAATATTGCTATTGTTCATCCAGATGGTAGAAAGTCAACCCTCGTCATAGCCTGGGTCAACCCACAGACAGCTATTACAGAAACGTGCCTTGAGTTGTCCAATGTCTGGTTTTAAGCATAAACTGGACAACTCCCCGTACCTTAACAATGTTAAGATATGAACTGTACTATATCCAATATAGAACCAGAGGCACTGATTTAATTGAACCAGATTCAAATCATGCAGCTGTCCCCAGTGCATGTCAACTAAATGGAAGAAGGTCGATGAACGTTACTCAACTTAGGAATGCTTCCAATTATGAGTAACCTGAAAGAGAAGCAAGATCTCTTTATCATTACTATCAACTGAATACCATACACAAGTATCTACATCTTCGATCTCTTTGAAGAATCCCGATACTTGCCACACCTGGTTCTCTACTCTATTCAAATACCTATAACTTCTCAAAATTCAGACCCTGTGTTTCCACGAAACACTTGTCTAAAAACTAGAGAAGTCATAAGTAAACCGAATATAGTACGAGGACCAACCCCTCTGTCCTGATGGACCCTGGACAACATACAATACTCTGTATAAGTCCCTTGAGTCTGATAACTCATTCACTGTGTGTCATAGGTTGAAAATTGTACTTATGGTTAAGAAGAATTACACCGCTGTTTAATGCTCCTTACCTAACCATCCACTGATATAGGTAAATGTCATAGACATAATTTCAAAAAGGTATATCTTACTCTATGAAAATAGACGTACAGATATATCAATTTGAAATTGGTGCATAACAGCGGATATTCAAAACCAAATATTTGCCGACCGGCAAACAGCCCAGGTGATCTCCTCAAATATCACCGATTACAACGAATCCCGATATAATGAGGATGATCACCCAATTCCCAATAACTTACTCCCACTCATCATCTATAAAACCATACAGATGTGAGAATCAAACCTGGTAAATACATACCCTGGAGTAAGTATCTAATCGGGAAATCAGTTTTCTTTTAACATTACACAGTGAAACTGAAACATCGAAATGTTTCGATGGGGTATCCCGGTATTCCTAGTAATGCCTCTTCCAGATTCACGACTGTAACCGTATAGTTCTTTGCCACCTCTCCAAATCCCTTCATATGTCTTTAGTCATTACCTTCTGCACACCCCTTTAGACCAAATGGTTTTCTTCTTTCCCTACCGTTCGGCACCAGCCTATGGTTTGGAAGAAGACTATCCAATAAGCATAATGGGTGTACTGTCCCAATCCTAGGAACACTCGCAATGCGAAAGAAGGTGAAGATAAAAGACACCTGAATAAATCTTATTCCTATTTCTCCTGAACCAGAATCCATCCCCGAACTGGAACAAGTTCCTTTCGAGTTCGTATATAACCATACGATGGAGTATCCAATAAACTGTGGATCTTCGTAGTGATACGGAGTGTCCTGGAGAAATTCAAAGGTGATTTTAGGATTGGCGAAGAAATACCTGGTTTGGTCATGAATATCTGTTGCAATTTACTTTGCCCTCTTACTAATCCCTTGCTTTGTCTTAACTTAATACCTTCTGTACACCATCGTTATGCTAATTGGTTTTCTTCATTCCCTACCGGTCGGCACCAGCCTAAGGTTTGGAAGAAGACAATCCAATTTGCGTAATAGGTGTACTACCCCTAAACTAAGGAGTACTCGTAACCTGAGAGAGGGTAAAAGGAAAAGACAACTGAATAATCATATCCGTTTTCTCCAGAACCTGAAACCATCCTCGAATAAATTCTTTCGAGTTCGTATCTAACCATACGATGGTTTTGTCCAATGGAAGTGGACGTTCGTAGCAATACGGGGTGTCCTGAAGAAAAGGGTAATAGTAGGAGTGGCAATGAGGTTTGCAACTCTGACAATCCAAAAGCCAGTGTTAAGAAGGTTCGGTTAATTTTGGTTTCTGAGTCATAGTCTTAGGGTCGGGTCAATGGTCGCTGCCAAAGAGAGAGAGAAAAGAAACACTCAGCGTGCACTCTAACCTAGATTAGAATGGTTACCAATTAATCTAATCTGGAAACCTCCCACTGTACCTCAAATTCTCCTTCAAACCTGAAAGAAGAATTAGTCAGGGTCACCCGAGGAGTAAACTAACTCATCAGTGGGAATCGGGATCCAACTATCATCGCATGATAACGTGACGGAATCCGCTCACACTATCACACTCCAGAAGGTATGCGCATATCTGGCAAGTTTCAGTTCTTTTAAAACTCCCGATGTGTTTTCTGCCCCATGCTCTTATGACCTTGACTAAGGCCAACAAATCATAAGTCACATGTCAAGTTCTACCCGTCATTGTCCAGGTTGATTTGAACCCACCCGTACAAGCCCTTGACTAGGGCCAACAAGGCTATACGACTGTCCCAAACCAACGCATCTATCTATGCAGCATATGAACACCCAATAGCTACCAAACACTGTGCCTTGACTAAGGCCAACAAACACAGCTTGAATACTATTGACTACCCATATGAAACGACGGAGGGCTACGAATGGTTTCTGGCGAAAACCTTTAACGTAAAGAACTTGATATCGTTGAAGGAACTGATAGCTTTTTTAAAAATATAGTGACGAAAACCGTTGCTAAAGAGGTCACTCCCGGTGAAGGGATCTCGGCTCTTTCCCCGTAGAATGAGGTGCAGGATATTCCAACTGAATACCACGGTGCAAAGCAAAAGTAATCGGCTATAGTGAAGTTAATGCCCTGACGCAAACTTCTGTCCAAGGGGTCACTCCCGGTGAAGGGATCTCGGCCCTTGCCTCGTCTACTGAGGAGCAGGATATTCCAACTGAATACCACGATGCAAAACAAAAGTGAACGTCCTTGCAATAACAGCTTTTAGAAAAGTGTTCCAACAACATCAGATTAGGTTTGCTTTTAACTTGCATTGATCCGAATCAACGCAGTCTCATCAATTGATCACACCAAAAAGAACGAAAATATACTGATGTACGTATATGCCATCTGCATTCGCCACTGGGTCCCGTCATTACCCGTTAGGTTAGCTAACTAACGACAGAGCGGGGACTGGACTAGAGCGGATGCAAAACATATACAACATCTACTAATATATATACCAATATATTATATTCGCTCAAGGCGTGATAAAAATGCAACATCACAGAGAATGAACAGCATCACAGAAACAATACAGATTTCTGGGATCCCCGGGTTTCACAGAGCCACTACTGAAACCCAACGTTCCCCTGGTCGTGTGGATAGCCTGTGCAATGAAATCCTAGACCCCTACGGGCGCAGCAAGTTACCCGCCAAAACCTGAAGCGAGGCAGCCCCCTTCAGCACCATGAATGGACCACCCAGCACTTCACGAAATCCGGTAACTTGGGCACCCCTCCTGGGTCAACCTGTACCCCCTACGAGTGCGGCGAATAGCCCGCCAATCCTAGAGTAAAGCCCCCTCCGTCTCAATGCCATGTGATGCGGGCTTGTTGCCTTCTAGAATCCGGCTATCCGTGCACCCCTCCGCGGGGTAATCCTAGTACAGAAAGTAAAATTTACATACAACGGGTACATCGACCGCAACCAGGTCGTGCCCCAAAAGAATAATACAATCAGGCAGTGACGGCAGTCCACATGTCGGACGCTCGCCCCGCAATATCAAATGTACATAATACAACCACAACTGTACTAGCATTGCATCCAGGCTATCCCCCACGACCGATCCGCAATATCACAGCAAAAACAGAACATCAACGTGAAAGTCACGTTCGCAAATCCGTCTAACCGGGCTATACCAGTTAGACCGGATTTACCGATCAAGTGACATTCACGGTCGCAGATATAATGTAAATACTGTGAAATTATGTGTTTAAAATATCCGATCAATCAAATTTTAACAAGTGGGCCCCAAGCACTACTGTAGCACATCAAGAAATTCTGGGCCCAATATTAATATTCCAAAACACCAATTTTAACCCCAGAAAGATACTGTAGAAATTTGGTGCAGGGATTCTCACAGTGTGCGGCGGAACCGCGACGAGAAGGGGGTGTTTGCGGCGGTTCCGCGCTCCCACAGTGGAGTCACTTCATCGAATTTTTACAGAGCTCTTAGATTTTACAGTACATCAATATTTTACAACCTGAAAAAATTTTCGAGACCAAAAATTTTCAACAGAAACTGATGCGAAGGAAAAACGGGTTTTGGAACATTTGATCGATCAGAACTGAAAAACATATTAAAGAAAGCTAGACTAAGTTAATGGCGAGGCTCTGATACCACTGTAAGTGCACGGCGGCGCCCCGGCCGTCAATCCGACGGCTAAATGCGGAAGCGGTGATAAACTTTAATTTTACATGAACTGGCAAACCGCCGCGCACTAATACCCGGATCGAACCATTAATTAGTCCTAGCTAACTACAAGATGGGGAAGAGAGATATACCGACTGATCCAAGTCCTCCGGTCTTCTCGTCGTCGTCCCGATCTCCTGCGGAAGCTCCGGTCTCCACCTCGTCGCCAGAAGTGCACCACATCGCCTACTTCTTTTACGGGCTCCCACCTCAATGCCGAGGCAACTCGGGCACGAAGCTGGCTAGTCGACGTGCCCAAGATTTGATGTAGAATATCTAGTGAGCAAGTCTCAATTTTGGGGTTCATGGAGATGCCTTTGTGGTGGAGGAAAAAGAACTTGGAGAGAGGTGAAGAAAAATGTGATATATAAAGAATGAGAGTATCATTTTTCTCCCAATCAAAAGAGAAGCAATTTTTCTCATGCCCGTCCAATAGTGGCCGGGCCCCTTTAGGTGATTGGAGAGAGAGAGCAAAGACAAGGGGGTGGGTGGAAAGCAAGTGATGATGAAACAATCAAATGATCACTACAAAACCCAACACTCCAAAACAACCATCATCTTTCCACAAGTCAAACCATGATGACAAGAAGAAGTCAAGAAGTCAAGGTCAAGGGATGGGATCCATCATGAAACCATCATGATACAAATAAAAGCAAAGAACCCCTCCACAAAATGCTTATTTGCAACAATGCAAATAAGCCCTCCTCCACCAATCTTCGGCCAATGAACGATACAAAAGAAATTGGCCGAAACGGAAAGCAAACTGGCAACTCCATAAAACTGGTCCCGTAATAAATTACAGGAAAACCCCGATACTGTGCATACACACCCGCATTTGTATTCCGACTGAAAATGAGACAAAATCTACACTGTACTATACTAGGATCCGGCTTAAACCAAAGCCGGCTAGTAATATCCGTTCGATCCTGATCCGTGCAATACCGCACGTATCTGATCGAACCCTGCCATATACCCATACGGCCTATAGTACAATCTGTCCGATCCTGATCCGTGCAATACCGCACGTATCTGATCGGACCTTGCCATATCTCCATACGGCCTCTACAACTTTTCGCCCGAAAGCTGAGTAACTGAATGTGGGGGACTCTAAAGACTTGTCAACACCTTGGTTGTGGATTTAACCACTAGCACGTCAGAGGTATAAGCCAATACGTAACGGGCTACCAGGTATTGACTAAAAGGGACGTCTGTGAGCAAACTCAGCCTGACAACCCTACTGAGCCTGTCAGTGACAATATCCGTACAGTCCGGTCCGTTCGTCTATGAGCATCGCATGGCGGGCCTAGGGGGTTGGTAAAAGTCAGACCCCCAAAAGCGGTACAAGTCGTGTCGGAGTGTAGCCCAGAACACCCTGAGATACTACTGGAATACCTACCAGTAAATCTCCTGCCTTGGCCAAGGACTTCGTGTAATGGCTCTCCTAGACACAGCGCGACCTCACCCCCAATACCGGGAGAGACGAACCCCTGAAGATACGCTCACTGCCTCCATGTGGCTCGGGACTGTACCCAACTAAAACCTATTTACACGACTCCTTTGAGCCGTGGTAGGGTAGTAATCAAAGTACAGTGGGAACTCACACGAGACAAATGACGATCCCCAGGTCGATGAACTAACCTGCACACATGTCACCAGGGAACTGCCATCTGACGTCTGGTATATGACCAACTAGCATGTTCCCGGCGAGTCATGTCCGGTGTACTCATAACCCAATGAGCACTTGTATACATTTTAGGTGATCCAACTGACACCAGTAGCTTGTGAGACCGGCCACCGCCCCTCGTCGGGGTCTCGACTGTATACACTAGTCTACTCTGGAGTATCGATGCCCTGTCTCGAAACTCACACGACTAGGGACCATTTAAGGATATGCTTATAGACCCCAGCTCCCACTTATATGATCGCCCTCATACTGCTGGTGGTCAAGCAAGAATCCTAGGGGCTCTATCAACGTGTAATAGCAACTTGTCAGGTCACCTAAAGCAGTACACGATGATAAAGGTAAACCAGATAGCATACTATCATCTCGAGTAAGACTGTCCTACCGGGATAGGTCCTCCATCAATCATTGCAATCACGTACCTGTGACCTAATAATTGACTCTGAGGGCACTATCTCCAACACCTATTGGCGAAGGCTTAGATCCCTGGCGTCGTAGAGGTAAGGGACTACCAGCCAGGGATAACCGAGCAGGGTAGCTGCCCGGTTTCCTCTTGGCGAGGGCTTCTATCCTTAGCGCGGGAAGGACCGGAAGTGGCCTGCTAAGGATGGACCGAGCAGTGAAGCTGCTCTGTTGAGTCATGAGGTTCTGTCCGATCTTCCATGGCGTTCAAACATCGGAAAGAGTAATCGTCATGGTCGACACATGTCATTAACGCATGGGGGGAGGCGGAGCGTAAGAGCAGCGTCGTTCCGATTTTGCCGAGAAAGACGGTACAGTTGTGGAAGGCACGAGCGACTGTTGGACTCTTGACGGCGCAGTGGGGCTATAAAGCAGATGGCTTGTTGAGCACTCCCTTCTCCATCTCTAAAACGTAAGGATGGACACTTTCCCTTTCACCATCCCCGATATCATAACTTTCCTGGACGTGTACTTGTATGACCAGAACTGCACCGAGGATACGGTACAACTAGTTTTAGGCCCCATCGAGGATCACTCTGACCGACTGCTTCCCCGGCGCTCACCCCTCCTCCAGTTGTTGATGTACTCAATCTGGAGGGCGTCGCCAGGGCTGCACAACCCCCTGTCCGAGCAGCTGAAGGACGAGGGGGTCGATAAGCTGAGGTCTTTGTGTTGCTTCGGCCTAATCTCGGTGGGTCGGCGGGATCGCTCGGTGGCACTCGTCCTCGAGTGCTACCAACTGAAGCACCACGCAGACGTTCACGGGCGGCATCAGAGGAAAAGGTCCGAGGCAGCGAGGGCTAGGCTGGCGGAAATATGCTCGAAGTACCACGAACAATGTTTCCTGCACCCCTTTCCCCCGCTATTGTAATTTTCTTTTATTTCAATGTACGGCTGAGGAGCCCATGATACCCTTTGGAATAAATAAAACTCTTCTTTTTTGCAATGTCTTATTGTTCCCTTTTTATTATATGAACAAAAGGAACTTGAGAAAAGTTTACATTGCTTTAGTAAAAGAAGTGCACGCTAGTAGATGCTCTTTTTATTGGTATAGTTTGAGTTTCTTAGCGTTGTAAGGCCGTGGAAACTTGCGTCCTTTCGCGTCTTGTAAACGGTAAGCTCCGCCGGGCAGTACCTCGGAGACGAGGAAGGGACCGTCCCATTTTGGGGAAAACTTATGCAGCCTGCCTTAGTCGGCGAACTCGTTCCGTCTTAGGACTAAATCTCCGGCCTTGAAGAGGCGACGCTTGACTCGCGCATTGTAATAGCGGGCGGTCTATTGTTGATAGGCGGCATCTCTGATCTGAGCCCAGTCTCGTTTCTCTAACAAGATGTCCAGGTTGGTTCGTGGTCCCAAGGTGTTTGCTTCATCGTCGAAGTATTCAACCTGGTGACTGGGTAGCCCGATCTCCGCTGGGACCATTGCCTCGGTCCCGTAGCAGAAACTAAAAGGGGTTTCCCCGGTGGGGGTCTTCTTTGACGTGCGCAGGGCCCATAGGATCCGGGGCAATTCCTTGACCCAACTGCCTTGGTGTCCTTCTAGGCGTGTCCAAAGACCTCGGAGGACGTCCCGATTAGCGACTTCGGCTTGCCAGTTGCATTGGGGATACGCGACAGCGGCAAACTTCATGAGGATATGATATTCATTGCAGAATTCCTTCACTTTTTCGTTTTCGAAGTTCGTCCCGTGGTCGGCGATGATACACCTCGGGATGTCGAACCGGAGTATCACGTTGTTATGCAGAAACTTGATTGTTGTGGTGGCATCCAGTTTCCAGATAGGGATGGCCTCGACCCACTTCGTGAAGTAATCCACTGCGATGAAGACGTACTTGTGCTCGCCCGTGCCGGTAGGGAACTGACCTATCATGTCTATTCCCCACTGGGCGAACGACCACGGTGAGGTTAGGGCGGTCAGCTCGGTAGCCGGAAGGCGAGGTACGCTTCCGTGGAGTTGGCAACTTTTGCATCTCCTGACGAGCTTCTGGGCGTCTTGGTGAATAGTTGGCCAGTAGTATCCCTGGAGCAATGCCTTTTGGATTAAGGTGCAGGCCCCTTGGTGTGCGCCGCTGACCCCTTCATGGATCTCATGCCAGTAGTACCCCAGAATTTTCCTATTAATTTTTCACATTTTATATATTTTATTATTTCATTTATTAATTTTTCTAAAACCCACACCCTAAACTACCCCCACCCGACCCGACACGACCCTACCCGAACCCCCCGATTCTTCTTCTTCTTCTCCTTCTTCCTTTCTTTTCTTTTCCCGCCCTTTTCCCCAACGACTCCCTTCTAGCGCACGACCCCGACCGGCCCTTGCCGACGCCGCATCCACCATGCCGACGACCTCCCCGAGATCACCTCCTCCAAATCCCCACTCCCTCTCCTCTAATCTCCGCAAGACCCGTTCCCCAACGTCCCTCTCCTCCTTCCTCGCGACCGCCACCTCGTGACCCGCACCCACCTCCGTGATGCCCTCGCCAACGATCTCCCCGAGATCCCCTCCCCTAAATCCTCACTTGATCCCCTCTCTCGCCCCTCGCCGACGTCTCCGCGAGACCCTCTCCCCCACGACCTCGTCCTCATCCAAGTCTCAACCGCCTCCGAGATTTTGCGACCCCTCCCCTGCGATCTCCCCCTACCTCTCCCTCACACTCAATAACTCTCCCTCTCTCTAATTACCTCAATCTCTAACTCCCTCAATCTCTCTCTCTCAAAAAAAAACTCACCGACCATCCACTGTCACTGCACCGCCGCCGACCAACTCCTCCAGCGATCACCACAACCGTCACCACCATCCTCTTGTCCTCCACCACCGCTCCCCACTACCCCTTCACGATTCCAAACACCCACACCGACACCCGAGCTCCATCCAACCCTCTCCATAGCCGTGCCCACCTCATCCTCCTTCCAACGTCGGCGACATCAACCCAGCCCATCTCCCGCTCACCTCCCAACTACCACTGCCGCAACTGCGGCCCTGAGCCGACTCGTCGCTGCCCCGTGCCCACTCCCAGAACCACCGTGCTCACGTCGAACCCGACTCTGCACTGCCACCGTGCCACAGCTGCACCACCGTGTGCCCAGACGTGTCGTGCCTCGTACCCACTCCCCGTGCCACGCCGTACCCCCACACCGTCCAGCCTCCGTGCCACACCGTATCCCGATCCAGTGCACGCACCGTGCCCACTCCCACACCAGCAGCGCTTCCAGTACCGTGTCACGCCATTCCACTCCCGCACCACACACCGAGCCAAGACCACGCCCGCTACCGTGTCACACCCGCGTTGTCACTGTGCCCATTATCGGATCCCCGCGCATCGCGCACGCGCCACGCACCGTATCCAGTATCGCATCGTCTCGTGTGTCGAGACGAAGTCCACAAGTGGTGTCAGTTCTATATCAGCAACCGAAGGCAAGTGAAATCCTCACTTGCTTTTAACATGCTATATGATTTTGTGTTAAAATTATATTAGATAGATTATTACGAACGTATGTTTAGTAGTATGTTGACACGTATATATTGTAAGTCATCATCGTATCTTCATGGAAAACCATAGTAATTCTAAGATGGCAGTTTTGAGCATAATCGGATCTAAAACATCATATTAGTATCGTGTGAAATTGTAAGTATTATATACTATTTTCATGAGTTGGACAAAACTGACATTAATTCAATAATTCAAGATATCGTACGCTAAGAGTTCGATGTGGTGAACTGATCCAAAACCCTGTCGAAAATGCTCTAATAATTTCTTTTTCTACTTATGAATATTTTGTAAGAAACTGAACTCAAATAACAAAGCATTGCGCAAGGAAACGACGTCCTAAAGACACGACGTCAAATCTGATTTTACTGTACACGTAGTAGTGTTAAATTGGTATTAAATTAGTTACATGTCTGAATGTAATGTTCTATGGCTCATATCGAAACCGACTCGATAAGCTAGAATCCTCTATAGTTTATCCTTCAATGCTGATAGACCACTATAACGAGAATTGACTAGGAATGCGGCTCTGTACTACCATCCGGGGCAGCATTCCACGAGGATACCTGAACTTAAGCGCCTGCACGTCCCTACATAAAACTTAAAATGCGCGGAGTCCTATATAGTCGCGTAGATAATTTAGTTATCTAACATATGGATCTTGTCTCATTCAGTTTTACAGTCGTTTGGTATTTTGTTTGTATTTTAGACTGTCGACATGTTCTGCGGTTTCTGCAGTGACATCTCTTTCACCTTCACACTAAACAAGACATATCTCCTAGTACAGAAAGGCTATCATGGATCCGCTTGATGCGTCGGAAACCTAACAGATATAATTAGGTTTTATTCAACTGGGGAAACACCTGAATCTAAACACAATCCCTAATAAACCGCATGCGAAGTTGGACTTCCAGTTCTGAAACTGGAATTCCAGCAATTGATCGCTAATTAGAAATGATGATAAGTCTCTAACCAGAATTTCTATTGATATGAAACTAATTTTACCGCTTAGATAACCAAGTACATTTCGTACGCCTTTTGTATTGTTTTGGTCGATTCTATACGTGTGATTTATGGTAAATTTTTCAAGTCATATGGCGTTGGCTGTCCTAATTTAGTGAATATCTGTTCAGTGCATTTCTACCTATTTTTATGTTTGCTTTAAACCTTATGCATAGTGATCGTTTACATTGGGACCTAGCGACTATTTTGTATTGTCGATATATAAGTGTTAGTGATTGGATTGTGACAAGTGAACCAGGGATTGACAGTAATATTGATAAGTGGAAGCGTGATTGAAAGTGAAAGTAATACGTATTTGTTCACAACTTATCTAATACCTAAATACATACTGTAACTTGGGGAATGGGGGAAATCAAGATGGAATTGAACTCGTATTTAGCGAGGTACGGTGACTTAGAGGATGATCATTTGATATTAGTGACACACACACACACACACACACACACACATATTAGATCGTGGGCCTAACGGCACGGCTGCAGGGTTATGTCCCAGGTAACAATGGACCATAGTCTCGGGTATGCATGAGACCCTTGTTAAACATGAGTATCATTTCCACCAATTGATTTCATTGATTTAGTGACTGATAAGTAATGACATACGCATTGCCTGGTTTACTGACATGATACATATATCGCGCTGTGCATATTCAAATGATATTCATTATTCTCAGGTTTCTGTATTGTGTCGCATCTTTCATATTTGATAACATTGTACGCACATTATATATTTATTGCTACATGTGTCGCGCTGACGGCCTAAGTGTGCATGCTCAGAGGACAAAATAGACCCAGCCAGAGTGCATGACCTGCCTTTCGAGATCGCGGAGGTCCAGACCGCAACATCAACGTCGCCCTTTTTGCTATAAGCACATTGTTATTTCGTTGATCGGTTATTTTTTTATGCAAAATAATTGTATCTTGAACTCTTTTATTTTGATGTAATAAATTTGTTAACTGTGATTTCCTTTACTCTAGTACTGTTTACTGACTACCATGTAATACTAGAAGCCGAAGTGTGATTACGGCGGAATTATTCTCTGACCGTAGGAGCATGGCTGGCTAGTCACCCCTCGCATTCCGTATTTTGGGAAGCGGGGCGTGACAGACATGGTGGTGGAGGATGCAGCAAGCGTTTGAGGCAAGCGTGGCCGGTGGGACACGGCCGACGTTCACGCTGGCGGAGCTTAGGGATGGGTTTCGCATGGCAAAGGTCGAGCTTTTTGGCGATGTCGTGCTCAGGTTTGTTTCTAGCGGCGTCGGCCACAATCGACGTGAGTTGATAAAAAAAATTGATCTTTATGTTGTAAATTGCAAAAGTTTGTACCTTTTTCTCATTTTTTTGCCGCCTTTTTCACCGATGTTGAGAGATTGAACTTTGATCAATGTAATCAAGATGTGAGGGTCATCAAGATTCTATTTTTATGTTCTAAATTGAATAAAGTCTGCACTTTTTTTCCTGGAGCGTCTTGGAGCTCTCGTTGGGGTCGTGGAGCGACCTGTGAAAAGGTTGAATGAATTGATAAAAGTTGTTAAGAATGTGGTTAATATAGTCCCATATTGGAAAACTATGGGATGCATATGAGTATAAGATATAAGATGAGATAAATCTTGATAAGGCTTGAATCTTTCGGATGGAGTCTCACTATATTAAAAACACATGTGCATCAACACCGAGTTTAATATGGTATCAGAGCTCTGGTGTTTGTTTGTCAACCCTGCACAAAAGGCTTGATTCGAGGTTGAGTTTCCCCCCTCACGTGAGGGGTGTGTTGAGAATGTGTTTAATACAGTCCCACATCGGAAAAACTATGGGATGCATATGGGTATAAGATATAAGATGAGATAAATCTCCAATAAGGTTTGAGTACTTTGGATGGAGTCCCACTATATCAAAAGCACATGTGCATCCATGGTTGAGCCCATTGGGATGAGCCCAAAATCAAGTTTAACAAAAGTTTAGAGGGTGATCGGATGTTAAATTGAAAAAGGTTGAAGAAGAAGAGAGGTTGTTGATGATGAAAGGAGGAACGTGGTCACATGAGGAGGAAGGGTAATTTGGAAAAAAAAAATCCAAACGTGGTCACATGACATGTCACATGATCACTTAAATTTAACGGAAATAAGGTTCAAGGGGTTTCTGGCAAAAATGTAGTGGGGGTAACGGAAATAAAGTTCAAGGGGTTTCTGGGTAACGGCAAAAGTTCGGGGGTTCTGGCTATTACCCCAAACCACAAAAGGGTTTTGATGAAATAAGCCTAATATATATGAGCAATGACAGCGATGGCTTAAGTTGTGGTGGAGTTGGAGGATGGTGACGGGAATGACGATAGCAGGCAACGAAGGCTGGCAGTAGGGATGATTGAATACCATTAAATTTAAGCTTCCGATATTAATAATTTAATTTTAACAAATGAGAAATAACTCAGTTCGTATAAGCACTTCTCCTCTTGAAAGAGTACGGGTTTCGAACTCTAGGAGGGGAAGTGCCCACAAATTAATGCTTTTGCGGCAAATTCGTGAATCCCATATGCATGTGATGTGTGTGTGGATGAGTTTGTATGTGTCGTACACATAGTAGGTTAGGGCTTACATGCGAATGCAATACAGACACACACACACTTTGTAAGTTACAAATTAAACTATTAGTAATTTTAAATTTGATATCACACACCATCAAAATGCAAAATAAAGCGAGAACGTATAAAGGGAACATACGATATTACATTGCAGAACAACTAAAGCTAGCTATAATTTTCTGTAATTACGAAGTTTCATCTTCAAATGATGTTTCATGCATGCAGGGGTCATCAGTCATGTTGCAAAAAAAATAATAAGAAAAGAAAAGGAGACATACAGTTCCTGCATTTTGATCAATTTGCCATGTTCTTTGAACAATCTCTTTATGAACACATAATCAATTATTTTAACTAATAATAAAAGGAATTATATATAAAAAAATAACCAAAAAACCAACCCATACAAATAAAATTTACACCTCCAGTCTCAATTATATGTACTGCGAAATAATCAACCTCGCCAAAAATTTGCTGGAACCTTGAGCGAAAATGGGATTGAGCTCGAAACCGATGCTTTCCCTACACAAGGAAAGGTGGAAAAAAAACACTCAAAAAAAGAGGAAAAACTGAGTTAGAAACCAATCCTCACGAGATTGAACTGAAACTCTCTACAGGATCAGAGTCTTCCAGCATAGCTGCGGCTTGAAAGCAATCTGCAGCATCGGCTAATCTTCCCTCGTCTTTATGAATCATTCCTAAGTAATACCAAGCCATTCGATTTGTGGGTTCGAGCCTTAGAGCATCGGATAGAAAGCTTCTCGCTACTGGAAGAGACTTTGAGCCCATTTTCCATAGAAGGGCACCGATTGAGACTTTGCAAGGGACATAGTCGAGTTCTGTTGATAGGGAATTGCTGTAGGAGGCTAAGGCTTGTTGCATTTCTCCACGAGCCTCATGCATAGAACCTGGTTATTGCAGAGGCAGGATAGCGGTGTTAAGAAGCTCCCTTTGGCGCGCTTTAAAGTGTTGTGGGGCAGTGTTGTTCAAAGTAAATCGGTAGGCGAGCATATAACAGTACTGGTCAGCTACTGGTAAATCAATCAACCCTGACAGCTATTTGATATTGTATTTATATGGTTGATATTATTCTTCGACAACTATATATTTTATAGGCTCGAACAACATTTATAATATAGCATATTGTTTTTAAATATCTAATTATATTGGTATACAGTAGTACCGGTCAGTATGCTGTAAATACGGTATCAGTAATGGACTGGTGATTCAAGCAGTATTGTGATGAGGATTTCGTCTACACGGTTGTTTAACGTTGAATTTAAGTTATTTCATTGGTTTTGGTCAATAAATAGAGGGGGTGTATGAGCTGACATATGACCTGAGAGTGTAAGTGTGATATCGAACTCCAGAAGGGGTTTGGGTGTGTGTGTTTTGTAGGCGGGGGTCGTGAGATTGTATAATCTTATTACATCTTCATCCATTCTTATCATGCACATTAGATTTATATAGGACTTTGTATAATATTAATTTTTTGTCTGATTATTAATATATACAGACACATAGTCGAAGGCCGAAGCTTAAGTTTTTCTCCTCAATCTTACTAAGGCGTGCAGGTTTCGCTTTACAACTTCACTTTTTCAAAATTTGCATGACAGAAGAACCAGGACTACTACATATGCTTAAAAATAACTGGTGTGCCTTCGTGTGGTCATTAGTCATTACTGCTTAGATATTGTTCTCAAGTAGAAAATTAAAGGATAGTGGTTATGATACACCATTTTTCATATAGTTATGATAAAGTTTAAGGAAAAAACTATCTCGCACTGAATGATTTTAACAGGGAAACAATTTTAATGAATAAATATATAACCAGGACTTGTTATTTACCTTCCGTATGCAGCGTAGAAGCAGAATATGGCTTCAGTGCCCTAGCTTTCTCTAAGCATATCTCCGTATCTTTCCAATAAGAAAGGCTGGAGTACAAATTTGCAAGACCTTGCCAGACTTCAAATTCTTTGAGTTCGTCATCCTCAACCTAATAGAACAATAAATGTATTGGTCAAGAAAAATGTCTCATTAATTTAACATAACATTCTGCTCTTAATGTTTTCACCTCTTCTAAAGTTAACTATAGCATTGGGATCAAATACGTGATAGCAGGGACAAAAAATGATGCTTAAAGCCAGTGCACCAGTTTGTAATGATTATTTTTGGAAATCCAAATTTGAAAACAAAAAGCCTACTG